>OX422140.1:306299203-306899203 GCA_949129095.1 Volucella bombylans | reverse complement strand
TGAGGGACAACAGGAAGGCCGCTGACCAGACTCCGTGACCTTCCGACTGCGAAGCTTTGCATTCTCGAACTAGCTTGGAAGTCGAAAGAAGATTAAAGAAGGCTCCCAGCGTAGCTCAGCTGTCGCTACAGATGAAAATAATTGGCTCCCCCATCCGTTCTTCACAATATATTTGTTTGCCATCAGGATTGCGTATATCTCCGCTTGGAATGTAGGCGCAAGTTTTCTTAATGAGAAGTGAAATCTAACATTGTCATCTTCAAAAAAAAAAAACACCAACGCCACATCCTATGTCGGTTTTGGAGACGTCCGTGAAGATCCGACTAATATCAATAGGTGGTATACTCATCAAGGCCTCTAGAGCGGAGACAGGTGTGCCAGGGAAAGCCTCCATGCAGCCGAGACAGACTGTAATTTATAGTCTTGTAAAAACAGCAATCACATATTTTCGTGAGAGCTTAGGATATAGGACGCATAGAATATAATTGGCCTTAACTTGCCCTGCAGATCCTAAGGACTCTTCTCGGGGACAGTGCTCATGTCATGACGAAAATTCTTTTGCACTGACAGAAGGCTGACAGCGTCTTAGGGGCTTTCGATGTAACGCGTTTAGTCCACAGAAGTTAGTTATCCAGGATAACATTCAAAGATTTATCCTCTTTGGAGAAATGGATGGTGACGTCTTTAAGAACTAAATGAGTCAGACCAGTCAGCTTCCTCCTTCACGTTAAGAGAACAAACTCAGTTTTGGGAGGATTGACTGAAAGCCCATTTCTAGTGCACCAATCGTCGATATTTTCTACGGCTGCCTGCGCTTTAGAGGAGACAATAGCTAGACACGGTCCAACAGACAGCACAGACACATCATCCGCTTATGTTTCGACTCAGTATAGGTAGCATCAGAATTGTGAGTGGTTCCAGTCTGGTTGATCTTACCTTTTTGAGGATTGTGACCAGCCTACTAGTTCAATCGATAGTTTCGATCTTTTTGCAAAAGTCTTTAAAAGAGGCAGTCTTGTAAATACGAATAAGGTTCTTATTTTCTTTTTACTTCGATCTGTAAGGATTTCAGTCTTCAGTCTTTTGGTTTCTGGTTTCTTTACGAAGACGCTACAGATCTGCGTTCTACCATATGGCGATCTAAAGGATTGCCATTGCAAAACTCTTGGTGAGGATATAGTTCAGATTCTGAATAGTTACCTCTAGCCTTTGTGTTGTCCTGAGTTTAAGGGAATCACTGTTGGGCTCGTGGAGCTCCTCCTTACATCGCGTCCAGTTGGTTTTCTGCGGATTCTTCCTCTAAAAAAGGCCAAGACCTCGCACTCGATTCTGATTACGTTGTACCTACGGTCTGACATGGAGACCTCCGATAGTACTTTCCAGCTAGCAATCGCCTTATCATACTTTCTGTATAACATTAAATCGATTACTTGCTATTGTAATCTCGTAACAAATGCTTACAACATTGTAAACAACCAGGTCAGACTATAATATGAAACCAGGAGATGATTGCCATTGCATATGCTACTGCCTCAAAAAGGATTCTAAGCATTAGCATTGCAGCATATTATAAGTGAGTGAGCTCTACACATTGTTCGTTATATAGTGGTGTGAAACCCCTTAAACATCCGAAACCGCAAATGCGGTTATTCCATACCCATGGTTCCTGTAAACATATTATGTGAGGTTTTGTATTCAACGTGGAAAATATAGGGAGGTAGCAATAGACTCGAAATGCTAAAGGTTGATCTGAGCAGACAAAATAGATGAACATTGCAGTGGTCGCCTCTTTTCTGAACTTATTTCGAAACAAAGTGGAAGTGAACCTATCCAAAGTGCAGATAAGGATGAATCATACCATAACAAAAGAGCCGTCCTTGTTTTTCCAATACATTCTCTCTCTGTCCGTCCATAGTTCTGGGTATGAAAGCGCATTAGCACATCCACCGTTTCCATGAGTTGCCAAGGAACCCAGAAGATGTCGCGCGTCAGGTTAGGTTGTCTGAAAACCTCGCAGTTTTCAGGTGTGGAATTTTCGGCCCAGACTTGTTCAACCATCTAAAAGTTGTATGTGTGGAGCACTTCACTCTAAGAGTTCCGTTTTGCATATCGTAGCCCTCTGCTTGCATACAAACATTCTCTGCTTTGGCTAGCTCACACAGTTGATCACAGTGTTTGCGCTCAGCGTCTTTCAAACTGCTGTCATTATTAGCCTTCCAAATTCGAAGCGCCAGAGAGGAGATCCATATACGTAGTATCCATATAGGTGCGCCAGTCTAGTCGCCTTTGGCTTTTCGGGGTTTTCTTGGATGTAGGTTTTTCGGCGACATCCAATTTCCGTCCACCTGATATGCAACTTTGGCCGGTTGCAGCAACAATTTCAGCCGGACCTTGTGCGTGTGAGAAAGCCACCACCAGAGTTGTTTCTTAGCTATGATTTTACCGCATTTGCCAACTTCGTCGACCAAAACTAAAACATTTGATGGTTGTAGCACCGGCCTTGTCGGACATTGTACGGGTAAAACCACTGCTGGTTTTATTTTTGTCGATGGGTTTAACCCTTTCATGCGATTTCTGTCCACTGGAACTGAAGTCTCTGTTGGTTTTAGCACATGTTTTATCATACGGAAAAAGACATCGACAGAGAGAGTACCAAAAACGTTCTTCCTCTTGGCCCTGTTCGTGCCAGAATAAGAGGGCGCAGTATCAGTTCCGAGAGGTATCACTTCCGCGGACATGTTTCTTTTCTCCGTCGCCACTGGGGGTGTGAGGCTTTTAGCACTCACGCCTTTGACAGTACCTGCCGTCTCGTTGCGGGGTGCGTTTTTCAGATGTCTCCGATTCCACTTCGTCTATCCTTTAGACCAAGGCTGCTCAACTTTTTTAGCAGTCGGGCCAAACGGATGATTCAGACATTTTTCGTGGGCCACTGACGGTTCCTATTTAATTACTTTTCTACTTTTTTTATAATAAGAAATTCAATATTATAAAGTGTAATAGCTGTTTATTAAAATAAGAAAAAAATGGCATTTAATGCCAAATAACGGAACAAAACTGTACATATGTGGGTATCTCAAACGAAAATCTTAATAAAATTAATGTGATTTCTGACATTGTTTCTATTGTACTAATTACTTATGTTAGGCATCAAATCGGATGTCGATAGCAACAATAAGTCACAAATATGTTGCTTAGTTAGTGATGTGCGGTAGTTATTTTTTACATAATTAAGATTTCAAAAAACCTTTTCAAAAAAATATGTTGATCCAAATCTACTTAAAAACTGCAAAGCCATGTCTGTTATTGCAGGAAAGTCTTCTTTTAGGACTAATTTATAAAAATTTGCAAAATCTTCTGAAGAATTTTGTGGTTTGGAAGATACTTTTTCGGTAAAAAGGTATTTTAGGGAAAATTGATTTTGCAGTTCAGTGAGTTCCAACTGAATATAGGCAGGATAACTAATTATTTCAATCAAACTGACTATGAAGGGACTTATAAAGATTTGTACGATCCACAATATCATCAAAATTCATGTCCTTTGCACATAAGGCTTCCTGGTGGATATTGCAATGATACGAAAAGAGTGTTTAACCCAAAAAATTCTGTAACAAAGCTACGCAACCTTTAATTTTCCCAGTCATTGCAGGTGCACTATCATTCATCATCAGGTGCAAATAGATATCATTTTGTCCCATGGTAAACCCTTTTTTTAATGCATTCTTTAATGTTTAAAAATATGTGTTTTCCTTGGGTTGTAGTTTCCAGCTGACACAATTCTAGTAAATTGTTCATCAACACACCGCACAAAAATAGCCAACTGAGATGTACTCGTTAAATCGTAAGTTTCGTCTGACGCCAATGAAAAATATTTGTACTTCGTTATAATTTCTTGGATCTGACCGCTGATATCAACTGCCATCTCCTCCACTCGTCTTGTAACAGTGTGCCGTGAGAGTGAAACACTGTCAGCTTTTGATTTGACGTTTTTATCATTACAGTTTTGAGCAAAGATTGTTAAAGCATCTTTCTTTCTCTCTCACAAAAAGGTTTCTTCTTTTTCGCTAAAATCAAAGAAATCTCATAAGATGTTTTGACCATTTATTCAGGCTCGTCGTGTCTTTTAACGAAAATATTCTGTTGGTTGAATCATTTCCGTTTCTTTTTCTTTAAAAAATCTTCTCTGATAGCACTACCAACAGGATACTCTTTTTCAGAATTATTATGATTATGCTTATAATACCTTTCTGATTTCGACATACTTAGCTTGCTGTGAGCCATCCTAAAACAAACAAAATTTTTTTATTTTCCTTCATAATAGGACCTAGCAAAAAACTGAAATCAGCTAATAAAAATAACTTACGAGTAACTTTGAACGTTAATGTAAACTAGTAAACTTGTGTATTGATAGATGCGTGTGCCTGCATGAAATTTAAAAATTAAATATTTTTATACAACACACATTTATTTTGCCTTCCACTGAGTGGCGAGCTGGTTGAGTTGAGATGGGGTATACGTATACATACTCAAATTTGAGGCGTGATGTGCACACTATACTTTGGCAGGAGATTTTCAAATTTCTTGCGCAGGCCACACTTTAGATGGTAGTCCTTCAGAGTGTGCCTCTCCTGGAGCTCGTTCCATCTTTTCGGTTTTCTGAGACAAGCTTTCAAAAATAGCACTCTGAACAACCACTATCTGATGGAGTTCAAGTGATCCAGTGGCTTCTGGGTCAGCGACTAAATTGGCGGGCGGTTTTAGTAGAATGTTGGTTGAGGACTCCAGAATCCATGCCCCGGCCAGAAAACCACGGGCGGATTGTCGCTATACGAGTACCACCTGGACTATAATTCCTTAGAGTCACCTCCATATCTTAACAGTTTAACGTCTAGTTGGGACTTCTTTGGGGCTTAGTTCCGCATCTCACCTGGTTTATTTTCAGAACCTTAGGATCTTTGACTCTTAGGCCTTTGTGCCTAATTGTAAAAGGAAAGACCTTCTGTGAGGGTTCTTTTGCGTTTAATGTTTATTCAGATAAAAAATTATGTACTAAGAAATTGATAAAAATGCACGTCTAGAGAAAAGAACGTTGCTGCCCAGCACGGCTCACTCGACTGACTGACACAGTGTCAGGGTTGAACTTCGATACCAGCATTACATCGGACAAGGATGTCAAGTGGTTACATCCGTAGCAGGGATGTTAAACGCTTACAGTCGGCTTGCTGACAATTCGTGGCGACCTCGCACGAAGCATGGGACTACTCATCGTCGTCATCCTCATCAAGGTCGTCGGAGGGTATTCGACACCACGGTTTCAACTTTTCCGATGCATACACGGATTTATAATGTCGTTGGGTTCGCTAAGCATGTGGGATGTCTTCAATTAGATATCGGTCATGCAGAAGGACTTTAGTGATAATGAACGGGCTAGTTTTAGTATTTTAGTTTTAAACGCATTTTATTTTCTTAATCACTAACTCTTACATACTAACAAAAAATGCTTGAATGCTAGCTTAGAATTACTTAACAATCTTATACTAACTTACTGGCCCACGCAGGCACTCTAAGCTACTCTAAATTCTTATAACTATGTCTTTCGACTTTATTTACATTTTCTTTACTTTACTTTATTTATTTATTATATTTAAAGCTAAGAAAAAAAATTGCTAACACAAACTTTATTTCTATAAAAACTTAATATCTAATATACCTTTGTATATATATACTAATATATGTATATATTTCTTAGATGCTAACCTAAACCTATGTAAGCTAGTCATTGATATTTACAGAGAAAACAGATTGGTCAGCTCTGCCTCATTAGTGAGGCTGGTCCGTAATTGACGGATATGACGACGAGACATCTTCTCCATCATTCAACCACCAGAAATGCTGGTGCTGCCGAACGACATCCCTCCTATCGAGATTCCCCACCGCCCTACTGAACCTGTGACGATCCACACTGCCGTGGGCGACGTCTCTGCTGTAGTTGAGACGCCTGTCCCCAGCTTTCCGAGCGGCATGGAACATTAACGGGACCGATGATCTATCCTGGATCAACCCTATCTGATCAAGGTAGAGGAATGCTTCCGGTGGAACGAAGCCGTCAGAGCGCACATTCTCGTGGTAAAGGTAATTGGGGTAGTAAGGCCCAGATCTCAAGTTATTCGTCTAGGTCATTGCTCTTGCAATGTGCCTTCGAGTCAGCTTAATTACGAAGTTGTCCACTCGTATTTGGTTCGCCCTGTTGTAAAGGACCTCATTAGGATAAAATTTCTTGTACTCCGACTCTGGTGTTCTGTACAAGCGAATGCAAGCCCTAAGGCAAGCCTTCTCAAACACCCGAATCTTTTCCATTAAGCTTGCTCGTACATTGAACCACACGGGACTCCCAAATACCAGCATGGGCCTGATAAAGGCTATGTAGCATATTGCCTTTACCCTCGCATCGAGTTGGCTGTTATAAAACAGTCTCTTTGTAAGGGCAAAAGCGCCTTTAGCTCTGGCCAGAGCAGCATCTACATTTTTTCCAAAATACAGAAACTGATCTAGCCAGATTCCAAAGTATCTGACTATATTTCGACAGATAAGAGGCTGCCCGTGTTGTCCAATGATCGAGAACTTTCGCCAATTTTTTCTGGTATCCCTAGAGGCTCCAGACAACGGCGTCCTAAAGAGAATGGTTTCCGACTTCTGAAAGTTGATTTTAAATTTCCAGTCATCGCAAAATCGTCTTATCTTATCGAAGTTACGCTGCAAGAGAGTATTAATGACCTCGATTTTTGACCTGTTCTGTACGCTACCAAATCGTCTGCGTACGCAATAGTATGGGGAAGTGAACCTATCAAGTCGCTTGTATAAATGTTGTATAAATGTTGACCGCGCCTTGCTGAAGATCATTTTTAATTTTAAATATTCTAACAGAAGTCACATCACGATTTTCACGATGAACTTTCTGTTGGTTAGCATATTATAAAGAATATACAAGAGTGGTTTACTGATCCACAGCCTAGTCAGCTTATAGAAAAGACCCACTAACCTTTTCCAAGTCAACAAGGCAGGCACCAGTGCACTGTTTCTTGCCTTTGTTCCATTGGATATCAGAAACCAGTTGAGACGCGGCATGTGAGATATCATGTCCCGCCTTAAAACTGAATTGATTATCCGGAACTATATGATTGTCCTGAACCCACCTAGACAGAGCTCTATTGATTACTTTTTCAAAAACCTTACTGATATTCGATAGGAGACTTATCGACCGGAGATTCGCTGGATTGGATATATACTTTCCCTTTTTGGGGATAGGTTGAACCACCGACGTTTTCCAATGCGCTGGATAATGTGCATTATTCATTGCATTATTAAACAGCGTAGTGTAAATGTCCACCGCTTCTAGAGGGAGACGTCGAAGCACAATGTTCGGAATACCATCGGTCCCCACTGATTTCTTATCCCTGATTGTGTCGAAGATCTCACGGAGTACTTCCCTCGAAATGAACGGGGGTAGGTCACCCTCTCTGGTAATGACATTATTTGCCATATTTTCGTCGCTGAAACGGGTGAACCCAGAGCCCTCGGATCGCCAGTTCTGTACTTCATTTCGAATGTAGAAGTCGTGCACCAAGACGCGATTGTCCAGGTCATAATTAGGGCCAATTGTGTCAGTGGCCGTGTATACTTCCTGGAAAGTCGCCCCTATGGCCTCAACTTTCTTCTGTGGATCCTCGATCACAAAGAAGTCGTCATCATCAGCGACCTCGTTTGGATCGATACCTGCTATTGTCAGTAACCGTTCGTTGTCTGTCGTCCGAGCTATTTTAAGACACTGAAGGTCGTTTTGATTTTTTCTCCGAAATAGTTTATTTATTTGCGGGAACATATTCGGGTTGCTGGTGCTTATAGCCCGAACCTTGTTGTTCCAATACAAACTTACAGAAATTCTGTAATTCTCTTTTATTAACGTTTGCACATTTTTAATCGACGACTTCAGTGTCCTAATCTCCGGGTTTTGTCTGTCAGTTAACTGTCTATACAAGTTTTTGAGTCTTGTCAGAAGTCTACTTTTCTTTCGGTGCAGTGCGTCAATAGTAGGGCTTCGTTAGTTGTACGTCGATACCGCGGTATTGGAGTGTCCATAGTTTGTTTAAGATAGATATATAGATCTTTATTTCGTATACAAATTTTTACAAAGGATAGTTGCCACACATTTTACATTACAGAGATATGATATTGCTTATATCTTTCTGCTGAAACATTGTTCTTTTTTTGTTTTGTATAGTTAAATTAAATTAAATTAAATTTGGAGGAAAATACGATAAAAACCTCCAATCTAAGTACAAAAAAAAAAATAATAATAAATAAATAAATAAATAATTATAATAATAGTAAATAAATAAATAGATTTATTATAATATAAATAATAATAATAATATATATATAAATAAATAAATAAGTATACAGGTACATAAGTAAATAAAAATAAAAATATGTTAACAATAATAAATATTGACTCAACAAACGAGTAAATGGTAAATAAATAAATAAATTAAACAAACAAAAATAAATAAATAACATAAAGAATGAATTAATAAATAGGTAATTACAAAAATTTATGTACATATATAAAACAATAAATAAATAAATATAAATATACATTTAAACAACATATAAACTGACTATATGAATAGATATATGTATAAACTACAATAGGTCTTTAAGTAGCTAATTTTTAGCGTAAGCACTTTTGTTTTTAAAATTGCACGTAAGCTTTTTAATTCTTTCCGATAACAATTCAACATTCGCTCTTCTATGTAGCTTTGAAGTAGAATGGTGCCATGGAAGGAACCACCTTGGCTATTTTCCAAGTATTGGGGAAGTATTGAATTTTCAGACATGCATTTAGAATGTCTGTTAAAAATTTCACTCCAGCTTTGGACAAATTCTTGAGATACAAATTTTTAATAAGATCAAACCCGCCGGTCTTTCTTATATTTAAATTTTCGACATGAAATTTTACGTCGTCTTCTGTAAGAAGTGCATTTAAAGGGGTGACAGGAATTAGGGTGTTGAAATCCTGGATTGTTTCACTAACCAATGCATTTGTTGCTGGATCCCCTAGGCTTGATGAAACACAGTGATTTCTTAAAAAAGTAATCGCAAGGGCGTCTGCTTTTTCATCATCTGTGTAATAGAAATTAGATCCATTTTGAAGTCCAGGTAGTTGTTTGTTTTTATTTTTAATTATTCTAACTACACTCCAAAATGGTTTAGCGTTCTTATCTAGAGAATCAAGTTTTTTATTCCATTCCTCGTGGCGTTGTTGAGCTAAATGTTTTGAGATCAACTGGTTTAGGTGCTGCACATTATCTCGATAAAACATCTGCAGATATCTTTGCCAATTTCTTCTTTGCATATTTCTCAGTTTAATTAATTTAATTAAGTGAGGGGAAATCTTTTTGTAAAATTTATTTATTTTAACTTTTGGTATAGAATCAGCTACGGCTTCAAGGATTAAATCATTGAAGTCAGTTACAATAGCATCTACTTCTTCTTTAGTAGATATATCTTCTACGTTCGCAAAGTTTTCTTGAACTCTTCTTCTAATAATTGCACGGTATCGTTTCCAATTTGCATTTTTTAGGTCTTGGAAGTACTGTACGTTTGCCTTGCTGAACAAAGAAGTTTGCACAGGACTGGATTGTGGTCAGAGCATAGCTCATTTAATGATATTGGTTGCGTAATAAAACTAGGACTATTTGAAATAAAAATATCAAGGACAGAAGGACGGCCGCTAGAACCAGCTGGAACATATGTAGGACATAGAGGATACAAAATTGAGATTGGAAGTGACTCAGTAAGGTCCGAGAGTAAATTCCGCCCCATTCTTGCACTCTTGTACAGCCCCATTCCTTGTGTCTATTATTGAGATCACCTCCTACCAGAAAATTACCATTTACACAGAAAAGGTTCCTTAAATCGTTTTTAAAAAAATGTTTACTTTCGACAAACTTACGAGCACCAGCGAAATAGACACAGTAGATTTTAATTGTTTGATGATTTTCTAGCTCTACCTCTATGCCCACATTTTCTACTAAGCGTGTTTGAATAATTGGTAAGAGCGAATGTTGAATTGTTCTTCGTATAAGTATTGCAACACCTCCACCCCTTCTATCGATAGCACTCAAATTCAAAGGTGGACAGATTATCATCATGCTTAAGCCAAGTTTCAGTTACTAGAGCTATATCAATATTGTTATTGTTTAAAAAGTTTAGGAATTCAATCTTTTTGCTGCGTATACTCGTACTTCTAGCATTCGATGTTATTATTTTTATATTACTATCTACCATATTATTTACAATTAAGAGACAAAAACTTAGTAGCTAAATGTGTGATAACTTCAAATTATTCAACTTTTGTTCTACATACAGATAATTTTGTTATCATTTCCATAGCTAATGAATTTAGCTCTTCAATAGTGAAAAGTGTGGAGTTGCTACCTGGTTGCATCTCGTTGGTGTTAGTTACAACCGAACTTGTTTGAGTCTGGCTTACCCAGGCGTTTAATGGTTGAGTAGTTGTGCGTGTAGTGTTACTTAGCATAGTCGGTACAGCATTGCGACGTAGTGGAAGCGGGGGAAAATCCGTCATAGAAGCAAACGAAACTCGTTTGTCAGCAGTGGGGGCAGCAATTGGATTTGAAGAAGCTGCGCGAGAATTAGGATTCCTCTTTCGTTTTACGTTCTCTTTCATTTCCAAGTACTTGGAACGGCTGATGCATGCAATATCGGTAGCTTTGTGGCTCTCATTGCAGTTGGCACATTTATATTGAGAAGAATTATTACAACTGGAAGTCATATGGGAACCAGCGCAGATCGCACAATATGTTTTTACGCGGCAATTACGCTCACCATGGCCGAACATTTGACAGTTGCGACATTGAGTTACTCTGCCTTTAAGTTTTCGGTGAAAACTCCAACTTACTTGCGTATGAAAGACGGAACGATAGTTTTTTCGCAGATCTCTTAGAGCAATTGAACCAGTTTCAAGAGATATCAAATAGATATAGTCCGTGTGCATAGCTTTGTTTAGTTCGTATTTTTTTGTTACTTTTTTTATGCCGATGCACTTTAAACCGATTTCAATTAGTTCACTTTTGTAGGTCGTGTGAAAAAAATTGACAATCATTGTCTTTTAGCTTACCGAGCACACTCGTGTACGATTCGATTGATTCGCAGACTATCTTTATTCGGATTGAAATTTTTTTGATAAAATAGTCACTTATTTTAAGTGATTGCATTAATTGGTGTACATATTTACTCGACTTTTGAATCAATTTTATGCGTGGTACATACACCTTCTTTTCCACTGGCGAAACAATTTCGTCCATATTTTCACTGTCTTTATCATCGTCCGGTTGACACTGAAGGGGACTCCAGTAGTTAAATCTAGAGTCCTTCCTATGAATGTTTTTACCGGACATACTAACACTTGCTGCCAATGAAGCGAAATTGTTTCCTGCCCTCACTCCAACAAGCTTTACAGTGGACGTTGGTATGGTGGACGTTGTACCAAGTTAGAGGTTGGCTTTAGCTTCCTCTTTCTCTTTGGCTTTGGCGTTTGGCTCGAACCACTCGAAGCCTCGCCTGATATCTCCACAGATCGCGCTATTGGCATAGCGGACCGCTCTCCGCAGTCCATCACGTGAATTTGTAATACAAAACAAACACTTTTTTATTAAAATTGTCTTTGGAAATTAATTAAATAAATAAAAAAAAAAAACTTTCGCAGAGGCTGGAAATCGAACCCACAACCCCGAGATTTATTAATATAATATGTGGTGTCGTAACTGTTTAGGGACGACCCAGAGGTGCTTGTTATTGTACTTTCGATACAAGCGAACATGCTCAATCATATATTCGTCGTTTTCGGATTTCCCTTGGGGCAGCGTTTAGAGTGCGTTTAATATTTCCATCTTGAAGTTGTATGGCGAACAACCAGCCAGCTTCGTCGATTATGGTTTTGGATATTTCTAATTCAGCTGTTTCCACTTCATGCGCATTCTCATATGGTGCTCGACTTAAAGCGTGGACATGTTTCATACGAGA
Organism: Volucella bombylans; assembly: GCA_949129095.1. Taxonomy (NCBI): domain Eukaryota; kingdom Metazoa; phylum Arthropoda; class Insecta; order Diptera; family Syrphidae; genus Volucella; species Volucella bombylans. The sequence goes on along the minus strand of OX422140.1, from coordinate 306,887,101 downwards.
ACCTGGACGATGCAGTATTTCGATGTCAAATTCTTGAATACGTAACCACTATCTTGCAATTCGTGGTATTAGTTCTGGTTTTTCCATAGTCGTTCGTAAAGCGCTGCGGTTAGTAATCGGACTTGTTTCACATACACGTAATATTTAAATCGCTCTCGAGACTCAACGACAGCTAATGCTTCTAGCTAGTAACTGTGAAACTTTTGTTCGCCTTCTGTAGTAGAGCGGCTACAATATGCAACGCGATACAGCTGGTCATTTTCCTTTTGTAGCAATAATCCAGCTAAACCAGTAGAACTGACATCGGTATGGACTTCATGTTCCGCGTTGACACTACTCGTATAACTAATAAGAACTGGTTTCGATATCAAGGGTCAAGCGTTTGAGCTCATTGAATGCGTCGCCTAGTTGTTGTCCCCATTGAAAAAGATGGTTTTTGCGCAGAAGTTTACGTAATGGCTCAGAGATGATAGCGTATCCAGGAACAAACTTATTGAAATAGCCACTAAGTCCCAGAAACATCCGAAACGTTTTCCGGCTGCGGAAACAAAGTGATGGCATTCGTCTTAATTTCACCTGGACTTATACCGCCGGAGTGTAGCTGATGTCCTAAAAATGTAATTTTTCGTTTATGAAATTCACATTTGTCGACGTTTAACATTAAGCCGCATTTTCGTAACACTTGGAGTATGCGTGTGAGCTTTTTATACATCTCGTTGAACGAATTGCTTCCCACTAAGATATCATCCATATAATGTAGCATATCACCTTTTTGAACACGTTTTTGAATCTCTGCCATCAGTCGATTGAAGCATTTATTAAGCCAAACGGCATGCGCTTAAATTCGTATAGGCCATCAGTTGTAATAAAAGCCGTAGACTTGCGACTTTCTGGTGATACTTCTATCTGATAGTATCCGCTATTCAAGTCTATTGATGAAAAATATCTGAATTGTTTGGCTTCCTGTAATCGTTCTTCTATATTGGGGACCAGGACAATTTTCTTTTTTGATGAGCTTGTATCGACGATAATCGATACACAGGCGATCACTGTAGAAAATGTTGCTTAAATTGCATGTGTTGCTAAACATTTATTTGAAACTTGACAATTGTGTTTAGTTACGTTTCCATTAAAGCAAAGAGTTAACAATATAATAAGTTTTCTACAATTAAGATTAATATATAATATATAAACATTTCCTCAAACATGCTTTTACTTTTTATACGTATGTTTAGATTCACGCGACTGCATAGCTTTATTGCGTAGATTTCAGCCTGAAATACGGAGCTGCTTTTATGCATACTGGCATGTATGGATGTCTTCGTTCGAGAACCGTATACTATTTCACTCCAACTCCAACTATTTCATTTGTTTTGGATCCGTCTGTGTATCCTACATGTGAGTCCTTGGCAAATGTTGGTTTTTCCTGTCAGCAGTTAAGAGAATCTAGAAGTGTAACCTTAAAGTTGTGCCGGAAGTTATATCTTGGTCGACATTTGTCTATTAGGTGTATTTGAAATAATTCATTTTTCATCTTCTGCGACTGCGAGTCGCACTTATCATTGCTTTTTTCACGAGTTCCAGATGAGGTGTTGGGATGTTTAGAATAACTTCAAGCGCAGCTGTTGGTGTGGTTTTCATTGGACCAGTTGCGCAGATACAGGCTAGTCTCTGTTTGTTGAGTTTGGCTTGTGTTGACCTTGGCGTTGCTTTGTGCCACCAAACGGCGGCTGCATACTTGTTGATAAGTCTTGTTATTGCTGTGTACATCCATGGTGTCATTTTGGGATTAAGTCCCCAATTTTTTTCAGCTAGACTTTTGCTGGTCCATAGTGAGCTCCTGGCCTTGTCAGAATTCTGTATTGTCAAACGCTCCTTCTACGAGTATATCGAAGAAACAACCGACCGCTACGTCTTTATCTTTGAGAGATTTTTCAATCTTTATGGTAAAATTTTGTAGAGCGTATGTGGTTGATTTTCAAGGTTGGTAGGCAGATTGATATTTGTGAAGGGGGTTCATTTGAAGTGCCCTATCTCTGATATATCTGTCAAGGATTTTTACCACAGTCTTGAGGAAAACGGAAGTGATTGGTCTATATGACTTTGGTAGTTCCGACGGTCTGCGTCCTACCTTAGGTATGTATTTGACAGCAACTTCCTTCCACTTTTTTGGTAAATATCCCCGTGCGTAGCTAGCTCTGAATAAGTTCATTAGTACAGGTAGCAGTTGAGGGATGCCTTTTTGTAGGAAAGCCGGGAATACTCCATCCTCAACAGGGGCTTTGAAGGGTTGAAAAGACTTGATTGTCCAGATTATTTTGCCTGCATGGAAGACTTCCTTTTATCTGTTTCAGTCTTCTCTGAACGGTCTATTTAACCTTCTCTGGGGAGTGTATTCTTGGGCTTCTCGAACTGTCGTCGAGTCTGGGATGTGTGTTTCGGCTAAGATCTGGCATCGATTGTATGGCAGAGTTTCACCACAATTCTCTCTTAGCCCTTCTAATTTCTTGGTTGTACATGGTGAGTGTTCTTCTATATATTTCCCATTCACCATTACGTTTAGCCTTGTTGAAGAGCTTTCTAGTTTCTGTTCTGAGTTTGGCTAGTTTTTTGTTCCACCAGGGGGTAAGTTGATGAAAGGCAGAAGTGATTGCCATATTGAGATTATCACAAGTTAGCTCAATATTGTCTATATCTCTGATGTTTCTGTTACATCTACCCAGGTTATCCATGAGTTGCTGATAGTATATGTTCCAGTCTGTGGATTTGAGTTGTCTGCATTTTTCGGATATAATAATACCTAGTTCAAGGTCAAATATGATGTGGCGATGATCCGACATTGAGGTTTCGAATGAAACACACCAGCTCCTTATAAAACTTTTTATGAAATTAATGCATAGGACCTCGGTCTTAATACTGTTTACAAAATTGGGGTTACTTCCCTAGTCTAGAATTAGTAATTTGCTCCAGACCGTATGATGGGCGTTTGCGTCGCAGCCTACAATTAGTTACAGGTTCTTCTTAGCACAGTTGTCCACCATTCCCTTCATTGGCAAGAAGTCCAAGTCGCTGGAGTCACCAGGTAGGTAAGCTGAGCACATAACAACTTCTGTCTTACCTGCATTGGTATGCAGCTAAAAGATCCTTGTTGGTGTGTTCTGGAATTGGAAAGAGTTGTGTATTATTATTATTATTATTGGCCCGGGTCTATCCTGGACAACTTTATTAATAAGCAAAGCTTAAATCTAGACTTAAAAACTAACAAAGATATACTAAACCTAATGGGGCGAGGAGAAATGGTGGATGTGGGAGATGTTAAGGGAAGTGGAGTGGAGTCAAAAAAAACCTAAGTTTTTTTTAGTTTAAAGATGATAAGTGGGTGAGAAAGTTTATCGAATGCCTTGCTGATCTGTTGAAATTGAATCGAGCTCATCACCGTCTTCTAAAGCATGAAGCGTACTAGAGACGAACTCTGTTAGGTTAGTGGTCGTTGATTTACCTTTCATGAAGCCGGGCTGATTTGTGCATATAGTTGGCCTACAGTACGGAAGCAGTTGTTGATAGACTATGCTTTCAAAAAGTTTGGGTATGTAAGAGAGTTTTGCTATGGGCCTATAATTATCGACTTCGGCCTTACTTCCTTTTTTATGAATAGGGATGATGTAAGATTCCTTCCATAGGAAAGGGAAAGTACCTGTTGAAATAGGTAGGTACTACTATTAGTTAAGATACATGCTTTGGGATTTCCATGGTTAGTTGATTCGTATAATAACTCACCTGAGAGTCCCTTTACCTGGTTTTTAAAGATGTATTGTTCCTGTATAAAGGCGATGTCTAGGTATCCTTGTTAAATCTATGGTTAAGGACTTTCGAGGCGGCCTTAGCATGTTGTATATAGATTAATTTGGATGTACCTTAGTCCCTTTTGGTTATTGTTATTGTTGGCAGTATTTGAGGACAGCTCAGGTCCTGGGATGACATCTAGTGGACCCGTAGAGATGTTTTCTTCTGATGATCCGGCATTAGAGCTATTATCTACATCCATTGAGCTGTATGTGCCACTTTTTGTTGTGAGCTGGAAATCTATTTGGGCTTTTTGTGCTCCAGATTGTTTTAAAAGTCTTGCGTGAGGCAGATTTGGTTGTGCACTCGTCCAAGATTGAGGGGCTATATTCTTCGGGATGGCAGGGTGTTTTTCTGCTTGTGTTAATTCTTTCATGCTGATATGTACCTGCAAGAAGTTAAGAAATAGCTTGGACCTGTAGTCCATCAAGTATTTCTTGGACTTCTCGTCAATAGAGAAGGTTACTGTTTCATCTCCACTCTTTTCCTTGGAGACACTGAGAAGACGCCTGTAGTGGAAATGCCAGGATTTTGCTTGGAGATCCTTGAAAAGAAGACTTCCTTGGGTATTTTGTTATCTTCTGGGAGGAAGGTAATACAGGTGTACAATTTCGGGATTTCACTTTACCGTTGACATGAGCCAGTCATGGATAGCCAACCTTCAATTGGTGTAATTGCAACAAATTTGAGGGGACAGTTGTTGTCGGCTTTGTAGAGGTTTCTGCTATTTTGTGGCTGGCCGAGGGTTCGTTTGAGTTCCTGCTCTTGCCAACTTCCTCTTTGGGTCCTTTATTAGAACCTGAGCGAGGTTTAGTATGAGAGGTGTATTTCCCATCTTGCCTCGGCACACTTGGTTTTCCAGGAACTCCTATCATTGTAGACACAGCTGTGCCCTTTGGTAGCCCTAGATGTGATCTCTGTTTTTTGGGCTATTGTACCTTTGGAGAGTTGTCGGCTCATCAACATCTTTTGGATGCTATCTTTAGATTGTTTCTGTGCTTTTCCAAGCATGATTTCTTCCCGAATAGATCTCCTGGCATCCTCCGGTGTCATGCCGTCCTTGATCCGGATTCCAATTCATCTTCTTTGATTAAAATAGATGAAATTCTTATTTTTTCTTCTAGCTTTTACGCCTTTCCAATTTTGCATCGCTTGGTATTTCGGTAGCCTGAGCGTTTCGCGCGTTCATCGATATGTTGGCTTCACTGGAGATGAGATAGTGTCCTGAGTCGCCATATCTGTACGTATTAAAGGAGAACGGAGTAGAGCTTCTTTGTCTGACTCCGTGATTGTGGTTTTGTTTAGTTCTTACAAAGTCTTCTATTTATATTCTACGAGTAAAGCGAGAAAGGTTGGTCCTCACCCGCAGAACTCCTATACGGTTGTAAGGCTATTTAGTACCAAAGGACGTCCGGTATCTGTGAGGCGACAATTGAAACCAGAACCGCAGGGGATGTCGTAACCCTGGTATCGTGGTCAATAGCCAATGTATGTAATGACTTAATGTCTATTCTTGGAAGGGGAAAACACCGAGCAGCTGTATATATACTGGTGCCCAAAACCGTGGAACGGAGATTGGTATAGGACCAAACGAGAAAAACTTACCAGCGTCCCCAGACTCGGGACGCCGACGAACAGCAGGTTCTATGTACCTATGCGGAATGTGTATAGAGTATGTATAGAGAACCCAACTAAAAAAAAAACAATTAAATCTTGCAAACGCCTTTGCTTTAGAGATCTTTGCGAACAACTTAATCAATATGTATGGAGTAACGCTTATCAAATTTTACATATAAATGTTGCTGAAAGATGTTCTTATACAATCGCCAAGATATCCGATACTGTTGCGGCAACTAATTACGACCATATTTCCTCCCAAGAGAAGTAGGATACTTGTTGGTCACATTCATCATGAGAGTACTACAGTCCTATGATTACTTGCAACAAATTACTCAAAGCATTTAACCCTTAATTAGGCGCATGGGGTCAAGACAGTTTCAAATTGAAAAAAAAACATATGTTATAGTGATTGGAATGTAACATCGCTCTTTATAGCTTTCTATTTCAGCACGGAGTACGCAAATCAGTTCCAGTCGAAAAGCCAACCCGTGTGCAGATATCGCTGATCTCTTAGGTGCTGACACCGTGTGATCAATTACGTAACAATTTTTCGTAAAAGGTAAGTTTTTATTTTTATATTTTTACATATATCTATTTATTTATTTTTACTAGGTTTTGTGTATTATTGTGTTGTATATTTAATTTATGTCATTTTCTCTGAGGGAGGCACATTGACAAACTAAGAATAGATCTCAAAAGAGCTTTTTTGCCTTTTCGCATTTGAAGTACCATGCTTCCAAAGAGGTTTTAAAGCAGGTGTATTATGCTCTTATAGAGTCGAAGATACGATATGGAATAATGGCTTGGGGTAGTGCAGCTAAAGCGCACATTTCCAAAATACATAAACTTCAAAACGCAGCTCTTAAACACATAAATAGTATAAAACAACGAGGAAATGAAGAAAATTTCAAAATTCTTCGGGTAGAGAATATATTTAAGATGACCACCGCTGTTGAATACTTTGATGACAGCCGATTTACACAACCTATACAGTATCAAGTCAACATCAGAAGACGTACCCAAGGAATGCTACAAACTGCCAGAAACTATAAAAACTACGGTAGACGCAAACTTCAATATACTGTTCCCACAATAATCAACGAATTACACCATTGAATTTTTTGTTGTTAACTTTAGAAAAAGAAAAACGCTTGTTAAAACTTTCTTATTAAGCTTGAATTCAAGCAACTAGGTGTAACTATAATAACTATAAAATTAACTTTAAACTAAATTTTTAATACTAATCACAGCTATAACTTTGCTCATTGAAACATAATTTTCTGCAGACAAGATACGGCTTCGCAGATACTTATATAATTGTAAATACGAGTAATTGCAATAATTAATAAATAGATAATAATAATAAAAATAAAAAAAATAATAAAATAAGAAATAAACGTCAAAAAAAATATATATTCTTGTCTTTATTTCTGTAAAGTACTCCTTTTTTTCTTTTAATTTTTCTAATTTCACTATGAATCAAGAAAAACAGATACAGCAATGGCTGGAAAATTTGTCCGATAACGAGTAAGATGTTGCAGACGAACTCCTACAGTTAGTGCCCATGACTCAGAAAGCGAAATCGAAGTATTCGAAGAAAGCGAAAATGTCCCTGACTCATCGGATGGCAAATACTTCTTATCTAGGCATACTAGAAATGAAATGGTCTAAAGTATCACCATCAAACACAGTAAGGGCTCGTACACAAAATATAATTATTCATTTACAGGGAGTCAAACAGGATGCTACAAATGCTAAATCTCCCATAGAATGTTTCCGATTATTTTTTGACAGTGAAGTTATTGAACTTCTCGTCATGAACACCAACTTATATATCGATAAGGTAAAACATATCCTACTGATAATTTGGAAATAAACACATTTGTGGGCTTATTCCTTATGGCTGGAGTTCTAAGAGCTTCTCATTTGAATTATGTTGATTTATGGGCACAAGATGGATTAGGTATAGAATTGTTTCGGCTGACAATGTCTTATAAACGGTTTCTATTTTTGTTACGGTGTCTTCGATTAGATAATACCTCCGACTGCCAGGAAAGACAAAAGTCGACAATTTAGCAGCTATTTGAAATTTGTGTAAGATCTTAAAGAACAAGTTTTTATCATCTTATACACCGGCTGAGAATCTAACTATAGATGAGCAGTTAGTTGGCTTTCGTGGTCGATTTAGAGGGAAAGTTTTTATGCCCAATAAACCGAACATATACGGCATGTGCAAGCCATGGTTGAAAATCAAAGACATATTACCTGTGCAAGTTTGAAGTTTATTCTGGCAAACAACCAGATGGAGAATATCAAGTATCTACTTTAATTCTCCAGACGACATAGTAAAACGCTTGGTGGAACCAATAAAATGCAGTGGCCGTAACATAACCACCGACAATTGGTACACTAGTATAAAACTGGACAAGGAGTTATTAACACCTGAATATAAATTGACTCTTGTTGGTATATTAAATAAAAGGAAACCTGACATTCCGTCTGAATTCTTATCAAATGAGAATAGGGCGCAATTTACTTCACTTTTTGGATTTCATAATTAAATCACTATGGTCTCCTATTTCCCTAAGCCAAACAAAGCTGTCATTTTACTTTCCATCATGCATAATGATAACTCTATTAACGAAAGAACAGCTGGAGCTCGGAAATCAGAAGTAGTTACTCATTACATATAATTGTACCAAAGGTGGTGTCGACTGCACCGATCAACTATGCGCTAATTATAACGTTAGAAGAAGAACAAAAAGATGGCTGTTGGCGATATTTTTTTACCTTCTAAATATATCTGGAATCAGTGCATTTTTCATACACAGGACGAATACTGATAAGACTATCACATATGTATGGCGGATTTCTTTGAAAAAATTAGCGACAGAACTAGTGGAAGATAACCAAAAACGCCCCATTCAACAGCGAGCTGTCCCTTCGTTGACAAAAAATGGCTCCGTAACTATTTGTGTGATTCTCCTAATGCTCCTAGTTAACGGTTAAATTGGTGCGCGACAAAAAGTCAATGCCTTAAAGATCGCTATTAAAGCACGACCTGACTTATTTGCCGAAATAACTAACGCGTGTTTTTAAGAGGCGTTTTTTCTGATCCTTGGAAGCGTCAACGGCGCTATTTCCAGAGGGAAATGGGATGTCAGAAGATCGCTCGTTCTAACGGCTTATTTATTTGTTGGAAAAATTCTTGAACAGATAATTTACAACATACTCCTGCAGGAGGTCTATTAGAACACCGATACGGTATTCGTAAGTCACGTTCAGTAGTGGAGGCAATAAATGCGATAATATGAAGAGCTCGAAATTCAATACAGGGCAGGTGATGGAAAGGAGGCACCAAGAAAGAGTTTGCTATCCTAACTCTGAACGTGAAGAATGTGTTTAACTGGGCTAATTGGGAACGGATTATGAGCAGTCTTCATCGAATACATATGTTATAGTCAAGCATCGAAGATTTTTTCTTTTTTTTAAAGAACTTAACACTCAAGTGGGTATGAATACACTTTAATGTCTCAGCATATGTTAAGTTTTTCAGAAAATAGGATAGAGAGAGAAAGAAAGGTATTTGGGCTCAGTGGTTATTTTGCTCCTAGGGCGGCATCCAACATTTAATGGGAGACTAAATTCAAAGTGGACGTTGGCTTATTGTTGATTTCTAGTCAACGACTCATCTTATTTGATTTTGGTTAATTAAAAAAAAGTCTTTCGGGCAAGGTTGGAATTCGAACTCCGAACCTTTCGATATGGAAACAATTCCACTAACACTTGAGCCACAGCCACCTAGGTTTGGCTAGTCAAACCTCAGGTCTACCAAGAAGTCTTAGTCAAAGTAAAAACTAATATCTTGGGACCTTTTCATATGATTTTGGTCTCATATAAGTACAACTGCAGATGGCGGATGCAGGCATACCAAACCAAACTTCCCGACGTTTCTAGGAAGTCAGCGGCGTTTCTGTTGTCCCTCAACAGGAAAGACTGCAGGTTGCCTACTGGCGTCGTGACAGGGCATTACACTTTTGCTAAGCACTTAAATGTGCTGGGCATAAATGACACAACATCCTGCGATGTGATGACGACACCGCGGAACACTATCACTCTGGATGTCCGGCTTACGGTGGCTTCAGACTCCAGGTACTCGGCGCCAGGGCCGGACCTTGCATTAGAGCAAGTGGAACAGCCGCACCAGGAGCAGGATTATATAGATTCGTTAAATAGTGCTTTGCAAACATCTTTTTTAAATACATTTCAGAATTAACAGAAAATATATATAAATAAATAGCAGTAAACTGCTGAAAGTATCTACACGACATGCAGATACATTGGTACATGGATATGTCTTATAGGCATACGACGAAAAATCCTTAATAGTTTCACTAGTGCAGATAAATAGAATATATGGTGGCTGTGCAAAAAAAGAATGCTTTAAAGTTTTAGCCCGGCGTAAAAAAAAATAACACAAGTTTATGTTATGGTATTACCTGTATGGAAAAATGAGTTTGGTTCCAGTTGTATCATCATCACTTGTTGTATTCAAATTGTAGAACTCGATGTTATAGACAATAATGGGCGGTGTGTACTAAAGTAGAAAATATAGTGGCGTGTTTCAAGATTATCGATATGTCGGGAGAAGATGGCATCAATACGGGTTGAATTACTAGTTGTTGAGATGACAAGATTGTTGTTCATTTCTAAACGAAGTCCGTTGTGCATAAATTCTACAAACTTGGCACCATCAGGGCTACGTAGATCTAAATTGAGAGTACCACTGAGAATTATCGGCATATTGTAATAATGATGCTGTTCTATATTTTCTAACAAACCCCTAAACTTCGGACTATAGGCGAGCAAATTCAAAATAAAAACTACCACATCCTTCCTTACAATTATTTTTTTTTCTATCCACCCCTGTTCCGGCAGCCCATTGTACACACAACACAAGGTAGGAATTAGAGCCCTGCATGAGTGGAGTCAAAGTACTGTGCACAGTAGTAAACTCATTCACACTGATTCAGATTCATGAATCCTACCACAGTAAAATATGAATCTTTGAGTTAATGAATCATATAGTGTGCTATGAACACAAATCACTCATTGCTTATGAATGAATCCGAATGAATCATTAGTTTCCTATGACTCGTGTGGATCATGTTTCATGATTTAGAATGTGCGGTATCAATCCACTTACAGTAAATCATGTACTCCTATTGAAATGGGTTTTTTGTATTTTTTTTTGATTTTGATTGTTCTCTATGTGTTGCAGCATTTAAAAGCAACATATGTACATATGTATGTATATTTTTGGGATTTCCTTTTTCTTAATTGTTGCGTTTTATTACGACAGTTTTTTTATTGTTTATTACTTCCGGAAGGATAATGATTAGGGCAGTTAATTATAGTTTCTTCCACTCATAAAAAATATGAAGGAACGAATGAGGTTTTGGCAATTAGGTCGTAAAATTCAAAAAACTTCTTTCAGGAATTCTAGGAAACTTTCATTTTTTGTAATTGAAGTAGGAAGTAAATAGAAAGAAAGTGCTATGCAAAAATTAACCCCGAGATTCTGTATTGTTATTTTTTGTTTCAATTCATAATTAGTGTGTTTTCATTTCATATAAAAGATAATAACTTGTTATAGAAATTTAGTATACGGAAAAAAGTCTTTGTGCTAAGCAGTTGTGTTAAGTGTGTTGACAATTCTTTGGTATTTTAAAAGGAAAAAAAATGGAGGAAATAAGTTTAACTGAGAATGTAAGTACTAAATTGTTTGATGTGTAAATGATTGCCGCATTCAAAAATAACACACAATATTTTATAAATGCACACAAAACAATCAAAACGATGAAAATGTTAACTGAATACACGCAGAAAAGCCTTTTTATTGCATTATACACTCAAAACTGTTACGATAAAAAAAGTTTCAGAGCATAAGCACTAAATAAAACCCCACAAAAAAAAAACAACAAATACAAATTATTGTTCATTCATGAAATGACGCTCTAAAAACCAAAGAGTAAGTTTTTTTTTTATTAAACTCAATTTTAAGAGTTTAAAAAGTTTGCAAGTTTTCTGTATTCAAATTAAACATCTCATTAAATGTTACTTTTCTAATATTATTTTTTTTAGTAAACATCAGAATATGTACATATATTCATTACGTGCTACATATTTTCCATTCCCACTTATTTTTTTCTCCGACCATCTTTCAAAACAACGAATCAAATGCAATCACAGTGAATCACAATGAATCATACCACTCACAACACACGAAATATAACTCCTTACTGCAGTTACTGTTCGAATCTCAAACTGTGGGGTATGACAGACATAAAATTGAATCTGAATGAGACTGAATCATGTCAAATCACACGATTCATTCTGTCTCATAAAGTGAGACATATAATTCATTCAGAGTCATTTTTAAATGAGTTGAGTTATTTGAAGTTTGACTCCACTCATGCAGGGCTCTAGTAGGAATATAAGACCAATCGAATAAAAGAAGAGAAGCAAAACAACTGTGTATTGACTTTTATAAGTAAACTACACACAACCCTTAAACCACCTGCATTACACATAGACAGTGCATCATATTACATCCCACAATTGGATATTTCCTTCCTATCAACTCCTGTTTCCAACAATAAATCGGTGTAAAAAAAAGCCTATCCGCACACACAGTACGATCACTGAACGGTAGAAGGAGAGCAAAATATGTTTCTGGAAAAATCTAATAAAATCCAGCACCATCACTTCCCACTGACCAATAAAATGATAAAAGGGCCGCCAAAGTAGTGGCAGCGGTGGTCGGTGTCGGTGGCAGTACCAGCATTGGGCAAAAGGCTAAAGAAGGAAAAAGAAAACAAATATGCACAAAGGATGAAACTTATATTTGTAACAAACACAAAACGTCGAGAAACAGAGCGACGACGATTCATGTGTCCATGTTCTCCAATATCCCATTCCTTTGCACAGTTAATTCGTTGTGAAGCACACAAACCCCACAACAACACCAAATACGCACACAGAGTACGATCACTGAACGGAGAAGGAAAGAAACAAATGTGACACATTTTGTGACGGACACAATTTTCAGAAAGACAAGCGGTTAGACATATCCATGTCAATATTTTCCCCATTAACCTAATTGCAACGCGGCAACACTTCATAGCTTACATCCTCATAGTAATAATACACACACCGAATATACACTGATATCTACCTAACATCAGCTTACATCCTTTTCCAGCGCCTGCACTCTGTACGCAACGTCAACAGCATAGTATCGCAGTTGCAGTTCATCCAAAAAAATACCCTCTTTCATCGAACCTATAACTTAATATCCTTGGCTTTTTTGTATGTGCTTCTGGAGCAGTTGTATCATGCCGCTCCATATGTCACTGTTTCTGCGCCATAACGCCAACAGAAATCACAGAAAACACTAACAAATTAAACTTCATATGGAGCAGAGTTTCGGATCTGCGCCAAATGCAAGTTATTTACAACAAATAAAATTAGTTCCAACAAACTAAGGCAGACGTGTTAAATGTAGAAGGTAGAAGAGAACGTGTTGTTGGCTCCAATCGCATTGAATTGTATATTATATGTATGTATATTTCACAGTACGACCTTGTTATGTTAAGATTATATTGTGTAAATTAATAAATTCTTGTTGAATTTATTTAAAAAAAAAAACTTTATCTTTTTTATTCGGTTAGCTGTCTGTGGGAAACGAACTTTACATTGGGAAGCTTTGGTTGAGAAAAATGCTGATATTGCATTAACTTGATATTGCATTAAATCTTCCCCTCTTAAATCCTTTGCGTCCTCGCATAGGGTAAATTGTAAATGCTGCCATGGTGTCGGGTCTGTGCCATTATTGGTGGGGGCGTTAAACTTTTTCCTATTGGTGAAGCTCTTGGTATGACTGTTATACTGGTTTCCTTACTACTTGTATTTTTGCAATATCTTATTATGGCTATGATTAGAAGCAGAATGATGAAAGTTGTGTAGTTCAGTTCAGTTTAAATGCATTTTTATTTAACTAATTAAATTACTCTTACATGATAGACAAAAAAATGCTTAAAAATTAGCTTAAATAACTTACAAATAAACTTATTCTAACTTACTGGCCCCATGCGGGCGCTCTAAGCTAAGCCTAAGAGTAACACTTAAACTATGTCTTTCGACGAATCTTTCAGTCTAATTTTATATTCATTTTAACATTACTTAATACTAGAACTAAGAAAATAAATTTTAAGTAAAAACTTAGTAAATGGACTGTTTTTTTTATATTATAAAAACTTAAAACTTATAGACTACCTAAAAATAAATCTTAATCTACTTAACCTACTTACGTCTAATACATACACATACATACATATACATATATATATCCATAATACCTATATACTTAATATATAAGTATATATTTGGTTTTTTTTTTTAATTTTTTTTTTGTGTTTTTATATTTTTTTTTTCTTAAAAACTAACTTAATCCTACCTAAAACTATGTAAGCCGGCCAAGGCTAGTAAAATAGTCAGGCGACCGACTTTGCTTACTATGGAGCTACCTAGTACTGGAGGAATTGGACAACGAAACTTCCCCTCCTTCAACCAGCCACCAAAATTGTTGGTGCTGCCGAGCAACATCCCTGATGTCGCGACTCCCTACTGCCCTACTGAACCGGAGACGCTCAGCACTGCCGTGTGCGACGTCTCTGTCGTAATTGAGTCGCCTGTTCGCAGCGGTTCGAGCGACGTCCGACTTATTCGGTTGTCGGGATATTTAATATGTAAAATAGATTGGTTGTATTAACTACAATTTTAATATCAGCGAATTTAAAAGAATCTTCTATATTTTCGTAAGGCATTTGATTTCTATCTACGTTTTTTATTATTGCGTTTATTTCAGTTTTTGATAAAATATTTGTATTTACAGTATTAGATCGAGCGAGTTCAATAGCGTAAATTGTGTTAGCAAGTTCTTCTTTAATTAACTTTGTTTTATATATTAAGCTTAGGGCTAATTCGTTTTTTTTTCTTATAATATTTAATATTTGATTTGTTACATTTGTCAGTTGGTTCAATTTACTTATATAATTTTAATTTATAATAATTTGGTTGTTATTGTTACCGATTACATTGTTTATCTTATTTTCTAGCATTGTGAGATCATCGTGATCGGGGTTGCCCGCAATCCACTTCCATGCGGACCCGAAAAAATTGAGTGATATTTTCGGTCTACTCGTATGGTGTTCAATATTGCTTAGTAATTTATTTGCTTGTGTCAATTCATGATAAGGATTGGGAAAAAGGTATTAGTTTTTGGGAATATTATCATTCATGATGGATGCGGTTTCGAATAGGATATTTCTGTATGGGGACATCTAATTTATGTGGATAAACTGCAGTTTCCCATTCTGTATTCTGGCTGTTCCTACCTTAAAGTTAATATTCGGGAATTTGTATAGTCCAGTGTTTGTACGTCACATAAACAGTCAGTCAGAATGCATCTGGAATGAAAGGTTTAGATTTATTACGATTGTATGTGTGATTTGTGAACGACTTTTACAGATTCGGTAAGAACTGTGTTTTTTTTATTTTCTTTGATATTGACTCTTGGACAGAGTTTTGATTTTGACCCTATTCTTTTGTTTTTCTTTACATAAACAACTTATCCGGTTGAGTGGTCTTTTAATGGAGCTTTACCCTTGTTGTGGTAGGTTAAGTCATATTGTTGTTTTCCTTTTAGCTTGGCTTCAATTTCAGAACGAACTTTATCAATTTGTAAAGGATTAATGTTTCTACTGAAGAATAGATCTACTGGTTTTCTATTTGTTACTGAATGAATTGAGAAATGATAGGCATTCATTGCCGTTTCGAGAAGTTCCGTGAAGGATTTATGTATTTGTTCTTGTTTGATGCATCGCATGAGTTCAGCGAGAGTTGAATGGAACCTTTCGACTTGCCCATTCGAAGTGCTCATGTACGGAGGTGTCGCGAAGACTTCAATGCCGAGTTCCTTTTTAAGCATGAATATGATTGGCTTCTCACTATCGAATACTACAATCTTCGGAATTCCATAGGTGAACATGATTTCTCTAAGAGGTTGCCTGATATCTTCAATCGCTTTTGATTGTATTTTCCCGACTTGAGCATACTTAGAGAACTTGTCTAGAGATGTTAGTATTACATTACCTTCGGTTGAGAATACATCGCATGAATAATTTGTCCGGGTTAAGTTGGTATTGGAGTTGCTTTCATTTCTACCTTATCCGGATGACGATCGTAATTGTTCTCTTTACAGATGGAGCATAATTTTATTATTCTTTTCATTTTGCGGGACATACTAGGAAAATAGTATTTCTCCAGAATTTGTTGTTTATTCTCACGTTCGTTCCTGTGAGCACGTTGATGGGTTTTAATGACTATATCTTCTTGTTTAGTTTCGTCGCTCACATCTTCGACTGTATTTCGAGACAATTCGAATATTAGCAAAATTATTTTTGTAAATTTCTTGGATCATTCCTTGTATTCGTTCCTCTGCTTTTATGCAATTAATTACTGTAGGGTTAAGTCTTGCTTTTAGAATTTTGATTAAGTTACTTGGTGTATAGGATTGTTCGGCCTGTGATATGTCAGGAAAACTCTTCGAAATTCGTAACTACTTACTTGTATTGCCGATGTCAAGGAAAATTTGATTTCTGAATACATTTATTAGCGATTCAACACTGATTATGAGGACATGGGCTGAGCTTTCGTGACTATGTATACCTAAAAAATGTATATCACTTAGTTCCACAACGTTGTTTAAATCGTTATTTTCCGGTTGTGTCGTTACAATGTATTCCTTTAGGGTTTCTTTGTATTCCTTCGAATTATTTTTACTGACCTGCATAATGAAGAGATTGGCTGATTTGATTGTTTATACTAGCCTGCATCTCTTTATATTAGCTGATTTGATTGTTTATGCTGGCCCGCATCTCTTCAAATTGGCGGATTTGATCTTCCTGTGGCATAGTATCCATGTGGAAATTCCTTTGCATTTTAGCAGGGTGCATTTGTTGGGATAGAGGAACTGATGGCCTTTTCGGTGCTGGGGGCCAGTTTACCAATCGAGGTCTGTTCATGTAGGTTATCGTGATTGTTTGTGGGGGATTGTGGGCTCTGGTGAGGGTTTCCTTGGAGTAGCAAAGTGTTGTGGTTGTGGTTATAGTTGTTGGGGTTGTTGTTGTTGATATCGTTGCGCAAACGGTCTCTCAGGCCTTTTTTGTGGAACAGGTCTAAGGTTGTGTTGCAACGGGGCCGACTGTCTAGGTGGTTGGACCATACAAGCCAATTCGGGATGAAACGGTTGACGATTCGAAACTGGGTTTAAGTTTCCGCGTTTCGGTGGAATTGGTGATGGATAGTTTATCCTTCTGTTGTGACTGTTTGCTATTGCATACTGCGAGCGGAAATTTTGGTTTTCTGGCCTCAAACATGAAGTGCTTGGGCAAGTCTGACGGTTCTCGCATTCCCAAAAGTCTGGGAAGGCCGCCTTTTAATCCGCGAATGAATGTGTCCAGAGCTTTGTCTCTGTAATTTTGCATCAGCAAATTAAGAGACTCTGTACCGACATCCATACCGGAGATTTTATTCAATATTAGCGAAAGGTGTGAGTACACAGCTTGGTAAAACTCTTGGATGGATGAGTTACCCTGAGCTAAAGCTGTCATTTGGTACTCCAAAGTTCCCAAATCGCGTTTGTCTGCGTAGTGCAGCGTGAGGCATCGACTGATGCAATCCCAGTTCAGTGGGGTATTGTATAGGGTTTTCCAATAAGGATTTGACAACTTTTTTTTTAAATAAAATGCAAACCATTTGAGATATTTCAAAAACTTTATTATCGGCTTGAAGTACAGTCAAAACATTTATGAATGGAACTCGACTTCGTTCATATGGTCACCGCGGGCACGTTTGCAGCGGTCGATTCTTTAGACCCAATTTTCAACGACTCGGCCACACATTTCGGCCGAAACGGAGGTTATTTCGCGTTCAATGCTGGCTCTGAGCTCTTCCAACATCGTCGGCGTGTTGGCATAAACCAATGACTTAACGTAGCCCCACAGAAAATAGTCAAGCGGCGTTAAATTGCACGAACGAGGCAGCGAATCGACTGGCACACGTCTTGAGATAACACGCTCACCATACTTATTCTTCAATAAATCGATTGTAGCGTGTGCTGTGTGGCTTGTGGCACCATCCTGTTTAAACCACATGTCGTCCAAGTCCATATCTTCCAATTCGAGCCAAAAATAATCGGTGATCATGGCGCGATAACGCTGACTATTCACAGTAACGTGACGATCGTTATGGTCAACGAAAAAATATGGCCCAATAACGCCGCCGGCATGCAAACCGCACCAAACAGTTATTTTTTGTGGATGAAGTGGTGATTCATGAAGCACATGTGGATTTTCACCCGACCAATAACGCATATTTTGCTTATTGACGAATCCATTGAGCCAAAAATGAGCTTCGTCACTGAAGATGATTTTGCGATGAAATTCATCATCGTAGCGCATCTTCTCCAGAACCCAAACGGAGAACATACGTCGCTTCAAATGGTCCATCGGCTTCAATTCTTGAGTCAGCTTGATCTTGTATGTTTGTAAACTAAGATCCTTACGCAAAATACGCCATAATGTGGTCTGAGCGATGCCCAATTCTTGAGAACGCCGTGGAATTGACTGATTTGGATCGTTTGCTACGGACGCCTGAACGGCAGCGATATTTTCGACACTTCGACCAAACCGTTGTCTCACTGACACGGCAACATCACACAACGAAATTTTTGCACTAAACTTGTTATTGCCTATCTACTCGGGCGAGAATTATGACGCTTTTAAAATTATATTCACCCACTCCGAATTTCGGTAGAAAATTTTTATAGTTTGCAGACTTTGCTCGTTCGTGTACTTTACCATGATGAAAATGTTGAGTTTACTGAATAAATTGACAGTGACAGTTTGATGATTAGTGAAAGAGTGCGTTCACAAATTAAATTCAAAGTTGTCAAGTCCCTATTGTAAAACCCTTTATGACTCTAAAAAGTGGTCAGTGTGACCCACAATTTTATTTCAGATCACGTTAATGATCCCAAAATATTTGGGTGAGCCTTTGGTGTGCTCGTAAATTTTTAAAATCCTATCGACGCTCTTTATCCAAGAGCTGAATTCTCCTGCTTGGCCGAAGAACTCTCGTAGGCACCGAACCACGTTTGGAATTTTATCTAGTTCACTTATATTAACGCGTTGATCGTGGTTTATTGTTTGGCCAGTTCCTGCGAACTGATCGGAGTTTGGATTAATGATGAACTGGATTAAATTTCTACCTTCCGTATGTAGAACCTGGTTTACTATTGACAGGATTAAATTTTGCAAGGCAGGATGGGAAATGGGTGCTTAATTTTGGTTTTCAGGATTTTGGGGGTTTAGTGACGAGGGACGAACAAGATTGGGGTTTGACATCTTTGTTTCGTTGTATTTCGTATTTTAACTATTAAAAGTTAAATTAAATTGCTATTTTTTATGAGCACTTATAAAATACATGATATTTAAAGTATATATGTACGAGGGGCGTTCAACATATTCTCGGTATCGGGGTGAAGCTGTGGTTGTATATCTAAATTGACTTATTTATCAAGTAATACTATTATTTTAGTGCATTCATGTAAAATTTCATATAAATGTGATTATTAATTCGCGTTTTATCTCTAGTTAAACAGAATCATAATGGCAACTGAGACGATGATGGTGAAAATTGAGCATCGCGCTGTAATTAAATTTCTCACTAAGCAAGGAAAAAGTCATAAAACTATTCATGAAGAGATGGTGGCTGTTTACCAGGGTTCCGCACCTTCATTATCAACTGTGCAAAAGTGGTCAAGTGAGTTCAAGAGAGGCAGAGAGAGCATTGAAGACGACCCCCGCTCCGGCGCCCCGGCTACTGCTTGTACGGGAGAAAGCATCAAAGAAGTCGAAAAACTTGTTCTTGAGGATGCCCGAATAAAGGTAAAAATTATGGCAGAGATCACCAAGCTTTCAATTGGTACCATTCACACCACTCTTCATGACCATCTTAACCTTTCAAAGGTCAATGCAAGGTGGGTGCCACGAATGCTCACAGCGCCTCAGAAAAAAGTGAGAATCGCATGCTGTAGAGAGCTTTTGGAGATGTGTAGTGAGAACGCGGACGGTGTTATGGATCGAATTGTTACTGGGGATGAAACATGGGTCCACCACTATGACACTGAAAGCAAACAAGAGTCCATGCAGTGGCATAAAAAAGGAACAGACCCCCCGAAGAAGTTCAAAGTCACTCCGTCTGCCGGGAAGCTCATGGCCACAGTTTTTTGGGACTCAAAGGGAATCTAACTCATTGAGTACAAAAAAAAAGTTGAAGCCATCAACGCCACATCCTACGCTTCCACTTTGCATAATTTGCTGGAGGAAATTAAAAAGAAAAGACGGGATAAACGCGCAGCGGGTGTGTTGCATCTTCATGACAACGCTCCTGTTCACACGGCGCGAGTTTCCAAGGCTGCTGCGCGAGATTGTGGTTTCGAAGAAATCCAACACCCACCCTATAGTCCAGACCTTGCCCCTAGTGATTATTTCCTGTTTCCGGATTTGAAAAAATGTCTTCGTGGAAAAAGATTTTCGGATGATGAAGAACTCAAGTCGGCAATAAACGGGTATTTTGCAGAGAAAGAGGAAATTTATTTTTTTGAGGGTTTAAAAAAGCTTATCTCAAGATGTAATAAATGCATTGATGTTAGGGGAGATTATATTGAAAAATAAAAACAATTTAAATTGAATTCGCATTTTCCTTCATATCGGTACCGAGAATATATTGAACGCCCCTCGTATATGTATAATATTGTGAAAAAAATAAATTTTTACGTTAATTATATTTTAAATAGTTGTATCTATGAATCTATCTTCTTTTACTTTTTAGAAATATTGATCTAATAGGCATATGAATTTTAATAGAACTATTTTTTACATTTTTGTTTTTGCTTTGAAAACTTAATCTATCTTACGTAGTAAAGACGAAGAGCCAATTCTGCATCTTTTATCCGGTCGAGCGGCTGACGTAAATATGTCTCCTTTTTGCGATGTGGCTACTAAGGGGCTTCTTTCTCGTACACAGGATATATATATTTTCCGTATCTTCCTTTAGCAGGATTTTGTTTTTTTGAGAGAGAATCACTTAAACTTTGCGGTTGGTTTTTGAGAGAGATTTACTTAAACTTCGCGGGTTCTGTGACACAGACTTTTTCTTTTCCTTTCTGAATGTTCGGTAACACTACTTGAGGGTTTTATTTTCGAATTCGCAATACTGTAGGGCTTTTTGTTCGGTCATCATGGCACTAGTTACGAATAGATAGCACTACTTTAGGGTTTTTACTATGCACTAGTTACGAATAGATAACACTACTTTAGGGCTTTTACTATAACCGGGATTTGTCTGTGTCCCTGCTCGGGCGCCAATAAACAAATTCTTGTTGAATTTATTTTAAAAAAAAATTTTATTTTAAGACTGAATAGAAAATTATTCATATTTCTAACTTATTCTACCTTAATTAGGTCGACGCATATCAGGTGGAATCTGTTGGCTGGTACGTTTGCACTATCATCAATTGTTCATAGGTGTTGAATGAACTGGGCATCCGGTTAGCTGTCTGTGGGAAACGATCTTTACTTTGACCGTGGGAAGTTTTGGTTGAGAAATATGCTGATATTGCATTAACTTGATCTGGCATTAACTTGTATGTTATGTATGTTAGAGCATGTTTTTTTGCACAGATTTGTTTTTGGATAATTTTAGAATGGTGCTTTAATTTTGAGAATTTAGAAAACACAGTCAGTGTTAATATAATATGTAAACAGATTGTCTATTTTTGTAATTATTTATTTCTAAAGTGTAAAAAAAATCCCTGTATACTGCATACAGATTCAAGTCGGTTAAAAAATATTTCCAAAAACAGTGTTGCCTTGTGGTCGGTACTCAGAAATGTATTCAGGAAAGAAAAAACTATCAGGTACTAAGTGTAGGAGTAAACGGAAGGCGATTGAGGCAGACAATACAAAACAGGCACTGAAGTTCCGGAAATACCTTGCTGTGTGTCCTTCAACTTCGGTAAGTCTAAGTTGCAATAATTTATTGCCTACAGAAAATATTGCAGAGCCAGTTCAGGCAGAATGAGCCTTACATGTATTAAATGATGTTGAAGAAAGTAGTGCAATTAATGTTTTACCACCATTTGAAGATCCTAAATTATAGCCAAATTTATGTGATCAAGTTATTCAATTATTAGTGGAAAATTGCAAGTAGACAATTTTAATTTCCCTGTAATTACAAGCAGTAAGTTTTTACAAAAGAGATTTAAAAAATGGTGAGAAAACATCAAGGGCATGGTTAGTTTACTCGAAATATTCGGAGTCCGTCTTTTGCTTCTGCTGTCTCTTATTTTCGCGAGCGAAAATGAGTATCATTCTGCTCAGCACAGACTATAGTGACAGGAGTCACTTGTCAAGGGCTATTCAGGAGCATGAGACAAGTCCCTTACATATGGCAGCGTTTGGGGCTTGGAGATTAGGTTAGATTTAGGTGTGCAAAAATGGAATGCAAAATCAGATGGTCAAGGAAACTGAGCATTGGAGAAATGTCCGGAAACGGCTTATAATTCTCGTGCAATTACTTGCTACACAGTCTTTAGCATTTAGAGGAAGCTCCGATGTTTTATTCGAGCAAGACAACGGCAATTTTCTGCAACTCCTGCAAGCTGTAAGTCAATTCGACATGGTTCTAGCAGAACACCTACGCAGAATGCATCATTAAGAGACGAAGCATACATACCTAAGTAAGGGCATTCAAAATGAGCTCATAGAACTTTTGGCAGGCGAAGTTAAAAAAGCTATTTTAGACAAAATAAAGCGATCTAAATATTTTTCAATAATTGTAGATTATTAAGAAGGAACAACTACCTTTGGTAGTTAGAATAGTTGACCATAACAAACAAAAATATGAAGTTATGGAATACTTCATAGGATTTTTAGTTGCAGAGATACAACCGGATATGGATTAACTGAGCTAGCTGAGCTTTCAAAGTTAAACATTGCTTTATTAAATTGTCGGGGCCACGGATATAATAATGGTGCAAACATGAAAGACAAAAACTGTGGTATGAATGCTACAATCAAATCTCTTTAACCAAGAGCTTTGTTTTTCAAATGCTCCTCGCATTCGCTGAATCTAGGCATCCTCGATGCTGTTCAATATTCTTTTGACGCAGTGGCATTTTTTGACACGGTTGAGAGTTTATATGTTTTTTTTCTAGCTCTGTAAACAGATGGTCGGTTCTGAAAATACATCTTATAAGCTTGACTCTAAAACCCGACCAGATGGGAAAGCAGAATAGATGCGATCAGGCCATTATACCTTTACTTAGGAGAAGTTTATGAAGCCCTTGTTGAACTATCACAAACTGACGACCCTAAATCCAAAAACATGGCCCAGTCCCTCGGCGGCAAGGTGACTGATTTTAGATTTATTTGCTCCGTTCTAATTTGGCACACAATTTTAGATAGGATTAAGCAAGTTCTTTCAACAACAAAATATGTGCCTCAAGCTGGCAGTTGAGATTTTGTATTCGACGAAAAAATTTCTCATAGAATTGAGAAATGATGAAAAATTCTCCTTGTTTTTAGAGGAAGCTAGGATCGTAGCTATTGAGCTAGATGTTCCCTGCACTTTTCCATCTATCGCAGTGCTGCGGTCCCGAAAAGAGGCAACTCAGTTTTCCTACGAAGGAAGAGATGAGCCCATTATAGAACCGCATGAAGGATTTAAGGTAGGGTTTTATTTTAAAGCTTTATACCAAGCAATTTCATCAATTTCTGAAAGATTTGAGCGGATAAAAGAGCACAATGAATTAGATCAATGTGTATATTATATTGGAAAGCTCAAATCAAATCCAAGTTTAGTTTCAGCTGAAGACTGTTCCAAATCAGAAAAAAATTTAACTTATAATGGCAGTTCCTATTTAAAGGCTCAGAATTTTATCGAACAATCATCATGTTGTTAACTTTGATTAATGAAAATGATTCCGCGATAGACATTTTTAATTTTATTCATAATATAAATATGAAGACTCTTTTTCCAAATATTGTTATAGCCCTAAGAATAGGTTTAACTTTACCAGTTACTATAGTATCAGGAGAACATTCATTTTCCAAACTTAAGATTATAAAAAATTGGCAATCATACCAATTGAAAAAAGAATTATGTCGGAGCTTTTTAGTAACTTTCTAGTGGAATGTTTTGCCAAAATAAAGGACCGTAAGATCATTTTCAAGGCACCATAAGGCAACACTCTTTTTAATTTTAAACTTTCTCTCCAATGGAAATACCTACTTTAGTTCTTTAGTTTATATTTTTTTGTGACTTCTTTAAAGAAACCTTATTCTTGTAAAATGTACGCCATTTAATTTTAGCTTTAAACTTTTTCATCTTTTTTCTTTTATTATGCAATAACTTTTTACCAAAAAAACACGCAAGTGCAATAATATGTGCGTATGGTCTATTATTTTTCAATAGTTGCGTGAACGTATTTAATTTATATTTATTAGTTCCTAAACATTTTTTTTCTTGTTAATTTCTTTGGTTATTTTTAATGCATGAAATGTTTAACAAGAAAACCTTATCTGAACTTTTTTAATTTGTATACATAATAATATGTATAGAGGAATAGGCATACTGGGGAAACCTAAAAAAGAACGGATTGATATTCTACCTCCTTGGGTGATGTAGAAATGTATAAATACTTAACTAAATATTTTCGATATTTGGGATTATTTTAAAATTTATTCATTTGTTTGAATCTGCACTTTTAAGGGGCGCTATTATTATTCTGCCCCGGGCGCCAAAATTCATCGAACCGGCCCTGCTCGGCGCTGACGTGGTGGGTGCTGGTACTTTGGGCATCTTATCACTGAAGCGCTTACTCTTTCTTCGTAAGACTGAAAGACTTCATAAGGAACTTACAAAGAGTACAATGGACTACAACAGTTCATTGCCTGAGTGCTTTGTTCCGACAGAAAAAAAAATCTAAAATAATTCCCGACACAATCGAAAATGTTCCTTGAAGAATTCGTTATTATTTTCAGAAGGGTCGTTTTTCCAGAACGTACCTGTACGTTGTAAACTTTTCGGTAGGTGCTGTACTTAATATCTACAATCTCAACCGAGAACACTGCTTAAACATTGCCTTGATTATTATTGCAAATCTTTTTCTTCTCTATTGCAGCAGTCTAATAATTTTTCGACACCGTTTTCTCCAGTGGCAGAGGATCATCCTGTACAACGCATCTGTTATCACCTTCATTTGATTTTGTATATTTATATTGTATATCAATAATAGTTTTACATCGTTTGCATCTGTTGTGTTTAAGAACAGAAAGAGTCGACTTCACAGTTGAACAGTTTATTCAAGAATAACTACTCGTAAGTTAATTTTACAACGGTCACATAAAAAAGAATATGAAAAAGGAGGGAAAAATCCAGATGTTGCGCGCAAAGCAGTGATGTTTCCAATGACATCGGTGATTGGCAGGTTCATGCATAGTTAGTCGTTATATCAAGTAGCCCTTTTACAGGGTGCATCATTAGAATCCATTTCCTGAAACTTATAAAAATATTACCAGCCGTGAGAATCTTTTTGACAGCAAACGTCAATATAAATCCTAAATCCCGGTGGAACCACCTTACGTAAATCGAAATCTTTTTTCTTTTTCGCTAAATCACGAATTTAGTATTCAGCTCTTCACGACAGCGTTTCACAAGCTTTGATTTATTCTCGACGGCAGCGACGGCCTTAACGGCAGCCTGGATGTCAATGAATATCCTCATGATATATTGCATATTGCCTTTATTGTCGCAAGTCTGGAAGCATTTCATGACCGAGTATAATTTCCGTCGTTCTCATGGCACAAGCTGTTCCAATACATGCAATCCTCTGTGCTTTTATCATTAACTTAAGGTTGTTAGTTTTATTTGTGGATTGCTACCATACTAAGTTGCCGTAGGTTAAGATGGGTTTGACAATAGCCGTGCACATCCATAATATAGTCGTGGGGTTAGATCCCCACTTTCTCCCAAATATGCGACTTCAAGTGTGGAAAGCGATACATAGCACTGCTGTATAGTCGGAGACCTGTCCCATCTACGGAGGGAGGGTCAAATTGTGGAATTATCATTTTGGATATTAAGAGCACAAGCACTGTTTTTTGTTTGTTGAATTCCAGTCCACAGAGCTTGGCCTATTCACCAGTATTTATTCACGTTCACAGTGGCTTTTATTTGCCCTGTTCATTCAGAAGTATATCGTTGACCAAAAGCTCTCTACAGCATGCGATTCTCACTTTTTTCTGAGGCGCTGTGAGCATTCGTGGCACCCACCTTGCACTGACCTTTGAAAGGTTAAGATGGTCATGAAGAATGGTGTGAATGGTACCAATTGAAAGCTTGGTGATCTCTGCCATCATTTTCACCTTTATTTGGGCATCCTCAAGAACAAGTTTTTCGACTTCTTTGCTTTCTCCCGTACAAGCAGTAGCCGGGGCGCCGGAGCGGGGGTCGTCTTCAATGCTCTCTCTGCCTCTCTTGAACTCACTTGACCACTTTTGCACAGTTGATAATGAAGGTGCGGAACCCTGGTAAACAGCCACCATCTCTTCATGAACAGTTTTTTTACTTTTTCCTTGCTTAGTGAGAAATTTAATTACAGCGCGATGCTCAATTTTCACCATCATCGTCTCAGTTGCCATTATGATTCTGTTTAACTAGAGATAAAACGCGAATTAATAATCACATTCATATGAAATTTTACATGAATGCACTAAAATAATAGTATTACTTGATAAATAAGTCAATTTATATATACAAGCAAAGCTTCACCCCGATACCGAGAATATGTTGAACGCCCCTCGTATGGTGGTGATATCACTACTCTTTGAGGGGTGACTTTGAAGAAAGTGACCCTCAATATAGTGCTTTCTAATGATGCATTGATGTTACTGTTGCGGAGCATATACATATGTTATCAGATTCGTTAGTGCTGGATTAATTCCAACATTTTCTAAATTTCTACGTATAGCAGAACATTAACATTTTTGTTTTATATCACACCGACTTTTTTTAATCGTGCTGGACAGTTTTCATGCCTTTAGTTTTGTGTGGACATGTTAATTTTAAGCTAGATGTCTTGGATGCAGTTTAGTATGAATATGAGCATCAAACAGTTTATTCTATATTTTAGAATAAACGATCTTAGGCTTATGAATCTTGGCTAATGGCTGGTTCTGCCTGCATTGGGAAGGAAGACGGCCATCATTTCCATACAGCATTTGGAACATTTCCATATTTAAAGCTACAGCTAAAAAATATTTTTAGGAACAGTATCACAGTCTCCATAGTTTGTTGAGCCATGATTGA
This sequence comes from Volucella bombylans, assembly GCA_949129095.1. Classification (NCBI taxonomy): domain Eukaryota; kingdom Metazoa; phylum Arthropoda; class Insecta; order Diptera; family Syrphidae; genus Volucella; species Volucella bombylans. The sequence continues at coordinate 306,860,080 of OX422140.1, read as the reverse complement.
TATAAATCCGTCAAGCCCAGCAATTTGTAAAAAGAAAATGAGTATAGGGTTTGCGAGGGAGATGTGTGTGACGATCTATTACTGGTGCTGAAGTAAGAGTAGATTCGGGAAAATGCGTTTCTTGCAAGAGACCTAGAGCTTCAATGCTGAATTTCATGTAACTAACATCGGCTAGTTTTAGATCTCCATCCACTGACGGTTCTTTAGATAAGACTTTCCTTAGTGTGGCACATTCAGTAGTGCTTCCAATATTGAAGCAAAATGTTCTCCATGATTGTGTTTTAGCTTTGCAGATCGTAATCTCTGTATTCTTCCAAGACAGAGCAGAGATTGTAGCTTTTGACTGCATTGAAATGCTTTCTCTCCTCTTTTCTAACGCATTGTATGTAACTTTTTAGTACATCAACGTGGGGAATTTTTGAATTCTTGAACGATCTTCACAAGGCGTGTTTAGTTAAAGGCCTGGGTGATGGTCGTTTCTAGTTTGTCCACTGCGATGTCGATTTCGACAGATGTTTCCATTTTGAGTCCGTTGAGGATCTGATGTTTCTTACATCTGCTGTACCGTTTTCCTAGATTTATATTACAATCGAGAGATATGGGTATTCAAGCACAACTATATTCATTAGGTTGACAAAGACCCTATCTGCTTGGTGAATTCCTTTAGTTATTTCTAAATAAAGAAGAATAATCAAGTTTCTTACTTCATCCATAAAAGATTTTACGCAAAATCTATATAAAAGTTCCATATTCTTCTCCGGAACAACAACCAGACTCAGATGTTATATATATTACTAGTTGCGAAACAAAGAATAAAGATTTTCCATTCTACACTTGGATGGTTCTGACACTTAATATTTACTGACGTGTGATGGGATGGTAAGACAAAAAATAAGAATTAAAAATTGTCGTTGGAGAAAGTCTTCACTAAAAGTGTTGTGTTTCTTTGAACAAGTAAGCGAACGCCGGATGATAATTCGAAAGAAGGCGAAATCAATAAAAAGCAATCGGAATTGTAATCGTATACTCACCTGCAGCAATTGCTCCTACAATAAATTTTCCATCGGATACCAACTTCCTATAAGGATCCCATACAAAACTCAACCGCACAATTCCTTTATAAGGTTGATTTCCTTTACAACACAATTTACTCCTTTTGTTAGCTCCCAGTAGTCCTTGTAAGTTAACATTAATGTTACATCGTAAGGCAAACTTGAGATGAGAAAAGTTAAGCTTTCCGTTTTTATGATACAAGTATGTACGTATTCGTATATGCTTTTATATATACCCTACATATGTAAGTGTGTCCTCCCCTACTGTTCCAATTAGGCCATAACTCAACACCACTACAGGAAAGGCACTGAATAACAAAGGAGATTGTTGAAAGAAAAGAGATTCACTTCAGCCCTTGCACTACAAGTAATGCATCTGAGAAGTCCAACTAAATACGAGTACGAGTACCAGCACGAAATTCGTGCAATTTTAGGACTTACAGTGTCCTTAAATAAATAATTCAATCCGTGGAAAAGAGTTAAAATAAGCAAAAAAAATTGCCATAAGACCAACCGGCAGAGCGTGAAGGGCAAGTTATAACTTAGATGGAGTTGCGAAGTGAAATGGCAGCAGAAGAGGTTATTTAATGGTTTGGCCACATCTTTGGAGATGTGTTCCTTGTTCATTTTAGTGTTTCTTTTCGTTCTATTCTGGGCTAAGAAGCAAAAGAAGAAAGATAATCATGTACTTATAAGCTTTATTCTTAGATGAGCTACGGTGTCAATGAGATTAAGAAATGCATTCCAGAGATTATTTTCACGAATATCTTTAAATTAAATTGCGAAATTTATTTAAAGTTCAATACTTTTATGTCGGCATATTTTATTGGTGAAATACTCGCAGATAAATTGGGTTATTAAATTAAATACATTTAACCGTCATTTTGACGGTTTATATTTTATTTTTATATTTTTATGTATTGTTCTAGAATTGTATGACGACTGTTAATGAAATATAAAAACAGTTAAGTTTTCCTATTCCATTTCCACTCACCCACTTTAACATCCATAATCAGTATTTATACTCGTACCAAAACCCATCAAAATGACGACTTTGGCAATTTCAAAGTTTCTAATAATTTATGTATCATCTATGCAATGATGGACATCAACACGCATTTATATTCATTTATACATCGCTTTCAGACATTTATAGTGAATGAATCCAAAGTGTTCGGCAGCCGTTATATTTTATTCCGATTATTATGCACGCTCTAACTGGTAAATGTAATCAGGACGCAATCATTATCAGTTGTACTTCTAATGTGATAAAGTTCTTGGAAAAAAGTGCAATCTGTGCAACTGTATCGTTTTGCAACGAGAATAAGTTTTGAGTAGATGTAGTTGACCAAATGGTCCGCAAATATAGCGTAAATGAAGGGTCACGTAGTGGGCCTTTACAGATATTTTGTAATATTTTGGACTGGTGATAGAAATATACACGCCTATTATGATTAGCGAGTCGATCTCCCTGGGGAATTAATGCTATTGCCGTATGACGGTTGGCGAACTTTCTCATTCGACTTTGAAAACAACGTTGACAACCAAATTATGACGTTTTGTCAATGACATTTGCGAAATGTCAAAAATATTAATTACTTTGGTGTGATTTCTGTGGCTTAAAATAAATTTAAATAATGAAACATGATATAGCGTAAATGAAGGGATTATTTTCCCGCAACAAGTTTGGCTCTCTTTTCCCTTGTAAGTCCCTTCGGTCCCTCTTTTCTTTGAGTGGGAACACCGAGCTCTGGCGGAGGTGGAGGGCAGCCATGGTCCCATCAGCCAGTGGCCCACCAATCCCAGACTTCGGAAAACAACCCACATAGGTTCACGGGAAGAACCCCAGAGTGCGACAGGAGGTCCACCAGGAACACCGTTGTCGGAGCCCATAGGTAGACGGGAGACTCGCAACGGGCAGCATCAGACATGACGACTGAAAGTCGCCGACGGGTGGGGACGGACGGTCTTTTTAATCCAGACACCCCAACACAATGATGACGGGTGAGGGAAGACGATCCCTGGAACAAACACCCCAACGAAAGCCAACTACATGAGGCTTGAATAACACCCCATCCTGCTACCGATGGGGGTGCGGATACCGGCATCACATCCCACAACTGATGTGGATGCAGCTAGCTGGAGCTAGCACCAAGCCACTTAATCGATGGGTGAAGAGACGACGATCTCTTTCATAGCAACACCCCAACGAGGGAGCAACAAAGGAGCAACAGTGGTGTGCAGGCGGACGGCCAGTATAATCGGGCACACCCCAACGACGCACCAGCTTTAAAAGTTAGGTTCGATGGGTGAAGGGATGACGACCCCTTTTTAAGCCAGCACCCCACCGATGGAGCACCGGAGGAGCAGCAGAGGCGGGTAGGCGGACGGCCATGTAATAAGACCGCCTCCACCGAGGGAACAGACAAACGAATATACAATACACAAACATACAACAACAACCAACAACCAAGAACACCAACCAACAACAAAGAACGCTAACCGACAACAAACATGCAAAAACCATCACCAACCCACAACAACGATGGTACAAAAGTACAAACTGGCAGAGAGGCCAGAGGGCAGAAGGGCCCAATGACAAAAAAATAAATAAATAATTGTAAGGAGTGACACGCTATTTGTCAGTCCCCACCCCCCCAAATCTGAACGCCGATCCACCGGAGTAGTTAGGGATCCGCGGTTAAAAATATGAAAAGTATAATTTTCACATGCATAGTGCATTCTTTTGTGAGGGGCGGCGATCCAACGGATGGTTGGATCGAGATACAATCCCTTCTGGATTGTACTCGTATCTACATTCTTTTCCTTTCGTCCCAACACTCCAGCTACCATTCCATCGCATTTCCTTTCTCCTTCGCGATCATTTAATTTTAACAAAAATTTTATTAGTGTAATCCGATGGGGGAAAAATGCCCGGGTATCAGAAATGAAAGAAACTCTGCTTTTCGCATTTTAATTGTATGTAATTGCTTGTAGAACCTAAGAGTAGGCAATAGCTAGGATCCACAGCTTCCACAAACTCGCTCAGTGGAGTTCCCAGTCATTACTGGAAGTGGGAGCGAACTCCGAGACTGAGGGGTTTAGTATGAATGTGCAAAATGGAATGTGTGAGAGGACTAGTCGGACACGGGGGAACACACTAGCAAAGCTTGCTAGTGTGGTAGCTAGAAATCCCGTCGTTGGGTCCACTATGGCTGAATGGATGTGAGAGAGAATGTGCGTGTGAATGTGTGTGTGTGTGTCTGGCGGGAGCTGTGGATCGTAGAAGATCTGGCAGACACTTTTGTAAAGACCAGCGATTAGAGAGGGTCAGCCTAAGGTTTTTTTTTTATTGCGAATATTTTTTTTGTTCTGCGAAGAGCAAAGTTTTTTTCTTTTTTTTGTTTGCGAATTGCGTGAAGCCATTCTGTCGGTTTTTTTTGATAGAGTAGACCTTTTTTTGTGAATAAAGTCGCGAGTTCTGCCCTAGAAAAAAATTTAAAAAATTAACATAAATACAAAAGCAAGAAAAAGGAGATACGACAAAGGAAAAAAAAAAAAAGGAGAAAGGAAAGGATACGAGGATTGGACCGCGGGAGTAGCGGGATGAAAGGAACGAGGCACTGTGTCAGAAAGGGGCACAACACCGCCAGGAATATAAAAGATAAGTATAGTGCAGTGATAGTGTAGAAAACAAAAAAAATTATTAGAAAGTCGTTTTTTTTATTTCGCAAATTGAGACCCCGGTGGGCTGCGCGTGCGGAAAATCCCGAGAAAAGACGGGACACGCGACCCGTTTGATAACGTTCTTGTTTTTTTGTTCGGGACTGAAAGAATAGCGGGTCACTCTATCGACGAGTGTGCCGCTACTTAAACAGTAAATAAATCGTCGAGCTCCAACGGAGCCGTTATAACGTTGAGTAAATTTTGTTTTTTTTTGTTCGTTTTTTTTTTCTTCGGGGAATTTTTTTTCTGTTCTTTTTTTAAAGGTTTCGTGATTCCGGGGGAAAAATCACGTGGCGCCCATTTTTTTTTATTTTATTTATTTTGCCCAGGCTTAGCGGCCTGGTGGAACCCAGAGAGAACTTGCGATTGTTTGGTTCGTGGCATCGCCGTATATCGGTGCCGGGAATCGAACATAGCGAGCAGTGTTGATTTATTTTTTGACGACAATTATGAAGACGACAGTGTAATACAGATGTGCAGAATGTGAAGAAAAATCCGGGATGGTTCTAATCATTTGGAAATTCCAGATTATTTGTGAGTTCTTGAGCATTTTGAATGAAAAATTACTTAAGTCCTCATTTTCAGATTTATCTTTTATTTTCGATTGAATACTGATGCATTTGTCTTTGTTTTGAGCCAAATTCGAGACCAATTTCGTTCCACCCACACATCTGCAATTTTCCAATACTTAAACTTGCTTGTGCACTTCGGTTTTTCAGTAGTGGTAGTTATCAAACGTATGTGGGAAATGATCTTGATTTGGGCCTAGCGAAACCTACTGTCTCGATTATTTTAAGTGAAGTTATTCAAGTGCTTGAAGAAAAAATTTGTTGATCAAATTCAGCATGTCCGAAAAAGAAAAACAAGAGGCTCGTAATTACTTCTTCAGGACGGCCTGATTACTTGGAATAATCAGATGTAGGGATAGAACACATATCTACCTTATTTGCTTACTCCGTTCAGAAATGCAAATACGGAAACTAAAGAGGCACGTTTCAACAAATTCCATTCAAAAGCAACAAATATTGTGGAGAGGACGATTGGAGTTTTGAAAAGCCACATTAGATGCCTTAAAAAAACGAAAATTGCACTATGCTCCCAGAAAGGCCACAAATATAGTGAACGTGTGTTGCGCCTTGCACAATATTTGTCGCAGCTGCAGCGTAACAGAGCCTGAAATAATAGAGAATAAAAACTTGATCCCTCCAGGTAAACCATCCTAATCTGAAATGCCAAGCAACACTTTGGAAGGGGTGCGAAGATGAAACGAAATTTTAGCTACATTATAGCAGCTTTATTCTTTAAATCTATGTACTTATTTTATTGTGAATGACAAAACATGTATCACACTAATTATCACAGTTTTTGAGTTTGCAACTTCAATTTTTTTAACTTTAGTTCAAGGTTCTCTTTATGGCGGCGATTTTTCTCAAAATTTTCTTTTTCTTTTCTTTCTTCCTAGCGTTTGATCAACTCTAGCTTTTATTTGTTTAATTCGTAGTTCTTTCTCTCATATCTAGTCATCTATGCTGAGTAGTTTTCAATTTTCTTTTTAAGCTTGAGCTTATAATCCAGCTAAATCTTAAACATTTTTTAATATCTCACTTCAACAATTTTTTAAACTGATCTTACTTTATGCCACTCTTTTCCCTTGCATGTATGCAAATCTTGATTTGCTTTGTTATCCATCACCCATAGGAAACCAGAATCGCTGCAATCGCTACCCGAAATTCAAGCAATAGTAATCATTTTATTTTATCTTTTCAATCAAATGAAGTACGAGTACGTCCTATTTCGGATGCTAATGCCGACTGAATGTTGACGAAAAGTCTTATCCCCATCTTTAGGATCGGAAAAACAATACTATGGTTCCATTCGTCGGGCATATTTGTGTCGGCCCAGATTTAAGAGATTAGTTTAATAATGCTCCGTAAGCAATAATCACATGCTGCTGTAAACAACCAGCAACTTTGTTGGAAATTGGTCTTCTGGTTCTTCTTGGTCGGGTGAATAGAAATGTTGTCTGTCATCGTGCATCACTCATACTTCCCACAAATTAATTTTGGTCGTTTTTCATTGCACACAAACTCATTTTCATTATTGAATTTTTTGACGCAAAGTATATTTCTTAAGTAATTAAGGTCCACTGGTTCCAAATCCGTTATCACAAAAGTATACCCTCCCCCATCAGTTTTACCTTTATCCAAATATCATTTATTTATTTATTTAAACGCAACAGGAGGATCCCTTCCGCAATACACAGGATCCTAGATTCTGGGTACAATTTAAACTTACCCTGCAGTAGAACAACAAAATTCACACCAACCCAACCACCATGGTTGCTAAATAGAGATTCAGTAATCCTCAACCTACAAGAGTTGCGAAAGGACGTGACAGGTAATGCTATTTACAAATCACGCTTCCTGGAGATCTCAACTGACTTAAAATGTAAAGGCTGGAACTTCTTGTATACAGATGGATCCAAAACAGAGACAAACACAGCATTTGCAGTTGTAAATCAAATATCAAATGTTTGTATTTCATTGATTCCAGCCTCGTCCATTCTTCGACATTATAAACCGAAAGTTTATGCAATCTGCAACTGAGGTAGAGTTTTTGTCCATAGACGAGCAGATGGTGGCCTATTTTAATATTGCAAAATGTTTATTCTGTTTATTCATTTTGGACATACGAGTAAACTTTTGTGTCTATATTCGTCAACCGGCTATGTTGGAGCTGATGTCATCCTCCGTCTACTCAGCAATGTCGAGGCATCCATGCTTTACATGATATTTTTCGATAGCTTCTTCACATCCTATCATCTTCTGTGCTTACTATCAAGAAAAGTATTCCCTGCCACTGGAACTGTTGGCTGTAACCGTGTAGCTGTTGGTGTTACTATTGTAATATGAAGACCGGAAAAGCTTTGCCTCACGGCGAACCTGATAATATTTACGTCTCTAAGAACCAGATTTTGCCACTCCAGCAAGTACAGCGTTGGAAAGCCACTGCAGCTTCTAAGAAAGGGTCGAGAGAAGAAGGCAAATTTATCAACGTGAATCAGCCTACAGTGCTTCGCAACTAGAACAATGAGATGGGCGACAACGACATTTAAAATTATCGAGTCAACATCGGTGGAAAGAAGTGGTACTGTCCACTTTGGCTAAACACCTTAAATTCTTCTGTTGTGAATGCTTGGAAACAGCATTGTTTGGTCGTGAAATATAAAAACAATTCAAGTTGCAAGTCACTGAGTCTCTTCTGTTGATCGATGATAAATAAGGAATGGAAGTGGAGGATGATCTGGTGTTCCAGAGACCACGCAACATACCAAACGTGGTTGGTGAACACCTCATGTTAGTTGAAAGTCTGGGGCAAAGCAAGACTTTGGATGTGTGAGAAATATGCCAAGCATATGCACTAGCAATAGATCCAAGTTTTCCATGATTTTGTATTTTCCCACTACTTTGATTTTTTGATTGCAAATGATAGCTTGTTCCTTTGGCTATCAGACCTCACCATTACTTTTGTTTTTTGTAATTCTATATTAAAGTAAAGTAATTCTATAGAAAAGTCTATCGGTAAGGTAGTTTTCAAACAGCCCTCCATCAATAGCCAATGATCAAAGTAATATATTATACTAACTACTATATCTTCCTGATATTATTTACTCTCATAGTTAAAAAAATCATTGAAAATTTTCACAAAAACCATTACCTGTTCAGCTTTGCAAAACAGTCTGATTAATTGTTTTCATTTAGGAAGATATAATTGAATTGAAATTTTTCAATTTCTTTTAGGAGAGATTTTATGGACGAACAATAATAAAGAAGTCGACTACGTACAGAGAAGTTTTAGTCGCGAAATTTTTGAATCATTCTAAAATGTGGATGAAGTGTTGTCCGTGACAATTTTGAGGATCTTAGTAACTTATGCAACTATATGATTCTCTAAAAGACCTTAATGTGTAATAAACCAATAAAAACTGACAGATAGATATTCATTGCAGTCTTAACCTCCTGATTTGTATTTATAGAGTTTATCAATATATAATAATATGAAAATTCTTTTTATTGTTCGTTTGCGTAAGCCTTTTGATTTCGAAGGCATCTTTACCACCATATTAATTATTAATTATCATTTATAATTCACATTTCGGTGATTAGCTCCAGGGTATAGATAAGCGAGAAACACGGTACACCATTCCTCGATTGCAGTTTCTACTTAACAGAGAGAATAATCATCATTGGTTTGGATTTCATGCAGGAATATTTATTGCACCATTTTGGGTAGGTATGCATTTGTTTTTGCATGTATAAATGTATTAATACACGCTGTGTGGAATTTTCAGGATTTTTCCAAAACAAGATTTCTTTTATCACTAGGAATTAACAAAGATTGTATTTTCCTTCTAATACAAATATGGGTTTAGTGGGCAGCTGTACGAATTGAATCGTCAACTAATACGTACCTGTTACTATTTTGTTCGCATTTCTAAAATTTCTTTTCTCTGCAATAATTCAATTTTAAAAACCAATTTTTGCGTATCATAATATTAATTAATGTAGTCGCTATCCCTTCTCATATTACTTAGTAACTATCATCCCCGTCTAAACGAAAACGTCGGCACTACTTTATAAGTTCTTAACAAGCTAACGTACAAAGCTGCATTATCCATTAGTATTTGCAGCTAGGTGATATTGTTGCAGTATTTCTTCCATTACTACAAAATCTAGTTATATCCACAGGGATTCATTAATCAAATCACAAACTTTCGCCATCAATTTAAATGATATTTGCCAACTGTGCGACAGGTACTCCCGGACTGCAGAAACTACGAATACGGACTAATTCTATCCAATAAATGCATCCGAAAACTTTGTATTTCTTTATGTTGAAAACCAAAGTAACCGATGGAAGTCAAACAAAAATAAAAAATCGAAAAAAAACTGAAACCAAAACGAAAAGGAAAACAATGGAACATCCTTCAAATTTACCACGCTCGAATCTTAATACTGAAATGACAATTTGAAGATTGCATTAATTTATTCGAAGACGCCTGATAACCAAGGTCTAACTTGTAGTTGCAGCGGCATCCTATAGGGATATCCCGGGATAGAAATAGATATTCCCCATCCAAACGCCAAACGAAATTTTCAACTTTTCTTCAACAAAACACTATTCCATTGCAGTGCATTACTAGCTATGTACGAATACATATGATACAATGGCACGAAACATTTTGCAACACCCGAAAATAAGTTGTACACAGTTCACGTCCTCAATAAAGTTCCAACAAAGTTTCCGGCAACCCGAGCGCCATCAACCAACCCTCAGATGTTGGGATGGTTGTTTTCAAGCAACCCTTTCTTGGCTGTTCTATTTCTCTACTTTTTCTTCATTTCTCAGATGTACTCGTAGTGAGTCACAAATTCGGTTGGGGGCGCAACGTTTCCTTCAATGTGTTTACCCTTAGCACTGCAATTTAAATTAAAACCAGGACATTCAAGGACTCCAACGTGCACGTACATAAAAGACGGCTTGTCGCAGCAACCCATCAAGTATCCTTCAGCCATCGTTCTTCTGTAGCGCTGCTCTCTTTTGCAATAGGGCGCATGTAATGACTCTTCTCGGCGCGTTATGTCGAAGCGAGAGAAACCGGATCCATTAACGGGATTATTAGTGCAGTAAGTATGTTAGGAGGGGGTGGCATGATGATTCCTAGTGGGTGGTTCGGGTGATTCTGGTGATTCCGGTGATTCTGGTGAAGCTGCTGATGTTAGTGTTGGTGGCGGTGGTGATGGTGGTTCAACTTTTTTACAACTTTGCACTTTATTAAAATATTTAAACACCTTACCGTTCCGTACTCTCGTTAGCTGAGTAAAGCCCTTAAATTTGAAAGTTTTATGATGTATAGGGCAATGGGCCCGAATGGTTCATAAAATATCTTCCTACAATGATAGCGATTGGAATTAAAACAAAGTTTGCCTTCAAATGGATAAGTATTATACAATACATAGTGCCTCTGCCACATCTGTTGGCATAACATACTCTTACGAATACACAGGCAAAAGTTTCCCAGCGAATCATCTGTGCTATGATTAGCCATTCAAAAATATTCTTCCATTACGTTTCACTGGTTGCGTAAGAATAACCATTTCAGGTCAAGAGTCCTCTAAGTTTACCAATTATCTTAACCCAAATATTTTTTTTTTTTAATCTAGGTGAGATGCGGGGTTTTAATATTTTATGGACTTTTTGTCTTGGTTGGAAGCCCGCCATTCTGCACTCGTAATAGAAAACTCACTAGAAATAACGTAATTTTTATTAAATAATGGGATAGTTACTATGCATACACTGGCGATCACTGGGATGAGTCAATACATGTTGCAATCGATTTTCACTCTTTATGCCTGTTGGAAATTTTGTACCCGGTAACTTTTACTACCTGTGATCAGGTACATATTTTCTCAACAGGAAGTCATAAAATTAAAGGGTAAATAAGAAACGAGCGTTGGAATTTCCCAAGGCCAAACAATGAACTACATACTCGAAAAGTGTAGAAAAAGTCTATTTGCGAAACAATAAAAAAATATAAACAACGCATATAATAAAGAAGAATACTTAGAATAAACTCCTCTAAATTTTAAAAGAAGTCCAGTCCAAGGTGAAGCTGATGCGGCTAGCTCGGACGTGGATTATTATTATATTTAATTTGTTTTAACAAAAATTAACAGGTGTTGGCGAACGCATAAAACAAAATGAGCAATTTTAAAAAGGGTGAGGAAGAAGGTGTTGGTGAGAAAGGCGATGTGTTTTAGAAAGAAGGACAATACAATGGTGCCTGCTTATAAGTTTTGTGGAAAAGCTTTTGACTTACACACATTTTGTTTTTCTTCTCACATATATCCTATATCCCCTTGTCCTAACTTGAAATACAGTTATCACTACAAAGTAAAAATCTTACTCTATGCCCGCCGATAAGTTAGATAATAGATAAGAACTGATTTTGGATGCTACCAGAAGGTACTTGGTCGTATCTGAAAAGCAAGAAAATGTATATATGTATGTATAACAGAGAATTCCACGGTCAATACAAATAAGGCAAAAAGTGTCGAGTACAGTGATCAACTGCATCATGAGAATAAACAGAAGTGCATCAGCTAAAAGCCAAACTGAAAAGAAGACGGATTTAAGGATTTAAAGATGGTACGGTATCGGATGTTGAGGAAGGAGCTCAGGAAAGGTAATGATGGAGAACGCTCTTGTATAAGTAAGTAAATATGGAGAGCAAAGTGAACTAGTGCTTTGGTCCGGCATTTATATCTAAAGATCTATTCATAAGTACACACACGTAATGAATGCATACTAATTTGTGGATAAATTGGAGTTTTTAAACTATGATTCAATCGTCTGTTTTAGTTTAGTTTTAAATTAATTTTATTTTCTTAATCACTAACTCTTACATACTAACAAAAAATGCTTGAATGCTATCTTAAAATTACTTAACAATCTTATACTAACTTACTGGCCCCACACAGGTAATCTAAGCTACTCTAAATTCGTATGTCTATGTCTTTCGACTTCATTTACATTTTCTTTAGGAATACTTATTTTCTATACTTAAGGCTAAGAAAAAAATTTGATTACAAGACCTTAGCATATAGATTTTTTTTTATTTTTTATAAAAACTTAATATCTAACTTAAAATAAACCTTAGTCTACTTAACCTACATACAAAATACACACATACACACGTAGACATTATACACAATTATATAAATATATTAGCATATACCTTTGTATATACCAATATATGTACATATTTCTTAAATGCTAACCTAAACCTATGCAAGCTGGCCATCGCTATTTACAGAGCAAATAGATTGATCAGCTTTGCCTCATTAGTGAGGCTGGTCCATAATTGACGGAAACGACGACGAAACATCTTCCCCATCATTCAACCAACAGAAATGCTGGTGCTGCCGAACGATATCCCTCTTATAGCGATTGCCCACCGCCCTACTGAACCTGAGGCGATCCACACTTCCGTGTGCGACGTCTCTGTTATAGTTGAGTCGCCTGTCTCCAGCTGTCCGAGCGACATGGAAGATTAACGGAACCGCTGATCTATCCTCGATCAACCCTATCTGATCTTTTTGTTTTTTGCTTTTGTTGTCAATTGTCAACCTGTGCGGACGTGTTTTTCTTTTGCTCCCGTATACCGATCGGTTATTATTTTGAACTTTTTTTTTCAAAGCCCCGTACACTGCCGACTCAGTATATCTACCGTCGTTGCTCGTCGACCTAGTTTTGTCTGCCGGCTCCTTAATCTCAACTGTGCCAGTTTTGACCACACAACAAAACAAAAACAAAACAAAAACAAAACAAAAAAAAAATCCAAACAAAAAATAACCACAATAAACAAATAATGGAAAAGTGCTGTGCTAGTGTTTTGTGCTCAATTGTTGACCCCAACACCGAATGGGTAGCATGCAATGGTCTCTGTGGAAAATCATTCCATGCCATATGCTTTGGACTTCCCCGAAGATCCATAACCTACCTCAATGAGTATTACAGTCTTTTCAATTTTTACTGCGCCGAGTGCAAAGAGATCACCTTGGCTCACGTTATGCTGGCAATTAAATGCAACAACGAGTAAATTAATGCGATGCTAACCGAGAATGGTCATATTAGCAGAACTATTTTGGACAGAATAGAAAAGATTGAGGACTCAATAAACTGCATTGACAGTAATGTGGAAGCTTACAAGTCCACAGGTAGAATGATCGAAAAGCAACTGGCAGCGATCCAAAATCTGTCGAAAAACAAATCTAACCACGACAACGAGAGCGAAGTGATCAAATATCACTTCGACGGAATTAAAGCTTTCCTCAAAACAAGTTTTGCCAACCTCCTTAAATCCTACGTACTCACACACATAAACGACTCTATCAACCTTCTCCGTACTGATCTCGACTTGCTTTTTCAATCCTCCTCCAAAACAACACATCACACCCCGCATCCATCAGATTCTACGCTCGATGACCTGACCCTAAAAATGATTGACGACAGCGAGGAACTCATAGCAACTCGTTGACCGTTGCCGAAATTGGTAATGAAGTGAAATTGGCTTCCCACAAATTCGATGGAATACCTGATCAAATTCAGTTCCAGGCTAGTTCCCCGTACAATGTCTCAATTCATAATGAATTAGTAGACATGGAGTCTCACTTGCCATCATTTTCAAATACCCCTCCCGCCACCTTAACAAGGGTAACGGAAACGGTTTCGCCTTTACCAACTAGGATCCCTCCCGTCGCCGCTCCACGCAAACTGCTCAAACAATTTGGAACCTCATGGACCCCCTCCGAATGGAAAAACAGACTCGAAAAGCTGAAACAGGGAAATCTTACGGCATTCTTCGTTGAAGGGGCTCCTCAACACGCTGATGTTACTTAGGTGCGGAATTTCTTTCACCGAAGTTATGCTATCACCATTAGCGAGTGTCAGATGATTTCAACCGCTGACTCCAACAGTTCCTGCAGCTTCAAAGTCAACATCCCAACCAAATATTCGTGGTTGTTCCCTACTCCTCCTGGTAAGACAACTAAACCTGGAAAGATAAGAATTTCTAAATGCTCTGAGGCACGAGAAATCGCACATCTCGAGAGTAATGAAAGTTTTAAAAATAACAATAAACTTAAAAAAAGACCCCTCTCCAACTCCCTTCCAAATAAAAAACATGCTTCCAAAAAACGAAGCTCTAATCTCGATCCCAACTGGAGCTTTAAAACAAACTTTTTTTTTTTATAATGTACGCGCGCCTAAGGGGTTAGATACCCTTTTACTGTTGCCAGGGCGCGGGCGGAAAGGCAGAAGGAAGAGAAAGGAAAATTGTTTTTGTAGTGGTTTGAAACTCAGGTGTGTTTGGTTTCGATATTCGCTCTCCAGGGGTGGGAGTCCGAATAGGACGGAGAGTTTTTTCTTCACTCAGAGTGATTCGAGGTATAATTCACAGTAATTTTTTCTGTGCTTGAAACTCTACAACAGCCAAATCTACGTGCCAGTGTTATGCCTTCACACGCAATTTTTTCTGTCTGCGTTCCAATTACACAAATGAAAAACTAACTTGCCATGGGCAGGATTCGAACCTGGACCCTCCGAGTGAGAAGCGATTGCTAGTAACACTACACCACGGCCACCCCAAACTTATTCCCCAATTTTAGTCCTCCCTCCTCACTTATCCGACACAAAGCCCTTACGCACCAATCTTCTAATCCCTCACTTCCCCCCGTTCTACCGAAGCCCCCTCGCCAACGCGTCTCTTTCAACTTAACCCCAACCACCCATATTATTCCTTCTCAACATTCTACGTAACCAAACCCAGCTAACAACCCAATTCCCAACTTCGACCTTAAAACTGGAGCTAAGTACCCTAATTTCATTAACTCCCATACCCTAAACCCCACATCTCATCCCTCGTCCAATTCCATATCCAATCATTTATCTCTATCTCCCTCCTCCAACGCTCCTATTCTTGATCCCCTTTTTCCCCCCCACTGTTAAACTAACACAGCAAACCAATGGCACTACAGAAAGTCGATATGCTCTCTCTAGGCTCAGAGAAATAAAGACATATGAAAACATTCGTCTCTTTCTAGCCTATCTACACGACTAATCTGACTCGGTCTGCTACGAAGGGAAAACCAAAACCAGCGTCATGGTTTCCATCCAACAGGAAGGCCTCCCTACCGACCCTATCAGTCTCAGGAACCTTTATGTCAGGTACCACGAGATTTTTAACATGTCCCCTCAGAAAGTAGCAGACGACCTTGTTGCATTCGGCAACTATGTTCACTCTGAACGAGAATCACGCCTACAGCGAAGCCGAGATTACCACGACAAATTTTTTCGTCCATAACGTGCCTCCCCTGCCAGCGCTTAAACCATCCTGCCACACACCTCCACCCCACAACATCCCTCTTACATTTTACTACCAGAATGTAAGAGGTCTTCGCTCTAAAACCAATGCTGTCCTACGTCAATCACATGCTCTTCCCTTTGATATTTACGCCTTGACCGAAACCAATTTGATTCCCGACATAAAGAACCAGGAATTGTTCCCTCCTACTTTTAATGTTTTCCGCGACGACGATCCTACCCGCACAAATAAAGATTCCCCCTGTCGAGGCGTCCTACTGACGATGCACAACAGCCTTAACTCTTCCCCCATCACAATTTGTTCATCCTCTAAAGCTGACGTTGTCGCAATAAAAATATCACTGCCTCTCAAGTCCCTTTACGTTATATGTTGCTACATCCTACCAGCTTATCCTATCGAATCTTACCAATTTGTTATTGATGCGATCGATCATTTAATTGACCTGTCAGACCCTATTGATGATATCCTTATTTTCGGCGACTTTAATCTTCCTCTGCTACAGTGGACTCCATCAGATGATCAATCGTTTTTCATCGCTTCAAATGCCAACTCAGCTAAGGAATGCCTCTTCTTAGATCGTATAACGGACTCAAGTCTATGCCAAGTCAGTGGTATATCCAATTATATGGGCAGGCAATTAGACCTTATTTTCACAACAGACCCAATTAACTCCTCAGTCTCACTTTGTCCACTATCTCTCTCAACAATCGATAACTACCATCCCCCCCTTCTACTTTCATTTTTTCATAACTCTTCATTCCAGTCCACTCCCCCCACAACTCTCCCATCCCACGACTTTCATAAAGAAAACTTTCACAAAATCAGTGAATATCTCAGCAAATCCCTCTTTAACTTTCACAACCTAAGTTTAAATGATGCCTTATCCATTTTTTATAAAGAAATATTTAATTCTTTTTCCCAATATGTTCCGTTTTCCCGCCTTAAAACATCATCTACCAATGCCCCTGGTATAATCGCAAGCTTCGTTCCTTACGAAATCAGAGAAATAAGTTATGGGCTGTTTTCCTGCGTACCAGATCCTTTACCGACTATTCCAACTACGAGTATCTTGGTGCTTATCTTCATTTCGCCGAACTTTATGATTCCCTTTACCAGCGCTACCTTAACAATGCGCAAGTCAACCTTATAAACCACCCTAAGTCCTTTTTCCAATTTGTTAACTACAAAAGAAAGTCCGATGGTTACCCTCCTTCCCTCTCTTTCAACAACAGGTCATCAACCGACACACTCACCATTGCCAACCTATTTGCCACCTTTTTTAAACAATCCTTCACCACCGACTCCTTTGTACCAGATCCATCCTATTTTAGTTACCTACCTAACTTCTCCAATGGTCCACTTCTCTCTCATATTTTGGACCCGTCTTATATCGAATATAAATTACACCAACTCAGTGACGAATTCACACCCGGCCCAGATGGCCTCCCTGCCATATTCCTTAAAAAATGTTCTTCCTCTCTTTCCCTTGCCCTTTCTAATCTCTTCCATCTATCCCTTTCACAAGGAGAATTTTCTCAGGCTTGGAAATCCTCCTTCATAACCCCGATCCACAAGAAAGGATCAACAAATGAAATAACCAACTATCGTCCCATCGCTAAACTCTCCCATATACCCAAACTCTTCGAAAGTATTTTGTATGAAGCTCTAAGCTTCCAATGCAAATCACTTATTTCCCTTAGACAACATGGCTTCCTAAAGGGTAGGCCAACCACCACAAATCTCGATGAATTCGTATCCTTTGCCCTCTCTGCCCTAGAGAATGGCAATGAAGTCGATGTAGTTGCAACCGATTTTAGCAAAGCCTTCGATAAAATCTCTCATCGGTTAATCATCTTTAAATTGTCTGCCCTCGGCTTTGAACCCATATTGTTAAAATGGATATCCTCTTACCTCGAAAACCGTTTTTACAGTGTTCGTTTTAGGTCAGTCCACTCCGCTCCATTTTTGGCCACCTCTGGAGTTCCACAAGGCAGCCATCTCGGTCCCCTTCTTTTTATATTAACCATAAATGATCTCGATATGATCATCAAACACTCGTATGTCTCCCTTTACGCCGACGATACCAAATATTTCAAAACCATTTACTCTCCCCATGACTCTTTCCTCCTTCAACAAGATCTTGATAGTTTTTCGATCTGGTGCTTCAAAAATTCTTTGGAACTTAACATCGCTAAATGCCAATCCATCACCTTCTCACATAAGCGGAACCAATCTCCTCCCCGACTCTATCTTCTCCATAACCAACCTATCTCCTCCGTACAATCTCTTCGCGACCTTGGCATTTTGTGTGATAGCGAGCTCAACTTCCGCTTACATATGAATGAGATAATCCTCAAAGCCAACTCTGCACTAGGCTTTGTAAAACGGTGGTCCAAAGAATTCACCAACTCATACGTGACCAGGTCCCTCTATATTACCTTTGTTCGCCCGCTCCTAGAGTACGCCAGTCAAGTATGATCCCCATATCATCGTGTTCATATCTCAAGAATTGAAAGCATTCAGCGCCGTTTTCTTCGATTTGCTCTTAAAGGCATGCCCTGGGACGATCCTTTTAATCAGCCCCCCTATCAAAACTGTCTCAAACTTATCAACTTAAACACCCTTGAAGATCGCAGAGATGCAGCAGACATTCTCTTCATTCATCGACTCCTTTCAGGTCACGTTGAATGCGCGTCCCTTCACAACTCCATTTTCCTCAACACTAACCCTCGTAATCTACGTACCCCTCGACTCTTCTATCTACCAACCCACCACACCACCTATGGCACGAACGAACTAACCTCCCGTATGCTACGTCAAATCAACTCAAACACTACCGTCTTTGACTTCCACCGCACCACTTCCTACTTCAAATCCGTTCTCCACCAAAATTAAATTAAAAATTAAATTAAAATTAAATTAAATTAAATTAAATTAAATGATCCAGGTAGAGGAATGCTTCCGGTGGAAAGAAGCCGTCAGAGCGCACACTCTCGTGGTAAAGATAATTGGGGTAGTAAGCCCCAGATATCACGTTATTCGTCGAGGTCATTGCTCTTGAAATGTGCCTTCGAGTCAGCTTAATTACGAAGTTATGCACTTGTATTAGGTTCCCCCTGTTTTAAAGGACCTCATTAGGATAAAATTTCTTGTACTCCGACTCTGGTGTTCTGTACAACCGAAGACAAGCCCTAAGGCAAGTCTTCTCAAACACTCGAATCTGTTCCATTAAGCTTGCTCGTACATTCAACCACACAGGACACCCAAATACCAGCATGGACCTGATAAAGGCCAGACAGATTCCAAGGTATCTGACTACATTTCAACAGGCAAGAGGCTGTCCGTGTTGTCCAATGATCGAGAACTTTCGCCAATTTTTTCTGATATCCCTAGAGGCTCTAGACAACGGCGTCCTAAAGAGAATGGTTTCCGACTTCTGAAAGTTGATTTTCAACTTCCAGTCATCGCAAAATCGTCTTATTTTATCGAAGTCACGCTGCAAGAGAGTATTAATGACCTCGATTTTTGGACCTGTTCTGTACGCTATCAAATCGTCTGCGTACGCAATAGTATGGGGGAGTGCGCATATTAAGTCGCTTGTATAAATGTTAAATAGGATCGGCGAATTGACCGCGCCTTGCTGAAGACCATTTTTAATTTGAAATATTCCAATAGAAGTCACATCGCCATTCTTCACGATGAACTGACTGTTGTGTAGCATATTATACAGAATGTACAAGAGTGGTTTACTGTTCCCCAACCCAGTCAGCTTATAGAAAAGAGCCTCTAACCATACGGTGTCGAAGGCCCTCTCCAAGTCAACAAGGCAGGCACCAGTATATTGGTTTTTGCCTTTATTCCATTGAATATCGGACACCAGTTTAGACGTTGCATGTGAGATATCATGTCCCGCCTTAAAACCGAATTGATTATCCGGAACTATATGTTTGTCCTCAACCCACCTAGACAGAGCTCTATTGATTACTTTTACAAACACCTTACTGATATTCGGAAGGAGACTTATCGACCGGAGATTCGCCGGATTGGATATATCCTTCCCCTTTTTGGGGATAGGTTGAACCACCGCCGTTTTCCAATGCGCTGAATAATGTGTATTACTCATTGCATTATTAAACAGGGGGGTGTAATAGTCCAGCGCATCTAGAGGAAGATGTCGAAGCACTATGTTCGGAATACCATCGGTCTCTACTGATTTCTTAACTCTGATTGTGTCGAAGATCTCACGGAGTTCCTCCTTGGAAATGAACGGGAATAGGTCACCCTCTCTGGCAATGACCTTATTTGCCATATTTTCGTCGCTGAACCGGGTGAAACCAGAGCTCTCGGATCGCCAGTTCCCTATTTCATTTCGAATGCAGAAGTCGTGTACAAAGACGGGATTGTCCAGGTCATAATTAGGGCCAATGGTATCAGTGGCTTTGTATACTTCCTGGAAAGTCGCCCCTATGGCCTCAACGTTCTCCTGTGGATCCTCGATCACAAAAAAGTCGTTATCATCAGCGGCCTCATTTGGATCGATACCTGCTATTGTCAGTAACCGTTCGTTGTCTGTTGTACGAGCTATTTTAAGACACTGAAGGTCGTTTTGATTTTTTCTCCGAAATAGTTTATTTATTTGCGGGAACATATTCGGGTTACTGGTATTTATAGCCCGAACCTTGTTGTTCCAATACAAACTTACCGAAATTCTGTAATTATCTTTTATTAACTTTTACACATTTTTAATCGACGACTTCAGTGTCCTAATCTCCGGGTTTTGTCTGTCAGTTAACTGTCTATACAAGTTTTTGAGTCTGTCAGAGGTCTACTTTTCTTTCGGTGCAGTGCGTCAATAGTAGGATTGTGGAACAGGTCTTCGTTAGTTGTACGTCGATACCGTAGTATTGTGGTGTCCATAGTGTGTTTAATTGTCTCGTCCATTTGTTTTAGGTAATTGTCGATCTCTTAGTTTGACAAATTCCTATTGGACGGTGGGTGGAGCGAGTTCGAGGAGAGCGCTCTTGTCAAGGTTGCGGAGAAGCGTGTCCATCGAGTTTTACTGTAGTTGTTAGAATATCTTTGGACAAACTCCTCCAATTCCGCAATTTCGTTGGGAACTGTAATTTCGGTGCTAAAACCGCAATGGTCGCTGTCATACACGAATGTGCGCAGACAGTTTAACGTTTGTAAATTCGTACCTGTCAGTCGTATACGTTCGTCGTACAGCAGTAGATCTAAATAGGACCCGCCTCTGGGAAAGGATGGGTTATCCGTCGCCTTAAGACCGAGTCTGTACATGACATCGTGCTGACCCCACCAATCGAGTAGTAGGTTTCCTCCAGTATTTGGCAAATTATTTCCCCAATCTCTGTGTCTAGCGTTGAAATCCCCGCCGATTATAAAATAATTCTCCCCCTCCAGCCTCAGAAGTCGAAAAAGCGTGTCGAGCTCTGTAGTGAATAGGGTGGATTTTGAAGCCTCAGGTGCATAAACAGAGGCCAAGTACAGCCGCTTTCCACTGCGGAGCGGTATGTAAATGGGGACTGCTTCCAACACCCGGAACCTGCGCAACACGCCCTTGTGCACTATGTGAAATTTTATACCTTCTTTAATGAAGATCGCGACAACGCCTCCACGTTTGGATCTGGGCCGATTTCTTCTTCTAACAATATAATTATTGTACTCGAGTTTATGCTTATCGGGTAGCTTGGTTTCGCTAGCGAAAAGCACATCAGGAGTTTGGTCTTGTAGCAATTTAAACATCGCGGCTCTTCGTTCGATCCTAATCAGTGAATTAACATTCACCACAAGGACCTTCAAAGTTTGCTCCACCATGCGCGTACCCATTACGACATGTGTTGCGTTAGGCCCGGCAGCACGCGTAGATCTGGTCCACCCGCTTGGCCTGTTCTTGTACCTGCTATTGCAGCTGTGCCATCTGTCCTTGGATTGCGAGCAAGATGGCCAGCATGTTGGGTGCAGCTTCCGTTGTCCCCGGCATTGGCGCCGGAGAAGCAACAGTCGCTTGCTGTACCGTAGCCCTCCTACCTGACGCCATTTGGGCGTAGGAAATTTGGGACGTGACGGCTGGTGTTTGAAACTTAGCAGATGAACGTTTGACCTCCACCTTCTGTTGCCGAGCCAGTTTTGCCCCGTTAGTTTGCGGTGTCCCACGTTCCCACATAACACGCACGAGAGCTGCGACCTACCGGATGTTCCGTCAACATCCAGAGCACACTCCTCGGAACTGTGGTTCTTAGCGCACTTCACGCATCGAAGCTGCATTTGGCAGTTCGACGCGGAGTGCCCGAACCTCTGCCAGCGAATGCATTGAATGACGCCTTCGTTCCTTTTTAGTTTTTCCCAGTGAACCACCTGGTAGTCCAGGACATTGATACTCCTTACACTATCCGGACGGCTTTCGGGACTGAGCTGCACCAGGAAGAACGGCAGACTCCGTCTCTCCCGCCTTTCTCTAGCTGTGGTAAATGGCTTTACCCCCACAAACTTGAGTTCTGCGCACTCCTTCTCTTTGAGCAGTGCCAGGATCTCCTCAGGATCAGAAGACGGTTCCAACCCCTTCAGCAGCATCGATTGCCGCTTTTCACACTTCGGTGTGAATGAGTAGTGCTCTATCACTTTCGCGTAGCCCTTCACAGTATTACAGTGGATGGCATGGCGATCGTTCCCCAAACTCTTATTATTAAAATTATTACCAATGACCAATTTACACAGGTCTTTGGTTGTATTTACCTCTAGTTTATAGGTGTTGATAGGATGCACCTTCTCCTTCTTCTTCTTCTCCTGCTGTTGTTGCTGCTGCTGCTGTTGTTGTTGCTGCTGCTGCTGTTTTTTCAGCTGCTGTGGTTTCAGCTGCTGTGGTTTCAGCTGTTGTTGTTTTTGCAGCTGTTGCTGTTTCTGCTGCTGCTGTTGTTTCTGCTGCTGCTGTTTTGTGTGCTGCAGTTGTTGTTTCTGCTCTTGTTGCTTTTGATGTTGGGAGCTCTATACTTCTAGTTGCTCCCTCTGCCTGCGTGCAATTTGCATTTGCTTAATAGCAAGCACTTTCTCTGTCAGCTTTTGTATACTGATGTTGATATCATTTAATTGTTCATCCTCATCTTCCGACTCGGATGACGATAGAGAGGCAAAGTTGTTATTGCCCCCCTCATAACGGACCTCATCTGCTATTAAGACGGCATTTATTCTTTTTTCTGTTAGGTTAGGAGGGGTTTTTAAACTCCTCCTCCTTTTAATGGGTTTCGCCACGTCACCGGCAACATTATTGCTGCCTTTTACAACTCCCGTTATGGGAAGAGCGGAGTGCTCTCCACCATCCATCACGTGATTTGATTAATTATTTTTGGTTTTGTTTTGATCACAATTTGAGTAGAAAAGGGAAAAAAAAAAACAAAAGTTCCATGTTTGACCTGAGATCGAACCCGTAACCCACGCTTCGACTACGCCGCTAGCCGCTGGGATACCGAGTGAATTAACAAACAAGGTCACAATTAATTATATTTAAAATTAAACTGAATCACTTATGAAAAAGCCGAATCACGTCAACACGTCTGTCCTCTGTCGAGGTCTATGAACGACTCAGATTCAATCGTCTGTATACAGCTGTATGTACACCGAAACTGAACTATATTTTCAAAGAAAAAATCAATGAACGTTGTCTGCAATTCATTTATTATTGTGCTTGTCGAAATAAAAAAAAAATAATTTCCATTTTTGAAAACCAACAAAGGAAATTACCCGAGTCTGCTCTATTTCATTTTTAATACACTACAAGATGCAGAGAGGCGAAACGTTCGCTACCAAATGAAGATTAAATTTCATCTGATATTCTGTCGAAATTTCGTGTCCTTGCACTGGGTGGGATGAGACTGGTGGACTAGATGCCCGTACATAACTCAATCACAAAATATGATCATATGGAAGTGCCACTCCATATGGAAGAATATCCTTGTCTATACGAGATATTGTCGTCTCTATTTCGTTATCCTTCATCAAAATAGAGTATGATAGAAATCTTAATTGAATCGAACTGAAGGATTTTATTTCTCTACTTAGTAATATAGCGTGCAGAGGTGAGCACTATCCATGAAGGAGGATATTTTCCATAATTGATTCCTCGCTACCGATGGGAAATTAATGAGAGCTAATAATGTGATGAGAAGCGCAATTAAAATTATTCATGTTTTGATTTCATTTCATTCAGTTTTTCTTGGCAGTCCTTTGGGCTTGCAAAAATGCTGCAACGAAACTTCACCATTGCCGCAACGGTAGCCGCCGTCCCCGCTAGCATGTGGAGAATGGTGGTCAGGATGATGACGGAAATTGATTAATTATTTTAAATTCGTTGCGATGTCAGTAGATTCTGCCTCGATTATGTAGTACACGATGTCGTTAGTGTCACTGGTACAGAACGTTAAAAAGGATAAAAATATGACATGAAATGAAAAAAAAAAAATAAATTAAAACATCGCTAAGTCTGTTGCATACCGATGACAATGTTAATTTTTGCAGTTATATTTGGTTACAATTATACACATCACTTGTACTCGCATATAAAAAAATGTTAATGTATGCAGTGTATGCAACATGTGAAATTGACGCGCAAAAAATGAAAGCCTTGAGCAGTATAAAATGCCTCTGTCCAATGTATACTACTCATGAATCTTGCGGTGGTTTGATTTTTTAAAGAGAAATCATTTTCGACGTCTGTATAAGTCCTTATATTATCCTTCTACCTTGTTATGATTGAGTGCATCCAGTCCTTGAGAATTCGCGTGAATTGTGCAATTGAGGAAGTAGGTTATTAATAACGACCAAAACTTAGGAACAAGTCCTTAACCAAAGGCAGTGAGTAATTTGGAAGCAAAGAAATTGTAACTATATACAATACATATGTAATGTACAGGGCCGGTTCGATGAATTTGCTATTATTATTCTGGCGCCCGGCGCATGCATTAAAAATAACCAAAAAAAAACAACAATGAAAAAAAATTTTAGGAACTAATAAATATAAATTAAATAAATTAAATACGTTCACGCAACTATTGAATAAATAATCAACCATACACACATATTATTGCACTTGCGTGTTTTTTTGGTAAAAAGTTATTGCCCAGTAAAAGAAAAAAGAAGAAAATGATTAAAGCTAAGATTAAATTACGTACATTTTACAAGAATAAGGTTTCTGTAAAGAAGTCACAAAAAAACATAAACTAAAGAACTAAAGTATTTAGGTATTTAGGTATTTCCATACGCAAGAAAGTTTAAAATTAAAAGGAGTGTTGCCTTTGGGTGCCTTGAAAATGATCTTACGGGCCTTTATTTTGGCAAAACCTTCCACTAGAAAATTACTATCAAGCTCCGATATAATTTCTTTTTCAATTGATTCTTTTTCAACCATCCAAAGATACCAATCGTTCCTGGGTCATTGAAGAACTTAAAAAAATTTTATTTTAAGTTTGGAAAATGAGCGTTCTCCTGATGCTATAGTAACTGGTAAAGTTAAACCTATTGTAAGGGTTATAACAGTATTTGGAAAAGGAGTCTTCATATTTCTGTTATGAATAAAATTGAAAATGTCTATCGCGGAATCATTTTCATTAATCAACGTAGAAAACATGATTATTTATCGATAAAATTCTGAGCCACATTATACACATTATATGTATAATTCATTGTGCACTTTTATCTTCTCAAATCTTTCAGAAATTGATGAAATGACTTGATCTAAAATTTTAAAATAAAATTCTACCTTAAATCTTTCTTGCGGTTCTATAATGGGCTCATATTTTCCTTCATAGGGAAACCTAGTTGCCATTTTTCGGGACCGCAAGACTGCGATAACAGCAAAAGTGCAAGGATTTTCTAGATCAACAGCTATGATCCTAGCTTCCTCTAAAAACAAAGAGAATTTTTCATCATTTCTCAATTCTATGAGAAATTATTTCGTCGAATACTCGTACAAAATTTCAACTGCCAGCTTGAGGCACATATTCCGTTGTTGAAAGAACTTGCTTAATCCTATCTAAAATTGTGTGCCAAATTACAACGGAGCAAATAAATCTAAGATCAATCGCCGCCGAGGGACTGAGCCATATTGACTTACAGCTTGCAGGAGTTGCAGAAAATTGCCGTTGTCTTGCTCGAATAAAACATCGGAGCTTCCTCTAAATGCTAAAGACTGTGTAGCAAGTAATTGCACGCGAATTATAAGCCGTTTCCGGACATTTCTCCAATGCTCAGTTTCCTTGACCATCTGATTTTGCATTCCATTTTTGCAAACCTAAATCTAACCTAATCTCCAAGCCCGAAACGCCGCCATATGTAAGGGACTTGTCTCATGCTCCTGAATAGCCCTTGACAAGTGATTCCAATCACTATAGCCTGTGCTGGACAAAGCGACACTCCTTTTCGCTCGCGGAAATAAGAGACAGTAGAACCAAAAGACAGAGTCCGAAGAATTCGAGTAAACTGTCCATGCCCTTGATGTGTTCTCATCATTTTTTAAATCTCTTTGGTAAAAACGGGTACTAAACTTCCTGCTTTTAGTTACAGGGAAATCAAAAATTTCTACTCGAACAAGACCTGCTCCACTAATAATTAAATAACTTGATCACTTAAATTTGGCCATAATCTTCAAATGCTGGTAAAACATTAGTTGCACTATTTTCTTCAACATCATCTAACACATGTAAGGTTGATTCTGCCTGAAATGACTGCAATATTTTCTGTAGGCAATAAATTACTGCAACTTAGACTTACCGATGTTGAAGGACACACAACAAGGTATTTCATTAACTTCAGCGCCTGTTTTGTATTGTTTGCCTCAATCGCCTTCCGTTTGCTCCTACACTCAATACCTGAAAGTTGTCTCTTTCCTTAACACATTTCTGAGTTCCAACCACAAAGCAACACTTTTTTTGAAAATAATTTTTAACCGACTTGACTCAGTTGTATATAGGAATTTTTTTTTACACTTTAGAAATAAACAATTACAAAAAAGATACAATCTATATAGATACTAATCTAGCACCGAATGGGTTTTCTAAATTTTCAAAATTAAAGCACAATTTTAAAATTATGCAAAAACAAATTTGTGCAAAAAAAAAAATATTATGTTATGTACTCTGACATAACATACATAATGCAATTTTAACAGAACGAGCGCGTACCTACTGTGAAATATACATACGAGTACATACCCGTATAATATACAACTCAATGCGATTGAAGCTAACAACACGTTCTCTTCTACCTTCTACAACGAACACGTCTGCCTTAGGTTGTTGGAACCAATTTTATTTGTTGTATCGGGGTTTCCAATAAGGATTTGACAACTTTTTTTTTAAATAAAACGCAAACCATTTAAGATATTTCAAAAACTTTATTATCGGCTTGAAGTATCAAAACATTTATGAATGGAACTCGACTTCGTTCATATGGTCACCGCGGGCACGTTTGCAGCGGTCGATTCTTTGGACCCAATTTTCAACGACTCGGCCACACATTTCGGCCGAAACGGCGGCTATTTCGCGTTCAATGTTGGCTCTGAGCTCTTCCAACATCGTCGGCGTGTTGGCATAAACCAATGACTTAACGTAGCCCCACAGAAAATAGTCAAGTGGCGTTATATCGCACGAACGAGGCGGCCAATCGACTGGCCCATGTCTTGGGATAACACCCTCACTATACTTACTCTTCAATAATTCGATTGTAGCGTGCGCTGTGTGGCTTGTGGGACCATCCTGTTGAAACCACATGTCGTCCAAGTCCATATCTTCCAATTCGGGCCAAAAATAATCGGTGATCATGGCGCGATAACGCTGACTATTCACAGTAACGTGACGATCGTTATCGTCAACGAAAAAATATGGCCCAATAACGCCGCCGGCATGCAAACCGAACCAATCAGTTATTTTTTGTGGATGAAGCGGTGATTCATGAAGCACATGTGAATTTTCACCCGACCAATAACGCATATTTTGCTTATTGACGAATCCATTGAGCCAAAAATGAGAATCGTCACTGAAGATGATTTTGCGATGAAATTCATCATCTTGGCGCATCTTCTCCAGAACCCAATAGGAAAACGTACGTCGCTTCAAATGGTCCATTGGCTTCAATTCTGGAGTCAGTTTGATCTTGTGTAAACAAAGATCCTTACGCAAAATACGCCAAATTTTTACACTAAGCTTGTTATTGCCTGTCTACTAGGGTGAGAATTATGACCGAGAATTGGAGTTAACGCTTTTAAAATTGCAGTCACCGACTCCGAATTGCGGTAGAAAATTCTTATAATTTGCAGACGTTCCTCGTTCGTGTACCTTACCATGATGAAAATGTTGAGTTTACTGAATAAATTGGCAGTGACAGTCTGATGATTAGTAAAAGAGTGCGTTCACGAATTAAATTCAAACTTCTCAAGTCCATATTTTAAACCCCTTTATAATGCAATTGAACATCTACAACGGCTAAGATCGCAAGAGGCCGCCAAGGCCTTTTCGCATCGGGTTTCCCTTAACCTCTCGATAAGTCATGTAGTAGACACCTTACATAAAAAAAAATCTATTTATAAAAATAAAATTTTGCCAAAAACATCCCTCATCTTAAGAAAAAAAACATCGCATATACGATACCAAAATCACTCTTCAAATTGACTCTTCAAATGTGCTCAAGATCTTTGTTCTGAAGTCTTTAACATATCGCATTTAAAAAGAAAAAATATAGAAGAAGTAAGTTATGGAAAACCAAAAAGGAACTATCTGATATCTAATCGTATGTAAGGTCAACGATCAATCGTTAGCAACATCGAATACGATCATCGCAACAATTTCGGAAATGAGAAAAACTTCCGCAACATTACAATCTCATCAAAGCTTTCGAGCCACATATTTGGACTGTCACTTTAACATTTCTTCGATTGTCAACCAAATAAAAATATTCCTATCTTTGGAAAGCAGGATAGAGAAAAAAATAGTGTTTGTATAGAACAAAAAAAAAAAAAATATAATATAAAATGTTGGGACAAAACAATGTTAACCGAGAGCCCACAAATAGTACGGAAATTCATGATAAGCCTGGCGACGTCGCTAAAGTTATAAGACAGATGGAGTTGATGGAGTCTGATTTTTCTACAAAAACCTTATGGACACAAAATAGGAAAACTTCGTTCGACGTCGAATGGAGAGACAACGAATAGCAAGGCGAATTGACAAGACAGGAAGAAGTGATTAAGTCAGGACATCCGAATAATCCGCGAAATAGCAATGTAGTCAAAAATACCGTGGGAAGCAATCTAGATAGTAATACGTTGACAGGGGTCGTAGGAAAGACGGTTGGTTTGGTTTCGGGTGAAGGGGGCGCTAGTGGAGCTACTACAAATGCTGGTATAGGTGCAGAAATGGATAGAGAAGACGTCCGAAGAGTTTCGGGGTTCGCTAGAGAATTAGAACTAAGAGAAAACCTGCTGAAGGCTCGTGAAGACAATTTGAGGAAAGATTTGGAAATTTCTCTTTTAAGAAGTGAATTAGGTACATTAGACAATAGGACTAGGTATGGGTCTTCATCAGTTCAGGATTCATTGAACTTATTACAGAATTTAGCGGGAATGCGACATACGATGTAAGAAACTGGATACAAGACGTCGAAGGTGCGGCTATTTCCATGGGGTGGTCAGAGTTGGTGAAGCTTTTGTTCGCTAAACGTCTACTCGTTGGATCTTCAAAGTTGGGTTTACGATTAATAACAAATTTATTAACATTTCATTTCTGGCCACAATAGAAATCGACGGTTGTCTTTTCTAAACGTCAGTCTATGTAATGTCAAGAGAAGTTTTAAAATTACCTTTTATCGTAGGCAGGGATATACTCAATGGTACAAATATAAATCTTTCTACAGGGGGCGTAGCTACCATCACCAAAATGAATTCAAAACCGTATTGTTTGTTAAATACAATCGAAGGATCGAGGCCTACCGTAGGCGCTCCTGCTTATGCTAATGCTATAGAAAGTTTAGTGAATGACTATAAGCCTCGAAATGAAAAATCAACAAATGTTAAAATGTGCATCGTTCTCAAGGACGAACAGCCTATCTGGCAAAATCCTCAAAGACTGGCGCCCCTGGAGAAACAAATTGTCGACGCTCAGGTAAATGACTGGCTAAAGAGCGACGTAATCAGACCAAGCTGTTCAGAGTTCGCAAGTCCGATAGTCTTAGCCACTAAACGGGACGGAACAAAAAGGCTGTGCGTAGACTACCGTCGCCTAAATAGAGTCATAGTTCGCGATCGGTATCCATTACCGCTAATCGAGGATCAAGTAGATGCCTTAAGCAAAGCAAGGGGTTTCTCGACGCTTGATTTGGAGAATGGATTTTTTCATGTAGAAGTTGAAGAGGGAAGTCGCAAGTATACCGCATTCGTTACACCTAGTGGAGAATACGAGTTCAATAAAGTGCCTTTTGGTTTATGTACATCGCCTGCGATTTTTCAAAAACACATCAACCAAGTATTTAAGCCATTGATAGCTGAGGGAATCGTTTTGCTATACATGGATGGCGTGCTAGTACTAACAAACTCGAACGATGAAGCAGTTCAAAATTTAAAGAAAGTCCTTAAACTAGCCTCCGCTTTTGGCCTCCGGATAAAATGGAAGAAGTGCCAATTCCTATGTGAGGAGATCGAGTACTTGGGCTACGTAATTGCTTTTGGTTTTATAAAGCCCTCGCACTACAAAACTTTAGCGGTAAGGAAGTTTCCGCAGCCAACAACCGCTAAGAAAGTCCAAAGTTTCCTTGGTCTCACCGGGTATTTTCGGAAGTTTATTCCGAACTATTCTCTGATCGCCTAGCCGTTGACAGCTCTTCTTAAAAAGGAGTCCGTTTTCCAGTTTTGGGCTGCTGAGAAAGTAGCCTTCCAGACCTTCAAGGATTGTTTGGTTAATGAGCCTGTATTAAAACTGTACTGCCCGGAAGCAGACACCGAAGTCCACACCGACCCGAGCAAATTTGGCTATGGATCTGTTCTACTTCAAAGAAGTGACGATGGCAAATTGCATCCCGTTTACTATTACAGTAAGAAAACAACGTGCGCGGAACAGAGATATTGTAGCTACGAGTTAGAGATCCTCGCAATAATAAGAGCCATAAAGAAATTCAGTGTGTATCTATTGGGATTGGATTTCAAAATTATTACCGATTGCCTGGCATTCAAGGGCACAATGGAGAGGAGAGAAATCTCATCCAGAATAGCCGGTTGGGCGTTGACCTTAGAAGAATTTGACTTTGTACTTGAGCACCGCCCAGGCTTAAGCATGAAACATGCGGATGCTCATGATGGTCATGATTTTGGATTCCGAGGTTTTGCCAGGATAAGAAACGCGCAAGATAAAGATGAGTTTATGCGAGCTATCAAAAGGGCTTTAGCTCCAAAAGGCGGTCATAAAATCTGTTCACGCACAAGGACATTTTGGACTGCGGAAAATGGAAGAGGTAATTTGTCGTGATTATTACATTCCTAAGCTGAAGCAGAAAATCGAGATGTTCCTACACATCCCAGACTGCATCCCATGTATTATCGGTGAACGTAAAGCCGGGAAGCAAGAAGGATATTTGAATCCGATATACAAGGAGGAGGAACCACTGCACACATACCACGTTGATCACCTTTGTCCCCTTTCAGCCACCGGGAAGCAGTATGCCTATATCTTCTGCGTTGTAGACGCGTTCACCAAATATGTTTGGATCGATCCGAAGTGCTTGCCAAACTTCGGTTACAGAAAGTCTGTTTTGGGAACCCTTACCGCATAATCTCTGAGGAGTGGCTTTCACCTCAAACGCATTTAAAGAATATTGTGAGGAAGAGAATATTGAACACACATTGGTTACAACAGGCGTGCCTAGAGGAAATGGTCAGGTGGAGAAAATAAACTGAATAATCATTTCGGCTTTGGCAAAGCTATGCGTAAATGATCTAAGCAAATGGTACAGCTATACAAACCAGCTGCAACAGTGTCTTAACTCTACATGGAGTAGAAGTATAAAGCGTACTCAATTTTAACTATTATTCGGAATAAAAATGCGACGGAACGAAGACATTGACTTAGCCGACACCGTTAAAGAGCAGATTAGGGTTGTATTCAAAGAAAACAGAGACGCCGTTCGCGAAAATGCGAAAGTTATGCACAAAAGTGTTATGCATTGAATCGTCACCCACACTACTATTTATCGATTCTCTTTGGTGCAGCGGATTTTGGACAAATCACCTCATGGCAGATCATCGTGCTGTTAAACAATTCACTGCAACCTTTAATAGCTCGCACTGCCATACCATCAACCTTATATCAATGCTAATCGCCACGGTCGTCAATTGATTGAACCGTTTTTTTTGTAACTCATAGTATCTTATTCATATGAATAATGTTTGCAAATTTTGATGTAAAATAATATAGAAATTATAAAAATCTTAAGAATTAAGATAATATCACAGAATTAGATTCATATCACAGATAATTTTGTACTTTAGTAAGAACAATGATGAATATATAATACGTAAACGTAAATAAATATGCACATAGGTTTGGTATGCTTTTTTTATTATTTCTTTTTAAAGTAGAGCGCGCTTAAGGGGTTAGGGTACCCTTAAAATGTTTACAGACAGCGCGGGCGAAGGAAAATTAGAGAGGAAATAAAGATAGGTACCGATGTGCGATGGTTTTAAATGTCTAAATGTTATAATGACTAGAAAATAGAGAGTTGCTCGGCTAAGGAACGATTCACGATATTTCAGAGTACGTCCGAAGAGGGTATACTGATGAGCATTCATAGCGAGACGTGTGTTACGGTTAAAAGTTTGAAGGAGCGAATGTTACTGGAGAGGCCATTTATATGGAGCAGTGGTGGTGGAAATAGCGATAAAACAGAGTGAGACACGAGACATTACGTCGGTGTTCGAGAGTGTCCATTGTGCGAGTGATATTAGTATCACCTACTAGTTTTAACTCATGGTTCCTATCTAGCAGGTGCAGAGATGTTTGGAAAATGATTCCTGTGTATATTCTAAGAAGAAAATCGTTCTACAGTAAGGGTCTATTTATATTGCTGACATCACTAATCGAAGATTTAAGGAAATGCTTACTTTGGTATACCCTGACGCATGTTAACGGAAAGTGCTCAGTTAATACTAATGGCAGAAACTTGATTACTTTGGATTTAGAAGAGATAATACTCTTTATAACTGCATTTAAATAAAGTTGATATCTTGTTAGGGTCTTTAGACATCCAACAGGCTTAGACTGTTCCATTTTTCTTGCCCATGCTAATTTTTGACTTTGAGGTCACTTTTCTCCAGAAAATGTCTAATTAACATACCGTTTTACTATTATTTTCTTATGAACGTAGCAATAATAAAAATCATCAATAAGGTTTGATACGGTATGATCATATAGTATACATGTGAACTCATTTACAAGCTGGGTTAGATTATTTTCCCCAGGGAAGCTCTCAACACACCGTCATTCGGGTGTCTGTCCAGTTTGAATTGAATTGAATTGTCTTTCAAAGGTTGAATTGCTGTCCAGTTTTGGGGGGCCCCCGCACAATTATCAAGGCTTCGCCCTTTAATGACGTTGTCTAATAATGAAGGGGGGCAGGGCAAAGTACTGGTCTTATCGTAAACATCTTCAGATGACACTACCGAAGGTTGTTATGATTCGATCAGTCACAAGTTGCCGGTCATAGGTCCTGTTGGTGGCTGGACCAACGGTAGTCCCTACCAGGACTTAAATCACGGTACCATGGGAGTCAGGAGCCCCCCGGATCTCGGTCCGGGCCTGACTTGTTAGAGGTAGGCCCCCTTGTGTTAGCGTTATGGTGGCTGTGGCTTAAACCCAAAATCGCGGGAAGGGTTTCGGCCCAATGTAGAGTTGCATTAAGTACTGGGTGCTGCTAGCCTAAGAGCAGTAAGAGGTATAAGGTCGGCCTCGACTCTTACCAAGGGTGGAACTTGTGCCGGCAACACAGTTCCGAATTGGTATCAGTGGATTGACGGTGAGCGATGGCAAGGCGTATCCTTGCTCCCACAGATGTATGGACATCCCGTAAGTTTAAGCCGACTTGGCAGGTACTTACGTTAAACACAAGAGACGTTCTGTCCAGTTTGGGGCTTCTGTAAATAAAGCAATGGTGCATAAGTTTCATTGAATTCCGGATTGGAACAGGGACTACATTGTTGTGGAGTTTGGTAGGGTACGTATGCACGTAAATAGCGAAACCGCAGAGAGAGAAGAATAATGGCACCAAACTATAAATATATTTGAATTATCTGTTATAGTTAAACTAAATAAATGGATATTGATATTGTTTTTTAAATTTATAAGGCTAAGTGAAGCCAACAAACAAAACTACAAGTCTGCTGGTCTGGACGGTATAATAAATGCAAAGCTACAAAGGTCCTCAGACAATATACTGACTACGCTAGAGAATATCATAAGGAGCTATGTAGAACTGATCCACATTCCACTGTCATGAAGAGAAGTCAATGTAGTATTCATTTCTAAAGCCGAAAAATGTTCTCATATTGTCCCAAAGGACCTCAGATCTATAAGTATATCATCTTTCCTTCTGAAAACTCTAGAATGACTGATTGATATCCATATTCGACGTAAAATTGATCCAAGACTACTGTCGACGACTCAACATGTCTACTGTAAAGGAAAGTCGGTGGAAACGACTCTTCATTCACTGACTAGCCACATCGAATGATCCATACAATATTGTTATATAACAATGTTCACTACCTTAGCTGTTGTACACTTAGCGTTTGCAAGCAAACGTTGAGTGTGCATGAAGTTATGTACATCCTGGCTCTCTCCTCTCACCTGATCTTGTAGAAGATCGGGTTTGTGAGTTGGAGAGCCCAGCCACGAGATCTCGAAGGAGTTGTATGAAGAGAGTCACCCAAGAAGCATCAATTAACGAATGTTAATGTCGTAAAATAAACGTGATTCGTTTCTAAAATTGAAACTCGGTGCTTTTTAATTATTATTGGCGCAGTCGGTAAACCAAGCGGGTTTAAAAGAAAAAAATAATAATAATAAAAGTAAGACAGTGAAAAAGTAAGGAAATAAGACAGTGAAACAGTGTGAAAGTGAATAGTCTAAAATTAATCGACCACACGCTGAAAATCATACAAAAAAAAAATCCAAAAGCGAAAAATATTTATTAATTTAATAATATAAAAATATGCATTAATAACATATTAATTAAATATTTCTGCTGTGACACGAAAAAACGAAAAAAAAAAAAAAAAAAAAAATCCAAAGCGGCTTCAAATATTATACATTTAGTAGAGCCTCGTGGATTTAGTTCAAAAACAGCCACCACAACCATCGAACTCAAACAAGCATGCTAACGTATGCGTGGTTCAGAAGTTTGAACCATACCCGCACGAAGAGCTCCATTTAACATACGACAAGTAACGGAAAGTCTACAACACCAGGGCCCAACAGCACCAACAACATAAAACAAAAGAAGAAACATAAAAGCGGAGTACCGGTAAGCTGCTATACAATGGACGCTGTGCATACTATTGAAAAATTTAGACTAGTTTTAGATTTAATTAATAAGATACCCCAGTACGACGGGGACGAAACATGTACGGTGGATTTTCTGGAAAGGGTAGAATCACTAGTGCTTATGTTAAATGAATTCGACCAAATATCTAAAGCGATTCTGATTGGGTACATTAAGGATAGGATAGTTGGTAGGGCCAAGTGCGAACTTCATAAACATGGTAGATTAGATACATGGGCACAGATAAAGGAAGTAATAAAAAATTGTTTTGGAGAAAAAGTTCCAGTAAATAAATTAATCGATGAGATAAGAACAGCTAGGGTCAAGACGACAATTGGAAATTACTATGACGAGATAAGTAATTTCCTGAGTAGAATTAACTTCGCGTACACTTTAAATAATAACGAATATAATGCAGATATGATAGACTCGAATAATAGAATAGCGTTAGAATCTTTCAAAAATAACCTTCCCGAACCAACTAAAACCATTATTTTGAGTAGGAATCCTCAGACCCTAGGTGAGGCATACAAAATTATTATTGAGGTAGGTCATCAGTCTTTAGGACCCAATGATTGCAGAAATAGGCAATTTTATCAAACATTCAATCGATCAAGGCAAAATAATTATGTCCCTAGGCAAGATAACAACGCTCATACGCACCCACGTGTTAACAACAACAATTACACACAGACTACTTACAGACCCAATTACAATAATACAAACTCTTTCCAACCCCGAGCACAAGGAAACAATTTCTCACAAAGTCGTCAATCCCGCCAAAACTCTAGCCGAAGTTTCAATAACTCATCCCAACAAAACAATAGAAACGGGCATAGGAACCATGAACCTATGGACATAGCCAATAATGAGGGGAATGAATGCGTAAGATGCGACACCTGCACCTGCACCGACCGACAAAATTTTCAAAACGGTCGCAGAGGCAGCTACCCTATATAATCGTGATATGTAACGGGGTTCCTCTTAGATTTCTGATTGATTGTGGCGCAGAACATAGTATCATCAATAAAAATACTTGTAATCCTAAATGGAAAGTAACATCTGATACACATTATCTAAAAGTTCTTGGGCGAATCATTCAATCAGACATTAAATACAAAATCCCCCTGTTTAGCGAATTTAATAAAACTAGCTATGTAGAATTCATAGAATACCAATTCCACAATTTCTTTGACGGACTCATAGGTAACAACATTCTTTGCCAACTTAACCCTATTATAAACTACAAAAACAGATTGCTTATTACAGACGATGCAACATTAGCGTTATATTTTAACGAAGACGAAGAAAAGTATTCAAAAAGGTGTTATATTGATAAAAATTTCGATATTTGTTGCGGTGAAGCTTTCGAAAACAAAATAAGCGATAAAATATTTGCAACCCACTTGAGCAATGTCGATGCTTCAAGGTTAAGATTCTTGCTCAATTCTTATAAGTCTATTTTTTACAAAGAAGGCGATAATCTGACCTTTACAAACGCGATAACCCACCAAATAAGAACAAAAACGGAAGTTCCAGTTTATAGCAAACTTTATAAGTACCCTGAGATACATACGGAGGAAGTTGATAGGCAAATCGCTGAAATGCTAAAACAGGGAATAATTTCCCCTAGTAGCAGCCCCTACAATTCGCCCATTTGGGTAGTCCCAAAAAAAGATGGTAAAAATGGCCAAAAACTGTGGCGAATTGTAATCGATTACAGGAAGTTAAACGAGCAGACGATAGAGGATAGATTCCCTATGCCGAATGCCGATGACCTGTTCGATAAACTGGGGAAGTGCAGTTATTTCTCAACCATAGACCTAGTAAAGGGCTTCCACCAAATCGAAGTGGAACCGCGTGATAGACCGAAAACAGCGTTTTCGACCAAGAATGGTCACTTTGAGTTCAATAGAATGCCATTCGGGTTGAAAAATGCCCCTGCGACATTTCAGAGACTTATGCATTCGGTCCTAAAAGATTTCGTCAACAAAATCTGCGTCGTGTATTTAGACGACATTCTAGTGTTCTCCACTAGCTTCGAGGAACACCTAGACTCATTGAAAAAAATTCTGCAACAATTAAAAGAATCCAATTTGAAAATTCAAATAAATAAATGCAGCTTTGCTGGCCTATCCACAAAATATCTAGGGCACACTATAGTAAATAATGGCATAACACCGGACGATAACAAAATAAAAGCGATTATTGCTATGAAAATTCCTAAAGATAAGAAGGGCATCAAGCAATTTTTGGGTATAACGGGCTATTACCGTAAATTTATGAAAGATTATGCTAAGGTCGCATACCCCCTAATAAAATATTTAAAGAAATCGGAAAAAGTTAACCTGTCTGACCCAGAATACATAACGGCTTTTAAAAATTTAAAAACTTTAATAACAACAGAGCCCATCCTTAAAAGTCCAGACTTCAACAAACAATTTGTGCTAACGACGGATGCTTCCAACTACGCTTTAGGAGCCGTACTTAGCCAGAGCAACCACCCAATTTGTTATGCCTCCCGCACTCTCAATTGTCACGAAAAAAACTATTCGACAATTGAAAAAGAATTACTTGCAGTTGTATGGGCAATTAAATATTTTCGAACATACCTGTACGGTAGAAAATTTGTGGTGCGCACCGATCATAAGCCGCTTGTTTGGCTCAACAGCATCAAAGAGCCAAACATGAAGCTCCAAAGGTGGAAAATCTTTTTAAATGAATACGATTTCGATGTTGTATTTCTGAAAGGAAAAGAAAATCATGTAGCAGATGGGCTCAGCAGATACATTGATGGCAATAATACTAAAGACATTTCAAATGCTGATATTATTAGCTTGCAGGATATTTTCGGTAATGAAAACGCCAATGATGTCGGCGGAACGATTCCCAAGAGCATTATCGAAGGAAACGACATTTCATCGACAAGCGCAACCGTTCACAGTGCAACAGAAGATCCAACACTTCACATTTATATTTCTGAAAGGCCCATCAATTTATACAAAAACCAAATATACTTGTCCTATGGAACCAAAGAAAAATTTTTCATAAGAATCGTCCATAAAAAGGTTCAGAATTATATCGAAATTGTTAAAGACGAAAGTAAGTTGGTTGAAATAATGAAAAGAGTTCTTCTTAAAAAAGGAAATTTCTGTTTATATTGTAACGACTTACCTTTGTTCGTAGAATTTCAAAACTTATATGTCAAATATTTCTCCATGAACAAAAATTTAAATTTAGTAAAGTCAAATATTAAACTTACGGATATCGTCGATAAAAATGAAATGATAGAAATTATTGAAAAAGAACACATAAGCAAAAACCATCGTGGTATAAATGAAATATTTTCTGAATTGAAAAATTTATATTTTTACCCGAATCTACGAACTGAAATACAAAAATTTGTAAATAACTGCGACATCTGCATAGTAGCTAAACACGATAGGAGACCCTTAAAAATACCTATGCAAATTACCGAAACACCGAAATTTTTCAATGATATCATTCACATAGATATATGGTTTCCGGAGAGAAACAAAATGTATCTAACAACGATAGATAAGTTCTCAAAATACGCGACTATCCATAACATAC
The DNA here is from genome assembly GCA_949129095.1 of Volucella bombylans. Classification (NCBI taxonomy): domain Eukaryota; kingdom Metazoa; phylum Arthropoda; class Insecta; order Diptera; family Syrphidae; genus Volucella; species Volucella bombylans. Next base: position 306,821,179 of record OX422140.1, on the reverse strand, counting down.
AAGATAGGAACTGGATTGCCATTTTAAATGCAATTAAAGAAAGAATCAGGTTTTTAGGGAAACCTAATAAAATTGTATCAGACAACGAAACTTGCATTTTACACTCGGCAGTCGAACAATTCCTTAAAGAAAATGACATACAATTTCATAAAACAACGGGTTCACTAAAGACTGGGAATGCTGACATAGAAAGGTTGCATGGAACTTTCAATGAACACCTCCGAATAAGAAACGCATCTAATGACAAATCCGAGTTAGACGATAAAATTTTTCAAATAGTAAATATTTACAATTGCACAATTCACTCGACAACGAAATTAAGACCGATCGATTTTATTAACAAAAATATGACTAGAGAACACATCAACTCCTTAGCAGATCGATTCGAAAGAGAGAAAGAAATTAGGGTTAAAAATCTCAATAGAAAGAACAGTAGCCGACAAAAGAGTAACCTTTGCAGGAACATAGTTAAAAATAGGCCTACTGGTAAATGTAAGCCAAAGTTTAGGAAACTAAATAAATTCAGAGATGAAGGCAACTACGTTATCGATACCTCAACAAAGAGAAATACAAAATACTACAAAAAACAATTTAAAAGAAAATACAAGTACCAAAAACCATAACGAACATTCGTTTGCTTCCATATTTAAACAGTCAAATTCGTGATACTTACACAATTATTCGCAACGCTATCATCGCCCTTCCATATTTATACGAGTATATTTAACTTTCCCTTTATTTGTCTTATCCCATTAGTTTAAACGATTTAAATTTTTAAATTAAAGACATTTCCGTCTTAAATCTGAATATGGCGACGAATTATAAGTGACATATGAAAATGATCAAGATCGTAACATACGATAACGCATATCGTAATAGTCAGTGCTGCCAAGTAGTTTTCGTTTAGCACTTATATATTTATGGTGAATGCACATTCTTGTTTAAATTAAAATGCAAAATTGAAAAAAAAAAAAAAAAAAAAAAAATATATAAATAAAGAAAGAAAACAATGAAATCACACATAACAGCTGTTATTCTGCTTTCCAGAAAAAAAAACCATTTGAGTACTTAGTACAAATGCTACGTATTGTGTACGAATTTATTATTGAATTACTCCGATGTAAGTATCATAAAATTTTGTACTATTTAAGAATCATTATTTTTTCGTCATGCGAATTAGTTCATTCAATTAATTGTTACTCAGAAGCTTATCGCTATGTATTAAACTAAAATTAAGTCAGCCAAATTGTATTAGTACGTAATAATGATATCAAAGATGTTAGAAGTATAAGAAAACAAATAAAAGATTATTGTAATAACAATATGCGAGTAATATAAAAACAAATTGAAAATACATAAATGTAAAACCACTTATATTAGATGAAATACTAATGCAATATCATTTCCTTTGTAAGATGCTTTTTGTGGACCAAAAAAGACTTAGTGGGGGAGGTGTTATATAACAATGTTCACTACCTTAGCTACTACACCCCCCCCCCCCCCCCCCCTTATCCACGTATTAGCAACTGTTTGTACACTTAGCGTTTGCAAGCAAACGTTGAGTGTGCATGAAGTTATGTACATCCTGGCTCTCTCCTCTCACCTGATCTTGTAGAAGATCGGGTTTGTGAGTTGGAGAGCCCAGCCACGAGATCTCGAGGGAGTTGTATGAAGAGAGTCACCCAAGAAGCATCAATTAACGAATGTTAACTTGTCGTAAAATAAACGTGATTCGTTTCTAAAATTGAAACTCGGTGCTTTTTAATTATTATTATATAGAGAGTACACAATGGTTGCTTTCCTGGATATAGAGGGTGCCTTTAACAACGTCAACACATCCGCAATCAGGACTGCGTTGTCAACTCTGCAGGTAGACGACTCACTTGGGGAGTTTATCATTCTTATGCTAAATAAAAGCATAATCTCCAAACAGGGTGGGGCTTCTGTTAAAGATGTGCCAGCAGAGGTACGCCGCAAGGCGGTGTCTTCCCTTCCCTTCTCTAGAACTTAGTGGTTAATAAACTGCTAAGATACTTGGTAGCGGATGGTAGCAGGGTGATTGCCTATGCGGATGAATTTGCTATAGCCGACTCAATTAAGTATCTTAATACAATTTAAGAACTCCTTCAGCTAAATCTTAACAGATTAGCCCGTTGGAGAGGTCGCTGTGGATTGGGAGTAAATCCCCATAAAACTGATCTTGTCCTCTTTTCCAGGAAATACAAAATTCCAATTATAGACCCTCCCTCAATAAATGGTATCAGTTTAGTATTTTCCAATAGAGCAAACTATCTGTGTCTCATTTTTACAGGAAACTAAACTGGAAACCAAATATTCAAGAATAAAGCTACAGTTGTTTTATTCTCTCCTGGGAACAAATTGAGCCTTCAACCTCGCATAACCCACTGGCTATACATCTCGGTCATAAGACCGTTACTCACCTACGGCGTTGTTATCTGGTGGACGGTTGTTAGACAATGCAGTCGATTGCAGCAAACTAAGCAGAGCATCTGCAGCTATTCGCGTGAAAGCGACTACACAGTATACAAAAATTTTTAATACATTAGGGATCCTCACAGAGAACATCGATTACACAATAACTGAACTTTGGTTTGACAAAGGCATATAAGCTTCCCCTCTGGATCCTTCTGGAATAAAAATGATTTCATGGATAACAAGTCAATGCACTTCTACACAAATGGGTCTAAAACCCATAACTGGGTTGGTGGCGTTGTTTTCACAGATAAGCTAAATCTAAGCCTCTCGTTCCGTCTTCCAAATCACTGGAACGGGTCCCGGGTGGAAATTTTGGCGATTAAAGAAGCTCTGTCATGGCTGAAGAAAAACGTGATATCTGCAAAGGATATCCTCATCTTTTCGGATAGTCAGGCCTTTATCAAGTCCCTGGACTCAGTCTTATTGAATTCTAAAACCGCCCTTGAATGCCGATCATATTGGAGATGGCGGAGCAGTTCAACTTTCACCTTTGCTGGGTGCCGGGCCACAGAGACATTGTAGGACCGATGAACTCGCCAAAACTGGAACCATTCTACCTATTCTACCGGAAATGGATAGTATAGGTATACCAATCGCTACGTTCAAATTAATATTAAAGCTGAATGACAGTAAAAGAACAAACCTTAGGTGGACTGTTGGACCAAAATGTGTGGCGACCAAACAGATCTGGCCAAAGCTAGATCTGAATCATTCTAAGAGTCTGATTCTTCGAAATACGAAACATAACAGCGCCATCATAGGTATCAATACTGGGCACTGCCTCATAGGCGAGTACGCAAGAAGGCTTTGCGCTTTTATTATACAAACGATTTCGGTAGAAGCTGCATGGACGAGGAAGAAGAAGAGACAATGCTTCACCTACTCTGTACATGTACAGCTCTCTCCCAGAAAAGAAAACTTCACTTAGTAGCTTTCTTCTACAATGATTTAAACGATCTAAAGAATATTGACGTGAACAGTCTTCTATGCTGCATCGTAAGCTCAAACTGGTGTCATTAGTAAGAGGATCATAGATCCACGTGGCATCACAATGGGCCAATAGGCCTAAGTGGGTTGATGTTTCAAACAGCCTCTCTTACCTACCTACCTGCCTATTTTTTTTATATCTATAATGTTTTAGTGAGAATTCCTCGTGTAACGAAACTAGGCTGTGATTATTGTTCACAGTTTGATGATAAGATTAGGGGTCACCCACGGGACAAACGTGTAGATGGATGACATAGGTGCTGAGTTTACTCACAAAGTGGAGGTCATAACCATGGTAGCTTTACCATCATAAGCTACCGGCTCTGTGTACCGAAAGATATAACAGCAGGCACGTATTTAAGACTTTGTGTGGCAGTTGAGAGGCTAAAGACCCCTTCCCAATCCGACGAGTTAAGAAGTGCGATCAAACATGCCGAAACACGCCTCAGTTTAAGGACAAATCTGACAAAGTCCCAGCCAATAGCATGGCTTTCTGCAAAGGGGTTTCACACAAATGTATGGCGTCTTAAGAGGAGGCCGACCGTTAGAGCCCGATATCGCCAGCATTGAACATAGAAAACCAGTGGCATCACTACCAAAGAGCAATCAAGGAGGACGCCTCTTATGTAGTTTGTTTCAATCCGATCAAACAAAGAAATCCCGGTATTCGGAATCGGCTCTGCAGCAAGAATGAGAGTGGCTCACAAGCTCTATGATCATAAAAGAAGATAAGAATGTGGTATAGGCTCTTCAGAAGAAAAAAACGAGAAGCACTCGATGGAGCCCGTGGCGAGGGGAGATATTGGTTTAACGAATAAACAAGTGAAGGTGAAGTGAAGTCGTGAAGAACAGACGTGTTTATTCTGAGTTAAGTGGGGTGTTAACTTTGTATTAATACATTTAGTTCTTTTCATATCTTTTAAAATGCTGTGCTCAATTTGCAATAAGAAAATAGATAGCGGTGTTCATAAAAAAATTACCTGTGTGGATTGCAAAATTTATTATCATGGTAATTGTGCTAAACTAAATAAAGCAGACATTGATTATATGAAAACACATAATGTTCTATATCGGTGCGACAAGTATACTGCTACGCGTCGCAAATCTCTTCAAGTGCAGGGTTCGTTGACCCCTTCTACATCAGCAACAACATCATCCAAAGATCCAGGCACAAATCCATCAAGCACTAAAATCCAACGAAGTACATCTCAACTAACCAACACCAGCAAAAACCGCAGGCGCAAGTGACTTATTCCACAGAAGAAGAAGTCACCCTTCAAGTTCTTTATAAAGAAATTGTTGCTCTCAAAACAATCAATTGCAATTTTCTCTCCACGATAAATCAGCTCAAAGAAGAAAATGACAAACTCAAATCAAGAGTAAATCTGTTAGAGAGCAAACTAAATTGGAGAGAACAGAAGAGCTTAGAGAATGCCGTAGACATAACTGGGATACCTGGAGTTGATGAGAAAAACGTCGGCGAATGTGCAAGGACAATCTTCAACAATGCGTTAGGTGTACCTTTATCGTCATTTCTCTTCTCCTGATGTCAAAAACAAAATCTTAAACGCCAAGAAATGAATACATCACTATTTTCTGCTGGAACGAACGAGAAAATTTTCATCAATGAATCTTTTACCAACTATACTCGTGCTCTTTTTATGAAAGCAAAGAAAATTAAGGTTGAAAAAAATTTCAAGTATTTGTGGTTTAAAAATTCGAGGATCTTTATACGAAAAATTGAAAATGGTAGGGTTGTTGCTATTAACTCTTTTGAAGACCTTTTTTTTATTGGAAGACGAATAAATTAACCAAATTATAAAGTTTTTTAATAATTATGTTCCTAATAGCAACAACTCTACCACAAATACAATATGTAATATTTATGATGTTTTTTTCTTCTTCTTTAAATTCCAAAAATGGAAACTATTTTTTTATTGTGAATCAAAACATACGGAGTTTGCGGCAAAATTTTGATCTTCTAGTGTGTAACCTCAAATCTTTCGTTGTACTTCCTGACCTAATATTTGTTAGTGAAATATGGATTTTTAATAACGAAATAAGCAATTATCGAATTACAGGTTATAAATTTTTTGCGAACACCAATGAAACGTATGTTGCTGGAGGTGTAGGAGTTTTTGTTCGGGAAGAATTATTACTATGCAATTTTGAAGTAAAAAATCTGGAATTTGTGAGCCCCGATTTAATAAAAACTTCTTTTAACCTTTGTAATAAAAAATTTAAATTTATTTGTTTATACAGGCTTCACTTTCATGGTGTGCAGGTGTTTTTGGATGAATTTTCAAGATTCCTAAATAGTGAAAGGCAGCTAACCTTATTTTTTTAGGTGATGTTAACATAGACATTTTAAAATCAAGCTCTTTTGTTGATTCTCACCTTACAATAATGGCTCATAACGGCCTATATTGCTTCATAAACGAGATTTCTAGGCCTATTTCCGGGACATGCATTGACCATGTATTTGGACGATTTTCAAACCTCTCCACAAATCAAAGTTTTGGTGTCAACTTCGATTTAAGCATAACTGATCATTGTATGACTGGTATATGGTTAAATGATATTATGCGCACAAAGACTATTAAGAATACATGTTCAGCTAGTGTAACAAAGACAAATTATTACTTACTTAATATTGAACTACAATCTGAAAACTGGTGTGAAATTTACTCTGAAAGTGATGCATCGAAGGCTTATGATTTATTTTTAAAGATTTTTCAAAACTACGTAAAGAATTTTTCTTACACTTTCATACCCAAGAAATCTAAATACAGATTAAAACCTTGGATTAATAATAATTTACTTAAGAGAATTAAGCTTAAAAACAAGTTAGTGACTAAAGCGCGCAAGCATCCCTTTAATCGAAGGCTTAAACTAAGAGCCAAGAATATCTATAAAATAATAAAGAAATAATAGTGGCTCGAAATAGATATAATCATTCAAAGATACAGGGTGCCCTAGGCAACCCTAAAAAAGAATGGAATTTTATTAATAAAATAATTGGTCGTAATCCACCCAATTCCTCTAAATCAATAACACTTGATAACAATGGAACTATTGTCGATGATTGAAAAATCATCATTGAATCAATATTTACGCTCTGCAATCCATGTCCTATTTCGCCTAAGAAAATACTGTAGTAATGAAACTTTGAAGTCAGTGTACTTTGGATTGGTTGATTCTAAACTACAGTATGTCTTAAGTTGCTGGGGAGGTGCCTACCACACAAGGTTATTCCCTTTAATTGTTTTACAAAAATATTTTATTAGAAAGATTTGTAATGCTAATCGTTTGGTACGGTCTATGATCTTTTTTAGAACGTTGAAAATTTTACCTTTAAAGCACTTATATTACTATAAAGTGTCCAATTTTTTTTTTAAAAAGAAGTGGTTATTTGCAAAGTCCAATCTCAAATTCACATAATATACGAAGCGGATCTAACAACTTTATTCAAGTGCCGTTATTTCGAGCAACTTTATACAAAAACTTCTTCACTGTTGTGTCCTGCAAATTGTTTAACAGGCTTCCAGAAGATATTCGTTTTCATAATTCGCCCAACTAAATTTTTAAAAAAATCAAAAACTGGCTTCTAACTTTCGATCACGAAGAAATCAAAAATTTGCTGCCGTATGTAAGTTAATTCCGAATTAAATTTTGAATACTTAAAACTAAATTTTTAATACTTTATACCCCACTCTTTTGTAACTATTTTATAACTTTTTGTAACTTTATAAATTTTTGATATGAAGTGGCATTGCTACTATTAAATTTAAAATCAATATGAATGTCACTACTTATTCTTATGATCAATAATGTTATTATCGTAATTGAACTAATATTCTATAAGGAAAACAGAATAAAGAATAAAGAATAAAAAATAAAACAAATAAAGTATTACAAAAATATAAAATGAACAGGTTGGAGCTGGAAAGGCCGAACAGAGATCTTAAAGAAAGTAAAAGAATATCTGATAGTAGAACCACAGTCAGTGCTGAAAATCTGAAAATATTATTTCATTAAACTGTTAAACGGTGATGGCGAACAACATCCTGTCAGGTAGATCCAACCACTCAACATGGACGAAAACAGGCAACATTCTGTTCACATCTGTGTCTATAAAGACGAACTAAATGGAACCATGTTTAGTCTTGGCATCCCTGCCAACCTCATTCGACAATGCAGGACGACGATGTAGAATTCACGCTGCCCCGTTAAGCTCCGAAATGATAAAACCGAGAACTTGAATGTCAAAAAAAATTTTAAGCAATGCGATGCGTTGTCATGTGATGCTAAACTCACAAGCTAACTCCAGAGGTAGCGTCTTTAAAAAGTATATTCAGTTATCCGCGTTTGCAGAAGACATTGACATATTGAGAAGAACACAGCGAGCTGTTAACTATTTATTATTATTTTTTTTTATTGTATTTACGAGTACTTCGAGTGTCGTATTTTTCTTGATTTACGAGTATATCATCGCCAGTTCTGCACTTTTCAATTGTAGACGAAGTCGATTGATACGGTCATGCCAAATGAGTGATCATCTATGATGATTCGCAGGTATTTAATATTTCTGATTACTTCAATGGCTTTGCTTCTAATTGTTGTTGTACAACCCTCGTTTCTCGGGACGACTTCTACTACCGTTGTTGATTGCTGTGGAGTTCCTATGTGCATTATTTTGGTCTTCGCAAACTGTGTCATTAAACGGTTGTCGTGACACCAGCTTGAAACCTTGTCAAACTCCTCCTGCATTATGGGTTTTGAAGTATTAAGGATTCTTTGCTTCAACACAATGGCAATATCATCTGCAAATACCGTTGATTTCATAAAAACCCGCAGAAATTAAATTTTAAAGAGAATAAAAAAAATGGGCCCTACCTTTGTGGGCCACCGTATTTGCTCTGCTTCTCACCGCTTATCATGTTGATATCTTTATTACTTTTGTTGTTATTTCTGCTAAGTAATTATTAATCCATCTCGATATTTTGCATCTTATTTCAAATCTGCATAGACTTTCAATGACTGTGTCGTGCGTCAATGTATCAAATGCTTTATTAAAGTCTACAAACATAATGAGAATATGATGGCTCTTGTTTAAACCCATGTGGACTACGTTGCCATTTCTCTGAGTAGGATCCCAGTGTTTTTGCCTCTTTAGAAGTACTGGTTTGGATGTGCTTTGTCCCAAAACAAGATAAGCACTTTACAGCAACTTCTTTTAATTTTGCGTACGCTTAGAATGTTATGCACACAGCGCGGACGAAGGAAAGTTAGGAATCAAAGAAAGAGAGATACCGACGTACGTTGGATTTGAATGCTTGCATGCTATAATGACTAGGAAATAAAGAGCTCGTTCAAAAGATTTTTTTTTTAAATACATATATTTTTTTCTATTTGTGATAACCACATTCATTCTATATTGCCCGCGAAATGATTTCCGTTTGCGAGTTTTGCGCCAGGCACAACAGACTTTTATAAAATTTTAACTGTTGCATAAGACCTTATTACGAGTCATTTTAATATAGTCAGTCATTCAAATAGCCTCTAGATTTTTATTAAAAACAGGAGAAACCTTCGGGCAAATCGTCTTAAATCTAGCTTATTCCAACAAGCTTGATTGCAAGTTGAACCCCAGGGGACATTTGCTCAAAACTCGAACAATTGATATTTGATATTTTTAAGTATTAAGTACAGTATAAACAAAATAAAAATAAGGTCTTTTGAACTAAATAATAAAATTGAGTTTTGCGGAATGGCTGCGTGCTGTTTTTCTAATTTAATTTTCGTGAATTTCGCGCATTTCGGAGTTTGCACACAATTGAAAACCAAAAAAAAATGAAATTATTTACTCAAAAACCGTCAAACAAATGCCTTTCATTGCAATATATTTTCTATTTTGGGGAGAAAAGCGAAAAGGATATTCAGTTATGAAGAATATAGATGCACGATAATCACTAAATTAGTGTATCAGCGGCCTGATATGAGAGTAGCAGAGAAATTGTTATTGAAAAGAGCAGTCGTCAATAAAAGCCTACTGGCGGTCTTTGTTACCGATGACACCTCACCGTTGGTTTGCGTTGGGAAATATCTTTTTCTGACTCTTGTCCAATGATTTAATTCTTCAAGATTCAAATGTAATTATAGAGGTACAAGATGCAGTGAAGTTAGCCTATAGACCAAATTCGAGTTCCTTCATATCCATATGACTATGAATACAGTGCATGTTTCATTGCATCAAAATAGAGTATGAGATCGTTGACATATGCTCCATAACAGTCTTCATTTCAATAAAAGAATGGAGCCACAGTTCGTCAGAATACGTATTCACAGTAACCATAGCCCAGGATGAGGGTAAAAGGCAAACGTATTTGCAGCTCATGATATTCCTTGCTCCTTAAATTGTTGAGTTGCTTGGTCGCTGTCTGTGAGCATATATCATAAAATACACCAAAAACACAACCAAATTTAATAAAATGAAGAAAAGCGTGAAGGTTTAACTATTAAGAACTATGCATTTTTGTTGTCACTGGCTACCATTTAATTATGGTTCAGTATTTGAACGAGCAACGTTAGAAAGGGATTCAAAGTCAACGAAGGAGATATTTGCCGTTTCCTGAGACGTATCATAGAATTTATTCAATCGAAAACTGTTGACGACATACCCTACAATAGATACAAGAGAACGGAGGACTTTCCAACAAAAGGAAAACAGGGGGCGACGTAAAAATCTAGGCGATAAAAAGGAAGAAGCAGGGAAATCAGAAGTGAGTCGTCGAGCTATTTCAACATCGGAAGAGTACGGCCGACTTCCTAAACGTATCATTACATAATGCATGAAATTCCTAAACGCATAAGTGAAATTCCCTACAGTTTCTTATGATATGGCAACTCAGATGCGCATCAACTATCAAAATCTTGCATCAGTTTTTTTTTTACTGCGAACGTGTACGTTTCATGGGCCGGGTAAGTAGTTTTTTATTTATTAAAACCTATTTTTTTATTTATTATACATTATTTATGTATTACTAAATATACTCGTATGATAACATATTACAGTGAGCAGCAGTGGACACAAAGAATTTTTGTTATTTAAATATTTCGATTTGAATTGGTGTAAAAACGTATGTTTACGACAGACAAAGGCGTCCTAAACAGAATGGTTTCCGACTTCCGAAAGTTGATTTTCAACTTCCAGTCATCGCAATATCGCTTAATTTTGCCGAAGTCACGCTGCAAAACTATATTAATGACCTCAATCTTTGGACCTGTTCTGTACGCGATTATGTCGTCTGCGTAGGCTATGGCATGGTGAAGTGAACCTATCACTCGTGTAAATGTTGAATAGGATCGGCGAATTTAGTGCACCTTGTTTTTAATGTTAAATGTTCCAGCAGAAGTCACATCGCCATTCTTCACGATGAACTGTCTACTGGAGAGTATATCAAAAAGAATAAACAGCAGTGGCTGACTAATACCCAACCTGTCCAGCTTGAAAAAGAGTCCTTCTAACCATACGGTATCGAAGGCCTTCTCTAAGTCAATCAGGCAGGCACCAGTGCACTGGTTCTTGCCTTTGTTCCATTGGATATCAGAAACCAGTTTCGACGCAGCATGAATGATATTATGTCCCGACTTGAAACCGAATTGATTATCCGGAATTATATTTTTGTCCTCAATCCACTTAGTCAGGACTCTATTGTTCAACTTCTCGAACACCTTACTGATGTTTGGAAGAAGACTGATCGAGCGGAGATTCGCCGGATTAGAAGCGTCTTTATATCTTTTGGGGATGGGATGTACCACCACAGCTATCCAAAGCGCTGAATAATGTTACATATTCACCGCTTTTAGAGGGAGATGTCGAAGCATAATAACGAAGTATTCGTTATTTCATCGGTTCCCACTGATTTCTTACTTCTAAGTGATTCGAAGATCGCTTGGAGCTCTTCCTTCGAAATGAACGGGGGCAGTACCCTATCGTTGGTGATGGCATTATTTCCCATATTTTCGTCACTGAACTGGGTGAAACCCGAGCTCTCGAATCGCCAATTCACATTTTCATTTCGAAGGTAAAAATTGTGCACAAGGACTCGATTCTCCAGATCGTGATTCGGGCCAATGATAACATTCGCCTTGTACACTTCCTGGAAAGTCGCTAATATAGCCTCTACCTGCTCCTGCGGATCCTCGATCACAAAGAAGTTGTTATCATTAACAGCCTCATTTGGATCAATGCATGCTGATACAAGTACTCGTATTTGTTCGTTGTTCATCGTTCGGGCGATTTTAAGACATGGAAGGTTGTTCTGATTAATTCCCCGAAATATTTTATTTATTTGCGGGAACATATTCGGGTTGCTGATGTTTACAGCCCGAATTTTATTGTTCCAATACAAATTTACAGAATTTCTGTAATTTTCCTTTATTAAGGTTTAGAGGTTTTTGCTCGACGACTACAGCATCATAATCTCCAGGTTATGTCTGTCAGTGAACTGTCTGTACACGGTTTTTAGCCGTGACAGCAGCCTACTTTTATGTCGGTGCAGCGCGTCAATGGTTGCGTTGCGGAATAAATCTTCGTCGTCAGTATGTTGATACCGAGGTATCGTTTTGTCCATTGTTCGTTTAATTGTCTCGTTCAGCTAAATGACGTTGTAGCTGAGCCATCTGCCCCTGGATAGAGAGCAAGGTAGCCATATGCTAAGTTTTATCTTAACGAATAATTTTTCTTAGTATACAATATAAATAATTCTAAATAAAATGTAAGTAAAGTCGAAAGACATAGATATAAGTACTTAGAGTAGCTTAGAGTGCCTGTGTGGGGCCAGTAAGTTAGTATAAGACTGTTAAGTAATTGTAAGCTAGCATTTAAGCATTTTTTGTTAGTATGTAAGAGTTAATTAGTAAGAAAATAAAATGCATTGAAAACTGAAAAAAAAAAAAAAAAAAGAGAGCAAGATACGAGTAGCTAGCATGTCAGGTGCTGGTTCTGGTGCTCTGGGCGCTGGAGCCTGAGAAGCCACCTTCGCTTGCTGTACCCTATTTTCCCTACCTGCAGCCATTTGGGCGTAGGTAACATGGGGAGTAACGGCTGGAGTTTGTAAATGCACGGGTGGACGTTTCACTTCCACTTTCTGCTGCCGGGCCAGATTTATTCTTTTGATATACTGGAATTTGGGACAACACCGATAATCTGCGGTGTGTCCCGTGTTCCTACATAAAGCACAAGAGAGTTGGCTTTTTTCAGACGCTCCGTCCTTACCCAGAGCGCATTCCTCGGACTTGTGGTTCTTTCCGCACTTCACGCATCGAGGCTGCATTTCGCAGTTCGACGCGGCGTGCCCGCACCTTTGGCAGCGAACACATTGTAAAATGTTTTCGCTCCTCTTTAATTTTTCCCAATGTAAAGTCTAGGACTTTAATACTCCTTAGACCATCCAGATTGCTGGTGGGACTTAGCTGGACCAGGAAAATCGGCAGTTGTCGCCTCTCCCTTTTGGCTGTGGCTGTCGTGAAAGGCTTGACCCCCACGAATTGTAGTCGACGGCTCTAATCCCCTCAGGAGCATTGTTTACAGCTTGTCCCCCTTCGGGGTGTCCTTCAGTGAATTTTTTATTTTATAATAGCGCTCCACTGTGTACAGTGGATCGCATGCAATGACAATCTTTTTATAAAAAAAATTATTGCCTATGGCCGACTTACACAGTTCGATGGTGTCCTTTAACTCCAATTTAAAAGTGTTGATTGGTGGCACTTTTTACTTGGTGGCTTTCTGATCTTGGTGTTGTTGTTGTATCTGTTGCTTTTGTTGATGCTGTTGTTGTTATTGCTGCTGTTTCAGCTTTTGTTGTTCTTGTAACGGTTGAGCATGTTTTTGTTGTTGTTGCTGCTGTTTCAACTTCTGTTGTTATTGTGGCGGTTAAGTATATTTTTGTTCTTCTTGTGTTTGTTTTTTATTTTTCTGTTTTACGGTGTCCGTTGGGAGTTGTAGTTGTTGCTGGTTTGCAACCTTTTGCTGTTGTTGTTGCTCTTTCTGTAGGTAGTTAAATTTTTGCTCTTTTTCCCTCCTGGATGTTTGGTTTGCCGTAATGGCAAGCACCTTTTCCTGAAGCTGCCTGATGGTGCTATGAATAGCTTCAACTTCATCTTCCTCGTCGTCTGACTCTGATACAGCCAGAGCTGCGAAGCTGTTGTCGCTTCCCATGTAACGCCCTTCGCCCCTATCAGAATTGTGTGGGTATTCATCATTGTCTGATTCATGGCACATTTGGTTAATTGCTGCCGTTGTAGAAGTTGAAAGCGCCGTCTCCCTTAGTCCACCTGGCAGCTTTTCGGTGGATTTTGAATGAAAGGGGCACTTCAGATGATTGGTGGTTGGCCTTAACCTCCTCATTCTCTTCATCTTTGGTTCAGCTAACACGGCTGTTTGGCTTGAACCACTCGAAGCCTCGCCTGATTTTTCGGCTGGTCCCGCTATTCGCATAGCGGACCGCTCCCTGCAATTCATCACGTGATGTAACAACACTTAATAACACTTTAAATTAAGTATTTCTTTTAAATGAAAGGAAAAACAAAAAAAATTACAGTACTCGGAGATTCGAACCCACGACCTATGATATCTCTGTCGAACACGCTGACACTCTGCGAATTGGGGCCTACAGTAATCTCCTCAAATGTCTCTTTGTTTCTTATTTTACTAATATGCACCCACAACCCGAATCACGTCTGTACTCTACGGAGATCAATGAACGACGACAAAAATAAATGAGTGTCACTGTGACGTTACTAACCGCCATTTTTTGCAGCGCATTCTTCTGCAAAGCAGGGTTGTCATTAAAAACTTCTTTTCAATGCATAAGTTACAATTATGATTTGCATCATGCGTTTAGGAAGTCAGCCTACGCCATAAACAGAAATTAAAAAAAGCCTAAATAAAAACGGAGAGAAATACGGAGTGCTGAGGCCACACCAGATTAATGTTAACTGTGGAGATCCTAAAAAAATGGGCACACAGTTTACATTTAAATTTTCAAACTAGCTTCAAAATGACTCATACGGAACATTAAGATTATACTTTGCAAATCTTGCAGGTTATATATACAAAAAAATGCAAAATAGTCAAAACAGAAGTCGAACGTAGTATTACGAGTAGGCTAAGTTAGCCTAGAGTCGCTACTAGAAAAACCAAAACCCATAAGTCATTGTAGAAGAAGAACTCCACTTAGGAGCTTTCTTCTTTGGGAAACAGCTGGCATGTACGGAGTATAGCAGAAGTCGCTTACTGAAATGCCAACATTTTTTATATGCTTGCCTATAAGACAGTGTCCAATGATGACAACTATGATAGCGTTGGAATGTTACCTATTTTGAAAGATCAAACTCTTAAAGCGATTCAGATGCAGCTTAGGCTAAATTTGTTTAGTCGCTAGACATTTTAACCCAACCGTACACATAAGGTTTGTTCTTCTATAACATTAGCATCCAGCTTTATTATTAGTTTGCACTTAGCGACTAGTATACAATGACACATTTTTCAAATAGGAGTGGTTCCAATTTTGGCGAGTTTTTAGGCATCACATATTCAAGGAATATCTCTGTGGCCCGGTACCTAACATATGTGACTGTTGAACTGGAATGGAATTTTTCCGAAATGATGATGATATCAGGTTCAGATTTCACGTTTTTCTTCAACCAAGACAGGACTTATTTTGTCGCCAGAATTCCCGCCTGGAACAGTGATTTGGAAAGCTGTGTAGACGGCTTTAAGGCGAATAGCTGTTTTAACAACCACTTGCCTCCTAAAAATATCGAGGAGTGTCAAGTGAAACAGAATAATAGGTTTTCAGTTTCGTTTCCCGTCAAAAATAAGACTCAGATATTTCGCTGTATTGGAAAAGACTAAGCTGGCACCGTTTATTGAGGGTGAGTCTGCTCTTGGAATGCTATATTTCCTGGAGAAGAAGACAAGATAAGTTTTTTGGGAGTATATTCCCAATCCCCTCCGCGCGGTAGACTAAACCGACTACGGTCGGCTGAGGAGTGGCGAACTAAGAACAGCCAGACCTGATTCCAGTGGTGGTGTTAGCATATAGCAAACTGTGTCGAAGGAGGCAAGGTTTGGGGTCAAACCAACCGCAAACGAGCTCTCTCAGGCGTCTTGGCGCGGGCCTGTTATACTTAGACTTACCCAGGTATGGCGGCGCTGCCTGGGCTGACCTTTTATTTCCGGCCCTACTCGTGGAAATCAGATTTAATTTTAAATGATAAACAAAAAACAAACGAAATGCGGACAATCCCTGTCCAGGAAGAATTAGAGGTGAGTGAAGGCGAAATCTCGACTTCACCCTCCGAAAGGGGAAAAACCGCCTTTGAAAGAGCGAAGGCCGTCTTGGTCAACAAATCGCTTACTCAACAGGCTACAAGCAAGGTAGATGTTTCTGCAAAGGCGGGAGTGGAAGCTGATCAGGTACCCTCTTCGTCCAACGCAGCAAAATTAAAAGAGGGGGCTAGCCTCGCTAGAAAGAAGACAAGTTTTAGCAGCCAGAAAGGCAGATCTGACGACGTCGTGAACCCGAACGATGCAAAAAAGGTGAAGGCTGGTACTTCATCCGCATTGCACCGTAAGCAAAGCGAACCGAAAGATGAGCTTCTCGTTGCCGTGATTAACGAGCCGGAACCTTGCAGTCGTCTGACAATCGACCAGCGGAAAAACGTCGAGGAGAAGTTCCAGTACGTCCTGTGGAAGGAATTATCCACCACAGGAAATAGGGAACTTCAATTCAATGGCACTGGTTGGGAAGGCGGACGCAAGACTGCAGCTTGTGGAAATAAGTCTTCTGTGGACTTCCTCAGACGCTTCGTTGTGGAAGTGCGCGGCGATGAGGAAAGCATCAAACTAAAATGCACGACGGTAGCAGACTCTACCGACGGAACGGGAACGCGTTCCGTGTTCCGCGGAGTACAGCACCAGACAGAAAGTCGCAGCCGTACTCATACAAGCGCCCTGGGTCAATAAGGACAACAAAATCCGAGGTCTTAGGCTGAAAAATTACGAGTTGTTCTATAACGCAGAAGGTAAGATCAGGATTTGCATCCTTATCAAAAACCAAATAGAGGCATTTCTTTTGAATAATTATTGCTCAGGAGACCTTATGGCCACAACCAGCGAAAGGGAGTACGGCAAACCAGTTTGTCTGACCTCGGCCTACTTCCCCTATGAGTCCGAGATAGTGATCTCGGAGAAACTAAAGGACTTGGCAGGGCAGAAAATTGGATGCTTGTACTGGGCTGTGACGCAAACGGGTCCCCGCCCAACTATCAAGGCTTCGCCCATCAATGACGTTGTCTAATAAAAAGCGGGGGCAGAGCAAAGTGCTGATCTTATCGTAAACATATTCAGATGACGCTACCGAAGGTTGCTACGATTTGATCAGTTACAAGTGGCTGGTCATAGGTCTTGTTGGCGGCTGGACTACCGGTAGTCTCTATCAGAACTAAATTCACGGTACCATGTTAGTCAGGAGGCCCCCGGATCTCGGTCCGAGCCTGACTTGAAGAGGTAGGCCCCCTTGTGGGAGCGTCATGGTGCCAGTGGTTTAAACCCAAAGTTGCGGAAAGAGTCTTCCTTTGGTTGACCCAATGTAGAGTTGCATAAATACTGCGTGCTGCGACCCTAAGAGCAGTTACAGGTTTTAGGTCGGCATCGACTTACACCAAAGCTGGATCTTGTGACGGCAACACAGTTTCGAATTGGTATCTCAGGAAGGCGGCAGAGCGATTTCAAAGCGTATTCTCGGCCCCATTGATGTATGGGCATCCCCTAAACATAAGTCTAAATGACAGGTGGTTTACGTTAAAAATCAGGCACTAGTTGTGAGGCAAATGCCTGTCATACAATAGGAAATCGGTGATATTAACCCAGGTGAGTGTTTATATGATTTTATTGTATCCTCCAACCTCAATATTTACACACTTTTATGGTGAAAAATAGGCAAGAGGTGTTATATATTATTGCTACAAATACAGAAAGGTTAGAAATAAGGGAATGGAAAGTAGACGACGAAGTATCAATTTCGGATCACGCATCAATTTCGCTTCAAGATGAACTTACAGAACAGGGAATGTGGTTTCCAAAGAAATTCTAGGAAGGCTGATTGGGTCAAGTATACAGAAGTGGTAATTATACATCTGGCTACCCAATCAATCATCTGCGATAATATTGTTAACTTAGATAGGGCGGTAGAAAATATTAATAATGTACTAACAAGGGTTTTCGAGAAAGCTTGCCCGGCTAACAGAACACCTAAAAGGGCTCAACCGAAATGACGGAATAGGGAGATAAGTTTAAAAAGGAAAAAGGTTAGGAAGCTCTTTGATAGAGCGAAGCTTTTCAGAACCGACGGCACATGGAATGAGTTCTACGAATGTAAGAAACATTTCAAGTACCTAGTTAGAAAGTCAAAAAGGGCTTCATGGCAGAAGTACTGCGAATGCATCGCGATAACAAACCAGTCTTCGGTTACGCAAAGTGCTTTCAAAGCAAACGAGCGTTCCTGGCTACCTCTGGTAAAATTACGGAAACTGGGCTGAAAGTAGGAAAGAGGTTCTCGCAACGCTGGTGGAAACCCACTTTATACATTGACAGATGACCCTCGCATGCTACGGCACACTGATATCATTGAGAGAGATCAATCTCTCTCTCCGAAGAGAAAATAGGTGTTCTTATTAATAGGAAAAAAATACGCTGGGTAATTCAGTTATTTAACCCGTACAAATCTGCCGGTCTGGACGGTATTCTACCGAATATGCTACAGAAAGCGCCGGAGGTAGCAATCCAAAAAATTATGAAAATTCTTAGACACAGTTTAAAAATAGGATACATACCAATAGCTTGGAGGGAAGTGAAGGTGGCCTTTATACATAAAACTGGCAAACAGGGACACATAACAGCAAAAGATCTCAGACCAATAAGTCTGTCATCATTTATGCCTAAAACCCTAGAGCGATTATTGGAGATTCACATTAGGAATAGATGCAGTAATGGATTTTTGACTGAGTCACAGCCTGCAAATATTAAACGAAAATTTTTAGAAACCGCCCTGAATGAGGTATTAGCGAAAATTGGGAAGAGCCTGCACTTCGGTGAGTTTTCGATGTCGGCCTTCTTCAATATTGAAAGAGCATTCAATAACGTGGAGTACACCGCCATGAAAAATACTCTAGTAGACGCTGACACTGAACAGAGCATTACAAACTGGGTTTGCAACATCCTTTTAAGTAGGAAAATAAACTGTTCCATTGGACAAAGCTCGGGTAGAATGTCGGAAACCAGGGGAACCCCTCAAGCGGGAGTCATATCGCCACTCCTGTGGGTGCTGGTTATCTATGATATCCTCAAACAGCTTAGTACAGAGCATAAAAGTGTAAGGCATATGCAGATGACGTGGTCATAATAGTGCAGAGAAATACTTAAATATTTTAAGCGACATTATGGAGGTTTCCCTGAGACGATAAGCACTTGGGCTAAAAGCTGTGTTCGCAATGCCAACCCTTACAAAACGGAACTGGTTCTTTTTACCAGAAAGTACAAAATACCCCAATTCAAACTCCCAAAACTTAACGGAGTGGAATTGTCCCTCTTGGACAGGGCGAAGTATCTGGGTTTAATTCTGGACAAAAAAGCAGGCTAGACCGGCTCCGTACAACTAATCAGATGTTCACACTGCACTCAAAGGTGCCCCAAATTACGGAGAAGCTGCTTAGATATCTGAGTTTTTCAAAAAAAGGTACAGTATCACCATCAGCCAATGCAAAATATTTCCAACATCTCGCCACAAAAATAAGCGAAAATTCAAGCTAAAATTACCGGCTGGATATAACCGGTTATTTGTTAACCCATCCAACCATGAGCCTGAACCTTGAAAAGATTCGCATCCCCAAATGTATAGATAAACCCACCATTAAAAATATAGTCAAAAAATTAAACAACGTCTCATCTCATAAACCTAATTATGAATTGTAGATGGTACGCTAACGAGGGTCAAATAGTTGGTTTCGAACTAAACTTTATTTCGAGGTTGACAGACATATGAACAGTTGTTACATTTGCATCATACGATAGTAAATACATAAATATAATACATCAATAGAATAAATGTTAATACGAGTACATAAGAAAATATTTACGTTATTACGATTGTAATTGTAATGATAATTGAGTGGAATTTTCGGTCGTTCCTGATCTTAATCGCCTCGATTTACATGAATATTAATTATTTGACATTTTCAACAGAAAATGACTTTTAAAAGAAGATAATAATAGTTGAAAGCGATATAAACGCGATGGCTTTGAAATAGCGTAAGTATCTCATCGGCAATAAAACACAGCCAATTCCATAAAATGATTTTCTTATATACATACGAGGGGCGTTCAACATATTCTCGGTAACTGAGTGAATCTGTGGTTGTATATATAAATTGACTTATTTATCAAGTAATACTATTATTTTAGTGCATTCATGTAAAATTTCATATAAATGTGATTATCAATTCGCGTTTTATCTCTAGTTAAACAGAATCATAATGGCAACTGAGACGATGATGGTGAAAATTGAACATCGCGCTGTAATTAAATTTCTCACTAAACAAGGAAAAAGTCAAAAAACTATTCATGAAGAGATGGTGGCTGTTTACCAGGGTTCCGCACCTTCATTATCAACTGTGCAAAAGTGGTCAAGTGAGTTCAAGAGAGGCAGAGAGAGCATTGAAGAAGACCCCCGCTCCGGCGCCCCGGCTACTGCTTGTATGGGAGAAAGCATCAAAGAAGTAGAAAAACTTGTTCTTGAGGATGCCCGAATAAAGGTGAAAATGATGGCAGAGATCACCAAGCTTTCAATTGGTACCATACACACCATTCTTCATGACCATCTTAACCTTTCAAAGGTCAGTGCAAGGTGGGTGCCACGAATGCTCATAGCGCCACAGAAAAAAGTGAGAATCGCATGCTGTAGAGAGCTTTTGGAGATGTGTAGTGAGAACGCGGACGGTGTTATGGATCGAATTGTTACTGGGGACGAAACATGGGTCCACCACTATGACCCTGAAAGCAAACAAGAGTCCATGCAGGGGCATAAAAAAGGAACAGACCCCCCGAAGAAGTTCAAAGTCACTACGTCTGCCGGGAAGCTCATGGCCACAGTTTTTTGGGACTCAAAGGGAATCTTGCTCATTGAGTACAAAAAAAAGGTGAAACCATCAACGCCACATCCTACGCTTCCACTTTGCATAATTTGCGGGAGGAAATTAAAAAGAAAAGACGGGGTAAACTCGCAGTGGGTGTGTTGCTTCTTCATGACAACGCTCCTGTTCACACGGCTCGAGTTTCCAAGGCTGCTGCGCGAGATTGTGGTTTCGAAGAAAACCAACACCCACCCTATAGTCCAGACCTTGCCCCTAGTGATTATTTCCTGTTTCCGGATTTGAAAAAATGTCTTCGTGGAAAAAGATTTTCGGATGATGAAGAACTCAAGTCGGTAATAAATGGGTATTTTGCAGAGAAAGAGGAAATTTATTTTTTTGAGGGTTTAAAAAAGCTTATCTCAAGATGTAACAAATCCATTGATGTTAGGGGAGATTTTATTGAAAAATAAAAACAAGACTGCAGCTTGTGGAAATAAGTCTTCTGTGGACTTCCTCAGACGCTTCGTTGTGGAAGTGCGCGACGATGAGGAAAGCATCAAACTAAAATGCACGACGGTAGCAGACTCTACCGACGGAACGGGAACGCATTCCGTGTTCCGCGGAGTACAGCACCAGACAGAAAGTCGCAGCCGTACTCATACAAGCGCCCTGGGTCAATAAGGACAACAAAATCCGAGGTCTTAGGCTGAAAAATTACGAGTTGTTCTATAACGCAGAAGGTAAGATCAGGATTTGCATCCTTATCAAAAACCAAATAGAGGCATTTCTTTTGAATAATTATTGCTCAGGAGACCTTATGGCCACAACCAGCGAAAGGGAGTACGGCAAACCAGTTTGTCTGACCTCGGCCTACTTCCCCTATGAGTCCGAGATAGTGATCTCGGAGAAACTAAAGGACTTGGCAGGGCAGAAAATTGGATGCTTGTACTGGGCTGAGACGCAAACGGGTCCCCGCCCAACTATCAAGGCTTCGCCCATCAATGACGTTGTCTAATAAAAAGCGGGGGCAGAGCAAAGTGCTGATCTTATCGTAAACATATTCAGATGACGCTACCGAAGGTTGCTACGATTTGATCAGTTACAAGTGGCTGGTCATAGGTCTTGTTGGCGGCTGGACTACCGGTAGTCTCTATCAGAACTAAATTCACGGTACCATGTTAGTCAGGAGGCCCCCGGATCTCGGTCCGAGCCTGACTTGAAGAGGTAGGCCCCCTTGTGGGAGCGTCATGGTGCCAGTGGTTTAAACCCAAAGTTGCGGAAAGAGTCTTCCTTTGGTTGACCCAATGTAGAGTTGCATAAATACTGCGTGCTGCGACCCTAAGAGCAGTTACAGGTTTTAGGTCGGCATCGACTTACACCAAAGCTGGATCTTGTGACGGCAACACAGTTTCGAATTGGTATCTCAGGAAGGCGGCAGAGCGATTTCAAAGCGTATTCTCGCCCCCATTGATGTATGGGCATCCCCTAAACATAAGTCTAAATGACAGGTGGTTTACGTTAAAAATCAGGCACTAGTTGTGAGGCAAATGCCTGTCATACAATAGGAAATCGGTGATATTAACCCAGGTGAGTGTTTATATGATTTTATTGTATCCTCCAACCTCAATATTTACACACTTTTATGGTGAAAAATAGGCAAGAGGTGTTATATATTATTGCTACAAATACAGAAAGGTTAGAAATAAGGGAATGGAAAGTAGACGACGAAGTATCAATTTCGGATCACGCATCAATTTCGCTTCAAGATGAACTTACAGAACAGGGAATGTGGTTTCCAAAGAAATTCTAGGAAGGCTGATTGGGTCAAGTATACAGAAGTGGTAATTATACATCTGGCTACCCAATCAATCATCTGCGATAATATTGTTAACTTAGATAGGGCGGTAGAAAATATTAATAATGTACTAACAAGGGTTTTCGAGAAAGCTTGCCCGGCTAACAGAACACCTAAAAGGGCTCAACCGAAATGACGGAATAGGGAGATAAGTTTAAAAAGGAAAAAGGTTAGGAAGCTCTTTGATAGAGCGAAGCTTTTCAGAACCGACGGCACATGGAATGAGTTCTACGAATGTAAGAAACATTTCAAGTACCTAGTTAGAAAGTCAAAAAGGGCTTCATGGCAGAAGTACTGCGAATGCATCGCGATAACAAACCAGTCTTCGGTTACGCAAAGTGCTTTCAAAGCAAACGAGCGTTCCTGGCTACCTCTGGTAAAATTACGGAAACTGGGCTGAAAGTAGAAAAGAGGTTCTCGCAACGCTGGTGGAAACCCACTTTATACATTAACAGATGACCCTCGCATGCTACGGCACACTGATATCATTGAGAGAGATCAATCTCTCTCTCCGAAGAGAAAATAGGTGTTCTTATTAATAGGAAAAAAATACACTGGGTAATTCAGTTATTTAACCCGTACAAATCTGCCGGTCTGGACGGTATTCTACCGAATATGCTACAGAAAGCGCCGGAGGTAGCAATCCAAAAAATTATGAAAATTCTTAGACACAGTTTAAAAATAGGATACATACCAATAGCTTGGAGGGAAGTGAAGGTGGCCTTTATACATAAAACTGGCAAACAGGGACACATAACAGCAAAAGATCTCAGACCAATAAGTCTGTCATCATTTATGCCTAAAACCCTAGAGCGATTATTGGAGATTCACATTAGGAATAGATGCAGGAATGGATTTTTGACTGAGTCACAGCCTGCAAATATTAAACGAAAATTTTTAGAAACCGCCCTGAATGAGGTATTAGCGAAAATTGGGAAGAGCCTGCACTTCGGTGAGTTTTCGATGTCGGCCTTCTTCAATATTGAAAGAGCATTCAATAACGTGGAGTACACCGCCATGAAAAATACTCTAGTAGACGCTGACACTGAACAGAGCATTACAAACTGGGTTTGCAACATCCTTTTAAGTAGGAAAATAAACTGTTCCATTGGACAAAGCTCGGGTAGAATGTCGGAAACCAGGGGAACCCCTCAAGCGGGAGTCATATCGCCACTCCTGTGGGTGCTGGTTATCTATGATATCCTCAAACAGCTTAGTACAGAGCATAAAAGTGTAAGGCATATGCAGATGACGTGGTCATAATAGTGCAGAGAAATACTTAAATATTTTAAGCGACATTATGGAGGTTTCCCTGAGACGATAAGCACTTGGGCTAAAAGCTGTGTTCGCAATGCCAACCCTTACAAAACGGAACTGGTTCTTTTTACCAGAAAGTACAAAATACCCCAATTCAAACTCCCAAAACTTAACGGAGTGGAATTGTCCCTCTTGGACAGGGCGAAGTATCTGGGTTTAATTCTGGACAAAAAAGCAGGCTAGACCGGCTCCGTACAACTAATCAGATGTTCACACTGCACTCAAAGGTGCCCCAAATTACGGAGAAGCTGCTTAGATATCTGAGTTTTTCAAAAAAAGGTACAGTATCACCATCAGCCAATGCAAAATATTTCCAACATCTCGCCACAAAAATAAGCGAAAATTCAAGCTAAAATTACCGGCTAGATATAACCGGTTATTTGTTAACCCATCCAACCATGAGCCTGAACCTTGAAAAGATTCGCATCCCCAAATGTATAGATAAACCCACCATTAAAAATATAGTCAAAAAATTAAACAACGTCTCATCTCATAAACCTAATTATGAATTGTAGATGGTACGCTAACGAGGGTCAAATAGTTGGTTTCGAACTAAACTTTATTTCGAGGTTGACAGACATATGAACAGTTGTTACATTTGCATCATACGATAGTAAATACATAAATATAATACATCAATAGAATAAATGTTAATACGAGTACATAAGAAAATATTTACGTTATTACGATTGTAATGATAATTGAGTGGAATTTTCGGTCGTTCCTGATCTTAATCGCCTCGATTTACATGAATATTAATTATTTGACATTTTCAACAGAAAATGACTTTTAAAAGAAGATAATAATAGTTGAAAGCGATATAAACGCGATGGCTTTGAAATAGCGTAAGTATCTCATCGGCAATAAAACACAGCCAATTCCATAAAATGATTTTCTTATATAATTACATACGAGGGGCGTTCAACATATTCTCGGTAACTGAGTGAATCTGTGGTTGTATATATTAATTGACTTATTTATCAAGTAATACTATTATTTTGGTGCATTCATGTAAAATTTCATATAAATGTGATTATCAATTCGCGTTTTATCTCTAGTTAAACAGAATCATAATGGCAACTGAGACGATGATGGTGAAAATTGAACATCGCGCTGTAATTAAATTTCTCACTAAGCAAGGAAAAAGTCAAAAAACTATTCATGAAGAGATGGTGGCTGTTTACCAGGGTTCCGCACCTTCATTATCAACTGTGCAAAAGTGGTCAAGTGAGTTCAAGAGAGGCAGAGAGAGCATTGAAGAAGACCCCCGCTCCGGCGCCCCGGCTACTGCTTGTACGGGAGAAAGCATCAAAGAAGTAGAAAAACTTGTTCTTGAGGATGCCCGAATAAAGGTGAAAATGATGGCAGAGATCACCAAGCTTTCAATTGGTACCATACACACCATTCTTCATGACCATCTTAACCTTTCAAAGGTCAGTGCAAGGTGGGTGCCACGAATGCTCATAGCGCCACAGAAAAAAGTGAGAATCGCATGCTGTAGAGAGCTTTTGGAGATGTGTAGTGAGAACGCGGACGGTGTTATGGATCGAATTGTTACTGGGGACGAAACATGGGTCCACCACTATGACCCTGAAAGCAAACAAGAGTCCATGCAGGGGCATAAAAAAGGAACAGACCCCCCGAAGAAGTTCAAAGTCACTACGTCTGCCGGGAAGCTCATGGCCACAGTTTTTTGGGACTCAAAGGGAATCTTGCTCATTGAGTACAAAAAAAAGGTGAAACCATCAACGCCACATCCTACGCTTCCACTTTGCATAATTTGCGGGAGGAAATTAAAAAGAAAAGACGGGGTAAACTCGCAGTGGGTGTGTTGCTTCTTCATGACAACGCTCCTGTTCACACGGCTCGAGTTTCCAAGGCTGCTGCGCGAGATTGTGGTTTCGAAGAAAACCAACACCCACCCTATAGTCCAGACCTTGCCCCTAGTGATTATTTCCTGTTTCCGGATTTGAAAAAATGTCTTCGTGGAAAAAGATTTTCGGATGATGAAGAACTCAAGTCGGTAATAAATGGGTATTTTGCAGAGAAAGAGGAAATTTATTTTTTTGAGGGTTTAAAAAAGCTTATCTCAAGATGTAACAAATCCATTGATGTTAGGGGAGATTTTATTGAAAAATAAAAACAAGACTGCAGCTTGTGGAAATAAGTCTTCTGTGGACTTCCTCAGACGCTTCGTTGTGGAAGTGCGCGACGATGAGGAAAGCATCAAACTAAAATGCACGACGGTAGCAGACTCTACCGACGGAACGGGAACGCGTTCCGTGTTCCGCGGAGTACAGCACCAGACAGAAAGTCGCAGCCGTACTCATACAAGCGCCCTGGGTCAATAAGGACAACAAAATCCGAGGTCTTAGGCTGAAAAATTACGAGTTGTTCTATAACGCAGAAGGTAAGATCAGGATTTGCATCCTTATCAAAAACCAAATAGAGGCATTTCTTTTGAATAATTATTGCTCAGGAGACCTTATGGCCACAACCAGCGAAAGGGAGTACGGCAAACCAGTTTGTCTGACCTCGGCCTACTTCCCCTATGAGTCCGAGATAGTGATCTCGGAGAAACTAAAGGACTTGGCAGGGCAGAAAATTGGATGCTTGTACTGGGCTGAGACGCAAACGGGTCCCCGCCCAACTATCAAGGCTTCGCCCATCAATGACGTTGTCTAATAAAAAGCGGGGGCAGAGCAAAGTGCTGATCTTATCGTAAACATATTCAGATGACGCTACCGAAGGTTGCTACGATTTGATCAGTTACAAGTGGCTGGTCATAGGTCTTGTTGGCGGCTGGACTACCGGTAGTCTATATCAGAACTAAATTCACGGTACCATGTTAGTCAGGAGGCCCCCGGATCTCGGTCCGAGCCTGACTTGAAGAGGTAGGCCCCCTTGTGGGAGCGTCATGGTGCCAGTGGTTTAAACCCAAAGTTGCGGAAAGAGTCTTCCTTTGGTTGACCCAATGTAGAGTTGCATAAATACTGCGTGCTGCGACCCTAAGAGCAGTTACAAGTTTTAGGTCGGCATCGACTTACACCAAGGGTGGATCTTGTGACGGCAACACAGTTTCGAATTGGTATCTCAGGAAGGCGGCAGAGCGATTGCAAAGCGTATTCTCGCCCCCATTGATGTATGGGCATCCCCTAAACATAAGTCTAAATGACAGGTGGTTTACGTTAAAAATCAGGCACTAGTTGTGAGGCAAATGCCTGTCAATAGGAAATCGGTGATATTAACCCAGGTGAGTGTTTATATGATTTTATTGTATCCTCCAACCTCAATATTTACACACTTTTATGGTGAAAAATAGGCAAGAGGTGTTATATATTATTGCTACAAATACAGAAAGGTTAGAAATAAGGGAATGGAAAGTAGACGACGAAGTATCAATTTCGGATCACGCATCAATTTCGCTTCAAGATGAACTTACAGAACAGGGAATGTGGTTTCCAAAGAAATTCTAGGAAGGCTGATTGGGTCAAGTATACAGAAGTGGTAATTATACATCTGGCTACCCAATCAATCATCTGCGATAATATTGTTAACTTAGATAGGGCGGTAGAAAATATTAATAATGTACTAACAAGGGTTTTCGAGAAAGCTTGCCCGGCTAACAGAACACCTAAAAGGGCTCAACCGAAATGACGGAATAGGGAGATAAGTTTAAAAAGGAAAAAGGTTAGGAAGCTCTTTGATAGAGCGAAGCTTTTCAGAACCGACGGCACATGGAATGAGTTCTACGAATGTAAGAAACATTTCAAGTACCTAGTTAGAAAGTCAAAAAGGGCTTCATGGCAGAAGTACTGCGAATGCATCGCGATAACAAACCAGTCTTCGGTTACGCAAAGTGCTTTCAAAGCAAACGAGCGTTCCTGGCTACCTCTGGTAAAATTACGGAAACTGGGCTGAAAGTAGGAAAGAGGTTCTCGCAACGCTGGTGGAAACCCACTTTATACATTAACAGATGACCCTCGCATGCTACGGCACACTGATATCATTGAGAGAGATCAATCTCTCTCTCCGAAGAGAAAATAGGTGTTCTTATTAATAGGAAAAAAATACGCTGGGTAATTCAGTTATTTAACCCGTACAAATCTGCCGGTCTGGACGGTATTCTACCGAATATGCTACAGAAAGCGCCGGAGGTAGCAATCCAAAAAATTATGAAAATTCTTAGACACAGTTTAAAAATAGGATACATACCAATAGCTTGGAGGGAAGTGAAGGTGGCCTTTATACATAAAACTGGCAAACAGGGACACATAACAGCAAAAGATCTCAGACCAATAAGTCTGTCATCATTTATGCCTAAAACCCTAGAGCGATTATTGGAGATTCACATTAGGAATAGATGCAGTAATGGATTTTTGACTGAGTCACAGCCTGCAAATATTAAACGAAAATTTTTAGAAACCGCCCTGAATGAGGTATTAGCGAAAATTGGGAAGAGCCTGCACTTCGGTGAGTTTTCGATGTCGGCCTTCTTCAATATTGAAAGAGCATTCAATAACGTGGAGTACACCGCCATGAAAAATACTCTAGTAGACGCTGACACTGAACAGAGCATTACAAACTGGGTTTGCAACATCCTTTTAAGTAGGAAAATAAACTGTTCCATTGGACAAAGCTCGGGTAGAATGTCGGAAACCAGGGGAACCCCTCAAGCGGGAGTCATATCGCCACTCCTGTGGGTGCTGGTTATCTATGATATCCTCAAACAGCTTAGTACAGAGCATAAAAGTGTAAGGCATATGCAGATGACGTGGTCATAATAGTGCAGAGAAATACTTAAATATTTTAAGCGACATTATGGAGGTTTCCCTGAGACGATAAGCACTTGGGCTAAAAGCTGTGTTCGCAATGCCAACCCTTACAAAACGGAACTGGTTCTTTTTACCAGAAAGTACAAAATACCCCAATTCAAACTCCCAAAACTTAGCGGAGTGGAATTGTCCTTCTTGGACAGGGCGAAGTATCTGGGTTTAATTCTGGACAAAAAAGCAGGCTAGACCGGCTCCGTACAACTAATCAGATGTTCACACTGCACTCAAAGGTGCCCCAAATTACGGAGAAGCTGCTTAGATATCTGAGTTTTTCAAAAAAAGGTACAGTATCACCATCAGCCAATGCAAAATATTTCCAACATCTCGCCACAAAAATAAGCGAAAATTCAAGCTAAAATTACCGGCTGGATATAACCGGTTATTTGTTAACCCATCCAACCATGAGCCTGAACCTTGAAAAGATTCGCATCCCCAAATGTATAGATAAAACCACCATTAAAAATATAGTCAAAAAATTAAACAACGTCTCATCTCATAAACCTAATTATGAATTGTAGATGGTACGCTAACGAGGGTCAAATAGTTGGTTTCGAACTAAACTTTATTTCGAGGTTGACAGACATATGAACAGTTGTTACATTTGCATCATACGATAGTAAATACATAAATATAATACATCAATAGAATAAATGTTAATACGAGTACATAAGAAAATATTTACGTTATTACGATTGTAATTGTAATGATAATTGAGTGGAATTTTCGGTCGTTCCTGATCTTAATCGCCTCGATTTACATGAATATTAATTATTTGACATTTTCAACATAAAATGACTTTTAAAAGAAGATAATAATAGTTGAAAGCGATATAAACGCGATGGCTTTGAAATAGCGTAAGTATCTCATCGGCAATAAAACACAGCCAATTCCATAAAATGATTTTCTTATATACATACTCGTATATATACATTTTTTGACATACCTATATTTCGATCCTAATTGTTTACCACATACTTCTTCATATTTTCGGGACTTGAAATTCCATCATATCGGTTTCGAGAAACTTGCAAGTTTTCTTTATCTTTTATACGATACCTATCGTTAGGCAATACTTCATACGGACCCTTGTATTTAGGCAATAGTTTTTTATTGACACCTGCAGTAGTGACATTGACTAAATGCACATTGAGCTGTCATATAAACTGGGTATATAAGACATATCCATGTAGCAACGTATCTGCATGTCGTGTATCCCGCTATCCCAGCTGTGGTTTCCCCCAGGTAGCGCTTTGACGGCAGCTAGACCGGGGTGGGTTAAAAAAAATGGGCGCCACGTGATTTTTCCCCGGAATCACGAAACCTTCATGAGAAAAAGAAAAGGAGAAAAAAAACTTCCCCGAAAGAAAAAAAAAAAACGAAAGAAAAGAAAAAAAAAAAAAACAAATTACAGAAAAAAAAAACAGATTTCCTCCACGTTATAACTGCTCCGTTGGAGCTCGACGATTTATTTTTACTTCACGTAGCGGTACACTCGTCAATAGTGTGACCCGATATGTAACAGTCCCGAAACAAAAGAAAAAAAAATCAAGCAACGGGTCGCGTGTCCCGTCTTTTCACGGGATTTTCCGCACGCGCGGCCCACCGGAGTCTCAATTTGCAAATATATACATATTTTTTTTTTTTTTTTTTTTACCCTGCACTACACTTCACTACACTATACTTAGCTTTGTTGTGTTCTAGCGGATTGCGCTGGCACCGAACCTTCCGGCCCGCTATTCCCGCTATCCAGTCCTCGTCCCTGTCCTTTCTCCTTTTTCAATTTCTCGCAATTTTCATTTCCCTTGCTTGTATTTTTTTTTTTTTTTCTAGTCTACTCTACTCTAGCAAAAAAAACCGAACGAATTGCTTTTCGCAATTCGCAAACTCAAAAGAAAAAAAAACGTTGCTTTGCGCAAATCTCACAAAAAACTCGCAAAAAAACTTAGTAGACCCTAGCTGGTCGCTGGTTGTCACAAAAGTGAGTTCCAGATCTTTTACGATCCACAGCTCCCGCCAGACACCCACACACACATTCACACGCACATTCTCTCTCACACCCATTCAGCCGTAGTGGACCCAACTACGAGATTTCTAGCTACCACACTAGCAAACTTTGCTAGTGTGTGCACCCGTGTCCGACTAGGCCTCTCAAACATACCATTTTCCACATTCATACCAAACTCCTCAGTCTTGGAGTTCGCTCCCACTTGCAGTAATGACTGGGAACTCCACTGAGCGAGTTTGTGGAAGCTGTGGATCCTAGCTATTGCCTACTCTTAGGTTCTACATCCAATTACATACAATTAAAATGCGAAAAGCAGAGTTTCTTTCATTCCTGATACACGGGCATTTTTCCCCCATCGGATTACACAAATTTTTGTTAAAATTAAACGATCGCGAAGGAGAAAGGAAATGCGATGAATGGTAGCTGGAGTGTTGGGACGAAAGGAAAAAAGTGTAGATACAATCCAGAAGGGATTGTATCTCGATCCAACCATCCGTTGGATCGCCGCCCCTCACGAAAGCAATGCCTGTGCAAAGTTAAACCAATAGCGTGTCACTCCCTACAATTATTTGTTTATAATTTTTTGTAATTGGGCCCTTCTGCTCTCTGGCCTATCTGCCAGTTTGTACTTTGTTTTGTTTTCTTTTGCAATTGTTATTCGTTATTTGTTGTGTGTTTGCTGGTTGTTGTTGGCTGGTGTTCTTTGTGTATGTTTTCCTGTTCCCTCGGTGGAGGCGGTCTTATTACTTGGCCGTCCGCCTACACGCCTCTGCTGCTCCTTCGGTGCTCCATCGGCCGGGTGCTGGCTTAAAAAGGGGTCGTCATCCCTTCACCCATCGAACCTAACTTTTAAAGCTGGTGCGTCGTTGGGGTGTGCCCGATTATACTGGCCGTCCGCCTGCACACCACTGTCGCTCCTTTGTTGCTCCCTCGTTGGAGTGTTGCTATAAAAGAGATCGTCGTCTCTTCACCCATCGATCAAGTAACTAGGTTCGTACACCCCTCGGTAGCATAATGGGGTGTACTCTTCGCCTTCTGTTGTTTGGCTTTCGTTGGGGTGTAGGTTCCAGGGATCGTCTTCCCCCCACCCGTCATCATCGTGTTAGGGTGTCTGGATTGAAAGGACCGTCCGTCCCCACCCGTCGACAACTTTCAGACGTCCTGTCTGATGCTGCCCGTTGCGAGTCTCCCGTCTATTTATGGGCTCCGACAACGGTGTTCCTGGTGGACCTCCTGTCGCACCCTGGGGTTCCTCCCGTGAACCTACGTGGGTTGTTTTCCGAGGTCTGGGATTGGTGGGCCACTGGCTGATGGGACCATGGCTGCCCTCCAGCTCCGCCAGAGCTCAGTGTTCCCCCTCAAAGAAAAGAGGGACTGAAAGGACTTACAAGGGAAAAGAGAGCCAAATTTGTTGCGGAAAAATTTACCGCAACAAACCCCCACCCTCACCTCCTTGGAAATGGGCTTGCATTTCTAAGAAGCGCAAACCATTTCCCGAGGCTAAAGGTTTCTTAGGAGAGACATTCCCATCAAGGCCAATACTGCCAGTCTATACAAAAACAAACAAAAATTCTGACCCAATCGGTCTTTCAAACTACTCTACTCTACTGGGACTTAATAATCTTCTGGCTCAGCGCTATAGGGCTTAAGGTCCTTAGCGTGCCAGGTACCTTTATTTTGACCATTCGAATCCACCAAACTGTATGTCCACGCTGACACACGCTTGAGGATTCTGAATGGTCCCACGAATTTCGGCGCAAGCTTGGCCGCGTAGTAATTAGCTGCGTTAGACAACACGAAGTTTCGTCGCCATACTAACTCGTTCGGGAGATATTGCACATCTCGCCGTCTGAGGTTGTAGGCTTTCGCTGATGCTGCGGCTGCTAATTTCCTACGTATGTCCTCCCTCAACAACTCGAATCTCCTACCTAACTCTGGTGTATCTAATTCCCTAACTTCCCTATTCCTTTCCCTACTTTGAATGTCTACGTCCCTACCTATAGTACCTGTGGTCTCACTACCTGGTACTATGTCCCTACTACCTAACCTGTTCTCACTACCTATCCTATTCTGGAGATATTCCCTCGAGGCATCAAATTCTGTGCCGCGAGTTACCATCTCCCTCCCGAAATTTACGAAATATGGGGATACCCCCAGCACCTCGTGTTGGGCTGTGCGAATCGCGCACGCTACTTTCGCCAACTGCGAATCCCAACCTCGGTGATTCTCAGAGACATACGCTCTGAGCGTTGTCTTAATTATTTGGTTGATTCTCTCCGCAGGGTTAGCCTGCGGGTGGTAATGGGCCGTAAACCTAATTTGTGACTCGTAAGAGTCAAGTGTACGCCGAACAACAAGAAGACATTTTCTTCTAGTTCCTTGAACACTGCCTTGGCAGTTGCGGAACGTAGGGGAAACAGAAAGGGGAAATTAGAAAAATAATCGACCACGGTAAGAATGTAATTGTAACCCCGAGTGGACTTGGGAAGTGGGGCTACCAGATCTACACAAACCATTTCCCAACACCTTGACAAACCTACCCTCTCAACCATCAGACCAGCGGGTCGCTCCTTTACAGGTTTCACCTGTTGGCTAATCGTGCAATTTTTCACGTATTTTGTTACTTCTGACCGCATCTTCGGCCAGTAGTACCTAGCTCCTACTCTCGCAAATGTTTTGCGGACGCCCGCTAATGGGTTATCATGGCACGCCTGTAAAATCCCTAATCCACCTAGCTTTTCTACTACTAATTTCCACTCGTTACTGTTATCTTCATAGATTACTACCTGCCTATTCTTCACAAACTTGAAGAGTTTGCCCCCCTCTACTCTCCACAAGGGGTAGGCTAACGGGTTAGCTTCTACTGCCGCAATCATTTTCCTAATCCAAGGGTCTTGATCCGCTTCTGAGATTCCAGCCAACTCCGGAACTCATCGCGAAAGCATGTCGGGAACAACATGCTCTTTCCCCTTTCTGTGGATAATCTGAAAATCAAATTGCTGCAGCCTCACTGCCCATCGACCTAGTCTCCCTTGAGGTTCCTTAAGGTTACTCAGCCACACCAGCGAATAATGATCAGTTACGACCGTAAGCCGGTCGCAACTTCTCAATCGCCCAGAGCACAGCCAAGCATTCCTTCTCTGTGGTAGAGTAGTTCCTCTCACTTCTCTGCAGGGACCTACTGAGATAACAAATAACCTTCTCTCCATCTTCAAACTCCTGAGATAATACGGCCCCTATTCCATAATTCGAGGCGTCCGTCTGAAATACGAACGGCCTATCGAAGTCTGGACATGTTAAAACGGGTGCCGTCACTAGACATTGTTTCGCCTTGGGGATCTGCCAGTAGGCCGACTTTATATCTAATGACGTCAAATATCTGGCGTCCCTAAGCTTATCCAATGTCGATGATATAAATGGCAGTAGATAAGCATCCCTATCTGTAACCCTATTCACTTTTTTATAGTCGACGCAGAACCTAAACGACCCATCTTTTTTCTTGATAAGGACTATCGGAGATGCCCACGGACTGTTTGATTTCTCTATGGCTCCCGCCTCTAGCATCTCCTTTAGCTCCTTATCAATGTGTTTTTGCATCGCAGGCGACACAGGGTAATACCGTTGTTTAATAGGTTCTGCCGACGTCCTGATCTTGTGTTCTACCAAATGATTACACCCCAACCCCTCGGGCATCTACTTAAAAATACGTCCAGCTCGGAGATCTCGCGAATTGCGGTAATCGAGGCAAACGACTGTTGGCTCGAAAAGTTCCACACTCGTGACCTTAAATCCGGGACGATTCCCGCCCGTGCCCACAAATCTGCACCAAAGATCACGGTGTGTGGTATCGCTGGTATAACGAGACATTCTATATACACGGACAGACTTTGTACTTCAATTGGTAGAGATACCACCCCAACGACATCTACGCTTTTTCCGTCCGCTAACGCGACGGACCTAACCTAATTTTTTTCTTAATCTAAGCCCTAAATCCTTAACTCTCTATCCCTCACCCCCTATTATAGTGCGAGAAGCGCCACTATCTAAAAGACCTAACATTCCTATACCATAAATACTAACTCCTACATATGGACGCCTATCATTGCAGTTTGCCTCCAAGCTAAATCCTAAATGAACTACCGATTTCCCCGACTGGTTTCCAACAGGCGACCTAACCCCTACTTGCGCCGGCGCTCCCGTCCTGCTGGCCCGGAAGTCCGTTGCGAGTTTCCCGACGTGCCGCTGCAACGTCGACATTGGCGCCGTGTCACTCCTGTCGCTCCACACCCGTAGCAGCGTCTAGAAGCTGAACACGCACTCGAAAAGTGGCCTTCGCCATTACAATTGAAGCACCGGATGGGTGCACGCGGTGGTATGTCCTCTCGGACAACCGAAACTCTGGGCTCCTCCCAGTTAAAGAACGCCAAATCTGGCTCTAGCAACGGACGCGACCTCGGATTGGATGGCGGAGCAAACTTTCAACGTTAGCCCGTACCGTCTCAAACCTGCGATCCAATTTAACCAGGTCTGCAACAGTCTTGGGGTCTGCCAGCCCAAGCTGCTGCTGGGAAAAGGGGGCCAGGTTCCTTTGTACTATGGCAAGCTTCTGCCGCTCCGTTAGCGGTTCCGAAAGCCTGTCAAACATGTTTTGCACGACCGCGACGTACACTCCTATGGACTCGTTGCTTCCCTGGGTACGATGCCCGATTTCCTCCAATAGGAGGTCATCATAGTTGGGGGGGAAGAAACTCCAGTTTCAGTTCCGCCACCAACTCTTGCCAAGAAGAGACCGACAACCTAATCGCCCTATACCAAATGAGTGCCTTCCCTGAAAAAAGTTCGACAGCTGCCCTAAACAAATGAGCTTCATTCACCCCTCGCGCTTGACTGAGCTCTTACACCCGCTCCAAGAATGAATTTACCGACGCACCACAACGTTCCCCCGTGAACTTGACATCCCACTTGGCCAGGTTTTCCCCACTCACATACGGCAAGCGCTTGCTCCGCAACAGCAGGCGTCACCGGTGATCTCACAGCGCGGACTGGTGTTTTGTTCACTGTTTGATGTTGCTGAAGGGAAAACTTTTTTGCCTGATTTGCTGCTGCTGTTTCTCGTTATGTTGGCCCCTCGATGGCTGTGATGGTCGGTTCTTGATGTGCCTCGAGCACGATGGCTCTCCCTTGTCCTCGTAGCCTACCTCGCCCTCATCATCCGAATCGTCTTCTGTACCTGCGGTAACTCTCCGGCCAGTACGATCAACCTATGTTTGAGATCACACTTCTCCTCGGTTTGCTCAGGAGAAGTGTCTCTCGCCCTATCCAACCTACTAAGAGCTCATTCGATTTTTGTAAGAATCTTCAAGTATTCCTTCGACTTAGGATTACTTGGAGGTTCTTCCAAGAGCTCTTCAATCTGTTTTATCTTTGCAAGTATGGCATCTCGGTCCTCTACAAACGTGAATTTGTAGGCCTCCTGTCGCACCCTGGGGTTCCTCCCGTGAACCTACGTGGGTTGTTTTCCGAGGTCTGGGATTGGTGGGCTACTGGCTGATGGGACCATGGCTGCCCTCCACCTCCGCCAGAGCTCAGTGTTCCCACTCAAAGAAAAGAGGGACCGAGAGGACTTACAACGGAAAAGAGACACAAACTTGTTGCGGGAAAATTTGTTTTGTCGCATGCGGTTACGCTGCGCGAATTAACAAAACGTTCCTTCGGAGTTTCAAAAAAATCGACTTTATTTCATTCTTTACAACCAACAAATGACAATGAATCTTTGATTTCTTTCACAATTTATAATTTGTCAACAAAGTATGAAAACTGTGGGAACAGAAGCTTAGATTTGGTTCTCACACGGTTTTGCTTATGGTTTAATTTTACAAGTTGTGAAAAGCAAGCATGTTACCAAGAAAAGGTTTAGTGTTACAATAAATGAATTTTGAAAAGCAAGCACTTTAATTATATGACAAAAAGTATTAAGAGTAACATATGTATGTATAACATAACTTTGACAAAAGAGTATAATAAGTACGTATGTTACATATATCTTATTGATGTACGCAATTTGATGTACATAACTCCTCCCGCCTAAGATGAAGCGATGGCCATGAAAGGCTGTTACTTGAAGACTTATCATGAGCTGGAGCTTCTAAATTTATATCATCTGTTTGTTGACTGGAGGCTGCATGATTCCGGCGACATTTCTTTGTATAGTTGATCAGGTACAAAATTAAGCAAGATCATAGTTACTGCAACACACATTGAAAGTGAATAATTTTGTTGTTGGTTAGTGGTTTCTGCCAGGGTAATAACTTCTGTGTTGGTAAAGTTGTCCGGGGTTAGTCTACTGGTGTTTAATCGATCTATAGGATAATATAAACTTATATTAGTGAATATTGAGGATATAATTTGTATTCTATACCAAAATAAGTTTGTGTTGCCTTTATATGCCACGTTGTTTAGGGTTACATCACATTCTTCGTAGTGCAGTAAAAGAGTTCCTGATATTAGCTTGGCTTCGATTCCACACGTGGAGGACATTTCTATATTGGGAGAGTTTACTAAAAGTATATAATTTTCTTCTGGTTGCATGATGTTGGCTTGGTTCAGGTCTTCCATTAAGAAACAGGTGGCTCTTTTGTTTTTGATTATGTTTGAAATGCATTTCTCCGTTGTCATATTCTTTAGGTTTCCTTTTGTACAGTAGAAAACTTGCTCAATCATTAAACATGGTTCGTCAATCAATTGGATATAACGGTCGTTTATTAGGACATAGGGTTTGGTTATATTAATTGTAAGGGTTTGGTTTATAGGTAATTTGATTAAATGGTACAAGGTGAAGGATTCTTCGAACAGGATTGGTAATTTAATATTAAATATGATATTTGTATGGTTATAGTAGGCCTGTAGACTCAAGAATTCGTATATTTGTTCATCCGAAGAGAACTTTATATTCTGGTTTGCGATATGTTTACGTATAAATTCTAATTCATTCGGATTTAAAATTTGTTTAGGGACTATATTAAGTTTTGCGAGAGTTATAGATTCAGCGATTTCTTGTAAATGGTTCGTTAGTATTTCAATGTTGTAGTTAGTTTGATAGACATATTGCATATACGAGTATTGAAAAATTTCTTGATCGGTACGAATTCTCTGGGACAATGTTCCAAATCCTTCTGTTGTGAATTTATATGTACCGTTATGTTACTAAACCTATCTATCATTTTGTTATTAATCTGGACCTGTTTTGTCATTTTTTGTTCATGTCCTGTTGATTAGATTGTAATAGTTTAATGTCATTATTTATTTGTACAGCGTCATAGTCGTCCATGCTCCCTGTGATACTCTTAATTAGCGATCCTATTCCGTTGATAAACCCTCTTTTATTTCGATATCGAGGAAGAAGTGTTAGAAATTTATTTTCTAATTCCCTAAATTTCATATTTGTGACTTCTTTCATTGGACCAATGTTTTTATTTTTATTAATAAGTTCTACAGATCTTTTGATATTGCTAACATTTTCTTCATAAGCTGTCAAATTTATAATGTGTATGAATTTTGTATGTGTATCAATTAACCGTACCGGGCCTAATTTCATGGGAAGAAGACCTTGATTCTTCGCGAGGTCTTGAATTTCGATTCGTTGACTCATGGCTTGTGCTAACCTGAAATTTGCGTTTTCTTAGTAATTTATTTTTATGAGCGTTCCTATTATTCTTAGCTAATACAGTGACTTTATTGTTAGTGACTACCTGTGACTTCTTTGCTCTAGGAGCTATTTTATTTCTTCTATTATTGTATTCATATACTATATCATCTGTACTAAAGTTGGATGGTTATTTACGATTCCTATTTAACCTATCAATGATTGATCTATTATGCTTTTCAAGCTTGGTTCTTATTTCGCTATATAGTTTGTCTTGATAAGATCCTAATTTATTTATACGAGTATAATCGTGCTCAGAGGCATGCTGTATTGATTTCCTAAATTTATATGTTCTTCCTGTTATGAGTTCAAATGGTGTCAAATTTGTAACCGAATGTATTGAATTGTTATATGTAGTCAATGCTTCGTTCAGTAAGTCTGCCGGTATTTTTGTCGTAATTATTCTGTAGATTTCAGTCAATGTTGAATGAATCTCTCGACAGGAGAGTTGCCTGTAGAGTTTTGGGGAGAGGTTATATGTAACTGGGGTTATATGTAACTGCGCCAATCACAAAACTCTTTAAATACGAGTATGTTTGAAGTGAATTCAGCGGCTGAATCGCATACAATTTTCTTGGGTGTACCGTTTTGGGAAAAGAATTGCCTTCAAGAACTGATTATATTGATACTATTACGTGCAGTTAAGATAAAAACAGAAGCGAACTTTGAAAATTTGTCGATTATTGTAAGTATTTGTATATTGTGAATACTGTAAACATCTATGTGCAGAATATCAAGAGGCTTATTTGGAATTTCAGAAAGTTCATATTTTATTTTCGGGGGATGTCTATCGTACTTATACAATTTGCATTTCTCACAGTTGTTAATGACTTTAGTTCTTTTCTCTTTCATTTTCGGGAAATAAGATGTTCTGCGTAGGTGATTACAGGTTTCATTAATGCCGCGGTGGTTGCTATCTATGTGATACTTATTTATAAGGGCGTCCTGTTGATCGGTATTAGTAATATCGTTTAGTTTTTCCATACATCGTATTAATTTAAATATTTTACTATTGGCAAAGTATTTGGAGTATACTTCTTGAACTATTCTGAAAGTATCATCGTCTGTGTAAATGGCTGTTAATTTATGGGGGTTTAGATATTCCTTGAGGATTGATACAATTATTTTTTCGTTATGGAGATCAGGTTGCCTAAATATACGTCCACGTTTTGTTTCGAAAGGGATCTTATAAATCATGGAAGGCTTAACAATGCAGTTCGTTTTAATCAAAACCAACTGTTCCGTAAACTCGTTGGGGGGTCTTTCGGAAATATATATTCCATCGTCGAGATTTTCATTTGCAGAGTGAACGTTAGATAAGCTTAAACTGTTTTCTAAATCATTAGCGTTATTGTGTAAGGATACATTGGAATTTGCAAGACAATTTGTATCAGTAGACTATTCTTTAAGATTAAGTTCGATACGACTGAGTGCGTCTGCATTTGTATTGGCCTTGCCCTTTTTATATACTATTTCATAATCGAACTCCTCTAACCTTAACCGCCATCTGACTAATTTTGAATTGGGTTCTTTTAGTGAAAATAACCAGTTGAGGGGTTTATGCTTAGTTATAATCTTAAATTTTCGACCAAACAGATACGGGCGGAAATATTTAGTAGACCAAATTATGGCCAAAAGTTCCTTTTCTATTGTGCTGTAATTCTGTTCTGTTTGAGATAAAGTTCTTGAGGCGTAGCAGATTGGCTTGTCAGATCCTATTCGGCCTTGACTAAGAACTGCATCAATTGCAATGTTACTAGCATCGGTCGCCAAATTAAAACTATTACTAAAATCAGGATATTGTAATAGTGGATCGTTACTTAATATATCCTTACAATCTTCAAAACATTTAACA
Organism: Volucella bombylans; assembly: GCA_949129095.1. Classification (NCBI taxonomy): domain Eukaryota; kingdom Metazoa; phylum Arthropoda; class Insecta; order Diptera; family Syrphidae; genus Volucella; species Volucella bombylans. The sequence goes on along the minus strand of OX422140.1, from coordinate 306,780,931 downwards.
TAATGTTCGTTGAGGTTTATGCTTCTTCCTTTCTTTAAGCATTCAGTCAATGGTTTTGTTATATTTGAAAAATCTTTACTAAATTTTCTATAGTAACCTAGCAGGCCAAGGAAGGACTTAATCTCCTTTTGAGTAGTGGGTATCGGATAATTTTTTATTGCATGAATTTTACTGGGATTGGGCTTAACACCATCTGGTTTAACTACATGACCAAGAAACTCTACTTCTTTACGTAAAAATTCTGACGTATCTAATTGTATTTTAAGATTGGCTGCACGTAATTTTGAGAAGACCTTTGCCAAATTTTCGATATGCTCTTGCAGGGAGGTTGAGAAAACTATAATATCGTCCATGTATACTAGACAAATTTTGCCTTGTAAATCACGTAAGATATTGTCCATTATTCTCTGGAAGGTTGACGGAGCATTTTTGAGTCCAAACGGCATTCGAATGTACTCATAGTGTCCATGATCAACCGAGAATGCGGTTTTTTGAATATCTCTGGAATCTACCTCGATCTGGTGAAAGCCGGAGGCCAGATCTAAAGTAGTAAAATACATGCATTTCCCTAATTTATCGAGAATCTCCCTTATATTAGGTAAAGGATATCGATCGTCTATCGTTTTTTCGTTAACCTTACGATAGTCGACAACAAGTATCCATTTCTGAATACCTAATGCGTTTCGCTTTTTTGGTACGATCCATATGGGACTACTCCATGGGGAATAGCTAGACCTTATTATACCGTGCTGCAATACGTTTTGAATTTGAGACTGTACCTCTGTTTTATGTATCTCTGGATATCGATAGGACTTCGTATATATTGGAATGTCGTCTTTTGTTTGTATACGATGTTTAATTACGTTGGAAAATGATTTTGATGAAATCATCAAAATTTTTGCACAGTCTAAGAATCAATTTCTTTTCTTCGTTATTAAGGTGATCGACCCGAAGTAATTTAGTTATGTCGGTTCCAGATAGAAGTTCAATTTGATTGTCAGTTTGACAAATATTTATATTATTAAATTCTTTGAAATTTTTAAATTTTTCTACCTTTATCGGTTGGTACATATTTAACACTTCATTGGCCTGGCCAATGATTTTGTTTCTAATAGCTCGTAATATAATGATAGCATATGATGTGCCGTCTAACTGAGGTATAAGCTTCAAAATTTCCTCTACGTTATTTATAAAATCATACGTCGAAATGTGGCAGATCTTTAACTGCATCTGGTATACGTAAGCCATTAAATATATTGTTAATATCTAAACTACATAGTTGACTACTACTTGTGTTCCTATTACCAACGTTTGTAACAACGTTAGCGTTTACGCTTGAGCTTGAACTATCTAAATTCATTTCGGAAAGATTTGGAAAACTGGTTTTTACTATTGCACTAAGTTTTGAAAGATTATTTGTCTCTAGGAACTCGCACCGATTCGATTCTAAAGTTGTAAAATTGTTTTGAAATTCGTCAAATCTATCTAAGGATGAACAATAAGGTTCTTGAATCTTATTTCTACTTATTCTATTTTTGGGCATAAGGATTATAAAGGAACGAATGTTAACCAATTAACAGACTTACATGCAAATGACTATAGTCATTATCATTCTGTAGCCGTAGGTTCCAGGAATTAAAGATTTGAAAACCACCAGGAGTCAGGATCTGCACACTTCTTGGACACGATAAACCTTCGTTATAATAACACTTGCATTAACGAGAATCACTTTCTCAAATAACGATTGCCGTCGTTACAAATGCACTTGCAATCACCCAGAGTCTTTGTTCAGTCTTTAAATGTCGACACACTAACCAAAAGAATAACGATAAACCGTCGTTATTGGTATTGAATGTTCATTTAATATATCGCACTCGAGTATTCTGATTAATTTTAAATGGATACACTTGTATCCTATCGACTGCGCCAATTAACAAAACGTTCCTCCGGAGTTTCCAAAAAATCGACTTTACTTCATTCTTTGCAACCAACAAATGACAATGAATCTTTGATTTCTTTCACAATTTATAATTTGTCAACAAAGTATGAAAACTGTGGGAACGGAAGCTTAGATTTGGTTCTCACACGGTTTTGCTTATGGTTTAATTTTACAAGTTGTGAAAAGCAAGCATGTTACCAAGAAAAGGTTTAGTGTTACAATAAATGAATTTTGAAAAGCAAGCACTTTAATTATATGACAAAAAGTATTAAGAGTAACATATGTATGTATAACATAACTTTGACAAAAGAGTATTATAAGTATGTATGTAACATATATCTTATTGATGTACGCAATTTGATGTACATAACTCGCGATAAGCAAGTGTGCAATAATAGACAGCGACGTTTGTTTGAAGCATATTTTAAATTTGCTCTGGAATATAAAAAGCAACAGAATCTTTACATTTCCAGTAGATGAGACCATTAACCAGGATTCAGTGGCTATGAATAAATCATAAATGTATTCGAGTAATTTACGTTCTGCTATTAAATCTTTAAATCTCGTATTAATATTACGCTGAAAGGTTGCCGGCGCCTTTTTAGGCCAAATGACATACAAAGAAACTCTAACTGGCTTATAGGCATAACAAATGATGTTAACTTGACCGATTCTTCAGCCAACTTGACGTGATGAAACCCATTTTTGAGATCTAATAATGAAAAGTATATTTTATTTCGCAGACAATCCAGATGATTCTCGATTAGAGGAACAGGGTAATTGTATTTTTGTCTTACTCTATTTAATTGCCCTTCGGTCCCTCTTTTCTTTGAGTGGAAACACCGAGCTCTGGCGGAGTGGAGGGCAGCCATGGTCCCATCAGCCAGTGGCCCACTAACACCAGACCTCGGAAAACAACCCACATAGGTTCACGTGAGGAATACCAGGTTACGACAGGAGGTCCACCAGGAACATTGTTGTCGGAGCCCATAAATAGACGGGCGACTCCAACGGGCAGCATCACACAGGACGTCTGACAGTCGCCGACGGGTGGGGACGGACGGTCCCTTCAATCCAGACACCCCAACGCGATGATGGCGGGTGGGGGAAGACGATCCCTGCAACAAACACCCCAACGAAAGCCAACAACGGGAGGCTTAAATAACACCCCATACTGCTAACAATGTGGGTGCGGATACCGCCATCACATCCCACAACTGATGTGGATGCAGCTAGTTGGAGCTAGCACCGACCCATTTGATCGATGGGTGAAGAGACGACGATCTCTTTTATAGCAACACTCCAACGAGGGAGCAACAAAGGAGCGACAGTGGTGTGCAGGCGGACGGCTAGTATAACGGGCACACCCCAACGAAGTACCAGCTGTAAAAGTTAAGTTCGATGGGTGAAGGTATGACGACCCCTTTTTAAGCCAGCACCAGACCCTTGGAGCACCGAAGGAGCAGCAGAGGCGTGTAGGCGGACCGCCACCACCGATGGAACAGAAAAACATACATACAAGACACAAACGTACAACAAGCAGCAACAAAGAACACCAATTAACAACAACCAGCAAACACACAACAAATAACGAATAACAATTGTACAAGAAAAAAAAAGCACAAACCTGCAGAGAGGCCAGAGGGCAGAGGGCTCAACTACAAAAAACATAAATAAATAATTGTAAGGAGTGACACGCTATTGGTCAGTCCCCACCCCCCCTAAATCTGAACACCGATCCACCGGAGTAGTTAGGGATCCGCGGTTAAAAATATAAAAATTATAATTTTCACAGGCACTAGACTTGACGGACTGTTGGATAGAGATACAATCGCTGCTGGATTGTATCTACCCTTTTCTGTTTTCGTCCCAACACTCCAGCTACCGTCCCATAGCATTTCCTTCCTCCTCCGCGTTTGTTTCGATTTTTGCAAAAATTCTTCCGTACAATTGGATGGGGGAAAAGTACCGGGAACCAAAAAGAAAAGAAACATTGCTTTTCGCAAGTCTATTTGTAGAACCTAAGAGTAGGAAAATTGCTAGGCATAGTTAGGATCCACAGCTTCCATAAACTCGCTCAGTGGAGTTCCCAGTCATTACTGGAAGTGTAAGCGAACTCCGAATCTGAGGAGTTTAGTATGAATGTGGAAAATGGTATGTGTGAGAGGCCTAGTCGGGCATGGGTGCACACAGATGTGTGAGAGAATGTGCGTGGGAATGTGTGTGTGTCTGGCGGGAGTTGTAGATCATAAAAGATCTGGAAGTCACTTTTGTGACGACCAGCATATAGTGAGGGTCAGTTTTGTTCAGTGCAATTGTTTTTTTTAGCAAAAAAAAAAAGGAAAGTAGAGTTAGAGTAGCGAGTTTGCTTGGGCGATAAAAATAAAAATAAAGCGCAGGAGTAGCCGGACGAAAGATTGTGCCAGAAGGGGGCACAGGCCGCCAGGAAAAAAATATAAGTATAGTGTAGTGTAGTGATAGTGTAGAAAAAAAAGGAGAAACAAAGATTTTCCTTGTTTTTTGGTTGTGAAAGTCAAGACTCCGGTGGGCCGCGCGGTCGCTTGAAACTTCCGAGAACAGACGGGACACACTATCCGTTAAGTAACTTTTTTTTTTGTTCGGGACTGTAAGAAAAGCGGGTCACTCTATCGACGAGTGTACCGCTAACAAAGTTGAGAATAAATCTTCAAGCCCCAACGGGGCATTTATAATGGAAAGAAAAATGTGTTTTTTTAATTTTTGTCGTGGAATTTTTATTTTTTTTCGGAGATGTTTTTTTTTCTTCTTTTTGGTCGCTCGGAAAGGTTTCGTGATTCCGGCGAAAAATCACGTGGTGCCCTTTTGGTTACCCAGGTTTAGCTGCCATCAAAGCGCTACCTGGGTGGAACCCGCCGCGGGGATAGTGAGGTCCCAGCAAGTGTTATCGTTTGGTTCGGGACATCGCCGTATCGGTGCCGGGAATCAAGCATAGCAATTTTTAATTTCATTTATTTGCCGGCTTTTTCTTTTAATTGTTTTTTTTATTGATTCGCGATTCGGTGATATTTTCTTCGGTCCAATTTTGTTCTTTTTCGCGAATTTTTTTTTGCAGTTAGGGTAGTTAGTTGTTTGTGTGTCTTTAGTTTTAAGAATATTTAATACTTTTTTGCTTTTTCCTAGGAAAAGAGAGTTCAATTGTAAGTGCAATAGTGCAACAGCGCAACAGTGCAACAGCAAGAAGAAAGAAAGCAAAAAAAAGACCAAGTACCTATGGAGCTAGTAAGAGCGAGGATTTAGGAGTTTAACCAGCATTAGGATTCCCTAAACCTGGGCAAGTACCAGGTCTCCAAGTAGGTGCCTTTTTTAATTTTTTTCTTGGAGGGAGAATTTTTGTTTTCCTTCTTTTTGAATCCACTTCCTAGTGGATATATACATACGTTGTTTAAACAAAACGAAAATACATATATACTTACGTACATAGAGCTTTTTTTGTGCCTATACAATTATTGTACGATTTTGTTTTTTTCACTAACATAAAATATATTCGCATAAATAGATACCTACAATACAAATATAAAAAAAAAACATGTATTAATAATATATACATAAAATCACATATATATACATACGCGTGCATACTCACGTATGTACGAGTACATCATTTTATTTTGACGAGTAGATTATTATTCTATCCATACATACATATATACCATACATACCTACATATTTTTAAACAATTATTTTGGGGCATTTCATATTTAAGTTCGGTTTTTTTTGCCTTCGGTATTTTTCTCGTTCGTGTGCTTTTTATCTTGACGGAAAATTTCAGGGTGACCAGCAGTTTTTTCGGTTCTTTTGGGATTTGAGTGTGACTAGACACCTTTTGCGTGGGTTTTTTTCAAGTTTTATTTCTCGCTTTCTTTAAAGTTTTTCCATTGGACGTCGTGAGTTTGCTTTTTTTACATTTAGCGTTTTTCTTTCTTTGAGAGTTCTATTTTTTTTTTGCGCAACCAAGCTTTCTCGACATCGCGTTCTGTACTGCCCTTACTTTTCTCGTTTTTTTTTTCTCTTTTGCGTTTAGTTTTCCTTCGTCGACATCGTGGGTTTGGTTTCCATTTGGTGACTTTTGACGTTTTTTTTTCTGGCGGCCCATTTCTTCTTGTAAAGTTTTTCCTACGAGATCGTTTGTTGTTACCTTCGTTTTTTTAACCTTCTTTGAAAATAGAGATCAATAAACTCGCTGCGGACGAGATGGCGTATGAGATGGAGGCTCGGGGTCTTCCGGAAGTCGTTGAGATCCGCTCGTATGCTCGAACGCAGAGGGTCTCTAAATTTAGACTCGGCCTACAAATTCACGTTTGTAGAGGACCGAGATGCCATACTTGCAAAGATAAAACAGATTGAAGAGCTCTTGGAAGAACCTCCAAGTAATCCTAAGTCGAAGGAATACTTGAAGATTCTTACAAAAATCTAATGGGCTCTTAGTAGGTTGGATAGGGCGAGAGACACTTCTCCTGAGCAAACCGAGGAGAAGTGTGATCTCAAACATAGGTTGATCGTACTGGCCGGAGATTTACCGCAGGTACAGAAGACGATTCGGATGATGAGGGCGAGGTAGTCTACGAGGACGAGGGAGAGCCATCGTGCTCGAGGCACATCAAGAACCGACCATCACAGCCATCGAGGGGCCAACATAACGAGAAACAGCAGCAGCAAATCAGGCAAAAAAGTTTTCCCTTCAGCAACATCAAACAGTGAACAAAACACCAGTCCGCACTGTGAGATCACCGGTGACGCCTGCTGTTGCGGAGCAAGCGCTTGCCGTATGTGAGTGGGGAAAACCTGGCCAAGTGGGATGTCAAGTTCACGGGGGAACGTTGTGGTGCGTCGGTAAATTCATTCTTGGAGCGGGTGTAAGAGCTCAGTCAAGCGCGAGGGGTGAATGAAGCTCACTTGTTTAGGGCAGCTGTCGAACTTTTTTCAGGGAAGGCACTCATTTGGTATAGGGCGATTAGGTTGTCGGTCTCTTCTTGGCAAGAGTTGGTGGCGGAACTGAAACTGGAGTTTCTTCCCCCCCAACTATGATGACCTCCTATTGGAGGAAATCGGGCATCGTACCCAGGGAAGCAACGAGTCCATAGGAGTGTACGTCGCGGTCGTGCAAAACATGTTTGACAGGCTTTCGGAACCGCTAACGGAGCGGCAGAAGCTTGCCATAGTACAAAGGAACCTGGCCCCCTTTTCCCAGCAGCAGCTTGGGCTGGCAGACCCCAAGACTGTTGCAGACCTGGTTAAATTGGATCGCAGGTTTGAGACGGTACGGGCTAACGTTGAAAGTTTGCTCCGCCATCCAATCCGAGGTCGCGTCCGTTGCTAGAGCCAGATTTGGCGTTCTTTAACTGGGAGGAGCCCAGAGTTTCGGTTGTCCGAGAGGACATACCACCGCGTGCACCCATCCGGTGCTTCAATTGTAATGGCGAAGGCCACTTTTCGAGTGCGTGTTCAGCTTCTAGACGCTGCTACGGGTGTGGAGCGACAGGAGTGACACGGCGCCAATGTCGACGTTGCAGCGGCACGTCGGGAAACTCGCAACGGACTTCCGGGCCAGCAGGACGGGAGCGCCAGCGCAAGTAGGGGTTAGGTCGCCTGTTGGAAACCAGTCGGGGAAATCGGTAGTTCATTTAGGATTTAGCTTGGAGGCAAACTGCAATGATAGGCGTCCATATGTAGGAGTTAGTATTTATGGTATAGGAATGTTAGGTCTTTTAGATAGTGGCGCTTCTCGCACTATAATAGGGGGTGAGGGATAGAGAGTTAAGGATTTAGGGCTTAGATTAAGAAAAAAATTAGGTTAGGTCCGTCGCGTTAGCGGACGGAAAAAGCGTAGATGTCGTTGGGGTGGTATCTCTACCAATTGAAGTACAAAGTCTGTCCGTGTATATAGAATGTCTCGTTATACCAGCGATACCACACACCGTGATCTTTGGTGCAGATTTGTGGGCACGGGCGGGAATCGTCCCGGATTTAAGGTCACGAGTGTGGAACTTTTCGAGCCAACAGTCGTTTGCCTCGATTACCGCAATTCGCGAGATCTCCGAGCTGGACGTATTGTTAAGTAGATGCCCGAGGGGTTGGGGTGTAATCATTTGGTAGAACACAAGATCAGGACGTCGGCAGAACCTATTAAATAACGGTATTACCCTGTGTCGCCTGCGATGCAAAATCACATTGATAAGGAGCTAAAGGAGATGCTAGAGGTGGGAGCCATCGAGAAATCAAACAGTCCGTGGGCATCTCCGATAGTCCTTATCAGAAAAAAGATGGGTCGTTTAGGTTCTGCGTCGACTATAAAAAAGTGAATAGGGTTACAGATAGGGATGCTTATCCACTGCCATTTATATCATCGACATTGGATAAGCTTAGGGACGCCAGATATTTGACGTCATTAAATATAAAGTCGGCCTACTGGCAGATCCCCAAGGCGAAACAATGTCTAGTGACGGCACCCATTTTAACATGTCGAGACTTCGATATGCCGTTCGTAGTTCAGACGGAAGCCTCGAATTATGGAATAGGGGCCGTATTATCTCAGGAGTTTGAAGATGGAGAGAAGGCTATTTGTTATCTCAGTAGGTCCCTGCAGAGAAGTGCGATGAACTACTCTACCACGGAGAAGGTATGCTTGGCTGTGCTCTGGGCGATTGAAAAGTTACGACCAAACATCGAAGGGGTTCGGTTTACGGTCGTAACTGATCATTATTCGCTAGTGTGGCTGAGTAACCTTAAGGAACCTCAAGGGAGACTAGGTCGATGGGCAGTGAGGCTGCAGCAATTTGATTTTCAGATTATCCACAGAAAGGGGAAACAGCATGTAGTTCCCGACATGCTTTCGCGAGGAGTTCCGGAGTTGGTTGGAATCTCAGAAGCGGATCAAGACCCTTGGATTAGGAAAATGATTGCGGCAGTAGAAGCTAACCCGTTAGCCTACCCCTTGTGGAGAGTAGAGGGGGGCAAACTCTTCAAGTTTGTGAAGAATAGGCAGGTAGTAATCTATGAAGATAACAGTAACGAGTGGAAATTCTACTACTAATTTCTAGGTAGCTAGGTAGATTAGGGATTTTACAGGCGTGTCATGATAACCCATTAGTGGGTCACATGGGCGTCCGCAAAACATTGGCGAGAGTAGGAGCTAGGTACTACTGGCCGAAGATGCGGTCAGAAGTATCAAAATATATGAAGAATTGCACGATTTACCAACAGGTAAAACCTGTGAACGAGCGACCCATTGGTCTGATGGTTGAGAGGGTAGGTGTGTCAAGGTGTTGGAAAATGGTTTGTGTGGATCTGGTAGGCCCACTTCCCAAGTCCACTCAAAGTTACAATTATATTCTCACTGTTGTCGACTACTTTTAGAAATTCCCCGTGCTCTTTCCTCTACGTTCCACAACTGCATGGGCAGTGTGGAAGGAACTAGAGGAAAATGTTTTCTTATTGTTCGGCGTAGCCAAGCTTGTCGTGTGCGACAACGGTACCCAATTCCGCGGAAGGGAGCCTAAACTTCTCTGTGACTCTTACGAGTCACAAATTAGGTTTACGGCCCATTACCCCCCGCAGGCTAATCCAGCGGAGAGAATCAACCAAATAATCAAGACAACGCTCAGAGCGTATGTCTCGGAGAATCACCGAGGTTGGGATTCGCAGTTGGTGAAGGTAGCGTGCGCGATTCGCACGGCCCAACACGAGGTGCTGTTGGTATCCCTATATTATGTGAACTTCGGGAGGGAGATGGTTACTCGCGGCACAGAATTTGATGATTCGAGGGATTATCTCCAGAGTAGGATAGGTAACGAGAATAGGTTAGGTAGTAGGGACATAGTACCAGGTAGAGAGACCACAGGTACTACAGGTAGGGACTTAGATCTCGAAAGTAGGGAAAAGAATAGGGAAGTAAGGGACTCAGGACAACCCCAAACCTCGGAAAACAACCCACATAGGTTCACGGGATTAATCCCAGGGTGCGACAGGAAGTCCACCAGGAACACCGTTGTCGGAGCCCATAAATAGACGGGAGACTCGCAACGGGCAGCATCAGACAGGATGGCTGAAAATCGCCGACGGGTGGGGACGGACGGTCCCTTCAATCCAGACACCCCAACGCGATGATGGCGGGTGGGGGAAGACGATCCCAGGAACAAACACCCTAACGAAAGCCAACAACCGGAGGCTTAAATAACACCCCATACTGCTACCAATGTGGGTGCGGATACCGTCATCACATCCAACAACTGATGTGGATTAAGCTAGCTGGAGCTAGCACCGACCCATTTGATCGATGGGTGAAGAGACGACGATCTCTTTTATAGCAATACCCCAACGAGGGAGCAACAAAGGAGCGACAGTGGTGTGCAGGCGGACGGCCAGTATAATCTGGCACACCCCAACGACGTACCAGCTGTAAAAGTTATTTTCGATGGGTGAAAGGATGACGACCCCTTTTTAAGCCAGCACCCCACCGTTGGAGCACCGAAAGAGCAGCAGAGGCGTGTAGGCGGACGGTCAAGTACTATGACCGCCTCCACCGAGGGAACAGAAAAACATACATACAAGACACAAACGTACAACAACCAGCAATAAAGAATACCAACCAACAACAACCAGCAAATACACAACAAATAACGAATAACAATTGTACAAGAAAAAAAAAAAGCACAAACGGGCAGAGAGGCCAGCGGGCAGAGGGCCCAATTACAAACAAAAATATATAAATAATTGTAACTAGTGACACGCTATTGGTCAGTTTTGTCGTAGAAGTTTTTTTTTCTTCTTTTTGGTCGCTCGGAATAGTTTCGTGATTCCGACGAAAAATCACGTGGCGCCCTTTTGGTTACCCAGGTTTAGCTGTCATTAAAGCGCTACCTGGGAGGAACCCACCGCGGGGATACTGAGGTCCCAAACAAGTGTTATCGTTTGGTTCGGGGCATCGCCGTATCGGTGCCGGGAACAAAACATAGCAAATCGGAGATGCAAAGGCTGAATTACTTTCGCGTATTATTTTTCGGTCCAATAAATCTTTCAAAATTTTTCTCAATTCAAGTGTATGGACGTATAGTAGTGGCACAGACTAACTTCCATTTTGTAGGGGATATTCGGATTAGAAATACTTTTATCAGAATTGGTTTGTTTCATAATATAATAAAGGCGTCGTCTATCTTCATATGTACTCGTACGATTATTGTTAATCCTCAAATTAAAATCATTTTTGTCATAACAAGTATCTATATTCAAAATATCTTTCGCGAAAATATCCTCATGCAAATCCGTAAAATTGTTGTCATATTTGTCGTTGAAATTATCAGCACATTTATCTAAATTGTTTAAATTTTCATAATTCTTAGAATCAATTGTCATATATTTGTTAAATTCATTTCAAAATCTTTAGCAAAATTTATTAATTTAATTTTAGAATTTTCAACATTTAATTTAACAGAACAACAGATTTAGCCATTGTTTTATTTTTTACTACATGCAACATGCAATTTATCGGTTTATCACTATAAAACTAATGGGACTGCCTGTGTCTACCATTGAATTTGCTTTAAATTCGAAAACATCATTAGTAAGAATACTAAAAAATTTGTACTTAACGTCAAGTGTGAAATCGTCGCTAAGTGTGTTCATCATTACATTTTCCTCTTCTGTTTGAACTTCAGGATGCTGGAGCAAAAGAACTGCTGGTGCATTTGCAGACGGCTTGATGCTTCGACAGGTGGATGCTACGAGTAAGTGATCGTGATTACCATACTTGTAGCAACTTCCTCGCTCTCGTCGTGGCTTCTGGCAGCTGCTAGCATTATGTCCAAGCTCGTTGCAATTGAAGCACCTGTTGTTATGTAGTCGCTGGAGTTGGTTGGCAGACGAGGTTGCTACCACTGCTGAAGAAGATGCTATGTTTTCTGCGGCGTAGTATTTCATCTTCTGGTATTTTTTCAGCATTTGTTTCAAATCGTCGATACTTCTAGCTGTAAAAAGGAGCTGTTTGTTATGTAAAGTATCAATAATTCCTTTAATAATGTAATGTATAAGATCTTCGTCTTCAATTTCTGCATTGAATGCGATCTCTTGCATGGCAAATGTATATTGATGAATACCCTCGTCCTTTCTCTTTCTCCGGTTCCATAGAATATCATGAAAATCAGCTGATGTGACTACTCGGTGAAACTCAGAAGTTTTGATTTCAACTCCGACCATGTGGAGCAACGGGATGAGCTTCTTCTTGCAAAAATAAACGATTGTTGCTCTTCCCACTTGTGTAAAGACCTTGCCTCCTCGAAACCCCGCACCCATTGTTTAATGGAGAAATTATCGTAACCAGAGAAGTGAGGCACAATGTCTTCGATGTCTTTGTACGTGATTGAATACGTGGAGCTTTCAACTGGTCGACATAAAGCTGTGAGTTTTTCTTTGAGAGCTAAAATTTCCTGTTGTTTTTTTATTCTGTCAGTAAACCTATCAATTTCGATTTGGAGATCATCATCTTCCTGCGCGATAGTTGCTACTTCATCCTGCATGTTGGAGAAATGTGCTCTGATTTCAGATTCGTCTAACTCAGCAACATGTTCTCGTAACCTTAGCTTCAACTCTGCCCTGTTACCATTACTCAGAAGACCGAAACTGGTTAATTTTTCATACAACAGGGCAACTGTAGCTTCTTGGTAAATTCTTCGACCCGTGCTGTTGCCATATTTTTGTGTTTCTTTTCCACACGCGGCAGATCATAGAATTATTAGTTAACACGTAATTAGTAATATTCCGACTGCACTAAGCTGCAGATGAACTTTCTAACTGAAATTTATTTCGAGGTTGACAAATTTTAACATATGAACAGTTATTACATTTGCATCATACGATATTAAATACATAAATATAATACATAACTGCAATGAATGTTAATACCTAAGGAAATACGTTATTACGATTGTAATGATAATTGAGTGGAATTTTCGACTACAAAATCACCGAGACAGATTCCCCACCTGACCCCAACTATTTGAATGAAATTCAAATTATTCAAAACTTTATAATATTTAATGCAATCAAGCGATGTTACACCGATGGTGGTTGCCGAATTAAAGAGACAGTTTAATGTCTCTCTGGTGCTAAGTTGCATTGGCAGCTTGAACCGAGTCACAATCCCGTTAAGTATGTATGTACATAGATCACGCCATAGCGGATCTTCCGCAAGTAAGTGCAATAAAAAAAGAGAATAAAGAGAACAAAGTCATACGATAACAAAAAAAATCAAAACGTTAAGCGAAAACAAATATCGGCAACTCCATAGGGTTTTAAATGTACCTATTATGTTTCAATATTCACGAAAAAAAAATTCTTTTTCACAAATTCAGATTTTAAAATTAAACAGGTTTACAAATTCAAGATTAATAAAAAAAGAAAAAATAATAATAATAATAATAATAATTGAGTAATTCATTCTTAAACAGTAGCCAAAATATTTCCCAATAGTTCTCCTCCTAACTATATCCCTAAGCAACCCCTTGCACGTCTTCCCACAAATGCACGAATTGACTCTTTCCATACAAGCGCCAACATCGAAGTATTTCTTTTAATTTACCACCTGCCCCTGATACGGTAGCTGCTCAACCATCCTAATATACTAACAACTCCTTTCTCAATTTCGATCAAACAACCGGAGCCAAATATATAAATTTTATTAGCTCACACACCTTAAATCCCTTTTCCAACTCACCTTCTTCCTCATTTGCCCCTATTTTTGATCCCCTTATGACTGACAACGTCAAATTTACCCAGCAAAAATTGATATTACGGAATGCCATTATGCGCTCTCTAGGCTAAGAGATAAAAAGATATACGACAATATACGAGTACGTCTCTTTCTCCCCTATCTTTACAACAAATCCGATTCAATTTGCCTTAAGTGAAACACTAAAAGAAGCGTACAAAAGGTACCAATTTTCACAATGCCTCCCCAAAACAAGCGTACGAAAGGTACCAATTTTCAACACGCTTCCCCAAAAAGTTGCTATAGTTGATTCTCCATGCCAGGTATCCTACTTGCTATTCACAATAGCCTTAATTCTTCTCTCATCGCTAACCCTTCTTCTGTTAAAATTGATTTTGTTTCAATTAACATAACACCCCCCAATTAGTCCCTGCACTTTATGTATTGCTGCATTTTTCCATTTCAATCCATCGAACCCAACATCGTTGCTATTAAAAAGGTTGACCAATTAATTGACCTAAGTGATTCCATAGAAGATATCCTTAACTTTGGTGACTTTAATCTACCTCGGCTGAAGTGGACTCCATCGGATGATAAATAATTTTTTTAACCAAGGAATGCCTAATCATTGATCGTATAACAGACTCAAGCCTATGCCAGGTAAGTGCCGTCTCTAACTCCATCGGTAGGTAACTCTTATTTTAATTAGGGACCCCATTTATGCTATAGTAATGTTTTGTCCATTAACGCTATCGATTATCGATAACTTTCACTCGGTTTTATTCTCTCATTTGTCCATAACTTTACAATCTAATCCACATCTTCCCCTACTCTCTATTGTTACAACTTCTATTGTTACAACAAAACTAGTTTTCGCAAAATTAATATCTCAACAAATCCTCTTTTGATTTTACCAATCTATCTTTAATTGATGCTCTCTCCATTTTTTACAGTGAAATATTTAATCCTAGATCTCTGTACGACCTCTTTTCTCGGCATAAAATATAATCTACGAGTACTTCCACTCCTTGGTATAACAGAAGTCTTCGCTCTTTGCAAAACAGCAGAAATAAATTATTGGCGGTTTTTCTTTTCATCAGTTCTAGTTCTGACTACACTAACTATCTTGAAACCTTCCTCCAATTCACCCAGCTCTATAACTGTGTGAGCAACTTTATCAACGATCATAAGTTTTTTTTATCAATTCATCTATTACAAAAGAAAATCTGAAAGTTACCCTCTATCTCGTTTATAATATATTTTTTTTTTTTTTTATAATTTACGCGCGCCTAAGGGGTTGATACCCTTTTACTGTTGCCATAGAGCGGGCGGAAAGGTAGAAGGAGGAGAAAGGAAAATTGTTTTGTAGTGGTTTGAAACTCAGGTGTGTTTGGTTTCGATATTCGCTCTCCAGGGGGTGGGAGTTCGAATAAGACGGAGAGCTTTTTCTTCACTCAGAGTGATTCGAGGTATAATTCACAGTATTTTTTTCTGTGCTTGAAACTCTACAACAGCCAAATCTACGTGTCAGTGTTATGCCTTCACACGCAGAATTTTTCTGTCTGAGTTCCAATTACACAAATGAAAAACTGACTTGCCATAGGCAGGATTCGAACCTAGACCCCTCCGAGTGAGAAGCAATTGCTAGTACCACTACACCACGACGACCGACAAACATACTATTGCCAAATATTTTGCAACCTTTTTAAACAAGCATTTCCAGACAGCTACTTCATACCTGACCCCTTCCCAATTTTATCTGAAGTGCTATCGCCCAGTCGGTATGGATTTCCGAAAGGCAGATCAACTACTACAAACTTAGTTGAATTCGTATCCTTTGCGCTTTCAGCCCCAGAAAAACGAATGGCAACCGATTTTTCGAAGGCTTTAGATAAAATATCTCATCAATTTATAGTTAAAATTAAAATGGATATCTTCTTATCTGAAGAACCGCTATTATAGCGTTCGTTTTAGGTCAGCCTTTTCAATACCATTTTTAGCCACTTCTGGTGTCCCACAAGGCAGCAATCTAGATATCCTTCTGCTCACTTTAACTATAAACGATCTTGAGAGGATTATTAAAAACCGTCCCATATCCATTTCCACCTATGACACTAAGTTCTCCAAACAACTTTTTTGCCTAAGACTCTATACTCTTTCAAGAAGACCTCGACAGGTTTTCCACTTGGTATCTAAAAAAGTGTTTATAGCTTAATGTCTCCAAGACTCATATAAAGAATCCCTTATTATACAAAAAAGAACTGAGGAACACAAAGCGACAATCCTGGAGGTCATTCTGTGACAAAATTACAGAAACCTCTGAGGCATCGCAGCTAAGAAAAATCCTTTCTACAAATCCTAGGATGCCTAGCTGTTTGAAAAAAAACCGATGGCTCTTGGACAACCTCAAGTGATGAATCACTCAACCTGCTTCTGGACACCCACTTTTCAGGTATCTCCCAACTCGCGGCCAGTAGCAGCCCAAACAGGCCTATTGCAACCGTGACCAAAATTCATGGTCTGATTACGAGAGACAAACTGCTCTGGGCACTGCATGGCTTCAAACCATACAAGTCTGCTGGTCCAGACGGTATAATACCCGCAGAGCTACAGAGGTCTTCAGATATTATTCTACCAGTGTTAGAAAATATTATGAGGAGCTGTGTAGAACTTATCCACATTCCACTGTTATGGAGAGAAGTCAATGTAGTATTCATTCCCAAAGCTGGAAAATGTTCTCATGTAGTCCCAAATGACCTAAGACCTATAAGTCTATCATCATTCCTTCTGAAAACTTTAGAACGACTGATTGATATCCATATTCGAGCTAAAGTTGATCCAAGACTTCTGTCTACGGCTCAACATGCCTACTGTAAAGGAAAGTCGGTGGAAACGGCTTTGCACTCTCTGACTAGCCACATCGAACGATCCCTACAATATAAGGAGTACACAATGGTTGCTTTCCTAGACATAGAGATCCGCTATCACGACTGCGCTGTCAACTCTGCAGGTAGACGACTCACTTGGGGAGTTGATCGGTCTAATGCTAAAAAACAGGATAATCAACTCTAAACTGGGTGAGACTTCTGCTAAAAGATATGTCAGTAGAGGTACGCCGCAAGGCGGTGTCCTCTCTCCCCTTCTCTGGACCTTAGTAGTTAACGAACTACTGATATACCTGGAAGCGGTTGTCATAGCCGTCTCAGGAAAACATCTTAATACCATTAAAGAACTCCTCCAAGTAAATCTCAAAGGATTAACCCGCTGGGCAGATCGCTGTGGATTTTGAATAAACCCCCATAAAACTGATCTTGTCCTCTTTTCTAGGAAATACAAAATTCCAATCGTAGGCCCTCCTTCAATAAACGGTACCAGTTTAGTTTTTTCCGATACAGCAAAATATCTGGGTCTCATTTTTGATAGGAAACTAAACTGGAAACCTAACATTCAAGAAAGAGTCAATATAGCTACAATAGCTTTACTCTCTTGCGAAAAAGCCATTGGGAACAAATGGGGCCTTTAACCTCACATAACCCACTGGCTATACATCTCGGTCATAAGACCGATACTTACTTACGGTTGTCTGGTGGACGGCCTTGGCAAATGCAGTCAACCGAATTAAACTAAGCAGAGTCCAAAGAACAGCATGTCTATGCACAAGCGGAGCCTTGCGGTCTACCCCCTCTGCGGCATTAGATATTCTGCTTCACTTGACACTCCTCGACATTTTTAGCAGGCAAGTAGCTGCGACTGCAGCTATTCGCCTTAAAGCGACTAAACAGTGGACAAATAATTCATTTGGCCACGCCAATATTCTTAATACATTAGGAATCCTCACAGAGAACATCGATTACACCATACCTGAACTTTGGTTTGACAAAAACTTCTACGTAAGTTTCCCCTCTAGATCATTCTGGGAGGAGGATGCTTTCATGGAGGACAAGTCAATGCATCTCTACACAGATGGATATAAAACCGATAGCGGAGTTGGTGGCGGTGTTTTCTCAGATAAGCTAAATCTATGCCTCACTTTCCGCTTTCCAAATCACTGTAGCGTGTTCCAGGCGGAAATTTTGGCGATTAAAGAAGCTCTCTCCTGGCTGAAGAAAAACGTGATATCTGCAAAGGATATCCGCATATTTTCGGATAGTCAGGCCGCCATCAAGTCCCTGGACTCGGTTCTCATTATATTTTAAAACCACCCTTGAATGCCGATCATCTCTCATGGAGATGGCAGAGCAGTTCAACATTCACCTTTGTTGGGTGCCAGGCCATAGAGACATTCCAGGGAACTGCAGAGCCGATGAACTCGCCAAAATTGGAACCACTCTACCTATCCTAGCGGACAAAGGTAGTATAGGTATACCAATCGCTACGTGCAAACTAACACTAAAGCTGGATGCCAATAAAAGAATAGAGCTTAGGTGGACTGCTGGGCCAACCTGTCTAGCGACCAAACAGATCTGGCCAAGGCTGGATCTGAGTCGTTCTAAGTGTCTGATCATTTTAGATGGGAAAAATCTCAGCGCCATAATAGGTGTCATTACTGGACACTGCCTCATAGGCAAGCACGCAAGAAGGCTTGGCGCTTTTACTAATGATTTCTGTAGAAGCTGCATGGACGAGGAAGAGGAGGAGACAATCCTCCACCTACTCTGCACATGCCCAGCTCTCTCCCAGAGAAGGAAGCTTCATCTAGGAGCTTACTTCTACAACGACCTAAACGATATAGAAAAATTAGACGTTAACAGTCCCCTACGCTTTATTAAGAGCTTAAACTGGTTCCAATAGTAAGAGGATCATAGATCCACGTGGCATCACAATGGGCCAATAGGCCTAAGTGGGTTGGTATTTCCAACAGCCACTCTTACCTAACTTAACCTAATCTTAATGTCTCCAAATATCAATCTACAACATTGTCACATAAGTCAAATCAATCTCCTCCTCAACTTTATTTTCTATATGGCCAAACTATACCCCAAGTTCAAACCCTCCGCGACCTTGAAATATCATACGATAAAGTGTTAAACATCGGTTCCCATATTGATGAAATAATCCTTAAAGCCAACTCATCACTTGGTTTTATCAAACGATGGTCTAAAGAATTTTGCAAGACCTACATATGTAACAAGGTCACTTTATATTACCTTTGCAAAGCCCCTTCTTGAATATTCCAGCAAAGTGCGATCCGCCTTTCTGCGAGTTCATTAATCCCAAACCTTGAATATTTAACGTCGTTTCCTTAGATTTGCTCTTCGAGGACTACCCGGGGATGACTTTTTCATTTTACCTTCCTATCGAGACCGAAACAAACTTCTTAACCTGAATACCCTCGGAAAACGCAGAGACATAACTGAGATTCGTTTGATTCATCCACTGCTCCTTGGATGTGTGGATTTTGCCTCCCTTTAGAATTATATTTCCTTCGACACTAACCCTAGTAATTTACGATGTCCTCGTCGCTTCTATATTCTAACTCACCGCACTCTTATGATTCCAATGAACCAATCCCCCGCATGCTTTGAAAGGTCAACCCAAACCTCTCCGTGTTTGATTCCAACCTGAGCCCTCCACATCTTAAACTTGATCTCCTCCATCATTCCCTTGGCTCCCAACTCTTACTTTTTCTTAGTTTTAAACTCCTGGTTTGTAATCTTGCTTAAGCTTGTATTAAGCTAAACAAATGGAGGCCTCAGCCCTTATCAAAATTAAAATTAAAAAATTTTCCAGTCATAGGTCAGAAGGGTCCAGTTACTGAGCCTAGTAATCTCCAGAATATCTTCTGGGAAGGGGATTCTAGGTTTGCCAGGGATATCCTCTTTCGCTACCGGACAGACCTCTTTTAATCCACATAGCTTTGTAGAAAGATTTTAGGTCGTAATACTATTCTTGTCTTGCTGCCATAGCAGTCTTTGAAATCTTGTATACTTATGTTCCTAAAAATTGAATATATAAAACTAAACTCACTTTATTTAAATATGTAAACTTGTATTGTAGTATGTTATAATGCTAAAGTATTATTTTAACATATGTGCATTTAAGAGAAGTACCATATGCGTAACATATCATCGAATTTCTATAGCTATGTATACCGTAAATAAAGTATTAAATTAACTCGGAATTATTCAAACAAGTAGCATATGCAGGTTAAACGTTTGCATTCAAATAATTAACATAATTACCAACAACACATATACTGTTATCTTGTGTGCACGGATAAAGACAAATAGTTGCAAAAACGGCTATGTAATTTTAATAAAATTTGTTTAACATCATACTTTGTACAATTCTTTTCTCAAAAAGAAGGTTACTGAAGCATCTAGCCTTTTTCGGAAAATTTAAAACATGTAAGGTTTTTGTTTCTAGTAAACATCTTTGAGACTTATTTTACTCGTACTTCAAAAATATGTCCATACACCTATGTATATCCTTTCCAATCCCCTCATAGTCATTTATGTTAATATATCAATTGATTTCCGTCCTGAGAATAAAGAAACGATTTGCCATCATTACTTGAGAGACCTGTGCTATTAATCGTATCGCTTGAGAGCCCCTAATTAACACCTCATTTCTGTCTAACGCCCATCATAACTCTCAAGATCCATCATAATATATCTACTGATACACCTAGCATCTATAAAAACGTGGCTTCCGTGCTAATACACCTAATAGTATCCCATTTGTCTCCTCATCTTTGCCCGAGACGAACATCTTCGCATTTTTCCCACTCATCCATTACGTACGAAAGCAAAGACGGGAGCAAAACAAATCTTGACATCACGGCAAATTAGCGAATTTGTGCAATTTGTCATCCAGAGGGGGTGGCAAACAACATTGGCGTTATATCGTAACATCGTAACGATGTGAAATAGGAAAGAGAAAAAATCCATATTTTGATGACAGAATGTTATGTTGGGCATGGCACAGCTTAAAGCGTGCTTCATAGAGATCTAAGGACGAAAGTACATGGTAAAAAAAAAGAAAAAAAAACGAAAACCCGAAAAGAAGAAACAACATCAATTTTTCTTTGTCGCCGTGCCCACTGAATAATGGCAAGTCAAACATGTGACTAACAAGTATAAGAATATTCGCATTAAAAATTGTCGAAATTGTGGACAGAACACATGATGGACGACAGAACGAATGTAGACATTTAACATTCTCGGTATACTTAACCAAACAGAGGGCAAATTCAATACTAACAAAATGTGAACAAACTTTGAGTAATTTGCGTCCCCTAGCTTTAGCTCAACCCCAGTTTGGAAGTTTTCTTTTAAAACTTGGTCAAATTCGCTTGGTTCCGTTGTAATTAATTATGTATGTTTGCGTAGCATATATGACTCAGTGGGGAAAAGCTCCCGTTTACTTGATCGTCTTCCTTTAATTAATTAAAATTAACTTTTGATACGAGTATTACTTCTAAATATACCTACATACCAGTTAATTCGAAGAACGAATTCTTCGGTAGGAGGTAGCAAGGTAGCAATGGAAATTTTTAACAAAATAGAACAAAAAATAGAACAAAAATAGAAACTAGAAAATGTAGCTTTCAAAAATAAAAATAACTAGAAAACTTCAAGCCAACAAAAATAAATGATTTTCTAGAAATACCTGAAGGAATATATAAATCTGAAGAATGGTACAGTCAATTAGAGGTAATAAACAACTCTAATATGAATCAAAAATTATTTGTAGAACAACCGATAAAGGTAGAAAAATTTAAAAATTTCGAAGAATTTAATAATATAAATATTTGTGAAACTGACAATCCTATTGAACTTCTATCTGGAAGCGACATAACTAAATTACTTCGAGTCGATCACCTTAATAATGAAGAAAAGAAATTGATTCTTAGACTGTGCAAAAATTTTGATGATATTTTCTTCATAGAAGGGCAGAAGTTACCATTTTCCAACGTAATCAAAAGACGACATTCCAATATATACGAAGTCCTATCGATATCCAGAGATACATAAAACAGAGGTACAGTCTCCAATTCAAAACCTATTGCAGCAAGGAGTAGTCCCATATGGATCGTACCCAAAAAGCGAGACGCATTAGGTATTCTGAAATGGAGACTTGTTGTCGACTATCGTAAGGTTAACGAAAAAACGATAGACGATCGATATCCTTTACCTAATATAAGGGAGATTCTCGATAAATTAGGGAAATGCATGTATTTTACTACTTTAGATTTGGCCTCCGGCTTTCACCAGATCGAGGTAGATTCCAGAGATATTCAAAAAACCGCATTCTCGGTTGATCATGGACACTATGAGTACATTCGAATGCCGTTTGGACTCAAAAATGCTCCGTCAACCTTCCAGAGAATAATGGACAATATCTTACGTGATTTACAAGGCAAAATTTGTCTAGTATACATGGACGATATTATAGTTTTCTCAACCTCCCTGCAAGAGCATATCGAAAATTTGGCAAAGGTCTTCTCAAAATTACGTGCAGCCAATCTTAAAATTCAATTAGATACGTCAGAATTTTTACGTAAAGAAGTAGAGTTTCTTGGTCATGTAGTTAAACCAGATGGTGTTAAGCCCAATCCCAGTAAAATTCATGCAATAAAAAATTATCCGATACCCACTACTCAAAAGGAGATTAAGTCCTTCCTTGGCCTGCTAGGTTACTATAGAAAATTTAGTAAAGATTTTTCAAATATAACAAAACCATTGACTGAATGCTTAAAGAAAGGAAGAAGCATAAACCTCAACGAACATTATGTTAAATGTTTTGAAGATTGTAAGGATATATTAAGTAACGATCCACTATTACAATATCCTGATTTTAGTAAGAGTTTTAATTTGGCGACCGATGCTAGTAACGTTGCAATTGATGCAGTTCTTAGTCAAGGCCGAATAGGATCTGACAAGCCAATCTGCTACGCCTCAAGAACTTTACTCCAAACAGAACAGAATTACAGCACAATAGAAAAGGAACTTTTGGCTAAATATTTCCGCCCATATCTGTTTGGTCAAAAATTTAAAATTATAACTAACCATAAACCCATCATCTGGTTATTCACTAAAAGAACCCAATTCAAAATTAGTCAGATGGCGGTTAAGGTTAAAGAGTTCGATTATGAAATAGTATATAAGAAGGGCAAGGCCAATACAAATGCAGATGCACTCAGTCGTATCGAACTTAATCTTAATGAATCGTCTACTGG
Source organism: Volucella bombylans (assembly GCA_949129095.1). NCBI lineage: Eukaryota > Metazoa > Arthropoda > Insecta > Diptera > Syrphidae > Volucella > Volucella bombylans. Next base: position 306,758,074 of record OX422140.1, on the reverse strand, counting down.
CACAAATTCTCTTGAAAATTCCAATGTATCCTTACACAATAACGCTAATGATTTAGAAAACAGTTTAAGCTTATCTAACGTTCACTCTGCAAATGAAAATCTCGACGACGGCATATATATTTCCGAAAGACCCCCCAACGAGTTTACGGAACAGTTGGTTTTGAATAAAACGAACTGCATTGTTAAGCCTTCTATGATTTATAACATCCTTTTTGAAACAAAACGTAGACGTATATTTAGGCAACCTGATCTCCATAACGAAAAAAATAATTGTATCAATCCTCAAGGAATATCTAAACACCCATAAATTAACAGCCATTTACACAGACGATGATACTTTCAGAATAGTTCAAGAAGTATACTCCAAATACTTTGCCAATAGTAAAATGTTTAAATTAATACGATTTATGGAAAAACTAAACCATATTACTAATACCGATCAACAGGACGCCCTTATAAATAAGTATCACATAGATAGCAACCACCGCGGCATTAATGAAACCTGTAATCACCTCCGCAGAACATCTAATTTCCCGAAAATGAAAGAGAAAATAACTAAAGCCATTAACAACTGTGAGAAATGCAAATTATATAAGTGCGATAGACATCTCCGAAAATAAAATATGAACTTCTGAAATTCCAAATAAGCCTCTTGATATTCTGCACATAGATGTATACAGTATTCACAATATACAAATACTTACAATAATCGACAAATTTTCAAAGTTCGCTTCTGCTTGTATCTTAACTGCACGTAATAGTATCAATATAATCAGTTCCTTAAGGCAATTCTTTTCTCAACACGGTACACCCAAGAAAATTGTATGCGATTTCGCCGCTGAATTCACTTCAAACTTATTTAAAGAGTTTTGTGATCAATACCAGATTCAGTTGCATATAAACCCTCCTCATAACTCTACAGGCAATTCTCCTGTCGAGAGATTTCATACAACATTGACTGAAATTTAAAGAATAATTTACGACAAAAATAATAGACAAATACCGGCAGACATACTGAACGAAGCATTGACTACATAACAATTCAATACATTCGGTTACAAATTTGACGCCTTTCGAACTCATAACAGGAAGAACATATAAATTTAGGAAATCAATAGGAATCGTGAGGAACCACCCAACTTTAGTACAGATGATATAGTATATGAATAAAATAGCTCCTAAAGCAAAGAAGTTACAGGTAGTGACTAACAATGAAGTTCCTGTATTAGCTAAAAATAATAGGAAAGCTTATAAAAATAAATTTAAATTTAATCAGAATCAGAAAATAAAGTTTTCTTCGGATGAACAAATATACGAATTCTTGAGTCTGCAGGCCTACTATAACCATACAAATATCATATTTAGTATTAAATTACCAATCCTGTTCGAAGAATCCTTCACCTTGTACCATTTAATCAAATTACATATAAACCTAACCCTTACAATTAATATAACCAAACCCTATGTCCTAACAAACGACCCTTATATCCAATTGATTGACGAACTATGTTTAATGATTGAGCAAGTTTTCTACTGTACAAAAGGAAACCTAAAGAATATCACAACGGACAAATGCATTTCAAACATACGAGGGGCGTTCAATATATTCTCGGTATCGATATGAAGGAAAATGCGAATTCAATTTAAATTGTTTTATTTTTCAATAAAATCTCCCCTAACATCAATGGATTTGTTACATCTTGAGATAAGCTTTTTTAAACCCTCAAAAAAATAAATTTCCTCTTTCTCTGCAAAATACCCATTTATTGCCGATTTGAGTTCTTCATCATCCGAAAATCTTTTTCCACGAAGACATTTTTTCAAATCCGGAAACAGGAAATAATCACTAGGGGCAAGGTCTGGACTATAGGGTGGGTGTTGGATTTCTTCGAAACCACAATCTCGCGCAGCAGCCTTGGAAACTCGCGCCGTGTGAACAGGAGCGTTGTCATGAAGAAGCAACACACCCACTGCGAGTTTACCCCGTCTTTTCTTTTTAATTTCCTCCCGCAAATTATGCAAAGTGGAAGCGTAGGATGTGGCGTTGATGGTTTCACCTTTTTTTTTGTACTCAATGAGCAAGATTCGTTTTGAGTCCCAAAAAACTGTGGCCATGAGCTTCCCGGCAGACGGAGTGACTTTGAACTTCTTCGGGGGGTCTGTTCCTTTTTTATGCCACTGCATGGACTCTTGTTTGCTTTAAGGGTCATAGTGGTGGACCCATGTTTCGTCCCCAGTAACAATTCGATCCATAACACCATCCGCGTTCTCACTACACATCTCCAAAGCTCTCTACAGCATGCGATTCTCACTTTTTTCTGAGGCGCTGTGAGCATTCGTGGCACCCACCTTGCACTGACCTTTGAAAGTTTAAAATGGTCATGAAGAATGGTACCAATTGAAAGCTTGGTGATCTCTGCCATCATTTTCACCTTTATTCGGGCATCCTCAAGAACAAGTTTTTCGACTTCTTTGATGCTTTCTCCCGTACAAGCAGTAGCCGGGGCGCCGGAGCGGGGGTCCTCTTCAATGCTCTCTCTGCCTCTCTTGAACTCACTTGACCACTTTTGCACAGTTGATAATGAAGGTGCGGAACCCTGGTAAACAGCCACCATCGCTTCATGAATAGTTTTTTGACTTTTTCCTTGCTTAGTGAGAAATTTAATTACAGCGCGATGCTCAATTTTCACCATCATCGTCTCAGTTGCCATTATGATTCTGTTTAACTAGAGATAAAACGCGAATTGATAATCACATTTATATGAAATTTTACATGAATGCACTAAAATAATAGTATTACTTGATAAATAAGTCAATTTATACATACAAATACAACCACAGCTTCACCCCGATACCGAGAATATGTTGAACGTCCCTCGTAATCAAAAATAAAGGAGCCACCTGTTTCTTAATGGAAGACCTGAACTAAGCCAACATCATGCAACCAGAAGAAAATTATATACTTTTATTAAACTCTCCCAATATAGAAATGTCCTCCACGTGTGGAATCGAAACCAAGCTAATATCAGGAACACTTTGTAATGCGATGTAACCCTAAACAACGTGGTATATAAAGGCAACACAAACTTGTTTTGGGATAGAATACAAATTATATCCTCAATATTCACTAATATAAGTTCCTATTATCCTACAGACCGATTAAACACCAGTAGACTAACCCCGGACAAATTTACCAACACAGAAGTTATCACCCTGGCAGAAAATACTAACCAACAACAAAATTATTCACTTTCAATATGTGTTGTAGTAACTATGATCCTGCTAATTTTGTACCTGATCAACTATACAAAGAAATGCCGCCGGAATCATGCAGCCTCCAGTCAACAAACAGATGATATAAATTCAGAAGATCCAGCTCATAAGTCTTCAAGTAACAGCCTTTCATGATCATTGCTTCATCTTAGGCGGGAGGAGTTATGTACATTAAATTACGAGTACGTACATCAATACGTTATACATACATACCCATAATACTCTTTTGTGAAATAATTAAAGTACTTGATTTTCATTTATTGTAACACTAAACCTTTTTCTGGGAAATTATGTTGCTATGTTGCTTTTCACAACTTTGTAAAACTAAACCATAAGCAAAACCGTGTGAGAACCAAATCCAAGCTTCCGTTCCCACAGTCTTCATACTTTGTTGACAAATTATAAATTGTGAGTTAAGTCAAAGATTCTTTGTCATTTGTATTTTGTAAGGATGAAATAAAGTAGATTTTTTTTAAAACTCCGAAGGAACGTTTTGTTAATTGGCGCAGTCGGTAGGATACAAGTGTATCCATTTAAAATTAATCGGAATACGGGAGTGCGATACTCGTATATTAAATGAACATTCAATACCAATAACGACGATTTATCGTTATTCTTGTGGTTAGTGTGTGGACATTTAAATACTGTATAAAGACTCTTGGTGATTGCAAGTGCATTTGTAACGACGGCAATCGTTATTTGAGAAAGTGATTCTCGTTAATGCAAGTGTTATTATAACGGAGGTTTATCGTGTCGAAGAAGTGTGTAGATCCTGACTCCTGGTGGATTTAAAATCTTTAATTCCTGGAACCTACGGCTACAGAACGATAATGATTATAGTCATTTGCATGTAAGTATGTTAATTGGTTAACATTCGTTCCATTCTTTATCCTTTATAATACTTATCCCCAAAAATAGAATAAGTAAAAATAAGATTCAAAAACCTTATTTTTCATCCTTAGTATATAGATTTGACGAATTTCAAAACAATTTTACAACTTTAGAATCAAATCAGTGCGAATTCCTAGAGACAAATAATCTTCCAAACCTTAGTGCAATAGTAACATTTTTGGCTCAATGGGTTCGTCAATAAGCAAAATATGCGTTATTGGTCGGGTGAAAATTCACATGTGCTTCATGAATCACCACTTCATCCACAAAAAATAACTGTTTGGTGCGGTTTGCATGCCGCCGGCATTATTGTGCCATATTTTTTCGTGGACGATAACGATCGTCACATTACTGTGAATGGTCAGCATTATCGCGCCATGATCACCGATTACTTTTGGCCCGAGTTGGAAGATATGGACTTGGGCGATATGCGGTTTCAACAGGATGGTGCCACAAGCCACACAGCACACGCTACAGTCGATTTATTGAAGAGTAAGTATTGTGAGCGTGTTATCTCAAGAAATGGGGAAGTCGAATGGCCGCCTCGTTCGTGCGATTTAACGCCACTTGACTATTTTCTGTCGAGCTACGTTAAGTCATTGGTTTATGCCAACACGCCGACGACGTTGGAAGAGCTCAAAGCCAACATTGAACGCGAAATAGCAGCCGTTTCGAACGAAATGTGTGGCCGAGTCGTTGAAAATTGGGTTCAACGAATCGACCGCTGCAAACGTGCCCGCGTTGGTCATATGAACGAAGTCGAGTTCCATTCATAAATGTTTTGATTGTACTTCAAGCCGATAACAAAGTTTTTGAAATATCTCAAATGGTTTGCGTTTTATTGAAAAAATAAAGTTGTCAAGTCCTTAGTGGAAAACCCTATATTTTGTAACGTTTTGTTAATTCGCGCATTGATAATGGAACCATAAGTCGCACTTGTTATATTGGACCATGAGCATGAGCATCTGGCGCGGTACACATTTGGCAATTATGTTGCTCTGATGGTGACATCTGGTCTTTTGATGCTGGCATAGTGATTTCCTTAAAGATTTTATACAAATGTTAGCGAAATTGCGACAACAGCACTAATTTTTTTGAACGTAAATAAAAAAATCTTGTTCAATTTACTTTGTTCTTTTTTATTGTGAAACGTTATAAAATCCTATTTAGATAAAAATATATGTAATTCAAGTATAGTACAATAATTTTAGATGACTTACGTGCCCGCGTTGGTCATATGAACGAAGTCGAGTTCCATTCATAAATGTTTTGATTGTACTTCAAGCCGATAACAAAGTTTTTGAAATATCTCAAATGGTTTGCGTTTTATTGAAAAAATAAAGTTGTCAAGTCCTTAGTGGAAAACCCTATATTTTGTAACGTTTTGTTAATTCGCGCATTGATAATGGAACCATAAGTCGCACTTGTTATATTGGACCATGAGCATGAGCATCTGGCGCGGTACACATTTGGCAATTATGTTGCTCTGATGGTGACATCTGGTCTTTTGATGCTGGCATAGTGATTTCCTTAAAGATTTTATACAAATGTTAGCGAAATTGCGACAACAGCACTAATTTTTTTGAACGTAAATAAAAAAATCTTGTTCAATTTACTTTGTTCTTTTTTATTGTGAAACGTTATAAAATCCTATTTAGATAAAAATATATGTAATTCAAGTATAGTACAATAATTTTAGATGACTTACTTTAGTGTTAGGATTACGTTAGCTTTAATGAAAATTAACCAAATAATTATTTAAAAGAAAAAGAAAAAACGTATTCCTAAGGTGACCTTTTTGGGATTAGTGGCTTTTAAAGTTTTTAGTTTTGACATGATGACTTGTCACCAGCATCAGCCGCAGAGGTGCCAACGTTAGAACTATAGGTTCCAGGGTCCTTAACACTTATGTTTTTACATTTGAGCAATCCAATTATTTTGCTTTCACTCTTTTTAAACCTCGGATGGAACTTGAGCCCCTTGTGCTCTCTGAAACGGATTATCTAACGACTTTGATTAAACTAGATTTCCCGCACAGCCTTTTTTTGCCTTTACACTATAATAGTAGCAATTTGTAATTGTATATTGATATACTCGTATATATTAATAAATAAATAAATAATAAAAACTAATTTAGGTGGTGCTGCTGCAGCCACGTGTGAACTAGGGCCTCAACCTCATCAGCTACTTTCAGTGCCGCACTCTAAGTTGGTTGAGGTCCCTTTTCGCTTACGTGTGCCACTGTATAGGCTATTATCATCTGTCGGGATTAAGCTCGAAAGCTCTTTGCAGCGAAGCTGTGGCAATCATTCGCTCATTCGGCACAGCTATTGCAGACTTTGGATCTATAGGCGCCCACATTCATCATAGTAGCTGCATAGCCGGTAGAGTTGAGTTCGTGGTTGAATCTCTTCATCCATTCCTCGTCAATAGCAAACATGAACGAAAATCACACGTTTTTCTCGAAACTCTCAAGTGCTTCTTCATCAATTTTCGACAATGTCTAAGCCTCTGCGCTATTGAGCAAGATCGATAAAGGATCATAAAGGTCTTGTGTTAAACCAGTTTGGTCTTACAAGAGCAGGCACTGTTACTCAAATGCCTATTGAGCCCAAAGAAACAGCTATTGGCTAGAGTACTTCTGCTCGTCACTGCGGAGCCATGGTATTACCATGTACTCGTAAGTTGTAACTTCCAATAGTGACGTTCTAGCTCAGCCGTTGGTGGTATGCGTTATTTTCTGCATGCTATTCAAGTGAGATAGAAAGGATTTCTTACATTGGTATGTGACAAAGGATGCAACATTTATTCACTCTTACACACCTGAATCAAAAAGATAGTCTGCTGAGTGAACAGCAGCCGCTGGAAGCCGTACAAAACCACCAAAAACGCAAAAGTCGACCGACAAAGTTATAGCATCCGTATTTTAGGACGCGCATGGTATTTTGTTAATAGACTATCTTGAGAAATGTAAAACGATCAATAGCGAATATTATTCGGCATTATTGGTCAAATATTCGTCAAATGCAAAAGAAAAAAGATGTGTTTTACAAAGACAATGCGCCGTGTCACAAGTCGATGAAAATGATGGTTACATTGAATGTACCATATTATGCTTCGAACAAATATATGTGATTGCCGAAACTGAGGCTTATTTTGAGAGCAAGGACAAGTCTACAAAACAAGGCATCCAAAAGTTAGAGAAGCGTTGGAATGAATGTATTCACAATTTTCCAGTTAAAAGATAATTAAAGGGATTTTTTATTTAAAAAAAAAATAGGGATAAACTTTTTATAAAAAATAAAATTATTGTTGGTTGAACAATACGGAAAGATAAATTGTGATTCATATATACAATAATTATTCAAAGCAATTATTAAATTCAATAATACAAAGAAAAATAAATCAATTAAATTAGCATTAAAAACAAAATAAACAAGGATATAAACATACCTAATACAAATATACCTAATTAAACATAAAGCAGCAAAACTTAAATTTGGTTGATGTCCACATTAAAGTAGCCATTACTTTGTTTTTTGTTTAAATTTGTTGCTACACAGCAGCATACGAGTTTTCAAAATGCGAAGTCCGAAAAGAATGTAGGGCGATTACATAACCTACGTAATCCCAGAATAGGGATTTTCTTTTGCCTTTGTTTACTGTCAGCCCTATTCTAGCCGTTTCCGTTAAAATATTCATCAAAGCTTCATTAACGGCTTCGTGTATCCCTATAATCACATCAATGTCATCCGCATGCGCAAGCATTTGTGGAGACTTGAAAAAAATCGTTCCTCTGTTGTTGGCTATTGAGTTTTGCACGATTCTTTATAGGACCATGTTGGGAAAGATACACCTGGTCTAAAGCCTTTCTTGACATTGACTGTCTCATTTAATTCATTACTGACCGTGGTGGTATTGTATATGCACACCTGTGTTATCTGTATTCGTATCCTGGCTGCAACAGAGCGTTCGGACATTCAGAATGCTGGTAAAGTGTCTGATCTCGATCGCAGCAAGACCAATCTGGTTAACCGTTAATTAATCCGGGGATACTCATGTCCCTTTTGGATATTGAGATGTGGAAACCGCGTGCTGGCTACTAAAAGACTACTCCCCGTTTCAAGTTCTAAAAACCTGAATCCGTTTTCGTATGGAGTGTTATGCAGGCTATGATTTCAGATGACCTGCTCAAAGACGGCTTCGTTAGCCAGCTTTGCGTTGACTTAACTCCTAGCATAATTTGGTTTATATGTTTGGGGAAAAAAAAACATTGCTGGCCCTGTCATCATTATCCTCTCTAGGGGAACGAACGCAAATCAAGCTTAAGTTACAGAATTTGGCCCTGTTGCACATTATTATGATGTGTGTGCTTACATGCCGAAAGCTTATTAAGAGCTCCATTGAATAGAAAATCAGTATCCAAATAAACATAATTTTAATTTTTTGTAGCAGTTACCGTTGTAGTTTTTCTTTCGCGTATTGCTCGCCCATCCCATCGCACTTCTGGGATTGCGGTAATATGAGACTAGGGTCTCCGCAAATTGTTAAGAGTACTCATATTCCATGTGCAACGCCAAATCTGAAGAGCCAGGTGTTTAATAAAACATCTGGAGAAAGTGTGCGGTGTCAATAGTTTTGCTGATGTTGCTGCCGTAGTCTATTCAGGTTTCTACTTTTTATTCCAGGAAATAGTTTTGACACGTAATTTATTGTATGGTTAGTGGCAAATTAAAATATGGTATACTAGCCAAAAAATCCTTGAGTATATGCAGAGATAATCCGAGGAGCATTTTCCTTTAAAAATACACCAATGTCACTTACGTTATCTTGCCGTAAATGATTCGATATAAAGGCACAACCAACATAGTGGATTTCCTAGTTGCTAAACGAATTTCCACAACATTACTATTATAATAAATATATTATAATACATATAACTGCTCCCCACATCTAATTTATTATACTCGTAGTCACATGTTGTGTAAAATGAGTTAAGCTGCTTAGGTCGGATTCTAAATAGGCAACCGAAATTTCCTGAAATATGAATCAAACAAAATGATTGTCCTACTTCATAACGCAATATGGTTACAAACTGTTTTGAAAGCTGTAAGGTACAATGCGTGATTTGCTAACAATAACTAACGAGAAAAGAAACAATCAGTATGCAATTTTATCACGATAACCTACTGACATTTGTATGCCTTGCAACTACATTCCGCTTTTACCGCTAAAAGTTTTTGGCGATTGGTTGCCAGTTTAAAGATAAAACACAAAGCTATTTTTACTAATATTAATTTTATTCACTACAATTTATTCTTCTATGCAAACTGCGTAATAGAAATTAGAACTTTTATCTGCTGCGTACTAAACCGAAGTGAGTGACTGTTATCTCTTTGTAAAATACCATCGCCATCGAAAAAGGCAGATGTTGGAAATTTCCTTTTCTTGTTGACGTTGCCATCTGTTGTCGGAAGCTAACACTTACTTCTGTTGTGAAGTTGCCACAGTACTCCCCCTCTAGTAACGAAGTTACGATTAGCTTGGTATGTCAAATCTGACTCTTCGCTGTGGAAAATGGATGTCTGTTTCAGTTTTGTTTTTATTTGTTGCGAGATGTAAATTTATGGAAGTTGAGAAATTCTCAGGATTGTCTATTGCTTCGACGGTTTCCGAATGAATATATGCAGGTTTGAGTCGGTCTATTGATATGTTAGTTAATTTTCCGTTTATGTTGATTGTGAAAAGCTGGTTAGTGATTCTTTTAATTACAGGATGCGGTCCGGTATATGGCTGTTGGAGTGGTTTTTTGACTGTGTCGCATCGTAGGAAGACGTGTGTGCACTTTAAGAGGTCGGGTGAAACAAATAGTTTTGGTTTCGCGTGGTTCGACGTCCCTCTTGGTCCAAGTTTTCGCATTATCTCACGATGTCTCTCGACGAAAATCTGTGGGTTGCATACTGCATTTTCGTTTGTGAAAAACTCACCAGGAACTCGGAGATTCTTCCCATAAACCATCTCTGCAGCGGAAGATTTGATGTCCTCTTTATACGCTGTTCTCAATCCCAATAAGACAGTTGGGAGAGAATCGACCCAGTTGGTTTTTTCGTGGCACATAAGAGCGGTTTTAAGTGAACGATGCCAGCGTTCAACTAGTCCATTTGATGCTGGGTGGTATGACGATGTTCGAATGCGTATTGTGCCCAATAAGTTGGTGAGTGCAGTGAATAAGGCAGACTCAAACTGCGTTCCTTGGTCTGTTGTTATTTGGATAGGTGAGCCAAATCGTGAAACCCAGTGCGAATAGAACGAATTTGCTACAGTTTCTGCTGTCATGTCACGAAGAGGTATAGCTTCTGGCCATCTACTGAACCGGTCGATTACTGTCAGACAATATCTGTAGCCTTGGCAGAGTGGCAAAACGATGATGTCAATGTGCACATGATGAAATCTCTCTTCTGGAACGGGAATTGGTTGAATTAGTGATTGTGTATGTTTATTTACCTTTGAACGTTGGCACTGAATGCAAGTGCGTGACCAATTTAATGCGTCCTTTCGAATATTTGGCCAAACGAACTTTTGTCTAAGTTGGCGACTTGTTGTCCTTCCGCTCGGATGAGAAAGGTCGTGGACTGACTCGAAAGCTTTGCGGCGCAAAGATGTAGGAATGTATGGCCGAATCGAGTTGTCCGAAACTTCGCAATAAATTTTGATGCCGGGTTCTAAGGTAACTTTGGTCAAATTCAGCGACGAATTCCCTTGCTTCAGAATATCCTGTAGTTCTTCATCAAGGAGTTGTGACAGATGTAGTTCACGTTGATCAAACTGCAATGGCATCGATATGGAGTTGATTCTTGACAATGCGTCAGCTACTAGGTTCTCTTCGCCAGGTAGGTAGGTTATGTCTGTTGTGTATTGTGATATGAAATCTAGTTGTCTCAACCGACGCTGAGAAGCCTTATCGGAACGCTGCTGAAATGCGTACATCAATGGTTTGTGATCTGTTTGCACTATGAACCGTCGACCATCCAGAATGTGTTTGAAAAATTGGATTGCAAGATAAACTGCCAGTAGCTCACGATCGTATGTGCTGTACCGACTCTGAGTTTTTGAAAGCTTGCAGGAAAATAAGCCAATTGGTTTCTTTTGATCTGATTCTAACTGCTCCAACTTGGCTCCAACTGCAACATCCGAAGCATCGGTTGATAGAATTAATGATGCTTTCGGATTGATGTGAAACAGCAATGTTGTTTGCTTAATGCTGTTCTTGCAGTTTTCGAAAGCTGTCTCAGCCAAGTGAGTCCAGGGAACAGGTCGCCTGTCGTTCTTTCTGGAATCTTTAATGAGATCGTTCAACGGAGCTTGGATGTGAGCACTGTGAGGAATGTATCTTCTGTAATAATTTACGATTCCAAGGAATCGACGCAATTCCAAGATAGTGATTGGTTTTGGGTAGTGTGAAATAGCCTGTACTCTGTCTTCGGGTGGTCTACAGCCAAATTTGTTGATAGTGTGTCCGAGGTACGTGACCTCAGACTTCCCAAATATGCACTTTTTTAAGTTAGGTACAAGGTCGTGTTCTTGAAGACGTTGTAGAACTTGATTCACATGCTGGAGATGTTCTTTTTCTGAATTAGAGGCGATAAGGATGTCGTCCACGTAGCAAAACACAAAGTCCAAACCACGTAGAACCATGTCCATGAACCTTTGGAACGTTTGGGTTGCGTTCTTAAGTCCGAATGGCATGACTTCAAACTCAAACAGACCAAAAGGGGTGGTGACAGCTGTTTTTTTAATATCTTCTGGTGACATAGGAATCTGGTAATACGCCTTATCGAGGTCCAATATCGAGAAGTAGCTTTTGTCGTGCAAGTTCTCTGTGAAATCCATGATGTGCGGTATTGGATAGCTGTCTGGTTGTGTTTGTGCGTTTAGACGACGATAGTCACCGCAACATCTCCAGCCGCCAGTCTTTTTTTGAACAAGGTGGATTGGGCTGGCCCATGGACTGTTGGACACACGACAGTAACCCTTTCGGAGAAGATCCGCAAAATCGATTTTGGCTTGCCTCAACTTTTCGCCGGTTAGTCGTCGTGGGCGTTCAGCAGTTGGTTGACCTGTTGTGACGATATAGTGTTGCACAATGTTGGATTTCGATTTGAAAGAACATTTGTCCTTGCTGGCCAGGAAGTATTTATTTACCAGACTAATATATGGTTCAGGTCCGAATAAGGACAATAGTCTGGTGATCCCAGTGGAATGAACTTTCCCTGGCACACTTAGTGAGGTTGTTTTATCGACAATGCGTTTGGAATTTAAATCGATCAAAAGTCCGTAGTGTGCAAGTAGGTCCGCGCCAATAATTGCTGTCTTGACGTCAGCAATGAAGAATGGCCATGTAATTTCTCTTCGGAGACCGAGGTTGAGGGTGAGAGTTATCTGCCCATATGTGTGGATTGGAGAGTTATTAGCCGCAAGCAGTGTTGTTTCTCCTCTTTTGTTTGGGCAGTTTCGAGGACGCGGTACAACGCATATGGTTGATCCAGAGTCAAGCAGGAATTTTTGATGCGTATTTTTGTCATAGACGTAAAGGCGGCATTCGGGGTTGAATCTTGAGCTGTTGTCAACCGCCTTAGGTAACAACAGGCTTTCTAGTTTTTTTTTTGTACGAAGGTACAGGGCTTCTTGCAGTTAACAGCCTTTTCGCCGAACTTCTTGTGGAAGTAACACAATGACGAATGCGGTTCGCGAGAGTTAGGCCTCTTTGAACTAAACCTAGTTCGTGACATGGTACGGGATCTACTGTGAGATTGATTCACTGCCAATTTGTTGACGAGAGCTGTCAGATTGGTGAGGGTAGACTCGATGACTGTAAGTCGCCTATCAAAGTTGATGCTGTTTGTATTTTCGTCGCTGACTTCGGTAGCAAAAACAGCGTTAGTCGTCGTGTTGTCCATAATTTTATCAGCAATCTCTGACAGCGCAGTGAGATCAACGTTATGACTAGCTGACAGTATTGCACGTATATGACTTGGCATTCTTGCCATCCAAATTGTGGACAACATGTCATCAGGTACATTCTGTCCTGCTAGTCGTCTCATCTCCCGTAACAGGCTTGAAGGGCGTTTATCACCTAGCTCAAGTGATGTCATCAGCCTATTGAGCTGGCGTTCTTTGGACTCAGTGAACCTAGCTATAAAATGTTTTTTAAAAGTCAAATACTTATCTTCGTTTGGTGGCTTCTGGACAAGATCCGACACCTCGTTCAAAACCTCTGGATCCAAGGAAGCGATGATTGCGTTGAAACGGCTGTTGTCTGAAGTTATCCGGTTGTTGTGGAACTGCGCCTCAATTTGTACAAACCAAAGGGCTGGGTTTATCTTCCAAAACGGTGGGATTTTTAAATTTTTTAATGCTGCGATTTCCATCAGTTCGTCAGAATCTCCAACAGATGCGGTGTTAACTGAAGATGGAGTTACATTTCCAGCAGTTGAAGATCTGGGGTTTGCCATTTCAGACGTGAATAAAATTCAAAATTTATTTTGAAACTTGTGAAATCACGTCGGGGTCACCACTTTGGCGATTGGTTGCCAGTTTAAAGATAAAACACAAAGCTATTTTTACTAATATTAATTTTATTCACTACAATTTATTCTTCTATGCAAACTGCGTAATAGAAATTAGAACTTTTATCTGCTGCGTACTAAACCGAAGTGAGTGACTGTTATCTCTTTGTAAAATACCATCGCCATCGAAAAAGGCAGATGTTGGAAATTTCCTTTTCTTGTTGACGTTGCCATCTGTTGTCGGAAGCTAACACTTACTTCTGTTGTGAAGTTGCCACAAGTTCAAGTTGTATTAGGAGACGCTTAACGAGAGAAGTCAGGTGATGTAAATAATTGTTGCTATATTTCATAGCTTACCATATGTCATTCTATGAAAATTGTTCGTGGAGACTGCAAATAGTATTCTATGAAAAATTGCACTCTATGTATTGCTCGGCTGATGGCTTTCTATGGATAGCATTCTATGGGCTGTCATTTTATGTTTGACATTTACGTTTTTCTTCGCTATGGCTGAGTGGCGGATGGACAAAGTGATCAAATTTATTAATAATTATGAAAAATTCCAGTGTTTGTGGAATTACAAGAGTGCCGAGTACAAAAGACTAGATTTAAAAAAAAAATGCTTGGATGCAACTACAAAAAGAAAGTGGAAAAGAAGTAGCAGAGCTAAAAACAAATAAACACTTGCGAACAGCATATCTCGTAGAAAAAAAAAAGTGGATGATTCAAAAAAATCGGCTTCTTCAGCGAAGTCAGTGTATGAGCTTAATCTGTACTACTATGAAGAGTTTACATTTTTAGATGGAGTAATTGTTTTAAGAAGAACCAAAAGCAATTACAATGTGTTATGAAATTATATAAATAGAAATTAATTGTTTATATTATATTTGATCCTTATGTTTTTACAGGACGACAGCGAAGAGTGTGCTACGGAAGCAGTCGAGGCAAATGTATTTGATTCGATGTACATGGAGGATCTCCATACACCCACATCGCTGGAAATACCTGTGCCGAGAAAAGGATTGGAAAAATCACCGTCGCCGTTATCTTTAGCTTTAACGTCTGTAAACGTGAAAAGAAAATCATACAAGAAGTCTAAAGAAGATAAGATAAACAGTGCGATTAATGCGATCGTCAACTTCGCAAAAGGGGAACAACAAGACAACATCTATACCTCTTTAGCTAAAATTATAGCATTGCAGTTGCAGCAGTTGACACCGGTGGAAGTGGCCGAGACGATGGGAGAAATTCAACTCCTGACTACTCGAAAAGTAGTGCAGTCTATGCTGTGGAGAACGCGAAGTCAATCCGAGTTGTCGTCGTCAACTTTAAATAGTAGGAGCGACAAGCTGTATAAAGCAATAGTCGATGCTGACGTCGAGTTCGATGTTAGTGAGTAACATTGGTTTTGTTTTTTTTTTCGCCTTTTTTTATTTTTATTTAATTTTTATTTCAGTAAGTATATAAGCTGTAATAAACAATGAATTTAAAACTGAAATTATGATATGGTTTGTTTTTTTTATTTCACTCCATTAGTATAGAACATCACCATCCCTCATACAATATTTTTTTACATTTTCTCGTATTTCACATGCATACTTATACCTATTGTGGTCTTGAGTACACAATGGAGTTATTGTTACAGGCAATTCCAAAATGTTGTTGACTTGCTCGGCGTTATCTGGTACTTGTTTTTTTTGGAGAAAGGTAATTCTGTAACACACAACATGCTCTCACCAGATCGATGTAATTATCCAGGCACTTCCACTTCAGCACTACCACATCAGAAGCTCTTCCGTTACCGCCCACATCAATATATATAAATTTGCTATGAGCATCAACCACAGCAAATAAGACAATTCTTCAGCATTAGAATTATAGTTGGAGAAATAGGATCCCGAATTTGGTAGAGCTTTGATCCTTATATGTTTCCCATCAACAGCACCTAAAGTGTGCGGGAAATCCCAAAATACACCAAAATCGTTAGCAATTGCAGACCATTCGTCTTGTGAGGTAGACACCTACCTCAAGAGTATTGATTAAATCGATAAGTATAATTAAAACAACAACAAATCACCTTTAAATGTTCGTACTTCGTACTTGATATCGTTTTGCGGGAAATATGCGACAAGAATTCAAGGGACCTGTAGGAATCACCAGTAGCAATGTACCTCAAAGTTATTGCAAGCCGTAGTCTCGAACTGACAGCATAACGCATAGTTGTATCAGTTTTTTTGATGTTGATATCCACCTATTTTTAGATATAAAAATGAAGTTAGTATTCACGAACTAAGAATTCCATCTTACCGGTGCGAGAACTTCTTCAAACTTGTCAATTGTCATCCTGCAAAAGTTACGATATTCCTTATCATCGTCCCACAAAATGTCTCTTAACAAATGTTTCTCCAAACTGTGTAGTTCCCTTTTCTCTAAAAACGGATTCACCCAAAACGTACAATATGTTTTCTTTTGTGCGTTTCTTTTTCCAATTTTAATAATTCCTTTAATGCCTCTAATGCAAACACACACCGATATGCTCTCTTCTGCGACATTTTCAGGAATGAAATTGTAAGCTATGAAATACCCACCCTAAATTTCATAGCATACTATATTTCTTTCTTTCTATGAAAAGTGACAGATGGTAAGCTATGAAATATTGCTCGTGGAGACTCGGTGTAATGATTTATACAAACTCGTACCTACCGCGATTGATAAGGAAACGCCTGACTATTCTATAATTTCGATTGGGTCAGCAGCACAGCAATAAAGTTAAAACCGTAGTGTTTACCTTACATGCTAGTGATAGTCCTCGATGAGATTATGTGTAAACACTTACGTATTTATTCCAAAATTGCAAATGCGTGTTCGACCAGTGGCGTAATACTAGCCTTCGCCGTGACAGAGATTACAAAAGTATACGGAAGAGATAAAAAAAGTGAAGAAACAGCTAATACTTAATACTTATTTACTTACTTAGGCGCTACAGTTCGGTGAGAACCTGGGCCTCATCTAACAAGCCTCTCCAGTTAACTCGATCCTTTGCTAACTGTTTCCAGTTGTGCATTCCAAGTTGGTTGAGCTTCCCATCCACTTGGACGCGCCACCTAAGTTGTTGTTTTTATTTTATTTTTTTATTTTTATTAGTATATATATAAATGTGGTTTTCCTCTACTTCGTTCTCCCTCTGGGTTAAATTCGAAGACTCTGCGGGCCGAAGCATTGGTGTCTATTTGCTCTACATGTCTTTAGCCACCTCAGGCGACTAATGTGCACTTTTCTGACTAGCTCGATGTCGCTGTACAACTCATATACGATAGTTCGCCGTTGAATCTTCTCCCTAACGCAAACGGGACCGAATACTTTTCGAAGGATTTTTCTTTCAAAACGACTGAGGATATTTTCATCTACCATGTTTCTGCGTCCTAAAGCAGCACTGCGATGATCAAGGATAATGCTCACAACTCAATTGCCTTTGTATTCCAAAGAAACAGCGATTGGAAAGAGTGATTTTTCGTTTTATTTCTGGTGAGGTACTGTTGGCTCAATTCATAGCAGCGCCAAGGTAGACAAAGTCCTTTATTACCTCGAAATATGGCTGTTGATTGTGATGTTTTGTCCAAGTCGTCGATGTTGTGTGTCCCTTCTTGTTAACAGCATATATTTGGGTTTTCTCTCATTTACCGCTAAACCTATTTTGGCAGCTTCAGTTTCAATACCGGCGAAAGCACCGGCGAACGCACCGGATCTTCCAATTGTGTCGATATTATCGGAGTACGCTGGTAATTGCACAGATTTTTGAAAGATTGTGCCTGCAGTGTTCACTTGTGAATTCCGCACAATACTTTCAAGTAGGATATTGCGTTACCATGTCTATAACCTTTTTTGACATCAAAGGCCTCGGTTGAGTCGTTACAAACCTTGACTGAGCATTCTCCATCCCCATTCTACACGGACGGATAAGTCTGGGATGTATGCCAAAACTCATACATGGCTCTATACTCGTATATTGGGTTCTACCACATGAAATGTCCGACTAAAAATTTAAAAGCCAATATTATTTTACCGTAAATTTTTATTCAATCAAAATAGGATCCGTTGGCATCTACGACATTTTTTCAACGTGATACAAGGTCAAATATTGCTTTTTCGTAGAAGTGCTGACTTTTTGAGGCAGTGAAATCTTCAAACGCTTTTGTGATCTCTGATCGGTTCCGAAAGACATTCTGCCGGCAAAATGAATCCAGATTGCGGAGAAGATGATAATCCGTTGGGGAAATATCAAGAGAGTACGGTGGATAGCATTGTCATGCAAAGGGATCGGACCATGCCTATTGACCAACGCAGGTTGCTTTTCAGCCAATTTGACATGCAATCTGTCACAATATTTGATAGCGTTTATCGTTTCTCCTGGTTGAAGAAATGAAAATTGGATTGGATTCGATGTCGACCAAATTGTCACCATAACCTGTTATGGGTAAAGATCGGGCTTAGGGTTATGTTTTGGTTTTTCCTCTGCATCCAACCGGATCTTTTACGATTATCATAAAGTATTCACTTTTCATCACAGGTGACTATCTAGTGCAATAACGGTTCAGTTTGGTTTCTTAATGTAAGCGATACGCAGATTTCCAGGAGCCGTAGTTTTTGGGATTCGTTCAGTTCATGGGGTACCCACTTATCGAGTTTCTTTACCTTTCCTATGCGAGAAAGGTGTCGACTTATTGTCATTGGGGATACTCCCATGCTTTGTGCAATATCCCGCACCGATTTTGTTGTGTCCGCAATCACCGTTGTTCTTAAAAAATCGTCGTCAACTAACGTTTCCGGCTTCCTATGTGGTTCATTTTCGTGGCTGAAATCTTCCGAACGGAACTTCCCAAACCCACGTCGTATATTGCGTTCATTTACAGCTACATCCTCAAATGCGGCATTTATGTTTTTCATTGCCAATGACGCATTATGTCATGTATTAAATTCGTAAGGGAAGAGGGTTCGAATTTGAATTGCCTACAGCATGGTAAATAATTCCAAGAATTATTGAACCCTAAAATTCTCACACGTCAAGCACACGTACTACTTTATTTTACAAAAAAAGGGAAAATTTAACGTTCTGAAACACATGTTCACTCAAGAACTTCTTATTTCCGACTGAGTGAAAATCAGACATTTTCAGCCAATAGCTCGCCTCTATAAATGCTGTCATGTTCGGCTTTAAAATCGCTAAAAAGATGATGCGTATCGATTTGGACTTCGTGAGTTTATTCCGGGATCTACCGGAGTATGAAGATTTGGTCGATTGTGGCCTTTCCTGGTCTGAAACCCCACTAATATGCGCCAATCAGCCAATATGGAAGATAAGACCTTGTATGTGATGTTGAGGAAACATATACTCCTCAGGCGTTTACACACTGTCGTGGACGAGGTCGTGGAAGTAGAACATGTTTCGGCTTTTCTCTAAAAATAAAAAAAATAGTTTGCGAAAATAATAATTTTGTCAAGTGAAAGCTAAGTAGCAGATTAGTTCGTTGACGTTCTGTCCGGATACGTTTCGAGCGGTACTTTTCGTTTTTCAAAAGCAATCGAAGCTAAGTCAAACAAAGAATTAAGAACGGGATGCAAAAGGAATAACAGCCTAAGTTCAAGGTGCAACCATAACAACAACAAATGTAAGAGCAACTACAACAAAGTTGTAGGTATGCGCTCAACTGCACCACAGCAGAGCGCTATTTAAGGATTAAAAATTTGTTGTAAAAGACGACGAAGGAGTTCTTCTCCTTCATACCGATGTGTGAAAAGCGGCACCGACTACTGATCCGGAGCAGCTCCTCGCGCTGCGATTACAGGCGATTTTAGTACCATATATCATACATAATTCTGGGTGGCTTCGACATTCTGGACAGACAACACCCGAAGGACGATGCGGAAAACAACTTGACACAGTGTGTAAATGAGCCCACGCGAGTACCAGATTTTGATATTCATACCGCCAACACGCTGGACTTGTTGTTAACTTCTCACCCTGATAAATTCAAGGTCTGTCTGTACTATGCCCTCTAGCCTCGTTGAACCACTGTGTAAGATGAACCTCAAAATGGGAGAAGAAAAGTTAAGGAGGAAAGAAAGAGATATTGATGTACGGCACTCTTGAATGTTTGTAGGTTATAATGACGAGGAAATAAGTACTTCTGCAGTCCATTCCATAAGTGAGTTGCATGACTTAGGAAAGGACCACGATATTTTAGAGTACATCCGGCAGTGGGATTAGGGTAAACTGATGAGCATCAATAGCAAGACGGGTGTTACGGTTGAAGATTCGAAGGGGTGGAATGCTTCTGGTAATTTCAGTGGAGTACTTGTGGTAAAAATAACGGTAAAATAGAGCTAGGCAGGAGACATTACGTCGCTGTTGAAAGATGTCAATTGACTGCCTTGAATCCTATCTAGTAAGTGCAAAGAGTTCTTACAAACACCTGACCAGATGTGGGCATTGTACTTCAATTTCAAGCGGATAAATGTATTTAAGCCTGTTCAGAATGGGTGAAGTATGTATTTTTAATGTCGCTTAAGGAAATCTAGACGTTTCGCAGCATCTTTGATGACATCGCATTGTGGTTATTCAAACGTAGGTTGTCATTGACACATATGGCGAGTATGCAACGTTCTGCGGTGCTGGTTAGTCATTCATGGATAATGGTTAGCTTTTTAAATTCAGTTTTAACATTAAATTTCATGTAAATGCGGACTTAAGATACAAATTGAATAAAAGGAAACATTGTTAGAAAGTACATATGAAAATTATACCTACATGCTCATATGCATATCGCAGTTAATGCAAAAAGCTTTAAATGCAAATCAGGAGAGACTTGACCAAAACCATTGTAACTATAGATAATTTTTCGTTTTCTGGTACTCGTCGAGTACTAAGTGAATTTTAAATAAGCAAGAGAGCGTGAACAGTCTGTATAGTATAAGTTAGGGTATGCTTCATGGTTATCAGTACTACATTCGGCACTCATGTTACTAAGGACTAATAATCGACAATATTTGGGTGGCTTTTTAATTCTTTTCTCTCTATTAACTGTAATTTATAGTTTTTTTTTAATAAATTTTGTTTAGTTGATTTACCGTTTAATTTTTCAAATAGTCGATAATAGTGCAGTTGTAATTTGGCTCTTTCTTTTGGTAGTCAAATACCAATATTTCGTGTAGTATATTCTGCTTAGCCTTGATCGCTGACTTTAGGATCAATAAGTCTAATATAATCTATACATGATGATTTTGAAGCTCTTGGAAATTGAGCAATGTGAACACGTTTATTAATAAATTTGCGGTTATCTTAAATAGAATTTATATACGAGTATACTACATACTCGTAATTATGCAGACTTTAACTTTCGCACTGAATTCGTTCCTCACTCCATTTCTATTTCCAACTATTTTTTTTTATTATTATTTATTATTTCAATTTTATTATTCAATACAATTCATTATAAGGTACAGATTAAGAGAAATTGCATATAGTACAAAGAATTGTTTTATAATTTAAGTCAATTAATATTGTGTACATAAATTAGATATTTATAAGTGTATTTAATTGGTTTTGAATAATATTGAAATACATTCTGTAGTTAAGTCAACTAGTATCGAATGTATCGCTAACGAATTGTTAAAAAAAAATCAAGAATAAAATAAAAAGGTGAAAGGGTGATTTATGTAAGAAAAAGAAAAAAACTAGAGAATGACTTTTGTGTTTCTCATTATTCTTACTGTACTATCTTTATTAGATGTTTTACATCATTGAAATCAAAATTAAAGAGCCATTTTTTAACTTCTCGAGAAAACGACAGAGCATTGATACTATAGCGTATAGCCAGCGGTAGTAGGTTAAAAATTATTGATGCAACCAAAGTATACCAATTTAGAAAGGGGTGGGCGTTATGTGGTGAAACAAACGCCAGGAATCTTGCGTTGCTTAGAAGCCCATGAACGGTTACGGGATTACAATTTAACGAATATCCACTCCTTAGGTAAAATATTTTAACCACTTTGTAGAAGTAGAGATGTTTGATAGGAAGTATTAAAGAGTTGCAAAAAAGCAAAAAACTGTGTTCTAGACGTTTTTTTTCTCCAAATGATTCTTAGAATATGTTTTTGCACCACCAGCGAAGGTAGGATTTTGTTGCTATATGTTTCTCCCCAACAAACTAGACCATATTGCACCTTTGATTGTACTAGGCTGTAATAACCTGTTTCTAAGAGTTTACGAGAGCAAACCAGTCTTAGGTGAAACATTATGCTGGTAGCTCTTAACGGATACTTTCTAAGTAAGGAAGTATGCGCACTCCAATTTAAGCTGTCATCAAACTCGAGTCCTAGATATTTAAATGTAGGTGCCCTCTCAATTACAAAACATTTTGATTAGCAACTAAGATCTAAGTTAAATGTGTTTTTCTGTACTAATTTTGCCACACGTATTGGAACTATTCGGCACATGTTTACAATTTGTACTGTGATAAGTTATTTTAGGGAGTTGCATAATATTAGATGATAGGCTAAAAATCATAATTTTGGTTTTATCACTTATGACTAGCTTATGATTTCTGAACCAATGTCTAAGTTTTTCTAGGTCATGATTTATATCCCCAAATAAATCCAAGTTGAAAGCATTGGAATACGAACAAGCTATGTTATCTGCAAACCGGGTCTGTAGTCCTTTTAATTGTTGATTAAAGATTGAATTGATATAGATTAAAAATAGAACTGGACCCAAAACCGAGCCCTGTGGAACACTTATATCAATATTCAGGCTATTACTCAATTAACCTTCTAACTTAAGTACTTGTTTCCTGTTATTAAGGTACAAAGAAAACCAATTGAGCATAAAACCTATAAAACCAGCGTTTTCTAGATTTGTTAGAAGTAACTTGGTCCACAGTATCAAATGCCTTGGTTATATCTATAAAAAGTGCGGCAGTATTCTTTTTGTTATTAAGGGTTTCGTAATTATAAACAAAATTTTAAGAGTGCATCCTCGGTTGATCTGCCAGCTCTGAACCCATATTGATTTGGACTAAAAAAAGAGTAGTGCTCTAAAAACGATACGATCTACTTCAAATCACTTTCTCAAAAATTTTCGAAAGAGCGGGAAGAAGAGAGATAGGTCTGTAATTATTTAAATTGTTTCTTTCCCCCTTTTTAAAGATAGGTACCACCTCAGCAACTTTTAAGCAGTCTGGAAAAATACCACAGTAAATACTTTTATTATAAATGTGTGCTAACACATCAACAATAAAGATGAGATTCTCTTAATAAGATCATTCGAAAAAATTCATTGGCGAACAAGGTTTTTTTAATAATTTAATGGTTCTAAACAATTCAAAGAATGTTATCGGATCAAAAGAAAAAGTATGCAGTTGGGAGCTTTCCCCGCTTAAGCAGCATGAGTAGCTATCAATCATGGAGTACGTTATCATTTTTATTTTTCATAGTGAAGAAATAAATTAGGATAAGTTTTCTAGGTCTTCAAAACAACAAATTTGTTGTACGTTATCGTTTTCTTGTTTTTTCATCAAAATGATTCCTCTACTAATCCACAAGTAAGAAAACTTTCTCTCTATTTGGATTTATTTAGCTCTATTAAACAACGCTCTATTAAAATTGGTAATACTCTCATTTGTAAAAATGAGATGAGTAAGTGGTGGTGAATGTATTGATTTTCGCCTATATACGTTGATCACATGAATTACACCGACGCGGAATATTGTTTGTTTTAATGTATTTAATATCACTTTGCTGTAAATTCACACAAGCTAGGTGGTAGTAGACTTTGCACACTGTGCATTGGATTTTTGACCCAGATCTTTCAACTTTACGTCCACATTTACACGTCATAATTAATATTCAAAGATTTGAAATTTTATAGAAAAAATTAAGTGATTCTAACAAAAAATAAATGAGTCTTTATACTTTGGAGTTTATTGACTAGAAAACCACAATTTAAACAGATTTACAGGAGCAGAGAAAACCACTACCGTTCACCTCAAACACTAATTCTTCATTCTTTGAATTGAATGCACTTGTTTCCTTCAACTATTAAAACCTTTCCACGAAAATGTGCGTATAAGCAGTTTAGCAGTACAGAAAATTCGTAATATTGTCATCTGAACATAAAAAATGAAAAATGTTTCTGCAGTTAAGGAGAGGTGAATTCGTTCTAACTTTTGGTGCTGGTGCAATATTGCTAGAAAGTTTCAGTCTACTACAACTATTGATTTATGGGGCTGGTGTCCAGCAATTTGTAAGGTTTCTGCGAATTCTAACGACTTTTTGAAATAACTACAACCCGATCTATCTGAAATTTGTTTTTGAAAGTTTAAATGATTTTGTAATTAACCGATCCTAATTATTTGCAAATGATTGACTGCTGGAGTATTAGAAGCTGCTGGCAACATACTCGTATGTACCTTCATCATTGTCACTACTTGAAATGACTACACGATGCTCTCGAAGTCTGATGAGGCTGCTAACATGTTTTGCACCTTTATTGATCAACAATAGCACAATTAAAGTCTCCTTTGGCTTTCTCTGATAGTATTTTTAAACATAGGTTTGGGCTCGGATGGTTCGTGTTTGGAATGGTTCTGACTTCCTCATCACATTGGTCTACGACTGCTGTGAAAAGATTTGCTTATGAAGGTAGGTAGTCAACCTGATTTTTTACCAGATTAATCCTTTTTCGGAACCTGTTAAGGGACAGAAAGCTCAATAAATTAGCTGCTATATTTTGGTTTCTCCCGACTTTCATTTAAATAATATTTTACGCCCATTGTAGAGAAAATTTTTGTTTGGTATACGGCTCCAGCAAGCGAATTCAACGTGCTATTTTCTATAGTTTTTTTTGGTTAATGCGACTTTCCTTGAGCTTGAGGCTCATTAATAGTCCTACTCGGTACTCTAATAAGTTTATGCTTTGGCCACAGCGGATCAGGCATCTGACCTTCACATCTAACTTTCCTGGAGATGTGTAGAGAGCAGATTCTCTCTAAATTTTTATGAACATTGTAAAACCCATAGTGGTCTCATGCGTAGTTAAGAAGGTAGGGTGCTGGATACTCCTACTCAACTATTTAACTGAGCTCTCAGGCGGTTTGTTTCGTCACTGGTCATTCCACCTTAGTCCAGACAAGAAGAGATTGTTGTGAAGATGGTGTGAGGAGGGGAAGTGATACGGAGAAGGGCGTATCGTTAGTTTGCAATAGCTAATCAGCAGGCGCCACGCGGAGCTGATGGTGAGACTGTGCTAGTCATTACCATATATTACTATATGTAATCTAAATTTTCTGGCTCTAACATGACAATAAACTAATGATTTGAATTTTTGGAAAACGACACTATATTAGATGCCTAATAATTCTTAGAAAAAGTAATTTATCTCTCTATATACAGGGTTTCCCCTAATTCGTCAAGGATAATTTGGGAAATGGTTTCTGTTTGTATTCTAAAAAAAAAAAAATCGGTCTGCAGTAAGGGTCAACATTTATCGAGAATTTAAGAAAAGGCTTACTTTGATGTACCTTGGGAAGCAGGCAAAATTAAAAAAAAAAGTTTTATTGCATTAAGCTCCAAAGGCTAGGAATAAAAAAAATGTTGTGTGGTTAATAACACCTCTTCCCACAACATCCAAAGTTAACCTTGGCGCCTTAAGCGCCTTTTGTATTAGAGGCTGTCCAATGTCAATACTCTTCGGATGTACACACAATAACAGCAGTCGGCGACCGTGTAATTTGTAGTCTGATTATCGCGTGATGCGCTGGTATAAAAGACATTGGCATATGGGAAACGGGCCAGTCAGCATATAGTCCAACAACAGAGGACAACAATAAAAAAGGAAATAAAATCTGACCATTGTTTTTTTCAATCAATTTCTATCTACGTTTGTTTTTTTTGCTTAACAGATTTTAGATAATTTTTATTGTATATTTGTACTAAAACAGTTATAACAAGTGTTCAAAGTGCCCTCCTTGCCCGTTTTTAGATTTCACTGCAAATGTTTATTGATGCTAGCTGCTGCCTCACTTTTGATGATGCTTCGAGAATACGCTCCTTCAATTTTTTCATTCTTCCCCATACAAAAAAAATCCAATACTGTAAGGTCAGTGAACTGGTCAGTCTTCCTATCGGATGATTACCTACTCTTCATCTAGCCAATTCTTAACCTCACGACAATGGAAGGCTGAAGCACCATCCTGTTGGAAATATGATGAAGCTCGTTGAATCAGTGGAATGTCCTCCATTAGTTCTGGTAAATCATTTCGCAAAAACTGCAGATACAGAATTCAGCCTAGGTGGTAGTTTGAAGGGGCCGATTAACTTGTTTCTAATAACATCTGCCCACATATTGACGCTGAATTTGTATTGAAATGATTTATGTTTCCTTATATGTGAGTTGTCCGCAGAGCATGTACGAAGATTATGAAAGTTTGTGATCCCTCTCTTGTGAATTGAGATTCGTTCGTTCAAAGAATTCTGCTAACAAACTCGTTATCATCCAAGCTCCGCTCCAGAAACGAGTTAGAAAACACAAGTCTCCTTTCCAAATTATCGGAAAGCAGTTCTTGCACAGGTGTATGGTAGTATGTAGAAGTTTTATGTCTGAAAACATTGAATTGGAAAGCTAAGCGTCTGATGCTGATTGATGGATCAGTTGTAATAGATTCCACTATTCTTTCATCAGCCGAAATTCTTCTTACTTGTAGAGCTTCCGCGTTAGGTCGTGTATTTGAAATTGAACTATCATTCCTCAGCCCATAAACGTGCCTTCGGATTTTTGGTTTGTTAATGCCGACATTTCAAATGGCATTTCTTAGCAACTGTAATATCAGGTCACTAAATCGTTATGTTTATTACGCAATTTCTGGAGAATAGTGACCTTTAAGTCAGAAATTAGCACGAGCAATAAAAATGGAACAGGCAGATTATTTAGATATCTGAAGGCTCAAACTAGATATCAGCTTTTTTAAACGTAGTTACAGTATTTACAGTATTTCTTCTAAAATCAAGGTCGTACCATTAGTATTAACAGAGCAATTTCCGTTAACATTGGTCAGGGTACATCAAAGTAAGCCTTTTTTTAAATTCTCGATAAATAATATCAGCATTGGAGATAGACTCCTACTGTGGTATGATTTTTTTCTTAGAATATACCTAGGAATCATTTCCCAAAATCATTACGAGTATGTATCATATAATAATATAATTTTTTTTCTTAACCTGAAATTTGTATTACACAGGGTGGCCCAGTTTGGGATACAGATATTTTGGGATCTCATTCATTGGTCTATGTTATGAAAAAGCATATGGGACGGAGTGCATTAAATTGTGTGTAAAAATGTTCCTTCAAAGAAGTAGGTACCAACAAATATTTAGTTATAACTACTAGCATATTAAACCCAGAGCAAACAAACTGGGCACGTTTGATAGCCAATTAATGGTAATAGTGTTTTATAGCTTTCATTTTCAAGATATTGGTTTTCAAATACAACATTTTTTAATTTTCCTTAATACATTTTTGTGAAACTCGAATTTATCTCTAAAAAGTGTGTTAAGTTTTTTGTGAGTATTTGTAAATACGCTTTGATTAGAGACATGTGAATCAGATCCTCTAATATCTGTATCCCAAACCGGACCACTTAGGGACTAAAAAAATCGGTTTGAGTGAAGTGAAGAAAGCAATTACAAAAATGGCGATAAAAAAATCGAGATAAATTCAAAGTCGCTATTTTATCACCCGAAAAAGTTGAGAAATAACGCAAACGTTGCTATAATACAAACACAGTGGAGAGACGGAAGCATGTACATGAGGATTATGTCAAGAACGTGGAACAGCAACGCAAAGCGAAAAACGAAATTTATGTGAAAAAAAACAGCAATTAACGAAGATGTCGATTAAGTGAGACTATTGTAGCGGGCTATCGTTCGTCAATGAAAGAGGACCCGCCGTGATTTCCTCTTGTCGAGGAGAAAAATTGTACCCGTTTCCTGCTGACCATTATTACAATACATTATGTACATATTAAAAAAAAAATTGTTGGTTGAAAATAAAGAATTTCGACAGTTTCGAGTGTTTCCAGTGTTTAATAATCTATTTGCGTTTGCATCCTTCCATGACCAATCGTGCAATTTTTGAAATTTAGTTTACAGTTTTGATATAAGCGGACAAGCTAACGTCCACTTACCTATACGATGACAACGAAGCATTGAAATTACGCTCGGAAATTCTGGAAATCATACAATCGGTCATGAAAAAAAATCCATACGTTAAACAATATCGAACTCTGGCCGAAATTTAAAAAAATAACTCGTGCAAAGATGTATGTATGTATGTTGTATTTGTTTTTGTTTTGAAAGCAATTCCGCAGATTATGCACGCATCTAGTTTACAACGTGGGACAAACTTGCCGTAATCATTGTCTCGAAAGATGGAAGTTTTACAAAGCATGTCGATTTGCGATTATTTTCGAAAAATCATCCGAAAAATATGGATCGTCGATGCAAATGCTATGTTGTTCTCTTTGGACTTTTAATTACAAACACAGAGATACAGAACGCAGCATAACTAGCACATAATATATATTACAGCTATAAATTGACATTTCGCAATGAGTTCAATATTTTGTTACAGACTGGCCGGCTCAGTCAACATTATATTTTGAACGCGTATTTAAAAGTTGAAGAAAACAATTTAGACTTTATTTGAAAAAATCAGGGTCAGCTGCACTGCGGTCATATTTACGTCTCGACCGATCACACATAGAACAGCAAACTAAATGTATCTGATGATTTTAAACCAGGCCAAGCTATAATTTTGCCGTCGACTGATCAGGGCATTCCGCGTTTTACACAATCACTTTACCACGATCCAATGGAAGTCTCACGAGTGGTAATGCAACCAGGTTTGTTCATTACATTGACAACGAATCCAAATTGGCCCGAAAAACGCAGAGAACTGAGAAATATCCAGCCAGTACAGCCTATGCTGCCCTTCCGATATTCGTCTGATGAGTTTTCTATCATAAATGTTTGGGCTAGAGTATTCCGCGCAGTTTTACTCCACGTATTTACTATCGAATTTCAATAACCTGGTTTCCCGCATATGCATCTGCTAATCACCTTGAAGGATAAACTCTTACCTCCTGATATGTGGATAAATTTGTTTCGACTGAAATTCCAGACCGAGAGACAAACGAAACTCTTTGATATGTAGTGATCAATCATATATCTCATGGGTTTCATATGGTATCCACCAACAGCACTGATATGACGAAGCCTGTGTGTCCGTCGTATTGTAAACGCGACAATCGGGCCGTATATCATGCGTATGACGGGAAGAAATGTGGAAAAATTGTGAGAATTGGCAATTCCATTATCGTTCTTTATAATGCTAAGGTTTTGCAAAAGTTCGACTGCCACATAAACGTCGAATATGACGCGTATCTATTGAGTAGCCACAAAAGCCAAGATTACATGAAATGAGGTGAACGACAAACTGGATCCTGAATTGTGCGAAGTGCGGATATACCTATATACGCGTTACGCGATTGGATGGAAGCTGCATGGCATACTTGCAGATTACCGACTCACGAGCATAGTCACAATATCGAACACTTTCCGGTTGACTTGTCAGACGAGAATTTCTTTAATTACTCTGAGGGCGAACAGCCGCTGCGGCTGTTGCCACGTGATATTGAACGTTTTCATCTGAAGTTATTGTTGTTGTAAGTTAAAGGCGCTTAGAGTTACGAGCATCTGAAGACAATCCGCGATTGTCGTTATAATACGTAGCTGCTGGATATGCAAAATCAGACGATTCCGTCTGTGCAATGATGAAGGAACCCGTGGACGTTATGATGTCCGCCGAATCAACTCGCTTTTTTACATAATTGATAATTAACGAAGACCACTGGAAAAATTGGCCTTGCCAGAACTGTCAGGTTAAGCACAGCAACGCGATTGTGGAAACCGATACCAAATTACTTCATATTCGGAGGCGATTTTCGACGAGCTTAGCCGGTTGTAAAGATGAGCGGACACAAGCAGGTTTTCGAGGCCTGTAAGAAAAATCACCCGTATTGTTTGTTTGAGAAAAAAAAAATAGCATATAGCAAATATGCGCGCCAGGGGCGATTCGCTCGCGTTTAGGGCTTAACTCTTGGACATCGGTAATAACAAGTTAGAAAAGCTCGAAATATCACAAGATCTATTACATGCTAATTTAATTTACGAATTTTATCTGTTTGATTTACCACCAAACACATTGAACAATCGCTTAATGTTGGCCGATTGAAACGACGAAGCGAGTAAAATAAATTCGAAAATTCTTCAAAGATTGCTCGAAGAGAGCGCGAAATATTTGTTCGTGGCGGGGAGGCAGCTGATGCCGAGCGGACAGCAAGACAATTCGCCTTGTAATATCTGCGAAGTGTTTATCCATCTAGGTTGTCGCCAACAGAACTACATCTAAAGTCGGATTGTATCGTGATGTTTTAGCCGAACTTGTGGATAAGCAACGGTTTGTGCACTACAAATAAAGAGGAATATTCTTATGTGTAAAATATTGACTTTAAATACGTCGGGTGATCGTGATAATAATAATAATAATAACAATAATAATAATAATGATAATAATAATAATAATAATAATAATAATAATAATGTAAAATGCTTGTTTGGGTACAAATGATAGAACTTATTCTTTTCAATACAAATCCCTTTATTCAGTACAATTACAATTCACTATTAAATTTTTTTTCTCAATACAATCCAATTTCTCAACCGCTTATACTTTTCTTATCTTTTACTTAAACCACTTAATCACTTCTCCTAATTAACACTTTAAATGCAACTGATGAACTCCCTTGCATACCTTGGGGATGCTGGTATTTATACTCGAATGACATACTTCGAGAACAATCCTCGCCATCCAGCGTCCCATACAATTTCCAATTTGCTAGAAAGTTCGATTCCACTCTCCAGTCATCAACGGTCGAGACTTTGTTATTCAAGTATCGAAATCAGGACTACCCATGTCAGTAAGGCCGAAGTGGAGAAGTACGCGTAACTAATTATCCCAACCCATAAAACAATATGGAGCACAACAATCAAAATTCTTATAATGAAATGCAGCTACCCGATGTCGTCGGGGCACTACCTGGAGCCAGCGCTGGGAGTGACAGTAATAATCGAGCCGCTGGTGGTCAGTCATTAGGAAGGGCGCTGACCGGGTTACCCGAAGAAACTACCTACCACTACAATAACCCAATTTATTTAGCAAATGCACAGCCTGCTACAAGTGTTTTGTTGAGGGAAGACTCAACAACCACGAACGCGGAACTGGGTAGGCAGCGCATGAAAATGAATAAAGCTGTTATGCGCTCCTACTACATTGCAACAAAGCTAGAAATTCATCTGAATATGTACCGCTAGCATATGCGACGGCTATTCTTAGAACAATTCCCATATTTGGCAAGACTTTCAGAGCAGAACATCGCTGATCGGAGAGGAGCCATTATTAGAAGATCACTTCTGGCACCACAAGAACTGCAGGAGGCCAAAATGTAGGCACAAGAGACTTGGGGTCAATCGGAACAGCTGAAACTTCTGTATATGAAGATGAGCCCACTCACACAACTCAACAAGCTACTAGAGAGGATCGAGATGGTCCAGCTTCGAGACATTCCCAAAATAGTGACCAGATAAGCAGAACACGGGGGGAACAACTAGAAACAACTGACCGTGAAGCACTTGCTCTGGGCAATAAATTTGCAGAAGCCCTTGTTGAGTTCCAAAACTGTGATCCCTGTCACAGGGACGGTATACGCCGACTCATCGATGTGCAAGTAGATAGGCTGTCGCACCTTATAAGCACAGTTATTCTACCAGAATATCTCGAAACAGCAAGAAATTTCGAACGGCTTCACCTGTTTTTATATGTATCTGCTGTCGCAGTTGTACGAACTTCGGGAAGGACGACAATCCAGTATGGGAGGAACCGATCAGCGCGGAGAGATGGGGAAAAACCGATCTGGGAAAGAAGACTCGAAAACAAAATTCAAAGGTTGCGACAAGACATTGCCAGACTTCTTGCTTTTGATTTAATGAGGGGAGGGTCCAAAAAGCTCAAGCGGGCTGTTAAGAGGATCGTAGCACCAACACCTTTGAATCAGCTAACGCAGAGCAACCTAAATGATATCAAAGATCGTTAAATTCAGCAGCTAAAATCATTCTCTAAACGCCTAAGAAGATACAGAGTCAGCCGCGAACGAAAGTTTCAAAACACGCTCTTTCATAGGGAACAGAAGCGTTTTTACAGGCAAGTTTTGGATTCTACTCCTGGCAGAAGGAGTGCCGAACTACTGTTCCACAACATATGGATAAAGAAATTTACTGCAGTGCACGAACCACTTGCATATTTCTTCAATGAAATGATGCAGGACCCCAGTAAAACACCTGAGTTTCTGATGTCAGGAAACACATACTTAATTCCCAAAGCCGGGGAATCTACCGATCCATGCAACTTTAGACCTATTACTTGCTTGTCCACCATCTACAAGCTACTGACTAAAATCATTTGCAATAAAATATATAGTTATAATCTGCTTAACAACATCTTGACACCGGAGCAAAAGGGATGTCAGAGAAACTCTTTAGGCTGCAAGGAATAGCTTGTTATCGACGCAATTGCAGTCCATCAAGCCAAGAGAAGAAAGTGCAACCTGAACATGGGCTTCATCGACTATACTCGTAAGAAAGCTTTTGACAGCCTGCCGCATCAGTATCTGCTGAAAGTACTGGAACTGTACAAAATTGACTCGAGGATAGTTGGGTTCATGAGACATTCCATGACAAAATGGAACTTCCGCCTCCATCTGGATATTAGCGGTAGTAAACCTCTACGCATTAAATGTGGAATCTTCCAAGTTGATGCATTGAGCCCATTATGGTTCTGTCTTGCATTGAACCCCCTGAGTAAAACACTCAGAAGGCTTAATTTTGGTTCCAAATTAACGCAGAATCAGGATCTGTAATCATGAATCATCTGCTATATATGGATGACATAAAATTGTACACATACGGAAAAAATAAGATGCATAGAATGATTAAGATAGACCAGGCATTTAGCGGTAACTTTGGCATGGAGCTGGGTATTGAGAAATGCAAAATGGTTCACTTGAAGAAGGGAGTCGTTCAAAATGAAGCAGATGTTTGCACGATAGGAAATGGAAATATAATTTCTAATTTGGTCTTATGTGAGCGCTATAAATATCTTGGCTTTCTACAGCTGAGAGGAAT
This sequence comes from Volucella bombylans, assembly GCA_949129095.1. NCBI lineage: Eukaryota > Metazoa > Arthropoda > Insecta > Diptera > Syrphidae > Volucella > Volucella bombylans. Next base: position 306,724,997 of record OX422140.1, on the reverse strand, counting down.
ATCTGAAACCGAAGTCAAGGGCAAGCTTTGCACGGTGTTCAAGCGTAGGACAGTTAAGGTCCTTAAATCATCAGTTAATGCGGGAAACAAAATTAGAGCCATCAACACCTGGGCAATAACTGTTTTTATATATTCCTTTGGCATTAGTAAATGGTCTAGCACTGATATTGATACAATGTCTACCACGCTTAAGCAGAAAATGTCAAAATTCAACTGCCACCATCCAAAAGTGCCACCGAAAGATGCGCACTTCCACGAGAAGAGGGTGGAAGAGAACTTGTAGATATCCCAAACCTGCATCAAGGCCAAACCACCAAAATGAGGGAGTATTTTAGGAGCCACATGCACACGTCCGATTTGATCAGAGCAATATGCATGGCGGACCAGAACTACACGCCGCTTAACTTAAGATCGGCTGAAGCCACGAGACCTCCCAACGTGTTTTCAATAGAAGAACGAAAGGAAAGTTGGAAAGCCAAGGCACTCAATGGTGTTCACCCTGCGCAGCTGCAGCAGAGCTACATTGACAAAGCTGCCTCAAACTTATGGCTTAAATGTGGAAATCTGTTCTCTGAAATGGAGGGCTTTATGATCGCTCTCCAGGACAGGATAATAGCTACAAGAAACTACAGGAGGCATATCCTGCATGAAGCTATCGAAAACGATATGTGTCGAAGGGTAACAGTGCCCTGGAAACCATCGATCACATAATTGGAGGATTCCCAAACTTAGCGGGAACCCAATACATCAGGAAGCACAACCAAGTAGCGAAGCTTGCACATCAACGTCTTGCAATAAAATGCAACCTGATAACGGAGGAAGTCCCTTACTGTAGGTACGCGCCTGAACCTGTTATCGAAAATAATCGATTTAAACTCTATTGGGACAGACAGACAGACAACCGACCAAACGATCAGTGCAAACCGGCCCGATATAGTACTCTTTGATAAGGCATCTAAAGTCATCAACATCTATGACATAGCTATACCTCTCAGCCAAAATGTGAAAAACACCTACACCACAAAATTGAAAAAATACACCGGCATCGCTCTCGAAATGCAAAGGCTCTATAGAGCAGACAAGATAAATATAGCTCCCATAATCATCTCGGCGACGGGCTTAATACCAAAAAGTCTTCTTCAACAACTAAAGAAGCATAATATTCAAGAATTGCTTTAAAGTATGCAGAAGGCGGTGGTTCTGGAAACATGTAACATGGTCAGAACGTTTCTACAACAATAATGTAATAATAAGAATAAAATAATATATATCAACAAAACACAAGAAAAAAAAAAAAAAAGTACTGAAGTGGCTTGCAGTTCGAAAGGTGCCGCCATGTTCAGTTTAAATGGGTGAGTCGCGCGGTATGGGGAGGGGGCAGAGGCGGGTAAATAATAAAAATAATAATAATAATAATGAGCGTAGTTCGGCACCGAAAAGTCTGGCTGCGGCAGATGCACGTCTAGCTGAAGTGCTGGAGTCTTGGCTAAATGAATATGACAGTGGAGGAGAGGCCGATGACGTTGGTGAAGACTTTTTGCCACAAAAAAGTGATCATGGTACTGACAGTGAGGCTGAGTAGTTTGAGTCAAATCAAGAAGTCCAACTGGATGTTCCTCATGTAGAAGCACAGGAAAATATGTGGTAATCTGATTATGAAAAGCTATTATTTCATGTCGGGCATTTTTATGGGAAAAACAAATATGAATGGTTTAAAACAACTCTAAATCGAGTGGTGCGAACGTCAAAGTCAACTTCCTACCAATCTCATAGAAATTACTGGAAATATCCTTTTTCCATTTGGAAGAAAGTTACAGACGTCGAAATTCTTCAAGAAATTATTAAAGTGAGTTGAAGTCAGGTTTGAAATGCTAAAGAAAACCATAGACATACAGGATTTAGATTGGATAGAGCTTCAAGCTTTTACTCGTATTGGGCCTTTTTCAAATCAAATCATGAAAATGTATATTAAATACACCCCACAGATGCAGTCTGTATTCCTTGTATTCGATTTGAGACTTTTGATTTGCCAATTTCTTAAAGAACTGCCAGTCTGTACAACATCGGTGAATTTGTCACCACATATGTTGATCGCATTTTGACGGTGTTCTCATCTTATTATTTATACGCCGAAACAGCTGGCTAAGTAGGGACTGAAAATGGTGTACTTTTGTGATGCAAAAACTAGCTACTTTAACTATGGCTACATACATTGCGGAAAGGGTTCTGATGGAGAAGGCTTAACATATGTTGAAAAGAAACTCCTAGTCCCTTCTCAATATGTCATATGCTTATCTTAAGCTTTGCATGGTTCTAATAGGAAAGTGACATTTGATAACTGGTTCAGTTCTAAAGAGCTCATTGATGTCATGAAAAAGGAGGATTGACATTTGTTGCAACTGTAAAAAAGAACAAGGAGAGTTACCAGCAAGCTGCAAGCTATCAAAGGAAATAGAAATGGGATCCACATTATATGGGTTGGTAAACCAAACTACAAACTGCCCTCGTATCTTATGTCCACGAACACGGAAAAGCTGTAATACTTGTATCATCTATGCACCATTGTAAGAGCATAGATAATAACACAGGAAAACCTGAAGAAATAGCCTTATAACGGGTGATTTTTTAAGAGTTTGGTTTTTAATTGACAAATTGACAACGCAGGAAAATTGCAAAAGTGTTTTAAATTTTTATTTGAGTTGTTAAATCAATGCTTGCCATTTACTTTTTAAAGATGATTTCATGTAAGTGTTTACCACAACGATGTCTTAAGCGATCCAATTTTGAATCCTTTTTTCGAACACGAAACAACGCAGCGAATGTGAGGGTACAACATCCTCCAAAGCACAGCAATGCAAGGAAGACAGGCAGACATATGCGAATTTATACGCATTCAACAGCACGCAAATGCGTAAAAGAACAAAGAAGAACAAACGCCACTCCTGCGAGGAATATGCACCCATAGCATAATTTAGTGACAACCGATACATGCTTTAACGCAAAACGACACAAACGTTAACACTGGTAGTGGTACTAGCAATCGCTTCTCACTCGGAGGGTCAAGGTTCGAATCCTACCATTGACAAGTTTTTCAAGTTTCTCATTTGTGTAATTGGAACTCAGACAGAAAAAATCTGCGTGTGAAGGCATAACACTGACACGTAGACTTGGCTGTTGTAGAGTTTCAAGCACAAAAAAATACTGTGAATTATAACCTTCGAATCACTCTGAGTGAAGAAAATACTCTCCGTCCTATTCGGACTCCCACCCCGGGAGAGCGAATATCGAAACCAAACACACCTGAGTTTCAAACCACTACAAAAAAACAATTTTCCTTTCTCCTCCTTCTACCTTTCCGCCCGTGCCCTGTCAACAGTAAAAGGGTATCAATCCCTTAGGCGCTCGTAAATTATAAAAAAAAAAAACTTACTTACAGAACTACACCAAAACGAACATATGTACACATGCCCACGTACACTACACACATGTACATAAATCCATTCACATCCTCAAACGCATTCATAAACATGCAAGTTTTCGGACACAACCTCTCACAGTGGCACATAAGCGCTTCTACATATTTTCTATCCTCTAAAACACAGAATTCATATACAATACACAAATCCATTCTTAAACATATACTTGTTCACACATGAGCGTATACATACATACACCCATATACATATTCCCAAATACATTAACTCTCACATGCTAATATCTACTAAACAGACACATAGTCATACCCAAATCCTCAGGCAAACACCCACACGTTCTTACATCCAGAAAACAAGTGCATGACAACAAAAAGAGTACTTGGACAAATAAGCCCTTGATATCTAGCTTATAGCTACTTCCCTACCCCACGAAGTTATGCCTTACGGCGGTTCCGTGGGATGAGACATGGACGATAATTTAGCGGGTGTGAGTCTCACATTGGCACCTGAACGGTGTGCTGTCATCATGCTTCCCATCCGAATAAAAAAAAATTATAGTCTGGAACGCTTACATCTCTCTCGCTAACTCACCCACCCGCTCACTAACTTTTGCACGTTTTTCTTTAATTCTTAAGATTATACTGTGGCTTCGCCCAGTATAGAGAGCAAAGCCTCCTAGTTTTTATATAAAATTAACTTTATTTACAAATATATTTTAGATCTGTTAAGTTATTAATTCAGAATGCATTAAAAAAATTTCAAAAGAACTGCACATTTAGATCTGATGCTAAACTTTATTCAAATAAATATTGTGTTCCTTTTTGGCAACAGGCCTATTAGATTCAGTCCCAAGGTAAAGATTTTGCATTAAACGAATCCTCGATCAAGTAAAAAAACAAAAAATATAAAGTTTGGAAAGATAAATTTTCTTTCTCACAGTTACCAGATTGATAGCATTGAATAGAGTAAGGATCTTGAAAAACATATACGTTATGTATAGTATTTGATTGAGTAGCCAGTTTAAAATAAAAACAGTTCACCCTAAGCTGAATTTGAAGTATTTTAATCCATCATCATGCGAAAAAAAAATTCAGGAAAATCTTAATTTAAATATACACACTGCTACAAAGAAGTAGAATAAACTGACACTAAAACTATCTTACGCTTCATCGAAAGGCCTAAAACAAAAGCTCCTTTATCTAAGCATACTTCACCGTCTTCTGTCTATAAATGCCATGCTTGCTTCTTTTCATAATATAGCTACGATGCTCAACTTGCCAACAAGTCTTCTTTTCAGCATCACCATTCCGGTCATAATCCGCTTCCTCTATTTTATTTTGATAATATTCCAGACAGAGGGGTTTCTTAAAAGCCAACGCATTAGTACCATTATACTCCGAAAAGACGAAATTGCTCGCTGAAGGGTTTTATGGGAATTAATGAAATTTGTATGCGCTTTGTTCGCAACGATGCTCACTCGTTGTTTTTAATTAAAATATAACCACTTAAGGAGGACAAAGAAATTTATGATTGTGCGGAAAAAACTACAAGAAGTATTCATGCGATACTCATACTAAAGAAATTCAGCTCTGGCAATGGTTCACAATAAAATACACTAATTAGTTAGGTGGGATGAGATAGTAGGAGAAACTCAGTTGAAGACTGAAGTTTGGATATGCTGAAGAACTTTGTGTAAAATATGGCAAACTGTTTAGTGGAAGTAGGTGTTATTATTTTACATAGACTGATACTTTCTTGGAGTAGAGATTTTTTCTGTGGCGGAAGTTATGACGGAAGGGAGTTCTGATATTTAGTTGTATAGACCATCATTAGAATCTTACTGTTTATATCATATAGACTCATTATGTTGATGGAAAATACCAAATTTTCGATTAAGGATAATAGAAGAATCATATAGATCACATAGCTGGTGTACTATTTTCCCATTGCACTTTGATATACTTTTCCATAAATATTAATACTACAAATTTAATTATATTGTACAACAGAGTTACTTTTTGAATGGGTGGTAGTGTAACTCACACGTTACACTGCCTTGAAATTAATGCAAGTACTCGAGAGACAACTCTGTCAAAATTTATCGGTAATAAGCCGGTAAATTTAAATATCACGTCCGTAAAGGGTGAAAAGGGTCTTAAATGGTACTGATAGCGTCAGCGGCAACACTTATAAGATTTCCGGCCGCATAGGACAGGATCTTCACAAAATGAACCAATTGACTGCAAATTCAGCACAGTCTATATTTGCGCTAGCAGGGCTGAAAATCTTGCGTAGTCTTAAAATGATTCTTCGATGGTAATATGAAACCTTGTCAATTTATCTGCTAGCCTCTACTTAGCTTAAAAATCAATTCAGTTCCATTGTTAGCTAACGTGTGAGCTTAGCGCTGAGTATGCTTTCAGGTGATGTTTAAAACTTGCTGAAATTCGTCACCCCTAGGGAACTTTATAGTTTCAAATAATCAATTGCAAGTGTACCTTAAATGCAACATCGACACTGTGTTCCACTGCGAGAAAATCTTTGCAATTAGAGTTATTCAAGAACACAGAATTATAGGATGGTTCTTATCCGGATCTATTTGAACATTTGAAAACCACCCCACCCATCAATTTAAACTCCTTCCAAGGATATAGATACGAGAGTAGTCGAGGGAAGTCATTAAGTTTGAACTTGCATATTTTATGTGTGATTTTATTCCAACAAGTATCCGATTTTATCGAAATTGATATTTAATTCTCAGACTATTAACTTTCGTGCGGAATACGACTGCTCATCTGAGTCTAAAAAGTAATGAGCATTGCAGGAAAGGTCTGCTCTAACAGCTGCAAGAACTCTTAGCTTCACCTACAGGTGGATTCGAAATTGGATTAGGATTAAACGTTGAATTGATGCCAAGACAGTCCTTGCACCAATTAAATTTCTGTTTACAACCGTGATAACAATCTTCTCGACGACAGGTCCAGAAAATCGCTTCCATTTGCCTTACTTGTTTGGAAAGAAAGTGTTTTCATTCTGTTAAGTCAGCCCAATATGATGGTATGCTACGGTCTGTACAGAAATAGAAGAGTTGCAAATTGTTCCTATTTAAAAGCTGCTTATTGGTGCTTAACAAGCGATAAAACCGATGGTCGGGGAATTACATATACATCTGGCTCGTAATGTTCCGTTTTTATGAAAAGAAGTTGAGCTCCAAAATTCTTAATATGGGACATTTTTCAATTCACGCTGAAAATGCAACTTGATCGTGCTCGTTTGGAACTACAGTTGAATAGCAAGCAAAGGCACTCTATTGCTATCAAGCAAATATCGCTACCGCTCTCGAAATGAGAGATTGACTAAGGACGTAACGCCTTGTTACAATCGACATCAAGGCTAAATTCGCCAACATATCCACCGAGAGAAAATGCTTCCAAAAAATATTTCTTCGAACTCCTCCACACCGTCTCCTTTGTATATATAACATTTAATTCCTGTTAGATGATTTGAGCACCAAAATAGGGCTGTGCACTATACCTTAAAATGGAATTAGGCTAATTAACCATTGTCAGACGGAATATCACTATACCTTGGAATTTTACCACACAGTAGCATGACGATCACCTGATCATCAAGCCGATGCCTAAGTTGATTATATAGCGATCGACGAAAGAAAATGTTCCAGCTTTTAGATGTCCAACTATTGTACATACTTTATTAATTTTTTTTTTCTTTTATTAAGATATACGGTGATGTGCAAAATAATAGGGACACTTCTACGCCAATGGTTTAAACGCTTCCAATTTCTCTCAACGATGACCGAAGAAAAATAAACTAACAGGATCTTAAGTTTTGATCCTTGTAAAATAAAGTGCATTATATGTACCCAAATACTGATCATGCATTCCAAATTGCTACCAGGGCTTCGGCTTCGACTTCGGCCTAAAATTGTGTTGTTAGTTTGCGAAGTGCGGTCAATTTTGTCTGTGCAAAATAATAGGGACGTCGGTAAGAATAACCTTTTAAATTAATAATTAATTGATTTTAGTTTTACGTTTTCGAAACTAATAGATACGATTAGAGTCTACTTTCAAGAATCATAATAAAACTTAAATATAAATAGTGTTTAAAAATGGGTCGAAAACAGCACTGTAGTGCTGATGAGAAGAAGTAGATTAAGAATCTTTATAATAACGGTATGACTTACCGAAAAAATTGCTGACATTTTTGGCTGCTGAGAGACAATGGTGGAAAACGCGTTAAGGTAGCAATCTGGTGCAGAAACTCGAGTATGAAAACTCGAAATATCTCGCTTTCTCAAAAACATGATATTGTGCTATTGCTTCATCCAGCGCATTGAAAAAACAGTGTAGCCTGGACGTTAACACTTCTACCATTGCAGGATTCTTATAGAAAATAGACTTAAAAGAACCAGCGCGAGGAAGGTACCGTTGTTAAGAGGTTGCTTTTTACATAGGAACATTCCAGCTGGCCTGAATCCAAATTGCGTGATATCCTTTGGACTGATGAGACGAAAGTCAATTTATTTAACTCAGATCTCTAGAGTTCACAAGTGAGTAGATCGTCCAATACCGCATATTACAATAAATACACCATCAAACGGTGAAACATGGCTTGGGCTGCATCATGGTATAGTGATGTTTTTCATACCAGGGTGCAAGTCTAATTCATAGAATTGAGGGCAACAGAACGGCGGTGTCCTACGTGAGCATGTTAAAAAATACCATGCTACCCTATGTGGAGGACACTGTACCTCTTTGATGGGTGTTCTAACAGGATAATGATGCTAAACACTCATCGAATAATTCCAAGAATTCCAAACAATGGTTTTCGGAAAACAACATTAATATTTTAAGCTGGTTGTCTAAATCGCCAGACTTCACCTCAATTAAGAACCTATGGCAATCGGTCAAAGTGGCATTCTTCAAGGCTGCGCCCGAAGCTATTCCACCGGGGGCTTGCCAGAAGCTCGTAGATTGGATGTCACGAAGTTGCTTGGCTGTCATAAAGAACAATATATAGAAAATAATTATTTTTTTTATATTATAACATTAGTTTCTTTCGTTTCAGTTTGCATTCGGAATAAATAATTTAAAGAACTGGTAGCTGCCCCTATTTTCTTTCACTTTTTTTCCTGTTATGCATATATTTTAGCCCTAAGCTCATTATTTTTATACTACCGACATTCAAATTATTATAACTCACCATGAAAACAAAGAGATTCTGAGTTTTTTGTATTTTCAAATATTAATAACTATTGATACTTTTGATATGGAGTTACAAAAAGAGTTACAGATCAAAAATATGAATTTTAGATATATTAGATTAGATATACAATGTTCAGCGTTCATTTTTATATAAATACATTACCGATTTTTAAGAGTATTAAGAAATATATTTTTCACTTTCTCAAATCTTACAGTATCTGGAAGTAAGTTATATTAAAAACGTGAGATGGCGTAGTAAAATAGTTAAAAGTTTGCTTTAAAAATTGTAGAAACAGATACTAAATTTCTGGCATTTACTCGCAAATTATAGTTTTCAATATTTCTAACAGAATAGAAAAATAGTGTTCTGAAAGAATATTTTTAGAACTAAACGAAGAATTTCAAGCTGTTTGAACGAATTTAAACCCCGATAAGATTCATATTGCGTTTTATTAACACTAGCTCAGATTTGTTAAAATATGCACGACCCCAACAAGATATACCATCCTGCACTTTGAAACTGAAAAGACCGTTATAAAAAAGTTTCAAAATTGGTTGAAGATATTAAAGACTAATATGATAAAGCTGTCCAACCACTCTGTTAAGATATAACTAAGATTACTATCTAAAACAACTCATAAATATTTAAAATTGTCCACGCACTCAACTTTAAAATAATTATTGCAACAAAAGTTCGTACTGTTAAAATAATTTTTACTATAATCGTTGTTGTATAAGAGAAAACTTGGGGAATGATAGAATCGGAAAATCATTAAACATTTCATTTTTAAAATTGAATAACATAAATTTGGTTTTATCGTTGATAATAATCTTGTGTTTTACAAACCATTTCCATGGCATATCGAGGTAAAAAGGTACATCCGCAAAGCTAACTTTTATTTGAGTATGAAAGGGGAGTATCATCGGTAAATGCTGTGATTTTGTCTTTTGAAGGTAAGACAAATAGGGAAATCACATATATTAGGAACAAAATAGAACCTATAATTAAAACTTGAAGAACAACGAGTTAAATGTTTTTGGGCCCGATCATTACCATTTTACTGTGATTTTTAAAATATGATACAAATCAAACGTATATACAACCTCTAAATCCTATATGGAAAAGATTTTGTGATATCGATAAATAAGAAATCCGGAATTTCTGATAAATTTAAACTGTGATACAATTTACCAGTTAATTTTAACAGTGCGATGTCAGTCTTACGGAAATTAATGTTGGTTGAACTCTGAAGACTATTAATGTTTTTAAGGAATTTATTAAATAGAATTGCAATTTCCAAAGAGTCAGAAACAGTTGAGTTGTTAACATTTAAAGCAATGTACGTACTTGTAGCTCTTCTATTGAAACTTCCGCTGAGCTTTTGTAGCCGGATTTAGAAGTGTTATTTGGGTATTTTCTAACATGAATAGAGAGCCTATGTTTCTTTCTGATTTTTTTAAATTAGCTGCAGAGTCACCCATGGCTTCAAACACTCATATTAGTTGTTTATAATATTTATTAGCAGCTTGATATTACCAACACGAAGCTATAGTCTTTGAAGAAGTAAGTCGAAAGCTATTCAAATTCAAACACATTAAAATTGGTTTTATAAACAGTTTGTTTTCTGAGTGTAATAGTACAGTCCATCTTAATAATAATTAAGCTGTGATCAGTTAATTTTAAATCATATGACGAAGTTTTGAATGCCATTTGGTTATTTCGATGAACCCTTACAAATATAAAAATAAACATGAATTAAAATGAGTAGGCTTATCCAGCAAGGAGTTAGTGGTGGTCGTGGTAGTGTATTGCCTTCCAAATCGGAAAGTTCGATGTTCAATACCAGCCGCGCCCAATAGACATTCTTGTTTTCAGGCATCTAAAATCTCTTAAGATGAATAGTTGCCTGAAATACAACAACAAGTCAATTTACATAAATAATTTAGTCTCCCCATACAGTGTTTAATGCTACTCATGGAACGAAATAACCACTGAGCCCAAACATCTTTCTTCTTATCTCTCTCTCTATCCCATTTTCTGAAAAAAATTAAAACATTCTCAGGCATTTTAAAAGTAGTAATACCCACTTGAGTGTTAAGTTCTTAAAAAAAATTTTAACCGGACACAGACAGAGTTGTCAAGAATTGATCGACATCTGCAGAGTCCGCAAAATGTTAATATTGAAGTCACCGAACAAAATTATATTCTTAAATATTAAACTTCCATAGTTTTTACTGTACATTTATGTAAATAATAAACGCATACAAAACAATAGCACATAACAATAATTTCGCAGTTAAAAACTATTATGTCGGCGTTTCGTAAATTATATTTAAATATTAATTTTTTGCTTAATAATACTCCAACACCACCAGCTGCATAATGCCAGAAACATATGTGCAGGAAAACCTATGCAGCAAAATTAGAGAACACTGTTTTCCATACAAGCAAACACACGTGTTTCCTGCGCCCTAAGCGTTGCTGCAAAACGAGTAGATCGCAAATCTTACTGCAAACCCGATGTACTAGAATTGTAAATTAGAACAGTTTAGTATATTTTAAGTCATTCGACGTTTTTTGAAAACAGCAGTTGAATTTTAATATTTTTGCGAAAAATATATTGCCAAAAATAGTGGAACAACTAATAAATTTTGTTTATATGATAAAAATTATAAAAAAATATGTATGGAAGATAAAAATTCAGTGCCATAAAATGTCACATTTTACCACATGTGTGTCTCATGTACGTTATTGCACGCACTAATGCAAGCAGTAGATACTACTGCAAATCTGTTTCAGGCATACGAATCATTGCATCGAATAAAAAATTAGAAATACCGAAATCAGAAATTTTACCTTTAAAAATCCAAATTTCAGAAACCTAAATAAGATCTGTTGAATAGATTAAAGAGGAAAGATGAGTAAAAAAATGTATCAAAGTTCTTTCTCAAACATGCTCTGATGAATTACAGAAAACCAGAATATTTCATTGTAAGAGTTATCGATGTAATAGCAATTGTAATTTTCAGAAAAAGAAGGAGTGTTATTAACCTTGATACTTTCAATATTTTGAGAAGATATAAAAAAATTATTATTTAAATTATAATAATTATTTTTAATCGTGTTTAAGAAAAAAAAAGTAAAATGAAAATTTTGTACTCCCTCAAACTTTCGTAAATCTTGGAATGATATATTTTTGTTACTTTATTTATCACATTTTTTTCTGATGAGAACGGTTGAGTTTCTCACTCAAACAAATTTACATTTAAGTTTAAGTTCGTTTGCCTTTTTCAGACGAAATCAACGAAGGCCTAAGGAATGTCTGTGGAAATCTCGACTACAACAAAGGAGAAATACTCGCTCTGTTAGTGGAATTATGTATAATTTTCAAAGACTACAATAAAAGCAAATTGCCAAGACCATTGTCGATCGCGAATTCCTCAACCTTTCAACAGTAGTATGCAACCAGCATCAAATACTGAACCAGTGTTTGTGCACACCTGACCAATGAAAACCATGGTTTAGTAAAAAGTGCAGCCAAGCTCAGCTTGCATAACACGAAGATTGCGTTCTATTGTAGTTAATAGTTCCGAGTTACTTAACCTGGTTGACTTCTAACTACGATATTTGTATTATAACATTTTAACGGCTAAGGAAGGAATCGTTATATTTCTAAGTACGTCCGAAAGTGAGCTTGAGGGTAAACTGATGAGTAGTCATTGTGAGACGTGCATTGCGGCTGAAGGTTTGAAAAGGCGTAATGCTACTGACAATTGCATTGGAGCATTGGCGGTGGAGGGTTCGGTGTTCCAGGATATGAATTTACTGTGTAATGTAAGCATCAACTATGAGTTTTATCGCAGAGTTTTGAATCCATTCCTTGACCAGACGTGAGCATTGTAGTAAAATTTTGGGCGTGGGTAGCCGTGGCTCAATTGGTAGTCGACTGGCTCCCAAATCGGAAGGTTCGGTGATTAAATGTTGGATGCCAAACATCTTTCTTTATCTCTCTTTCCCATTTTTCAAGAAACTTAACACATGCTGAGTCACTATAAGTGTTTTATAGCGGGTCTGAGCTTGAGTGTTAAGTTCTTTTAAAAAAATGTATGAATGCTTGATACATACATGTGTTGAGGCCTGATCAGAACCCCAGAGGGGGTGAAACATTTCTTACGTTGTTTCAGGGAACCTACACATTTCGCAGCATTTTTGGCAACATATGGTCATTCCAACATAGATTGTCATTCGACTATGCAACTGGTATCAATGGATAATGGGTGGGTGTTAAAAATTCTCTTTAACGAGAGCAGAGAGCAGTGTGCTTTGGAAGCACTAAATCCTACTCTGTTGATGGTTCCCCAATTAGTTATGCTATTAACATCGTAACTTGATAAGCCTAATATACGCTGTTACCTTTCTAGAGCTGAAGGGTAGTAATGTGCGTTCGGAAACGACGCACGATGAAAAGCAGAGAGTACTATCGTCAGCAAAGGAGTATATTTGATTAAAAGTGACAAACAAAAGCTCATTTATGAAAATTAGAAAGAGTGTCGGAGACAGAATGGAGACATGTGGCACACCAGCACTTATTTTGTGAACATCAGACTTAAAACTTTCCAAGAGAGCTAGAATTGATTATTCCGAAAATTAATTTTTAACCCATTGAAGAAGAGCTTCATCGATTTGAAGTGGACGCATTTTCGACAAAAGAGTGTTGTGAGTGATGCCAAAGTCTGCCTAATGCATTTGAAATATCAAGGGCAGCTAGTTTGCTTTTGCCTGATTGATGTATGCGTTAGTTCCATTTTTCGGTGCGACATGCAATCGAATCACCAGTGGACCTATTGCTAGGAAAACCGTACTGCCGTCATTGAAAGGTTTTCGTGTTTCAAGACATTTTATGAGCTGATGGTTTATCAGAATTTCCTTGACCTTGAAAAAAGAGACGTAAGTGCAGTAGGTCCGTAGGAGGAGAAAGAGGAAGATTCGTCTTTGGCTGGATACATGATATTTTCCATCTGCTCGAAAAGAGTCCTAAAGTGTAAGATTGATGCAAAAGCTTACGCAGTGTTTTACCAGCATAAAATAACACATCTTCAGAAGAAGTGGAGATATAGCATCTGGACCTGCGGATTTGTGTATATTGAGATTTTTAGGTATTGTTTCTATTACACGAATGCAAAAGTGGATTCATCCCATAGAATAATCGACGAATTCAAGTGTAGGTGGTGATAAAGCACAATCTGGGAGTGTTGAGCTGGCCGCAGAGTGCAAACAGATTGGGTTTGTTCAAATACATAACATAGTTGAGATCTGGAATGTCATTGTAAATGAGAGTTACGAGTAATATGCAGGATGAGGCAGATTTGTGAATGTATTTGACAAACTGCCAAAAGTCTTTACGACCTTTAAGACATTGTCGTATTTTTCGACTCAATTGTTGGTCATATTCAAATTTCACACGCTCAAGAAACGCGTTGCAGACATTTCTAGCTCTCTGAAATTGAAACAACAACAGCCTCTTTACAGCCCGAGTCGTACCAAGCCTTTTCTTTTGGTTTGATACTCTTCATCCGATGAGGGATAAAGTATCTTATTTCAAAAAAATAGTATTTGTGATCATGTCAGCAGCGGCATCCAGGTCGCTATCGGGGAAACATAACGACCAGTTAAAATTTCTAAATAAGCTGTTAAGTTGTCTGCAATAGGCTCGTACTGCCATAGGGTTCTTGTAGGAATATTTTCCCTAATTAATAATTAGTGTAAGAAACATTAGCTAATGTAACACAATGGTTCCTCGAGCCTAAAGGGCTCTATGATGAAGGTGACGTAAGGTTATCTAAATAATTATTGTCTTTTAAATAATTATCGTGTTTCCATATTAATCAAAATAGCTACAAAATGTAGGTCAAAGAAGTTTTTTTATAAGGTAAAATGTACTACGGACCTAAGGTTCGTAAGTTTTTATTTTTTAACTCAACAGAAGGATTAAAACTACTTTGTATTACGCCACAACCATAATTCGTAAAAATTCATAAATCAGATTCACTATATACATATCGATATTTGCTATTACCTCATTATATTTCAAAGGACGTGATTTTCTAAGTTGTTATTTTAAGAAATTAAATTAAAAAAGTCAGCAAACTGTTCCAAATTGAAATTGCATTATTTCCGCTCAGGACCAGCTTGAGACATAAGATGTAATCCTTTTTTAATTATTTATCCTTAATTCGACTTCCGACAGGCGATGTTTAAATTTCCGTAAATTTTCCTCATAAACTTTTACTCTTGAATTAAGGGAGGAACAATTTCCAAAATCAAATTACGGGTAACATTGCTTGGCAAACGCGTCCAACCGAATTTCGTTACCTCATCATCTCTTGACCCTTGTCTCTCTTCTTTCACCGCTTAAGTCCTGTCTGGTTTGTTTTAATTTGAAATATTTTCTTTAATATTAATTTGTGCTAAATGAGATAACTTAAGGAGTTTGATAGGATCTGAGATACATATTCAAAAAACAAAAAACATTTTATTTGAGTCTCCCACCTTTCATCAACCCCACCCACTCGATGTGTTATCAGAAATGTAATCAAACTTTTCATTAGAAACTTAGTCCTTGCGGATGATGAAGGCTTTGGTGTGTACCTTCAATGTGTGTACACTGCTATGCCTGGATATACTCGTACATACCACACACAATACACTGTACCTTAGAAAAAAAAAACATCAAGAGCTAGGATATTTGAAATTTAAATACTCGTATTTGTTCACCCACAAATACCCGTATATCGAACGTACGAATGTGGCTCTAACTGCCTAATCATTGTCAAAGGATTTAGAACTTTGGGAAAATAGAATTTGTTTCATTTTATAGTCGAGATCTCGAACTATAATATGAAACGGGTATTACAGTACTATGTATAATGTACTATTTCTCTCGATAGGTTTAGTTGTGATAGTTTTATCAGATATTTTCTCACCACTACAGCAGGGCATTTAAGTTTTAAGAACAGTTGCTGAAATGTATTTTTGGTTCGGTAAGTATAAACTTTGTATAGAGGAAAGATATCCATAATCGGATACGGAGATTAGAATTGGTTTTTCCAAGATATTACGGGACTGTGGTTCCATAAATATAAGTTCTGCACCAATCGTATTGTAGTTGTTGTATTCGCTACGAAATTAATAGCAGAAATGAGAAATGAAAATCGGAGGCCGCAAAACTGTTTTTGGATGAATATACTCGTATTTAAAAAAAAATCATTCTATCTCGTGATTAAATACCATGTACTATGTACCTAGATATTTATATGCAGGATTTGAACTATTCTCTACAGAAGAGATTTATGTCTTACTAAAGCGTCATGAAATCCGAATGCTGAACTACATAGAGCTGGGATACTTTAACACAGCTTGTGATTTTAATTGCCATATGAATTTAATCTACAGATATACGAACATAAAAAAATCTCTAAAATTGAAAATAGTGGTCCTATTGTAAAGCATATTCCGAATTCTCCAGTTGAAGATTTTGTTTTAGTTCTTCTCACCTTCTCTGTTCCTAGAAGTCATAAGCGGCACTTACATATTACATAATCAACTGTATGTCTATATCTATGTTATATTGGTAGCGCAGCTGTTATTTAACTGATATTTAGCCTTTGATAGTAGTGTCATAGGTCTTGGAAAGTTATTTTAGGATACTCGATATGGCCCCGGTTAGCTTAAGTCTTATTTCAAACTTAGGCGTAGCCTTCACGCAATAATGCTGTACGGGACTTACCTATTAGTTGATGTTAATGGAACTTCCGTGTGACTATCTTATGATGATAACATCAGCGGAGAAAATATTAAGACTACTTAGGTTGTGGTCTTAATATTCCCATATCTATACACTTTGAAGTAACAAAAATATTAAATCTTTTAATTAACAACAAAAGTAATTTCAATTTACTTATTATTTCAAAGAGAATTAACCTTTGTATCAAAAAATAGATCTATTGAAGTTGCAGACTCAAAGAAGAAGACCCTGTTTGACCACTGCTTTTTTTTTTTTTTTTTAAAGAACTTAACACTCAAGTGGGTATTAAAATGCCTGAGCACGTGTTAAGTTTTTAGGAAAATGTGACGGAGAGAGAAAGAAAGATTTTTGGGCTCAGTGGTTATTTCGCTCCATGGGTGGCATCCAACATTCAATGGGGCGACTAAATTATTAGTGTAATTGGGCTTGTTAATGTATTAGAGGCAACCATTCGTCTTACGAGAATTAAGTTGCCTGAAAAAAAGAATGTCTTTCGGACGAGGCTGGGATTCGAACACCGAACCTTCCGATTTGGAAGCCAACACACTTGATTATCTTCAAGTTGCAATTTGACACTAGAGAGAAGGAAGGCTTTGTATAGCATGTAGGATGAGCTGGAAAACCTGGTGAATCATTTTGTTAGTGTCGCATAGTAGACATTTTCTTATCCAAGGCGGTCGGCGAAACAGTTAATAGTCTCACGGGCTCTCTATCTCATGACTTCAAAATATTTGTTGGAAGAGTCTGCAACAGAAGGTAGACGTATACGTAAAAGTTGTATTTGGTTGCAATAATCTGTCATCGCTTTCTTGCAATTGGCTAAAGTCAAACGTTTGGAGATAGGAGTTTATTTCTTCACCAACAAGAGCTGATCCTCTTTTTCCAGAAATGTTAGATTCCAAATTGAACTGTAGGGAAAACATCGAGAAACGACATACAATGCGCTATTTTAGTGAAATGCTTTAAGGAAACGCAATCAGCTCTTAATCCTCAAAGATACAGATAGCTTACACCAGAATTTTGTGACTAGCACAGGATAGGACAGAATGGTGGAATAAACAAGTCAAAAACATGGAGGGTCTGAATTTATACTTTTGTACTAAAGTTTAAATCGGAAAAAAGCGGAAGGAGGAAGGCTACAGTGAACCCTAGGAAAACTTAGGAGCTAACAGCTTCTTCGGAATAAAGAATGAATGTTATGTTATGATGTATATAATGAGGCGAGAGTAACTACGATTCCCGAAACCAATTATTACTAAAAATGATTTCTTCGAGAGGTCAATAGAAGTCTGTTCGGATACCCAGGCAGCTGTTAAAACTTTCCATAATACTCCATAATTACTGTTTAATACTGCATACTGAATGAGATATCGTGTTACGAGTATAATACGATGACATATGGATATTCCAGGCATTGAGAGAGCTGATGAGTTGATGAGCAAGTGGTCGACGCTGTATAATTTACAAGCCATTTTCACCGTCAATAGAAGCAACATGGACGTGGTCGAGCACACCTTTAATATTAACACGCTATGATCCTCTAGCCATTCATACATGAAAAAGGGATCTTTATTTCTAGTTAGATTTAGCTACTGGAATGTGTAGGTTGTCTTTGGTATTATTACAGAGAAATACGATATCGGCGTTTCTTCGGAACTCCTTCTATAGAAGCTGCACAGATAACGAATATATTGAGTGTGCTCCTCGCCTACTGTATTGTTGCCTTCTCAGAGAATAGTATATGGTAAGTACTCTGGACAGTCACTTCTTCACAGACTTGGAGAACTTACTAGAGGTATCACTTATAAGTATCTGGAATGTTTTGACATAATTGTTTAAATGATGAAAAGAGAAAGAATGCTATTGCCGTGTACTCGTATCTGTTGCACAGGTTCGCTCAAAACGGCCCCAACCACTGCTCTAGATACCGTTTTGGGCATGATTGATGAACATATTCAGGAAACTTTGCAGTCAAAATTGAAGGTCTATGGTTGAAAAATATCATAATTCCATCGAATAATAAAAGCTGCCCTGTTTAGGTCCTCATGATCGACTATATAGATGTACTCCGGTAGATCGAAGATTGTATACTATGATTATAGTTCCGAATGGAGCGCTACTCACTTGAAAGTATATCTTCATTTTCTTCGCATCGGTAAAATAGCAAAATCCCAATTGGAACAAGTTTCCTTAAGAAACCAACAAAAAATTAAACTTCCGCGTCTAAAGTCATCCATCGAATTAATCGGAATGGAACAATAAATTACTATAAACAAGTAAGAAAATAAAAGCTATATACGAGTAAATGAACCCAAAAATAGGCATTTTCAAAAAAAAAAAAAACAAATGTTTTGGAACTTCTCCAAACGAGATTATTTGTAGTGGAGGGATATTTTTATTTTAGAACTTCTCGTACTCTACGAAGACTTACGAGTACATCCAATTATACTTGTTTTATATTTTCTATAAAAAGACAGACTTATAGGTCGGATTTCCTTTTGAGAAATGTGACTGAAATAATATGGAACTTCGCTAACCTTGTGAAATATGCCCATGCTTCAGACACCCTGTGAAGATCCGCCGACTTTTGCAGCCCGTGACGTTTGATGTTTTATATTTAGCTATCAAATTATTCGGTTAATGCCAATCATTTTAATGGCTTTTACCGCAACTAGTTCTATCGTCGATTCTCTGGACCTTGGATTGACTTGTGGAGAGTTAGTTCAGCTAGGAAACGTGAAATAGTGGTAAATTTTAATTCAAACAGTGGGAAAAAAATTAAATGGACCAAAAATATAAATACACAAATCATATTTCTTGGAAACTGTCATCAACATCTAGGGTAATGACTAATATACTTATCATTTCTGGAGAGTATTATGCTTTGAGATGTTTTTCTGTTCTGACATTCATTAACGAAGAAATGAGTGGGTCCGATGAGGCTGCAAGCATGTTGAGAAAGCCTTCATTCTGTCGCATCCTTGATTTTTAGTATTACTTCAAACTTCGTAACGCCAGTTATATAACCTGTTGCCCCTGATTCTGAAAATCTCCTCGAAGAATTTCCATTTTTGTATTTCCAAATCCTTGTTTTGGCCTATAGAGCCCAATCTCAAGCTTTTGGATCTTTCGTTTTCTTCTTTTTCTTGCCTCCTTGATTCCAATAGATTCATCAATATCCCCTTCCTCTTGTCGAAATGTATGTGTTGTATATGCAAGTTTCAAATAAGTTCCATGCACCTGATTCTTGCATGTAATGGAGAGATTACATATTCGCAGTTATGTTCGTCATCATTTGTTTTATCTTGATTGTTGAAGTTTTTTTTGCGTTCTTTTGCATATGGGACATGACTAGGTTGACCTTATATCTGTTATTTCATGAAGAAACTTTCGGTCAATCATAGTTAAAAAGAACTCGTGGTGGACACCTATCCCGATTTCGTCATTAACTTTATATTTAGTAGGTTGAAAGTTAGCAATTTGACTTTTGATATTGTTAGCTGTGTTATGAGTTCTATAATTTTCTTTGCATATTGGAACACTATGGGTCGGCAAAAATGAATTGATGATGGACGAGGGGTCCTTCAATGTTCACCATTTGATCTGTTATGCCTCAGTGGAACAACTGAGGCCATAAACATGTTTACATCTGCTTCACCATCTGGTTTATTTATTTTTTGCTTGTAGGCACACTCCATCATAGTCCCACTTACTTTGTAAGAATTCTTGGAAGTGCGATTAATTCCCCTCACTTTTACTTTCTAAAAGTCGCCTTGCAGTACGATCCGTCATGTCTTGAAGTTTTACTCTAGCTGATATATAATTTCGTAATCTCCTGGTACTGCCTTGTTTTTGGCAACTGTTATAGTTCTGTAGGATGGAAGAACATATCAATACCTTGTGTTTTCTCAAGGAACCTCTCTGAATCTTATAAAGGGTTTTCCAATAGGGACTTGACAACTTTGAATTTAATTTGTGAACGAACTCTTTCACTAATCATCAAACTGTCACTGTCAATTTATTCAGTAAACTCAACATTTTCATCGTGGTAAAGTACACAAACGAGGAAAGTCTGCAAATTATAAAAAGATTTTACCGAAATTCGGAGTCGGTGACTGCAACTTTAAGAGCGTTAACTTCAATTTTCGGTCGTAATTCTCGCCCTAGTAGACAGGCAATAACAAGTTTAGTGCAAAAATTTAAGTGTACATATTCGTTGTGTGATGTTGCCGTGTCAGTGAGACAACGGGTTGTCGAAGTGTGGAAAATATCGCTGCCGTTCAGGCGTCCGTAGCAAACGATTCAAATCATTCAATTCCACGACGTTCTCAAGAATTGGGCATCGCTTAGACCATATTATGGCGTATTTTGCGTAAGGATCTTGGTTTACACCCATACAAGATCAAGCTGACTCAAGAATTGAAGCCGATGGACCATTTGAAGCGACAAACGTTCTCCAATTGGGTTTTGGAGAAGATGCACCAAGATGATGAATATCATCGCAAAATCATCTTCAGTGACGAAGCTCATTTTTGGCTCAATGGGCTCGTCAATAAGCAAAATATGCGTTATTGGTCGGGTGAAAATCCACATGTGCTTCATGAATCACCACTTCATCCACAAAAAATAACTGTTTTGTGCGGTTTGCATGCCGGCGGCGTCATTGGGCCATATTTTTTCGTCGACGATAACGATCGATCACGACGATCGTCATGAATGGGCAGCGTTCTCGCGCCATGATCACCGATTATTTTTGGCCCGAATTGATATGGACTTGGGCGACATGTCCATTATTGAAGGGTAAGTATGGTGAGCGTGTTATCTCAAGAAATGGGCCAGGCGATGGGCCGCCTCGTTCGTGCGATTTAACGCCGCTTGACTATTTTCTGGGGGGCTACGTTAAGTTATTGGTTTGTGCCAACACGCCGATGATGTTGGAAGAGCTCAGAGCCAACATTGAACGCGAAATAGCGGCCGTTTCAGGCGAAATGTGTGGCCGAGTCGTTGAAAATTTGGTCCAACGAATCGACCGCTGCAAATGTGCCCGCGGTGGCCATATGAACGAAGTCGAGTTCCATTCATAAATGGTTTTATTGTACTTTAAGCCGATAATAAAGTTTTTGAAATATCTCAAATGGTTTGCGTTTTATTTAAAAAAAAAATTTGTCAAGTCCTTATTGGAAAACCCTATACAATAGATTCGGACTTCTAGGACTAAAAAAGCATTTCTCTAACCCTGACAGCCTCTTTGCCACCTACCACGTTTCTCATATAAATTTAAATACATACTATGTATGTTGTTGCGGATTTAAAGAATTTACCTATTTGAAATTTGTTCTGTAATTCATTTTTTGTAAGGACTCTGTGGTGAGTCAGTGCACAAGCACCGGTATTTTGTTATTTATATTGCACAATAGCACATCGAGCACTATTATCAGCCGATGCATACTCTTTTTTTTCTTCCGTTTCCTTTCAACTTGCTTCACCAGCTCTTCGTTTATTGGCGATGATTTACACAAGCCTGTGCGTGTACGGTTTTTCTTCAGCAAATTTTCGCAGCCGTACCACCAACCAATACTTTCACACATATATTTGGTCACCCGCACTTTCGTGAAAGGCATTTGTCATCTATTCTTGATAAGCAAGAGAAATACAGTTTTTTGTTAACGATTACATACAGATGTGGAATGCGAAAGTTGGTGACTGTCGCTGCGAACATATGTATATACATACACAGGGTGTTCCAAAAATAAACTTCCATCCGGAAACGGGTGATAGGTCAAGTGCTGTCGGTTATCACAAAATTATAAAAAAAAATCTAAGTCATGTACTTTTAAAATTATTGGCACTCAAAAAAAAATCGAGAAATCTGACACCCTGTGACGATCTTTCAAGTGCAGTGACCGCAAATCTTTACTTTTCTTCAATTTTTTTTTGCCACGTTACCCTTCTGTAAACTACGGCCCAAAATTTAAACATAACTATATCGGTTTTAACTAAAATATTGCTTTTTCGTCCATCCATGTATCTGAAAATCATTAATCACCCAATTTGAACTGACTGTACTGACAAAAAAATGTACTATGCCATTTTGGCAAGTATCTTTAAAATATGGCGTATTTAGTCTGGATTCCAAAATGGTATAACACTTGCTAGACTAACGCTGAATTGAGGACAAAAAAAAATATTCTCAAGAATAATGGGAATCGAAAAGACTGCAACAAGCAGGAGTTTAGTTTCCGACAACAGAGTGCACGTTGCACCTGTGTGAATAAAGAAAAGTGCAAGGTAATCAAAATCAACTTATAAAAGGGATACGTAACAAAATTCAGCAATTTCTTTTTTGTAAGAACTTCAAAGATTAATAATAAATGAATCTCTTATTTAATGTTCTTTTTGGTAATTCACTGTCAGTGACTGTTCTCTTTACTGACTCTCCTGTTGTTCTAGTGTGAAAAGTATCATAATATCAAAGTTCCGTATTTGTAAATAAGTATCATATATACTTAAAACCGTAACATTTTTTACTTCGTCTAAATAACACAATTGGCGGCGAAAATCCAGCTATAACCATGTCAGTGTGTTTCCTTTTTTTTTCATAATTCGTTTAAATTCGTTTAAATAACAGAAAATTGTTTGCAGCGGTGGGATAGTAGAAGTCCTTGAAAAGTGAAAACAAAAACAAAAAAGATATGTAAAAATAAGAAAAAATTATTGATATACGGAAGTTGCTGTGTTCCAGTGAAGGAAGCTCTTAGTATTCCAGAATAATTACTATGTTCCAATAAGGGAAGTTTTAAAGTGTTCCAGAATAAATATGAATAAGTTCATCATAAATTTGTTAATGTAAGTTTTATAACTGTTATTAGCATAAAGTAAAAGTTTCTTAAATAAGACAGGTAAAATGTAAACATTTGCTAGTAGACGATCCAAATAAATTTCCCTTAAGAAAGAAAAGAAACCAAAAGTCTAGAGTAGATATGCAACATACAAGGCAGGTATAAAATTCTATTAAGAAACTAGGTTACCTGGAAAGTTTTCATGGGTGATAGCGAGATTAATAGTGAAGAAGATGTTGACAGACAGATTGATAGTAATAGAGAAGTCGAAATCGAATTCAATAGTGCAGAAAGAGAATTAGAAAATTTAGGAAATTTAGAAATGAACGAGAACGTTCATCAAAAATTGGTAAAGTAAAAAACAGGTTGTCTTCAGAGACACAGTAGTCCTCAAGTACCTACACATCGTGAGTTTATCAATAATTCGACAAGCCAAAGATGAGACAGTTGCATTATATACTCAAAGGGTGGAAACACTAGAAAGGCGTCTAACTCAAAGTAGAAGACCAAAAAGGTCCCATGGAATATATTAAAGTTGAGAGCCTTACTGTATTTATTAATTGGCTAACGTCCGTCTGATCTTACGCTGTAACCCAAAAGCAAAAGGATTTAGCCGAACCTAGCCGATAGGATAGGGAAGAAGAAGAAAAGTTATATTTGTTCAAAACCAATATAAATAAGGACTATTCAAATTGGATCTTGGCATGGCATAGGTCAATTGAATTCTCGACACCCAAATAAAAAGAAAATAAATCAAAATTCGCAAGGTTAAACATAAGTTCAGGTTCAGGTACAGGTTCAAAGACAAATAAAAACTGGTGAACCCAATGTAAGAATTGTGATAGGGATTATTAAATGAAATAGGAAATTGCAACCAGGATATTAGAAAATTAAAAATTGATACTGGTGCAGAAATAGCAATGATTTGTGTGAATTGTGTCCATAAGAGCGATGTAGACGCAATCAAAATAACCAGATTTAAAGGTTTAGGAGGTAAGCCTAAAGAAACTATGGGAAAAGTTTAAAATAAATTGAATTATTTCTAAATAATAAAGAAAAAATAGCGTCAGCTAAAGTCGTAATGCAAGTTGTAGGAAACGATGTATTGTATTGTGTCATTTTATGCAGTCACTTTCTTAAGGAAGAAAGTTACTCCGTACATTAAAAGCAAGGTATAACTAAAGGTAGAAATAAGGAAATAAATCTCAAGTATTTGACTGCGGAGAAATTCGTTAAGCAAAGTATATTTCAGGTTGCATAACAAGAAATAATAAAGGTGAATGTTTAGGTGCGATACTGAATACTAAAGAGGAAAGCGTAGCCATTAGAAATGTAGACTTAAGTTCGTAGTAAAAAGTTACAGTTCCCCTACCTCTCTTTCATCTATGGAAGATTGATAAGAGTGTCAAACTCTTCACTTACCTCAAGCTCATTAATTGTGAGTCATCATACAAATATTTGTTAGTTTTAATTTTTTTAGTTTTAAATGCATTTTATTTTCTTAACACTAACTCTTACATTCTAACAAAACAATGCTTAAATGCTAGCTTACAATTACTTAACAAACTTATACTAACTTACTGGCCCCGCACAGGCACTCTAAGCTAATCTAAATTCGTATATCTATGTCTTTCGACCTCATTTACATTTTTTTATGGATATTTATTTTCTATACTTAAAGCTAAGAAAAAAAATTGTTAACAAAACTTAGCATATGGACTTTTTTTTTTTTTTTTTTAATAAAAACTTAGTATCTAACTTAAAATAAACCTTAGCCTACCTAAACTAAATGTACAATACACACATAAACACATAGACGTTATACACAATCATATACATATATCAGTATACACCTTTGTATACACTGATATATGTATATGTTTCTTAAATGCTAACCTAAACCTATGCAAGCTGGCCATCGCTATTCATAGATCAAATAAATTGGTCAGCTCTGCCTCATTAGTGAGGCTGGTCCGTAATTGACGGAAACGACAACGATACAACTTCCCCTTCATTCAACCACCAGAAATTCTGGTGCTGCCGAACGACATCCCTCTTATCGCGATTCTCCACCGCCCTACTGAACCTGAGCAACGACTCTGCTGTAGTTGAGTCGCCTGTCCCCAGCAATCCGAGCGACATGGAAGATTAACGGCACCGCTTATCTATCGTGGAATAACTTATTATAGTTATAGTTAAAGTGTTTTTTTTCTTTCGTTTCCGTTGCAACGTAAAGTGTAATTATATGCATTTAATAATTTGGAAGATTGTTGTGTCAATATCAAATTGACTAAAGTTCAATTAGATTTCTTAAACCAATTAATAAAATCAAAATACGTGATATCAAAGAGCTGGACGCTTTATCCACCCACATTCAAAATCAGAAGCATTTTTGGGAAAACATTCTGGACCCGATTCCGGACAGATCAATCAAGTATAAATATCGGTGTTGCATGAGTTATAATAGTCATCATATAATACAATAATCATCATACAAATGTCGCTGTAATTCATGTGGTCGAATTACACTATCGATTTTCCACAGATTTTTTAACGGAAAAGTGCTGAACCCAGTTTAAGAAGGTAAGGCACCCATAGGAAAGGAAATGTTACGCTGAGCTATATCTGTGAACAACGAGAATAACGATTCCCATGAAAGAACTGCAACAAGGAGAGTTTAGTTCTCGCACAACAGAGTGACAACTGTGCGACTAAACAGAAATGCAAAGTAATCAAAATCAGTTTGTAAAGGGGAGTGCGCAACAATATTCATTTCATTTTTGTAAGAAGTTCAAAGACTAATAATAATAATAAGTGACTTTCCTGTTTCATTGTTCCGGTTGGTGACTTTCTTGCTGTTCTAGTGCGAAAAGTATCATAGATACTCGTTCCGTATTCGTAAGTATGCAAGTGTCACAGATACTCAAATCGTAACATTTTTTACTTCGTGTAAATAATACAAGCTTAAAAGTGGAAGTCAAAAGCCAGCCGTAATCCAGCCCGCATATTTTATCTTTTTATATCTTTTTTTTATAATTCGTATAAACCCGAGACCTACATCACTATATATTAAAACTGAGCTTTACATCTGAAAGTTATCTGAATTTTGAAAATTAAATCGAGGGGAATAAAGCTACGTATGGCTAGTGGCCGAAATCCTAAATTAGACAAGGTTTATTCAGTTTTTTTAGATTTAAGGGCATTTTATTTTCTAATCAATAACTCTTACATACTAACAAAAAATGCTTAAATGCTAACTCTGGAGGAAGGCCTTGACATGCGAACTCTTGGCTCAGGTAAGTTTCCCATGAGTTGTTGCATTAACTTCGCTTTGTGACGGAAACAAGTGATACAGTCATGCACCATCTTCTTCACCTCTCTCCTTAACGAAAAAATCCAGACCGCTGTGCGGATGTACGCCATCATTAGAGAAACACCACAATGGATTGTGTTTTTGTGTGCATCTCTTATGATAAGGTGTGTGAGATGATGATCTGGTGCCAAAATAGATGGATGTCTCTGTTCGTCGTCCAAGTTTGAGTTCTGCAATCTTCCTCCAACACGTAGAATGTCGTCAGCATCTATAAAGGGATTCAAGTTTAAGGTACGTTTAGGATATACCTTTTTTGCAACATCCATTTTAGGGAACATTTGTTTTTGTGAGGTTTTTATCAACAATTTCAAAGCCTTGTCAATTTCGTTGGCCTTCAATGAACCTTTATACCATGTTTCAGGTTTTGCCCGGCAGTTAAACACAAAACGAATGCAATAGGCTAGAATGTGACGAAGCCTTATTAACGAAGATTGCTTAAGCATAAGATTGATGACCTTATTGTCTTCACCGAGTTGTTGCGTGATATGGAAAATGTTGGTCGTGTTCTCCCTTCGTTGCTCCAAGTCAGGGTTAATCCTTTTGGGTTGAATGGGAATCTCAAAGTTCCAATTCTCTCGTAGGAAACTTGGACCCTTCCACCATAACTCGTTTCGTTTAATTGCTGGTGGCAATATACCCCTCGAGGCGAAGTTAGCTGGGTTGTGTTCGGTCGGAATGTGCTTCCAAGAGATGCAGTTCGTCAGGCGTTGAATTTCTGCTACACGGTTGGCAACGAAGGTTTTCCATCGGCTTGGCGGTGATGTGACCCAGGCGAGGGCAATCGTGGAATCTATCCACGCGTGTATCTCCAAATTCGTCAGATACAGTGCCTTATTCGTATAGTCGAGCAAACTGGCTAACATAACCGCTCCACAGAGCTCAAGCCTTGGTAGACAAACTGTCTTGAGTGGTGCCACTTTCGTCTTGGCAAACATCAAGTGCTGGTAGACGTTGTCTTCCTCATCTTCGACACGCAAGTAGACGGCCGCCCCATATACTTTCTTTGAAGCATCACAAATCCCATGTAGTTGCAGCTTTGTTGTGCCTTGTTTGCTCACTACATGTACCCACAGTGGAATCCTGTATCTGCGGAAGTTCCTGCTGAAACGTCCGCCATCGCTCTTCTAGCCCTTGTGGTATTGGTTCATCCCACGTCACTCCTTGACACCATAATTCCTGCAGCATGATTTTTGCCTTGATCATACATGGAGCATTCCAACCCAATGGGTATTTCAACGCTAGACACAGAGATTGGGGAAATAATTTGCCAAATACTAGAGGGAACCTACTACTCGATTGGTTGGGTCAGCACGATATCATGTACAGACTCGGTCTAAAAGCGACGGATAACCCGTCGTTTCCCAGAGGCGGGTCTTATTTGGATCTACTGCTGTACGACGAACGCATACGACTGACAGGTACGAATTTATAAACGCTATACTGTCTGCGCACATTCGTGTATGACAGTGACCATTGCGGTTTTAGCACCGAAATTACAGTTCCCAACGAAATTGCGGAATTGGAGGAGTTTGTCCAAAGATATTCTTACAACTACAGTAAAACTCGATGGACACGCTTCTCCGCAACCTTAAAAAGAGCGCTCTCCTCGAACACGCTCCAGCCACCGTCCAATAGGAATTTGTCAAACAAGGAGATCGACAATTACCTAAAACAAATGGACGAGACAATTAAACAAACTATGGACACTACAATACCGCGGTATCGACGTACGACTAACGAAGACCTGTTCCGCAATCCTACTATTGACGCACTGCACCGACAGAAAAGTAGACTTCTGACAAGACTTAAAAACTTGTACAGACAGTTAACTGACCGACAGGACCCGGAGATTAGGACACTGAAGTCATCGATTAAAAATATCCAAACGTCAATAAAAGAAAATTACAGAATTTCTGTAAGTTTGTATTGGAACAACAAGGTTCGGGCTGTAAACACCAGCAACCTGAATATGTTTCCGCATATATATAAACTATTTCGGAGAAAAAATCAAAACGACCTTCAGTGTCTTAAAATAGACCGGACAACAGACAACGAACGGTTACTGACAACAGCAGGTATTGATCCAAATGAGGCCGCTGATGATGACAACTTCTTTGTGATCGAGGATCCACAGGAGAAGGTTGAGGCCATAGGGGCGACTTTCCAGGAAGTATGCAAGGCCATTGATATCATTGGCCCTAATTATGACCTGGAAAATCGCGTCTTGGTGGACAACTGCTACATTCGAAATGAAATAGAGAATTGGCGATCCAACTGCTCTGGTTTCACCCGGTTTAGCGACGAAAATATGGCAAATAATGTCATTTCCAGAGAGGGTGACCTACTCCCGTTCACTTCGAAGGAAGAACTCCATGAGATCTTCGACACAATCAAGGCTAAGAAATCAGTGGGGACCGATGGTATTCCGAACATCGTGCTTCGACATCTTCCTCTAGAAGCGGTGGACATTTACACCATCCTGTTTAATAATGCAATGAATAATGCACATTATCCAGCGCATTGGAAAACGGTGGTGGTTCAACCTATTCCCAAAAAGGGGAAGGATACATATATCCAATCCGGCGAATCTCCGGTCGATAAGTCTCCTTCCGAATATCAGTAAGGTTTTTGAAAAAGTAATCAATAGAGCTCTGTCTAGGTGGGTTGAGGACAAACATATAGTTCCGGATAATCAATTCGGTTTTAAAGCGACAAGTACCTAAAACAAATGGGCGAGACAATTAAACAAACTATGGACACTAAAATACCGCGGTATCGACGTACGACTAACGAAGACCTGTTCCGCAATCCTACTATTGACGCACTGCACCGACAGAAAAGTAGACTTCTGACAAGACTCAAAAACTTGTACAGACAGTTAACTGACCGACAAGACCCGAAGGTTAGGACACTGAAGTCGTCGATTAAAAATATTCAAACGCTAATAAAAGAGAATTACAGAATTTCTGTAAGCTCATATTGGAACAACAAGGTTCGGGCTGTAAACACCAACAACCCGATTATGTTTCCGCAAATAAATAAACTATTTCGGAGAAAAAATCAAAACGACCTTCAGTGTCTTAAAATTGCCCGGACAACAGACACTGAGCGGTTACTGACAATAGCAGGTATTGATCCAAATAAAGCCGCTGACGATGACGACTTCTTTGTGATCGAGGACCCTCAGGAGAAGGTTGAGACCATAGGGGCGCCTTTCCGGGAAGAATACAAGGCAATTGATATCATTGGCCCTAATTATGACCTGGACAATCGTGTCCACAAACCGCGGTCAATTCGCCGATCCTATTCGACATTTTTACAAGCGACTTGATAGGTTCACTTCCCCATACGATTGCGTACGCAGACGATTTGGTAGCGTACAGAACAAATCAAAAAATCGAGGTCATTAATACTCTCTTGCAGCGTGACTTCGATAAGATAAGACGATTTTGCGATGACTGGAAGTTGAAAATCAACTTTCAGAAGTCGGAAACCATTCTCTTTAGGACGCCATTGTCTGGAGCCTCTAGGGATACCAGAAAAAATTGGCGAAAGTTCTCGATCATTGGACAACACGGACAGCCTCTTTCCTATCGAAATGTAGTCAGATACCTTGGAATCTGGCTAGATCAGTTTCTGTATTTTGGCAAAACTGTAGATCCTGCTCTGGCCAGAGCTAAAGGTGATTTTGCCCGTACAAAGAGACTGTTTTATAGCATCCAACTCGATGCGAGGGTAAAGGTAATCTGCTACATGGCCCTTATCAGGCCCATGCTGGTATTTGGTTGTCCCGTGTGGTTCAATGTACGAGCAAGCTTAATGGAAAAGATTCGGGTGTTTGAGAGGGCTTGCCTTAGGGCTTGCCTTCGTTTGTACAGAACACCAGAGTCGGAGTACAAGAAATTTTATCCTAATGAGGTCCTTTACAACAGGGCGAACCTAATACGAGTGGACAACTTCGTAATTAAGCTGACTCGAAGGCACATTGCAAGAGCAATGACCTCGACGAATAACCTGATATCTGGGGGCTTACTATCCCAATTACCTTTACCACGAGAGTGTGCGCTCTGACGGCTTCGTTCCACCGGAAGCATTACTCTACCTAGATCAGATAGGGTTGATCCAGGATAGATCAGCGGTGCCGTTAATCTTCCACGTCGCTCGGACAGCTGGGGACAGGCGACTCAACTACAACAGAGACATCGCACACGGCAGTGTGGATCGCCTCAGGTTCAGTAGGGCGGTGGGGAGTCGCGATAAGAGGGATGTCGTTCGGCAGCACCAGCATTTCTGGTGGTTGAATGATGGGGAAGATGTTTCGTCGTCGTTTCCGTCAATTACGGACCAGCCTCACTAATGAGGCAGAGCTGACCAATCTGTTTTCTCTGTGAATAGCGATGGCCAGCTTGCATAGGTTTAGGTAGCATTTAAGAAATATATATATATATTGGTATATACAAACGTATATACTAATATATGTATATAATTGTGTATAATGTATATGTGTGTGTATGGTTGTATTGTGTATATAGATTAGGTAGGCTAAGGTTTATTCTAAGTTAGATATTAAGTTTTTATAAAAAATATAAAATTATGTCCATATGCTAAGTTTTTCTTAAAAAATATTTTTTCTTAGCCTTAAGTATTCAAAATAAATAGTTCTAAGTAAAATGTAAATAAAGTCGAAAGACATAGTTATAAGAATTTAGAGTAGCTTAGAGCGCCTGTGTGGGGCCAGTAAGTTAGCATAAGATTATTATGTAATTGTAAGCTAGCATTTAAGCATTTTTTGTTGGAATGTAAGAGTTAGTGTTAAGAAAATAAAATACGATTTAAAACTGAAACTGAAACTAATCATCAAACTGTCACTGTCAATTTATTCAGTAAACTCAACATTTTCATCATGGTAAAGTACACGAACGAGCAACGTCTGCAAATTATAAAAATTTTCTACCGAAATTCGGAGTAGGTGACTGCAACTTTAAGAGCGTTATCTCCAATTTTCGGTCGTAATTCTCACCCTAGTAGACAGGCAATAACAAGTTTAGTGCAAAAATTTAAGTGTACATATTCGTTGTGTGATGTTGCCGTGTCAGTGAGACAACGGGTTGGTCGAAGTGTCGAAAATATCGCTGCCGTTCAGGCGTCCGTAGCAAACGATCCAAATCAGTCAATTCCACGGCGTTCTCAAGAATTGGGCATCGCTCAGACCACATTATGGCGTATTTTGCGTAAGGATCTTGGTTTACACTCATACAAGATCAAGCTGACTCAAGAATTGAAGCCGATGGAGCATTTAAAGTGACGTACGTTCTCCGATTGGGTTCTGGAGAAGATGCGCCAAGATGATAAATTTCATCGCAAAATCATCTTCAGTGACGAAGCTCATTTTTTGCTCAATGGGTTCGTCAATAAGCAAAATATGCATTATTGGTCGGTTTTCAGTTTTCAGTTTTCAATGCATTTTATTTTCTTACTAATTAACTCTTACATACTAACAAAAAATGCTTAAATGCTAGCTTAAAATTACTTAACAATCTTATACTAACTTACTGGCCCTACACAGGCACTCTAAGCTACTCTAAATTCTTAAAACTATGTCTTTCGACTTTATGTACATTTTACTTAGAACTATTTATTTTGAATACTTAAGGCTAAGAAAAAATATTTGTTAACAAAAACTTAGCATATGGACATATTTTTTGATTTTTTATAAAAACTTAATATCTAACTTAAAATAAACCTTAGCCTACCTAACCTAAATAAGCATTATTGGTCGGGTGAAAATCCACATGTGCTTCATGAATCACCACTTCATCCCCAAAAAATAACTGTTTGGTGCGGTTTGCATGCCGGCGGCGTTATTGGGCCATATTTTTTCGTCGACGATAACGAGCATCACGTTACTGTAAATGGTCAGCTTTATCGCGCCATGATCACCGATTATTTTTGGCCCGAATTGGGAGATATGGACTTGGACGACAAATATTAAGGTCGGAACGCAACTCGCATAACAGGTCAAGGCCGCTAATTGAGCCATATGAAAAACCAACATCATCTGCAAAAGCTGTAGGAATTCCTTTGAAATTAAGTGAAAAAAGGGAGTTGATATAAATAAGGAATAAAATTGGCCCCAGGACTGAGCCTTGGGGTACTCCTAAATTAAGGGAAAGAGGAACACTCCTTACTTCATCAACTTTTTCCCTTTATGCTCTACTTATAAGATACGACCTAAACCATGTAAGCATGAATCCACGAAAAGCTTTTTCAAGTATTTGAAAAAGAGTGTCATGGTCGACCATGTCAAAAGCTTTCGAAATATCGATAAATAACCCAGCTGTACACTTTTTCTTGTCTAGTTTCGACATGATTCTACCACAAAACTCAACAAGAGCATCTTCTTTTGACCTGCCTTTTTGGAAACCGAACTGCGTCGTATGAAAAAATTTGGTCATCTTAAGATAGCTAATCATTCTAGTTTTAACTAGTTTCTCAAGGATTTTACTTATTGCTGGAAGTAGTGATATTGGCCTATAATTGCTCATTTCTATCGTGGAACCCTTTTTAAAAAGCGGTACGACGTCAGCACACTTAAGTTCTTCTGGAAAAACACCTTCTAGAATACATCGATTAAAAATATAAGACAGGACATCGATTATAAAGAATGCAATCTTTTTAAGGGCAATATTTGAAACTCCATCAGCACTGCTCGAGATTGTGTTTTTCAACGTGCCAATGGTTTTTAGAACTTCAAGCGAAGTTATTAGCTCAAATACAAAAGTGTTGCAACACGTTTGTTCTGGCTGTAATACCGAATTGCAACATGGCCGTTGAAAAGCTGACCAGATAATTTATAACTTTCTGATATGTTTGTAAAATAACTGTTAAAAGCATCCGCAATGACTAGTTTCTCAGTCACTAGACAGCCATCAACACTTAAAGCAGAAGTTTTACTCCGAACAGAAGTTTTATTAAGAATATTATTCACAATTTTCCATTCATTTTTGATATTTCCTCTTGCGGAAGTGAATTGCGATCGGTAAAATTCATCCCGACAAATTGGAATTTCTTTTTTAACTACTTTACACATTGTTTTATACAGATTTTTTAAATTCAAATTCCTAGGGTGTTTTTGCAATTTTAATCTCAG
Source organism: Volucella bombylans (assembly GCA_949129095.1). Taxonomy (NCBI): domain Eukaryota; kingdom Metazoa; phylum Arthropoda; class Insecta; order Diptera; family Syrphidae; genus Volucella; species Volucella bombylans. The sequence continues at coordinate 306,691,171 of OX422140.1, read as the reverse complement.
TTTGTTTTTCTCTTTTATTTTGTGTAAAAGATAATTCGAAATCCAGGGTTTAAGGCGTTTTTGAGAATTTTTGGGTTTTAATAAAGTGGAACAATTGACATAGTGTTTATTAAGTAGTTGCATAAAGATTGAAACGGAGGCTGATGCATTCTCGGATGTATACACTTCAACCCAAAATTCAAGAGAAAGGTTTCCTGTAGTTTATCTTCTTAAATTTGTTATTGGGTTCATGACTACAAGAATTCCCACTTTCCAACGTATTGAATAATAACCCAGTCAAAGAATGATCAGTTACCTTAAAATCAAGAACACATTTTTCGCAAATTGTAGACGAATTATTTTTGAACCGTCCATGAATATGGTCTAAGCAAGTGCCAGTAGCAGGTCTAGTAGGTTCATTAATAAAAGATGTTAGACCATGTGATGCTAGTAAAGCCAAGTAACTTGAAACAGTATTACATTTTATTAATAAATTAATATTGAAATCACCAATTTAGAGGACGTTTTTAGCTTTTTTTCCTTTTCAAGGAGACAAGAAAATTCTTCCATAAATGACGAGATATCGTACGTGTGAAGCCTATAGATACAAATGAATACATAGATCTCGTTGTATTCATTGATTGATATTCAAAGATTGATTCATCGTTGAATATGGTCTAAGCAAGTGCCAGTAGCAGGTCTAGTAGGTTCATTAATAAAAGATGTTAGACCATGTGATGCTAGTAAAGCCAAGTAACTTGAAACAGTATTACATTTTATTAATAAATTAATATTGAAATCACCAATTTAGAGGACGTTTTTAGCTTTTTTTCCTTTTCAAGGAGACAAGAAAATTCTTCCATAAATGACGAGATATCGTACGTGTGAAGCCTATAGATACAAATGAATACATAGATCTCGTTACAGATTTCAACTAAAAAGTTAGTACATACTAACAAAATTTACACACAATACGTCACGAATAAAATGGACATACTTCTCTTTAATAAAACATCCCACACCACCAGCGGAGTAACTCTCATTACTATTGACGAAAAATTTATAACCAGGAATGTATTAATCATCTTTTTCAGACTCAAAAATCCATATATATTTCTGTTACAAAAACTAAATCTGGAGTACACTGAAAGGAATCCAGATGAGCGACCAAGGCTGGGAAATTTTCTCTTAGGCTTCTAACATTCTGATAGGCACAAAAGAATTTATTAAGACAATAGAAACTTTCAGTAAAAACATTATAACAATTAGAAGTACGAAGACTGACGGAGGAAAAGTCATCGGGAAAATCAAATTCATTAATAAATGTATAATGACAGTACGAAAATTAAATTAATAGCAGATCATTGAATGATCTTATATTGAAGACTTTTCCTCCCTCTTGCTTCCTTAGAAGAACATTGTTTCTATCAAACCAAACATATTTAATATTTTGCTTTCTCTTCATTTCTCTTGCTTTCATGAAGAGAGCTTGCGTATACTTCGTCATCGAATACTCGTTGTATTGCCACTGTGTTTCGTACTTTTACTGGTGTTGCTATTGCTGCAACCAACGCTGTCAATCACTTTTGTGTTGAGGTTGTTATTGTGATTCTTCTTTGCTCTCATAATTCTTTGTTTAGTGTTGAGATCGGCGAATTGTAAGTGGAAGACAGCAGACACCATCGAGGTGGATTTATGCTTCACATTTTTTATATAGCACTTATAAATTTTTTCATCAAGTATTTCGATAGAAAGGGCCTTGGTAAAAATTTGTTTAGCCTTAGCAAGTGCATTCTTATTGTCCACACCTGACATTCCTATGATTTCCACTGAGTTGCTGAGAAGTTGCTGCTTTTTTCTTCAGCTCGGTATTCTCCGTCTGCAGTAGATTTAGTTGTTGCAGAAAACGAAGATTTGTTTCCTCCAAGCTAGAGAGTTTTTTATAGATCATCGCACATTCACTCTCAGTGGCATTAAACTCTTTGCTGTTGTTATTAGCAGCCAATTCATTGTTGTTGGGTATATCGTTAATTGGTAGCCGTAAATCTAGAGAGCGACGTCTTTGAACTAAACACTTGTCACAACGAAAGGGAGTACCACTTGTTTTAATAAAATCTGCATCTTGTTCTGTGATATTAACACACGAATAGTGAAAGAATTTAGCGCAATCACTACAGTTTATTTCTGTTGTGCAATTCCGGTCGATTTTTAGAGAACACACAGAGCAATTCATCTTGAATTAGAAATTATAGTTCTGTAATTACTATGTTCACCCCACGAATATCAGTACAGAGGACTCGTCAGACTTCATGATAGTGGGATTTTGCGTTCGGCGAAGTTTCTTAAGACGTGAATTCAGTCGAGCTAACATCCCTATAGCAGAATCCTCATATTTCGCAACCTTTTTGAAATCTCTTTCCATATCCTCTGCCTTGATGAGATCTTTGTTTTTTGTTACGAGGAGGCTTTCATGAGCTGCAGTTAAGCGTTCAATAAACGTAATAAGCTCCTCTTCTCTAACGCGTCTTAATTATTTAAGTACGAGTCATCCGACGCGAGAAATTAACCGGCAGATTTCACTATTTTTGTGCACTATTCTATAGGCAGCTCGAGCAGAGAGTTCCATTATGCGAATTAAATATTTCTTTATTTCTGTACGTTTTTCTTGTTTGAATTATTTCTGTACGTTTTTTTCCCGGGTTTCGGCACCATATAATTAAACTTTAGATAACCGCGGCAGAACCATTAACAGAAAAACCGAAACATTTAAGAAATACTTTACTTTATTGCAAATCGAAGGTACTACTACTACTGGCCGAAAATTACAAAAGTTACTTCATTATATAGGGTTTAAGTTTCAAAGTTATGTAAGTGAACGTATATATATAAATTAAGTAAGTATTAGTAACATACAAGTAAACATTAGAAATCCAAGAGATTATATATAGGAAAAGGGAGTTGCCATTGTATAATTTTTAACAGGCTTTACTATAAAAACTTAATTTCAAATATAGGTGGGGTGGGAAAACGGAAGTGAAGTCTCTGACGTAACAGACCCTTAAAAAACAATATACAAGTACAAAAGAACATACATTTACAAAATAAGAATTCAAAATTAAACTTGAAAAGAAAAACGGTTTCACCAGAATGTCAGAAAAAATAGATTCTAAAGTTGCTAATAGCCAATTCCTCATACATTTTTCAAACCTTCCAGAAAAAGTTAATGCTCTAATTGAAAGTGAGAGTTTATTAAATAGGCGAGAACATGAAACCAAATATAAAATACGAAAAGCAGGAGTACGATACCTCGTTACAGATATCTACAACATTCGAAAAGTTTCTAGGAGGATTGTAATCAGATATTATGATTACCTGATCTCATGAATTTTTTAAATAAAATGTTTCACGGTATGGTCTGCAAAGCTCATTCTAGAATCGACAGTTAGCCCCAAGTACTTGAAATCATCCACTTTTTCGATTTAAAAACACTTATCACCACAATTAAGAGAGCCACAATAGGTTGAACAATTAGAAACACATGTGCAACCTGCCAGTTTGAATTGTTTACACTCCGGTGCATGAAAGTAAAATTCTTGCATTGGTACTGTTATGCGTCGATAAATTAATAAATGAAGATCCTAGTTTATATCAGATACCAAATTCAAATCACGGTCAGATCCATAAGAACAGCCAACATCATCTACGAAAGAAGTATGGGTACCTCTGAAATTTAATGCAAACAATGAATTTATTTATATGGGAAACAGAATGGGTCCCAATACGGATCCCTGGGGTACTCCCAAATTAAAAAAAAATCGGTTTCGCTCCTGGTTGCCCCAATCTTTAATTTCTGAGATCTGTTCGAAAGGTAAAAATGTTCTAAAGTTTTTCTATCAAGATAGTGTGGTTAACCTTATCAAAGGCTTTTGTAATATCTAAAAATAAGCCTGCAGTGAACTTTTTAGCATTTCTGGTTAGAGAAAATGCTAGAACAAAAAACGGTTTTCCGAGCAGAAAATCAAATTGTACAATAAAATTTAAGAAAAGATACCATTCTAGCCCTAACAATTTGTTCCAAAATTTTGTTGAAAACTGGAAGAAGTTACGAGTAAATCGGCCTATAATTGTACACAGGACTCCAAAACTGAACACAAATTGCAACTCAGTTGCGTTGTTTGTGTTGGTGTTATACTTGCTAAAAGCATTCGCAATGTCGAGATTGTCAGATGACTATAAGTTATTCACACGAATTGCAGTAGATTTTCTGCTTCAGAATACTATTGACTCCCTGCCACTCATTTTTAAAATGAGCACAAACTTTTATATCTACATATTTCTCAACATGCGGAAAATGAAATACAATCTTCCTATGATAATTATATGTTATTATTTAGCTATTGAGTAATACAAAAAAAATTTGTTAAATAAAAAAAAAAAAATATTTTAACGTCATTTTGATAAGGTAAAGTAGGTCTCTTCAAAAAAAAGTAGGTGGCTGATTGCTCCTTTTTTCATCATCTGAAATCAAAATTCTAAAATTCATTCTGCCCCATAGAAGATTTAAAAAAGAGAAAAATAACAAAATGACGGCCTTGTTAATTTTTTTTTTTCAAAAATCAACTGTTTTTTAAACGGTTGTATTTAGCTTGCCCTCTTTGTTTGTTTGTTTATGTCGAATTTAGTAGTTGAAATTTAACCCCCTTCCTGTTGACAGATTGACCTGAAATTTGGTACACACCTTTAGTTCTGATGACAATACAATTTAATATAATCAGTATCATTATAAATCGAAGATGCCTCTACAAAATAGATTACGTATTTTCTCACACCACCTCAATATGGTAATCAAATGAAAGAACTTGACTGGTAGAATACTGTACACTATGACAAATTTCTAATCCAAGATGGAACCTCTACAAAGTGGCGGATTACACATTTTCTCACACCTCCTCAATATGGGTATCAAATGAAACAGCTTTAAGAGGAGGACACAGTGCATGGCAGATCATAAATTTGAGACAGTCTATACTTACATTAAAATTGAAATCTAGGCATCTAATCGAAACACCGTTGTAATGCCCATTACTCGTGGGAACAACATGGGATAATAATAAAACAAAAACAAAACAGAAACTGCAACATAACGAAAAAGAAGGCTTGAAAAGGCGAAAGAAAAGTATAGAGCTAAACGTGCAAAAGAGAGTGAAAGTGAGATCCATAGTCGACTACAGAAACGAAGAGAACGATTAGCATCGGAAACACCTGAGCAACATGAGGCCAGGTTAATAGGGCAACGTGATAGACAAAGAGAGCTGGTAGCGTCAGACACATCTGAGCAACATGAAACCAGGTTAATAAGGCAACGTTAGAGACAAAGGGAGCTGGTAAATTCAGAAACACATGAGCAACATGAAGCCAGGTTAATAAGGCAACGTTAGAGACAAAGGGAGCTGGTAACTTCCGAAACAAGGGTGCTCGAATTTATAAAATAAAAGCACAGGACCAGCTAATTGACGCCACACAATATACAAATAATTTGAATTTAGATAATATAATACCAACAGACATAAACAAGACTGGAGCCTTACCAATAGAACTTGAAATATTTGTAGGAGCAAAAGTTATGTTGCGGTCCAATATTGACGTTTGGCCTCAGTTTCGTCGAGCCCAAATGTACGAAACAGATGTACCGTCAGTTCAGATGGACTTTGTGTCATGAATGTAAAAAGTAACCATTCTTGAATGCTACACTGTATAACAGCATACTATATATTACACAGGTATTATGCAATTGAGCACTCTCTCCTAGCCTGTAAGATGTTAGCATAAGTGTCATTTTTCATATTAATAAAGTTAGTCTTAACTTTTATCTCATCCTTGTGTAGAAAACTACACAAAAAATGTTTGTTTTCTTAATTTCTCAAAAACCAATAATTGCAAACTTCCGGAATTTTCAGACTTTGTTTATATCGTTGATTACCGAAAATAAAAAGTACTCGTACCTCCCCATAATAAAAATGTTTATGGCGGTTAATAATGCACTAATTACATTATCTACCCTCATGTGTAGATTTCTACACATATGGACAGTAAGTGCATGCCATATAAAAAGTCATTTGCGTTAAGTGATTTAGCAAGTGAATATCGTTGGTACTCGTATATTTAGTGAAATTTATAAAAATAATAAAAGATAACAATGTCAAAAGCAAGATATCTGATAGAGGAAGAAACGGAAGCATTTTTAAATGAAGGCAATGGCGATATCAGTGATGTTTCTGGAGACAGTGATGACGAATTTGTGCCAGAAGAGAATATTGATGATGACGATAACTTATATTCAGACGATAGCTATTCTGACGAAGAGCAAGCGAGTGGCTCAAATGAAACCAACCAATCAATTGCTGAAGTTGAAAATGTGGATCCACTGCTTGTTTCGAAAGATGGTATTGTTTGGCAACTAAAACCATTTCAGCATCAAAGTGGTAGATTGCGGAATTAAAATATAATTTCTCTTCATCCTGGAACAACAAGATATGCCAAAGCTCGTGTTGATGGCATCAAAGATGCTTTTTTGCTTTTCTTCCCACCAAAAATTGAAAATACCTTTTTGAAGCATTCAAATGCGTATGCACAAGCAACATATGGTAAGGATTTCAAACAAATCGTTTCGAATATGTTGTAAGCACATATTGGTGTTTTGGTGTTTTCATTTTAGCTGGTTTTTATAGGTAAGTCGTAGTTGCTATCTTTCTTATTGCAACTGATTCTTGACTTTTTTACTTTTAGATCGAAAAACGAAACTACAATTGAATTATGTCGAAAAAAGCATTTGAGTATTTGAATCGAGTTATTCGTTTTGATGATCTCATTAGCAGAAGACAGCAACGATCTACAGATAAATTTCCACCGATTCGGGATATTTTTGATAAATGGTCAAATTTATTGAGTGACTACTACAATCCGCATGAATGTGTGACAGTTGACGAGCAATTACTTGGTTTTCGTGGAAGATGTTAATTAATTAATTTAAAAAAAGCAACGGTGAAAATAAGTGAGTACATCGAACGGCTGACTCATTTGTTAAAATTAAATAAAATAGAAAAAGATGAGGATAAAATTTCGTTCTTAATTGGAATGGAAGGAAGTGAGCTATATGCAATTGCTAAGACTCTAGCAGCACCACTAAATCCGGACGAGCTGATAAACAAACATAAAGTCCTGATAAACAAACTTAAAGTCCATTACCAACCAAAGAAAAACACAGTGACGGAACGGTTTAAATTCTTAAATCGTAACCAGGATTCGACAGAAAACATTTCCGATTTTATTGTGTCCATAAAGCAACTAGCCACTAATTGCAAATATGGAGAATTTCTGGAGGAGGCTCTCAAGGATAGGCTGTTGATGGGCATAAAAAATCAAAAGATCCAGTCAAAATTCATCGACATTTGTGATCTTACCTTTGAGAAGCCATGTTTTTACATGGCGCTTAATATGGAGTTAATAGAAACCGAGATGATACATATGAGTGGACCTTCGATGGCAGTCCATGCGGTGAAGTCAAAGTGTTCGAGAGAGGTGAGTAATCGAGGAGAGTATTCGAGACAGGAGCAGAATAAGGTCAGTGGCCAAGAAAGCATCGGACAACAAAGCATAGAGACAATCATCAAGGCCGGCAATGGGAACCCTTAGGAACATACAGTGTTATTTTGGCAAAAAGTGGGAACATGTTCAAAGCAACTGTTTTTTCAAGAACAAGCGGTACCAAAACAACTCCAAAAGCAGATCAAGACACCGTTATAGCGGAAACAAAGGTAATGACATTAGTGCTATTAGAAGTGAGCCACAAGTTGAAAGAGACCTAGAGATAGTCGTAGGTTATATACATAATTTGCAGGGCGGTAATACTCCATTAATTGTCACGTTATTTACTTATGGCAAGCGTTTAGAGATGGAACTTGATTCGGGTGCATGTACGTCAGTGATGCATGTGAAAACATTTAATGATTTTTACCCAGGAACAAATATTGAAAATTGCAGTCGTGTTCTAAATGTAATATCAGGAAATCAAGTGGATGTTGTTGGTTCTATTAAAGCGTCTGTTAGTTTGTCATCCCATGGCAGCCTTTTTGAATTAGAACTGATTATATTTAACCGTCAGAAAGCATTTTTTCCATTGTTAGGTAGGTCGTGGCTTGACAAACTTTTCCGTATTGGAAAACCGCATTCTTCAACTTAAATGTATATTCTAGTTTGAAGGGTAACACTCCGGCGGAAATATGTGACTTGATTCAAAAATATAGAAATATGTTTCACGGAGATAAAAAAGACTCGAGAATACGGCACGAGTACGATAACTTTGGCGCCAAGAATTGATAACGGTATTTTGTAGAGAGGTTAAAAACTAGCATTTTTTTACTATGGGAAGGGGGGGTCCATCTCGTCCCGTTTAGGAGTTATGGGCAATTTAAAAACAAATGACTTAAGATGGGGAAAAAATTATTAAAAAACAACGGTAACACTTAACATAAAGTACTATACGGAATAAGAAAGACCTCTTTAATATAAAATTTACATCAAACTATTCTTGTGAATAGTTTTTGAATAATTTACATTCAAACTCAAATTCTTGGTAAAAAACTAAAAAAAAAAACTTTTAACAATAATACTCAAAATTGTGAAATAATGCGCCAAATTGGTTTTTTGTACTCAATTTGTATTAATTCTGAATCGAACACAAAAAACCGCATGGCCTTATGTCCTCTAGTTTTTGAGCAAATTGAAATTGAAATTACTACTTTAGTTTTGTTTTTTGGCATTTATGTACGTAGTCTTCCTTTGAATAAGTTAATGAGTATTATTTAAACATCTCTCAGACGCCTATATCAATAGTTTTCTTAATTAAGAGTACACGGGTGACCCGCTTCGCGGGATTAAGGGATTTCAACTCTCTTTCCGCAGGCGGCGGAACTCACGCAACTTCGTTGCTCCGCTAGGGGTATGTGCTTTTCGTCAGGCAGGCGCCGATGTCATCAATACTCTTCATCTCACAGTACTCATCACAAAATTACAAAGTTCCCATTAATAACAAAGTTTCACTAATTCGCATTATAGAAAATTCACATGTTCCAATGTTGCAGTAAATTATTACATAAGTACGTACATATGTACTTGATAATGATGCAAAAATATAACCGAACAAACGTTTGGCTTTTATACCGTTATTTCTTTTTGTGATAAGGCGTGTAGTTATTGATATTCACAAAGATCACTCTGTGTTCAACCGTAGTGCGAATCAAGTGATATTTTTTGTGAATAGGCAATGACGGCTAAGCATCCTCTAATCCACCCTAAACTAAATATCTTCTCAGTGTTTTGTTCGTTTGGAGATTTGGTGTCAACCAACGAAAGAAGCATTGAATTTTTAGAAGAACCTGGTTTAATTCCCACTAAAACATCCATACCCCCACTGTGTTGCAACTTATGTACCTATGAAGGTAGAAAAGTGTAGAAATGTAAAGTTCGGTTGGATGTGGCGATGCTCAAAGATAACCTCTAAAAAAAAAGTGACAAAAATTGCAGTAATACAGTCAACCCATCTATCGGTACATTTTTCCATGGACCTCAATGTCGGCTAGAGATTCGCGAGGTGATTGCAATAATTATCGCTTTTGTTATCAAAATGCCTGTGAACACGGTTTTTCAGGTAAATTAATTAAACCTTAAGCTACAACTTAAGGATTTTTTAAAAATATTATTACATGTATGTTATTATTTTAAAATTAGCATATAAGCGCTTGGCGCCATCACGACAATAAAAGTGAGCTTAGTAAATCTACTATAATAGATTACTATAACTATTGTCGTGAAATAGCCGAAATAATAGCATCTCACGTCGATGTTAACATTGGCGGCGAAGGAAAAACTGTACAAATCGACGAGACCTTTCTTACAAAAAGGAAATACCACAGAGGCCGTGTAACCGAACAAATGAAAATCGTAGTGTTGGGGTTATTTTGTAAAGAAGATAAGGTCGGACGCTTCTTTAAAGTGAACTCCAAAAGTAAAGAAGACTTGTGGCCTTATATACACAAATACGTTAACCCCAACAGCAGTCGTATTTGTACCGACAGTACACGCCAATACATACGTATTAAGAAAATGTTCCCTTCTTCTACAACTCATGAAATTACAAACCACAGCAAAGGCGAATATGTTGACAAGACCGATACAACCAATACTATAAATGATCTTGAGAATCAGAACAAGCTTCTGAAAAAATCAATTTTATGCCGCAATACAACGCAGCACCTTCACCAATATATGACACTTTTCTTTTACCGGAAATACTGCCTGGAAAAAAATTATAAGGATGACATGGGCTCCCAAATCACGGAATTTTTAATTGACGTAAAAAACAGTGTACCCAGGTTTTGTCAAAGGAAAAGAAAGTGTGGGTTTGCAACTGAAGGACTTCGACCCTCCGACCGTTCACAATGAGCACTTAGAACGTATTTTACCACCAAAACAACCTCGGCTCTTCACCATCATCGACGAACTCAACGAACTCGACACTGATACCAGTACGGACGATGACTTCATTGACGAAACTTACATACATTTTTAATATGTACTCGTACATTGAACATTTAATTGACTACTCTTAACTAACACCTAACTTACTCACAAACTGACTGACTGGGACGCAGAATGCAATGTAAATCTACCTTCTCGTGGTGCATTCTCGGTCACGCTAAATGATTTGCTCTACTTTACTTACAAAGATGACCCTATCATCAATATTAATCCTCAAAGTGAGATCACCATAAATACCAAAAAAAAAAGTCTTTTCAATTCTCTCAAAAACTAGAAGATATAAAGCCATGCGGTTTTTTGTGTTCGATTCAGAATTGATATGCGCATTAATACAAAATCTAATTGGGCACATCATCTCACAATTTTGAATAATATTGATTTAAAAAAAAAATTTCATTTTTTACCCAAAATTTAAGTTTGAATACGAATTATTCAAAAACTATTCACACGAATAATTTGATGTAAATTTTATATTAAAGAGAAAATTTTATGCTTTCAAATTCTCTACAGTACTTTATTGTAAGTGTTGCCGTTGTTTTTTTAATAATTTCTTTCCCATTTTAAGTGATTTTTTTCTAAAATTACCCCTAACTCCTGAACGGGTCGAGATGGATCCCCCCCCCTCCCATAGTAAAAACTACTAGTTTTTAACTCCTCTACAAAATACCGTTATCAATTCTTGGCGCTAAAGTTATCAGAGAGTACGAATAATCATTAATTACCATCTATGCACTCACCCTGATGGTAACAACGCCCCCAACAACAACAACTGTGCTTAAATGTCAATATAAATGTAAAATGTCAAATTAAGAAGTCAAATAAAATTCATTACACTTTATAACGTTGGCAGAAAAAGATCGTTTTATTTATACATTTCGACACTTAACATTTTTGTGGTTTTTATTTTAACTATTCAACACGTAACACCCCGAGAATACAAAGCGGCAATACTTTTAAAAGAAAAAAGTACCCCGGTACCCCCGGTTCGGGAAAAGGTCGAACAAGAGATTGAAAGGCTTTTAGCGGCAAATATAATATATCCGGTACGATATGAGTGGGCATCGCCGGTGATAGTGGTTACAAAACCCAATGGCGACTGCAAAATGATAATAAACCCTTGTGTACGCACTGATCATTATCCATTACCACGGTGTGATGACATATTTGCAAGTTTGGGCAATTCATATTACGAGTACTTTTGTGTCCTAGATTTAGAAGGTGCGTATGAACAAGTGGAAGTTGAAGAGAACTGCCAGGAACTGTTAACTATTAATACCCAAAAGGGGCCCATTTTTAGTGTCAAATGTGCACCTGCTATTTTTCAACCCATAATGGATGAAATTCTAAAGAACATTCCTAAAGTGCAGTGCTACCTCGATGAAATTGTTGTCGGAGGTTCCAACTTAGAAGACTGTCGGGCAAATTTAATTAAAGTCCTTGATAGATTAGAGAAATATAAGGTTAGGGTAAAAATGGATAAATGCCAATTTTTCCAAAAGGAGATTGATTTCTTGGGTCACGTTATAAATGGAGAAGACATTAAGCCCAGTGGAAAAAAAATTATAAGCAATAAGAAATGCCCCTCAGCCTGAGAATGTAACTCAGTTAAATTCATATCTAGGGCTTTCAAATTACTATGCACGATTCATCCCGAAACTTTCCTCAGAATTAAAAGTTCTATACGATTTATCAAAGAGAGATGTTTCTTTTCTCTGGTCTGTCGAATGTGAAGAAGCGTTTGCTAAAAGTAAGGAATTGATTCTAAGTAGTAGCATTACGAGTAAGTAGTTCATTACGACCCCAATAAAGAGATTATTTTGGGATTGGATTGAGTGGGCGGAATTTTATCGCATGTAGTAAATGGAGTGGAAATACCGCTACTGTTAGCCTCCAGTACCCTTAACGCTGCAGAGAAAAAGTACTCGCAGCTCCACAGAGAAGAATTGGCTATTATATTTACAGTCAAGAAGTTCCATTAATATATTTATGGGAAATCGTTTACGATCTATTCTGATCACCAACCCTTACGGGACTTTTTCAATCCCAAGAAGTCTACACCGGCAGTAACAGCGGCTCGAATTCATCGATGGACCTTGATACTAAGTATGTATCAATATAAAATAGAATATAAGAAAGGAATGAATAATTCCGACGGTCTATCACGTCCTCCGTTAGCATATCCTACGTAGAGGAAGATCATTGGCTGGTGAGTATGATTAAGGGAGATAGTTACCTTAATTTACAGTTTAAAGAAGTAGCAGAAGAATCAGGAAAGGACTGAAAAATTAGAAATATTTTGAATATGGTTCAAACTGGATGGCCAAACAGTGTACCTGAAAATTTAAAGAAATTCTATAACAAGAAAATTGATGTCTTTTCTATGTTCAGCGATTCGTGATACCAGAAGTCTTACATCAAACGATTTTAGCGCTTCTTCATGAATCACATGTCAGCATTGTTCGGATGAAAATGTTAGCGAGAAAATATATGTGGTGGCCAGGAATCCATTATGGCATTGAGGTATATGTGACAGAATGCAAATAATGCGCTCTTTCAGGACCGAACTCGAAAACATTTTTCGAACTTATACACATCGATTTTTTTTTTCATTAAGGGCCGTTATTATTTGATAGTTAACGATAGTTATACAAAGTGGATTGACATTAAACCAAGGAAAAAAACAAACGTCGAAAGTGTGATTCTCGTTTTAAGATAAATTTGTATGTACTTTGTGTTACCTTCCACATTAGTATCAGATAACGGACCACCTTTTAACTCGGAGATTTTTATTAAATTTTGCAATGATAATAGCATAAAATATTTGAAGAGCCACCCTACCACCCACAGTCCAATGGGGCTGCGGAACGGGCAGTAAAAACCACAAAAATCACGTAAGAAAATGCTTACGGATCCCAACGCCAAAATATATTCCGATAGAGATACTTATGAATAATTTTCTTTTCAAATACCGATCAACTCCTACAACAACCACTAATTTGTGTTCAAACGAAATTATATTTAGAACAAGCCCAAGAACACTTATAGATGGTGTAAATCCTAAAATTCGAAATGATAGTAACCACAGGGCGGAAGATTAAATAACATTAAAGACTAAAAAGAAAACAGCATCATCCCTAAACTTAGGTCAAAATAAGAAAAATTTTAGTTTTAGTACAGGTAAGCAAATATTTTATAAGTTCAAAAATAATCATGATTATAGTTGGATTCCTGGTATAATTGTAAGACAGATAGGAAATGTTATTTTTACTATTAATACAAATGGTGTACATAGATCCACACATATTACTCAGCTAAAAAAATAATGCATACATTTAAGGAGCCACATGACAAGAAAAGGTCTGTATATTTAACAAGTTTGCCACGTGGATCAAAGAGATTAAAACTGAATTACAAGGAGCCATAATTACCTACAAATATACAAATATTAATTGAGAATTTACATAATACTTTAAATTATGAATTTTTGAAATACAGCTTAAACACAGAACAAAATGATAAAATATAATTTTGATTTTGATTTTGAAATAGTATATGCAGAATAATAACCAAAATCAAGCTTTTTGGAATGGCAAATAAGAAAGAATATAAATACTTAATGAAAACCATCTTGAAAAAAAAACTTTGAAATGAATTTATAATTGATTAATTGTAGTTTTATATTAAGTTTGGGGAGTGTCATGAATGTAAAAAGTAAACATTCTTGTATGCTACATTGTATAACAGCATACTATATATTACACAGGTTTTATGCAATTGAGCACTCTCTCCTAGCTTGTCAGATGTTAGCATAAGTAATTTTTCATATTGATAGTCTTAAACTACCGATAAAAGTGTTAAGCATCTTCCTTCTTCGGATGATTAGATACCAAACTTTGGAAGAGTCCTTATTCACCATAAAGCTATACAGTTTCCAGCAAATTTCAATTATGGGACAGCTGAAAGAAGGATGTTGCCCTTAATTTTGTCATGGGCTTCACTGTCCACAAAATGCAATGCAGCACTGTAGACCACGCAGTAGTGTATTTAGGCTCGAAATTGTTCGTAGAAGAACAAGCATACGTGTCCCTGTAAAGGCTTTGCAAGCCTTATGTATTGAGGAATTAGATTGCACCAAATTGTCAGCAAACAAACCTTGTAAAAATGAGGCTCTAAATGAACTAAATAGAATGAGAAATATAAAAACTAAAAACTTGAAAATAAAATTAGTAAAAAAATTTTTTAAGTTAAGCGGTTTTATTGAAAATAAAGATAATAATGATATCGATAATGTACTAAAAACTAAAGAATAATTCAGTAGGTCCTAGGTACCAGTTATCACACCACTCCCCTCATCAATCTAGGGCATTAGTCAGACAAAAAAATAAAATTGTGCGGCTTAGCGTAATTTGAGTAAATATGACAATAGCATTTATAATGATATGATCGGTTGACTGTTATAGATAGAAATTTTTCTAATGATACAAAGGAATAGAAAAAAAAATAATTTATCAGTTTAATTTTTTACGCTAAGGTTACAGTTGCTTAGAAACGCTATTTAAAGCATTTACAAATCAAGAATACGCAGACATTATTTACGTTTATGGGCTGTGCAATGGAAGTTCAACTAATATGCGACAAAGATACCATGAACTTAATCCTAACCGAAGACTTCCTAATAAAGGAGTATTCGATACGTATGCTTCGAGAAACGGGATCAGTTACACGACTCCGACTGCGGGAGCTCCACAAGTAAGAAGGATTTCGGCTGATGAAAGAATACTGGAAGCTGATACAACTGATCTATCAATCAGCATCAGACGCTTAGTGTTTGTCCCTTTGGTTTGGTTGTATGTTAAGTGGAGTTGTTGTCACCACTGAACCACAGACCAAGCGAAATAACAAAATTGACAAAGCTTTACTTCATATAAATTTCTTTATTGCAATCTCAAGCGAAAGTTTGTTAGTAGGAAGTAACAGTTAGACTGGGGTAAAATCGATTACTGCTTAAGTATACAGCAGTGGCGCTAGCTCATCACCTCACCTCGCGATTCAGCTACCAACGGCATTAGCCACATCCCATGCTCCGTATGATATACTCGTATGTACGTTAAAAATGCCGTTGTCTATGTATCAAGTGAACGTCACTCAAGGTGTGGTGAGACAATGAACGAAAGGATGAACTGGCGCTAGCTGAGAACATAAATGAACCATGCACAATACGCGGCGAAGAAAAGCGTCATGACAGTCAGTGGCTGATGGTAAGTACACTGACTAATTGATATGTCTGTAGGTATGTATGTCGGTCAGTGAAAAGAAATGCCCTTAAATCTCAGACATCCTGCCCGGTCGAACCTGCGCGTTCGAAATGCTCCGCCTCCAAGAGCCGACAAAGTTTCTGGACCACCCGATTGAGCAAGACCTGGGTTGTCTTCAAAGTCACTTTACGGGCCAGCCCATCGCCGCCCGGATGAACTGCCACCACACGCCCTAGGCGCCAATGCGTAGGAGGTAGGTTTTCTTGCCGGACGATAACAATGTCGTCCACCTGTATGTTGAGCTCTCGCTTGCCCCGTTTACTGCGGGTATGGAGGGTAGTGAGACATTCTTCACTCCACCGGGTCCAAACCTCTTGATGGATCTGACGCAGATACTGCCGCTGCTTTATGCGGTTCCTGGGTACCTCGGCAACTCCTGGCTCCGGGACTGCACGGAGACCGATGAGGAAGTCTCCTGGTGTCAGTGCGAACTTGTCCTCCGGATCGTCATGCAGTGGGATGAGAGGACGAGAATTGAGACATGCCTCAATGCGTGTCGCCAATGTATGGAGTTGGTGATACCAAAGCGGTTGTGCACCCACCAACCGAGTCAAGTGATGCTTGGCGGACGTCACTGCCGCTTCCCACAGGCCCCCTTGATGGGGAGCACTGGGAGTGATGAAGTTCCATTGAGTTCCAGTGTGAGCAGTTGATTGTACTCGCTGTGCCAGCCAGCCAGGTCTTGTTTGAGGATGCGGTTGATACCGATGAAAGCCGTTCCATTGTCGCTATATAGATCCCGTCACGGACCTCTTCGGCTAATGAGGTTCGTGTAAGCGTCGAGGAATGCTTGGGATGAGAGGCCTTCGACCACCTCGAGGTGTACCACTGCAGATGAAAATCGCCAAATATGTTTTCACGGTCGTACGTGACCGCTGAGTGCCGATCCACAAGATGGATGGACTGCAGTAATCCACTCCTTTTGAGATGAATGGTCGTGCCGTACTGACCCGCTGCCCGGGTAACGGGCCCATTTGTTATCGTAGGACAGCGCCATGATGTCGACGGCAGATGACGCACTTGTAAAGGTACGTCTTTACGGTTTGCCGCCCATGCAATATCCAGTAGCGATGGCGGAGTGTTTGCAACATCAATTATATCCCGTCATGCATCGTCTGTAGGTAAGCCACGGTTCGAAGTAAACGTGGCAACGAACTGAATCGCTCAGTCAATAGGATAATGTGCCCATCCAATCTGATTGTAGTCAGGACAGCCCTGATAGTCGCCCGAGTTTCTCTCTCAAATCCTCTTCTTTCAGTTGGATTTTATTGTGGTTCGGAAGGGTGATATCTGCGGTTAACCACCTTGGGCCTTGCCACCATAGTGAATGCTCCAATAGCTCCGGAGCGCTGATGCCACGGCTTGCGCAATCAGCTGGATTCTCTCCCGAGAGAATGTGATGTCGCCTCTCCGACGACGTCAATTCCTGGATCTGGCGTACCCGGTTGATACGAAAGGCTTCAAAGTGGCCGGTTCCTTCTTCAACCAGCACAAAATAATACTCGAGTCGGACCATAGCTGATACGGAACCTCCCCGGCATCTAAGGCGCTGCGAACTCGATCGAGAGTGACAGCCAATAGTGAGCTGTTCACAGCTCCAAACGTGGAATGGTAGAACCTTTGAGCGGAACCACTTTCGTATGATGACAACATTGCTTACCTGTATTAACGACCAACGGTTTCTCCGTCCCATAAACCACCCACAAAACACCCGAAGACGAGCCCAAGGGATGATAGAAGTTCCGGAAGCTTACAACACGCATGGTGATAGAGAACTGCGATGCACCGTTCCTAATTTAGTTAATTCGCTACCACAATTTCTAAAAGTGATTCTGAATTTTAAAAAAAGAAAAAAAGAGTTAAAAAAGCATTTAATTGAACTTTATTTTGTGAAGTAGACCGTTAAAGAAGACTTTAACAGCACTATATTGAATGTAACCTAATTGTAAACAAAACTTTTTTCAATTTAAATCATTTCAAAAGTTGATTTACTCAATAAGCACTCTGCTTTGCAGGTAATACATGTAAATGAAAAACTTCTTTTGTGCAAATAAAATCCATTGAATTGAAAAAAAAAAAAAAAAATTGAATTGTACGTGCCATCAGTAGGGACACACGAATCTGATTGTCCACACCCACTGTCCGGATGTAGATGACCGCCGCATAGCCGCGGGAACATGCTTCGCAGAACCCATAAAGTGTCGAAGAATCTCCAGTCCTCATTCCCAGCCATCGAGGAGCCCGCAGTCGATTGAGGGTTTCAAGACCCCCACGGAATCTTCTGATAGAGGGGTGTCCCAAGTGATGCCTGCAGCCCAAAGTGTTTGGATGAAGATCTTGCCGCGGATAACGACCGGAGCCAGTAAACCAGTCGGATCAAATAGCTGTGCCACCTCGATAAGCACACGTCGTTTCGTTGGTGGAACGCAAGCTGTGGCCAAAGTATCCAGGAAGAACAATTCATCCGATAGACGATCCCAGCGTAAGCCCAACACAGTCGCGGTTGGAGAATCAATCATCAGCTGTGGAGAACACTAAAAATTAGTACCAGTGATATGACTAATTACCTGTCTCAAATTAGAGTTCCATTTCCTCAGATGGAAGTGGCCAGATGACAAGATCTTATCGATGTTTTCGGTCAAAGTCACTGCCTCTGTGATCGTGTTGCAACTGGTGAGTAGGTCGTCCACATAGAAAGGCGCCAGGATGGTCTTCCGTGCTGCTGTTGCCTGCTCCTCCTCTAGCACGCATTTATCATTGTCGAGTGCACATTGATGGAGCGCATGTACCGAGTTGTATGTATTTGATGCCATACCGTATGTTATTGTAGTCAGCCGGTAAACCACCAATTCATCAGTCGCTGATTCTCGCCAGAGAATGCGTTGGAAATCCCGATGCTGTGGAGCCACCAATATCTGCCGGAACATCTTCTCCACATCGACCGTAAGAACCACTCCAAAGCGGCAGAACCGAAAGGTAATGTTCACCAAGGACTCCTGGATCGTAGGACCGACCAGCTGGATGTCATTCAAGGAGACACCCGTAGTAGTCCGCGCCGATGCGTTCAATACCACACGGGACTGTGGTATTGACTGTGGTGATTGCATGATGTGGTATGTAGTAGCCAGCAGTGACACGCTCCATGTGCCCTAGTGCCGCATACTCACGCATGAAGGCCACATATTTCTCCCGCAGCGCCGGATCGTTAACCAAACGCCACTCCAAACTGTGAAACTGCCGCAGGGCGTTCCCATATGCATCTCCAAGCGCTGGGGTGCCAAGGCGGAAAAGTAGTTGCACGACGTAACGCCCTTCTACCGTACGAAAGTGCGTCAATGAGAAGAATCGGCTGCATTCATCATCAGCGGGCTCATCTTCTCGATCCTCCTCCAATGTCCAAAATTTGTGGACCATCTCCTCCAGAGGTGTGCCAGTGCCTTCATCAATGTGGAGCACACGGAGGGTCTGCACCGGCCTGCCTGTGGAAGAGGCCGTCACAGCTGGACTAAACACCACCCAGTCTAGTTGAGTACGTTGAGCGTGGGGCTCGTGAGGATTCCCATGAATGACCTCACTTTGCACGATGCTTCCCCAGACGTCAGCTCCAATAAGTAGGTCGATACTACCTGGGGTACCGAACCTTGGGTGTGCCAGTTGCAACCCATCCAAGTGTCGCCAATGACGACCATTAATGCGCACCGCAGGGGTGGATGATGTGATCGATGATATGATGAGCACCCTTAATGTGAAGGCGAACTCTATCCAGATGGACCGAAGGGTGAGCATTGCGCTGCCCTTTGTACGTGTTTGCGCCAAAGCGCCGATCCCTTCAACAGCTACCTTGAATTGATCCCTATGAAGTGAAAAGAGATTAGCAAAACGTTCTGTTAGAAAGCTTACCTGTAATCCAGGATCGCAGAGGATACGAGCCATGTACTGCGACGTATCCCCAACTGCCCAAGCGGTGGCTGTGTCGAGAAGTACGGTCTGGTCATGCATTGAGTTTATAATTTTGCACAGTACTGTAGGTACTTCTCCAATGAGAGAGAGAAAAAAAAATTAAATTTAGCTGACCTGACAAATAAAATTTCTCTAGAGCAAAGGGATGCAAGTTGACGCACCTGAGTTTTCAAGTACCTATGTATATATTTACAAATTTCTGTTTAGGTCGGACACTTTCGGACCTTTTTTTAAACTTAACCTACAGTCTAAAAAGTGCGCCGGAAATAGTTTTAAAAAAATTATAAAAAAAACTGCGTCCATTTTTGGTTTCGCAAATCAACAAGTACGGCTATACCACACAAACTAAAAAAGAAATGATGGTCGGAAACCCTTTCCCTGGTTTTTACACTCAAACCTAAAAAAAATAAAAAAATCAGTTTATAGATGACCTTAAAAATTACTCAATTTTGACTGTCTCTACAAGCAAAACTGTTGATCCAAAAGAAATAAGTTTTTCGATTACCAGAGCTCCAAATATTTTTTAATCCAGAAAATTTTCATTATAGACCCACTCGGAAATTAAATTATGCAAGCACTTTTGCCTAAATTAGCCACTGCGCTGCATACATCAAGGAAGAGTTACCGTTCTCCTTTTATATTTCCTATATGTACCCGTGATATATCGCAAGATAAGGGGACCGTTTTAACTACTTTTGTTTAATCAAATAACTTTGCGAGAAAGCACAAAATTTGACTAAATAGACACGTCAATAATAAAGTCCTACAAATTTTGGAATATAGAAATCTGATGGGCTGCCTACTTATAAAAAATAATTGTCAGACCAGTCATACGCCGAAATTATCCGATTCAGCCGAAGTATAAATTGTGCACTGTTGAATGAATTTTCGCCTCACAGATCGAATTCTGAAAGGATCGACACAATATCTCGGACGTTCACATTTTGTATCGTTGAACTACCAAATGGAAGCAAACTGGCGGAAAATAAAATACGGTCTTCTTATAATAATTATAAGTTATTATTTAGCTATTGAATAATACAAAAGAATTTTTGTTAAATAAAAAAAAATATTTTAACGTCATTTTGTTAAGGTAAATTTCAAAATTCGACTGTTTTTTTTCGGTTTAAAATCGATATAAAAAAAAGGTGGATAAAAAATCGAATTCCTAATTCGAAATCTAATTCTAATTCTAAATCCGGACAGAACCATTCATGAGTAGAATATCATGTTAAAATTTCAGCCGAATCGATCCAACAGTTTTTTTTAATCATCTAGGCCGACGGATAAAAAGTAGTTTTGAGAAATACGCGTTTAAAGTTTGGTATAATGCCCGCAGCTGCAGGGTATACTATCCCCTATTATTTGCTGTAACTGTGAAATGAAATGAAATGAAATGAAATACACTAAGTATCAGTCTAAAATTTTCACAGTATATTCTCAACTTACTAAACGTTGAAAATGTGGAAAAAATCGATTTTTTGAAGATCGAACTTGAGACCTTTAATTTATATTAAATTAGGTAACATTAAGCAAACGACATAACTGGCCGCGCACTCACTGCCAAATTATCATTCGTAGAAGGATGAGTTGGTAGTGTTCGGGAAGGTAATTATTGTGATATGATGACTGTAAATTGCACCAAGCAACTTTGAAATGTTAAAACTATTAATTGTGGTTTATCTGTCAAGTTTGAAATAAAAATTTTAGAAAAGATGAGGAAATTTTTATGAGAGGAAGATGTGTACTGGATAAACAATGAAGTTTTACATCAAAAACCTTAAGGAGGGACTGGGTAGTCGCCAAGTAAGTTTCAACGACTTTGAACAGTGGTTAAGACTTAGGAAACAAAATTCAATAACATCCAATGAGAAAGCGAAGTGAGTGCAAAATAAAATGGTGGTGGATCTCTAATGCGTGCCAAAACCCACTTGTTCAAATATCACTTCCATTGCTAGTCTTCTTCAATGAATACTTCCAACTGGCATACAGGAATACAGACTATTCTCCTTTGGTTTATTGATGCGATCGACCTAAATAACGGAAGATCTATTGTAGAATGCTTATGGTATTTTTTTCATTTGGGGGCTGAGGGGAATCTAAGAGGCACAGATCAGTTGCTCTGTCAGTCATCACGTTTTCAGCGGGCAATGCCGAATATTCGAAAGTAAAATATATGGAAATTTCTGTATAGTACAAACAATTTAAGATAACAATTCAATGCTGCCTTCTACCCTAAAATTATCATTCTTGGATCTTTTGAGCCCTTAATATGGAAATTGTACTCATTATCAAATTGTTAAAGAAGAGAATATGCCACATCTCTCAAAATAATCGGTTAATTTTTTTGAACAACTTGCTGCATTTCCAACACTCAATTGGCAATATTAGAACGCTGCCGGTGGTGGGCAGTGGCCGGGATGCAGTTCCTGCATCAACTTTATAGGTTTTATGACGCAAGCATTTATGCGAAATTGGGGTGGTGGTAGTGGAGCGTTGTTTGGGATTTTCCTGAGTTTGATAATCCTAAGTTACATCGATCTACCGTAGCACTTTTTTCAGTTATTCTTCCGCGATGGGTATTATTTTTCCCATTACTAACTTGTCTCAATAGCTCAAATTTCTGAATTATCTTAACAATTGCTCCGAGAAAAGATGATTCCCATCAAACGAGAAATCTTTTAAGTTTAACTGTTTAACTGAATGTTTTCTTGTAGCGAAGTCTAACTTTTCAGTGCATTGTTAAAGCGTGTACCATTTTCTTAACAGCATAGATTTTACTAGCAATCTGTCAAAAAAACTGAAACTATAAAAAACTTATCATGAACTATTAGATATAGGACAAATAAATGTCGAAACAATAAAAATTGAAAACATTTTACGTACCGTCCCTTATGGTTTGGACCACTTTTTTGCACATAAAACAAAAAACTAAATATTTGTTCCTAAGCTTCATGCAAAATTACTTTTGAAGGAAAATGTCCGATTTTATAGTAAAAATTTAAAAGTCAATATTTCTTTTTTATAAAATTTTATTTAGTCAAAATATGAACCATTGACATCTATAACCTTGTTCCACCGTGATACAAGGTCCATTATTCCTTTTTTATGGAAAGCTTGCTTTTTTGACACAAAAAAGTTTTGAAAGGCTTCTGTGATTTCTGCTCGGTTTCGGAACACCTTTAGACTACAAAATGACTCCAGAGTGCGGCAAAGGTGATAATTCGTTGGAGAAATATCAGGAGGGTACGGTGGATGCCGAAGAATTTCGAATCCCAATTGTAGCAGCTTTTGCACCGTTTCGTGTGACGTATGGGGTCGAGAATTGTCATGCAGCAGGATCGGACCATGCCTATTTGCCAACACAGGCTGCTTTTCAACAAATTTCGTATGCATTATTTCGATTTCCTCACAATATTTGACTGCATTTATCGTTTCCCCTTTTTTAAGAAATGAAAAGTGGATTGGTCCTTTCGATGTCCACCAGATTGTCACTATAACATGTTCTGTCAGTCGTTCATAGACCTCCGTCGAGATCATTTCGTGTACGGCTTCACAGTGTGAAAGACAAAAACAAAAAGGAGTATACTTTTACTCAATAATTTATCGAGTGTTTGGTAGCCTAAGTGGCAAAAACCCGGCCGACAAATCTCGGGGTTGTGGGTTCGTTTCCCAGCCCCTGCGAACGGGTTTTTCTTTTCTTATTTAATTTATTAAATAGACAATTTTAATAAGAGAAATTAAAGTGTTTACAAAAAAAAAACAAAATAACGTGATGGATGGTGGAGAGCGCTCCGCTCTTCCCATAACGGAAATGGGAAAATGCAAAAATAGTGTTGCCGGTGCCGTGGCGAAAGCCGTTAAAAGGAGGAGGAGTTTGAAAACCCCTCCTACTCTCACAAAAAAATGAGAACAAATGCCGTCTTAACGGCTGATAAGGTCAAGAATGAGGGGGGCAATAACAACTTTGCCTCTCTAGCCGCATCCGAATCGGAAGATGAGGATGAAGAGATAAATGAAATTAATAGCAGCATACAAATGCTGAACGAAAAAATGCTTGCTATTAAACAAAAACAAACAGCACGCAGGCAGAGGGAGCAATTGGAAGTAGCGAGCTCCCAACAACAAATCCAGCAGGAGCAGAAACAACAACTGCAGCAAACAAAACAGCAGCAGCAGAAACAACAGCAGCAGCAGATACAGCAACAGCTGCGAAAACAAACCCTGAAACCACAGCAGCTTAAAAAAAAGCAGCAGCGACAACAACAACAACAACAACATCATCAACAACAACAACATCAGCAACAACAACAACAGCAGCAGAAGAAGAAGGAGAAGGTACCTCCTATTAATACCTATAAATTAGAGGTAAGTGCAACCAAGGACCTGTGTAGGTTGGTCATTGGGAACAATTTTAATATTAAGCGATTGGGGAACGATCGACATGCCATCCACTGTAATACAGTGGAGGGCTACACGAAAGGGAAAGAGATTCTAAAAGAAACGACGACGGATCACTACTCTTTCACACCGAAGTGTGAAAAGCGGCAATCGATGCTGCTGAAGGGGTTGGAACCGTCTTCTGATCCTGAGGAGATCCTTGCACTGCTCAAAGAGAAGGAGTGCGAAGGACTCAAGTTTGTGGGGGTAAAGCCATTTACCAGAGCTAGAGCCAGACGGGAGAAACGGAGTCTGCCGTTCTTCTTGGTGCAGCTCAGTCCCGAAAGTCGTCTGGATAGTCTAAGGAGAATCAATGTCCTAGACTACCAGGTGATTCACTGGGGAAAATTAAAAAGGAGCGAAGGCGTTATACAATGCGTTCGCTGCCAGAGGTTCGGGCACGCCGCGTCGAGCTGCCAAATGCAGCCTCGATGCGTGAAGTGCGGTAAGAACCACAGTTCCGAAGAGTGTGCTCTGGGTGTTGACGGAACGTGGGACACACCGCAAACTATCGGGGTTGTCCTAAGTTCGCCAACATTAAAAAAGCAAAACTGGCTCGGCAGCAGAAGGTGGAGGTCAAACTTTCACCTGTTAGGTTTCAAACACCAATCGTCACGTCTCAAATTACCTACGCCCAAATGGCGTCAGATAGGGGGGCTGTACCGTACAGCAAGAGACTGTTGCTTCTCCGGCGCCAATGCCGGGGACAACGGAAGCTGCACCCAACATGCTGGCCATCTTGCTCGCAATCCAAGGACAGATGGCTCAGCTGCAACAGCAGGTACAAGAACAGGCCAAGCTGGTGGACCAGATCTACGCGCTACTGCCGGGCCTAACGCAACACATGTCGTAATGGGTACGTACATGGTGGAGCAAACTTTGAAGGTCCTCGCGGTGAATGTTAATTCACTAATTATGATCGAACGAAGAGCCGCGATGTTTAAATTGCTACAAGACCAAACTCCTGATGTGCTTTTCGCTAGCGAAACCAAGCTAACCGATAATCACAAACTGGAGTACAATAATTATATTGTTAGAAGAAGAAATCGGCCCAGATCCAAACGTGGAGGCGGTGTCGTGATCTTTATTAAAGAAGGTATAAAATTTCACAGAGTGTACAAGGGCGTGTTGCGCAGGTTCCGGGTGTTGAAGGCAGTCGTCATTTACATCCCGCTCCGCAGTGGAAAGCGGCGGTACTTGGCCTCTGTTTATGCACCTGAGGCTTCACAGTCCGCCCTATTTATTACAGAGCTTGACACGCTTTTTCGACTTCTGAGGCTGGAATCGGGGGAGAATTATTTTATAATCGGCGGGGATTTCAACGCTAGACATAGAGATTGGGGAAATAATTTGCCAAATACTAGAGGGAACCTACTACTCGATTGGTGGGGTCAGCACGATGTCATGTACAGACTCGGTCTTAAAGCGACGAATAACCCGTCGTTTCCCAGTTTACAAACGCTAAACTGTCTGCGCACATTTGTGTATGACAGCGACCATTGCGGTTTTAGCACCGAAATTACAGTTCCCAACGAAATTGCGGAATTGGAGGAGTATGTCCAAAGATATTCTTACAACTACAGTAGGACTCGATAGACACGCTTCTCCACAACCTTGAAAAGAGCGCTCTCCTCAAACACGCTCCACCCACCGTCCAATAGGAATTTGTCAAACGCGGAGATCGACAAGTACCTAAAACAAATGGACGACACAATTAAACAAACTATGGACACTACAATACCGCGGTATCGACGTACGACTAACGAAGACCTGTTCCGCAATCCTACTATTGACGCACTGCACCGACAGAAAAGTAGACTTCTCACAAGACTCAAAAACTTGTACAGACAGTTAACTGACAGACAAGATCCGGAGATTAGGACACTGAAGTCGTCGATTAAAAATGTGCAAAAGTTAGTAAAAGAGAATTACAGAATTTCTGTAAGCTCATATTGGAACAACAAGGTTCGGGCTGTAAACACCAGCAACCCGAATATGTTTCCGCAAATAAATAACCTATTTCGGAGAAAAAATCAAAACGACCTTCAGTGTCTTAAAATAGCCCGGACAACAGACGACGAACGGTTACTGACAATAGCAGGTATTGATCCAAATGAGGCCGCTGATGATGACGACTTCTTTGTGATCGAGGATCCACAGGAGAAGGTTGAGACCATAGGGGCGACTTTTCAGGAAGTATACAAGGCCATTGATATCATTGGCCCTAATTATGAGCTGGACAATCGCATCTTGGTGCACGACTTCTGCATTCGAAATGAAATAGGGAACTGGCGATCCGAGGGCTCTGGTTTCATCCGGTTCAGCGACGGAAACATGGCAAATAATGTCATTTCCAGAGAGGATGACCTACCCCCGTTCATTTCGGAGGAAGAACTTCATGAGATCTTCGACACAATCAGGGCTAAGAAATCAGTGGGGACCGATGGTATCCCGAACATCGTGCTTCGACATCTTCCTCTAGAAGCGGTGGACATTTACACCACCCTGTTTAATAATGCAATGAATAATGCACATTATCCAGTGCATTGGAAAACGACGGTGGTTCAACCTATCCCCAAAAAGGGAAATGATATATCCAATGCGGCGAATCTCAGGTCGATAAGTCTCCTTCCGAATATCAGTAAGGTTTTTGAAAAGGTTATCAATAGAGCTCTGTCTAGGTGGGTTGAGGACAAACATATAGTTCCGGATAGTCGATTTGGTTTTAAGGCGGGGCATGATATCTCACATGCCGCGTCTAAACTGGTGTCCGATATCCAATGGAATAAAGGCAAAAAACAATGTACTGGTGCCTGTCTTGTTGACTTGGAGAAGGCCTTCGACACCGTATGGTTAGAGGGTCTTTTCTATAAGCTGACTAGGCTGTGGATCAGTAAACCACTCTTGTACATTATTTATAATATGCTAACCAACAGACAGTTCATCGTCAAAAATGGTGATGTGACTTCTGTTGGAACATTTCAAATTAAAAATGGTCTTCAGCAAGGCGCGGTCAATTCGCCGATCCTATTCAACATTTATACAAGCGACTTCATAGGTTCACTTCCCCATACTATTGCGTACGCAGACGATTTGATAGCGTACAGAACAGGTCCAAAAATCAAGGTCATTAATACTCTCTTACAGCGTGACTTCGATAAGATAAGACGATTTTGCGATGACTGGAAGTTGAAAATCAATTTTCAGAAGTCGGAAACCATTCTCTTTAGGACGCCGTTGTCTCGAGCCGCTAGGGATACCAGAAAAAATTGGCGAAAGTTCTCGATCTTTGGACAACACGGGCATCCGCTTGCCTGTCGAAATGTAGTCAGATACCTTGGAATCTGGCTAGATCAGTTTCTGTATTTTGGCAAAAATGTAGATGCTGCTCTGGCCAGAGCTAAAGGCGCTTTTGCCCTTACAAAGAGACTGTTTTATAGCAGCCAACTCGATGCGAGGGTAAAGGTAATCTGCTACATGGCCCTTATCAGGCCCATGCTGGTATTTGGTTGTTCCGTGTGGTTCAATGTACGAGCAAGCTTAATGGAACAGATTCGGGCGTTTGAGAGGGCTTGCCTTCGCTTGTACAGAACACCAGAGTCGGAGTACAAGAAATTTTATCCTAATGAGGTCCTTTACAACAGGGCGAACCTAATACGAGTGGACAACTTCGTAGTTAATCTGACTTGGAGGCACATTGCAAGAGCAATGACCTCGACGAATAACCTGATATCTGGGGCTTACTACCCCAATTACCTTTACCACGAGAGTGTGCGCTCTGACGGCTTCGTTCCACCGAAAGCATTCCTCTACCTAGATCAGATAGGGTTGATCCAGGATAGATCAGCGGTTCCGTTAATCTTCCATGTCGCTCGGACAGCTGGGGACAGGCGACTCAACTACAACAGAGACGTCGCACACGGCAGTGTGGATCGTCTCAGGTTCAGTAGGGCGGTGGGGAATCGCGATAAGAGGGATGTCGTTCGGCAGCACTAGCATTTCTGGTGGTTGAATGATGGAGAAGATGTTCCGTCGTCGTTTCCGTCAATTATGGACCAGCCTCACTAATGAGGCAGAGCTGACCAATCTATTTGCTCGGTGAATAGCGATGGCCAGCTTACATAGGTTTAGGTTAGCACTTAAGAAATATATGCATGTATTGATGTATACCTTTGTGTATACCAATATATGTATATAATTGTGTATAATGTCTATGTGTTTGTATGTGTGTATTTTGTATGTAGGTTAGGTAGGCTAAGGTTTATTTTAAGTTAGATATTAAGTTTTTATAAAAAAAAAAATGTCCATATGCTAAGTTTTTTGTTTACAAATTGTTTTTTCTTACCTTTAAGTATGCAAAATAAACATTTATAATTAAATGTAAATAAAGTCGAAAGACATAGTTATAAGAAAATATAAGAGCGCCTGTGTGGGGCCAGTAAGTTAGTATAAGATTGTTAAGTAATTTTAAGTTAGCATTTAAGCATTTTTTATTAGTATATAATAGTTAGTGATTAAGAAAACAAAAATGCATTTAAAACTAAAACTAATAACATGTTCTGGGTGAAGACAAAGTTTGGGGGTGAGCTTTGGGCTTTCGTCAGCATCAAACCACTGCACAAATCTTTTACGGTTGTCATACACTTTTCATCCCATGTGATAATACGGTGCCAAAACGGAGCATTTCGGATTTCTAGACTCAGTGATGCACAGGTTTCTAAACGGCGTAATTTTTGGGCCTCGTTCAATTCATGGGGAACCCACTTTTCGAGTTTTTTCATTTTTCCTATTTGAGGTAGGTGTTATTGTCATGGGGGATACTCCCATGTTGTGTGCAATGCCCCGCACCGTTTTTGTTTTGTCTGTATCCACTGTTTCTCGTAAAATGGCGTTGTCAATTACCGTTTCCGGTTTCCCACGTGGTTCGTTTTCGAGATCTCCCGAATGTAACTTACCAAACTAACGCCGAATGGTGCGTCCGTTCACCGCTATATTCTCAAATACGTCGCTTATGTCTTTGGCTGTCAGGATGTATCATGTCCTATATTGAACTCGTAAAGGGAAAAAGTACGTATTTGAACTGTCGACAGCATGATATAAAAATTCCTAGAAAAAAATAACTGTACTTTCAACGGACCCTAAAAGTCGCACACATCAAACCACATACCACTTTACATTTCATGTGGTACAATCTAATGGAATCAGATATTTGACTGATAAATTATTTCGAAATTCATCAAATTTATTAAATTGAAACTTCTTATGGCTCGTTGGGCAGTTTCCCGATGAAAGGTAAAAGCGACATGAAGTGATTCCGAACTCCGATGAAACGAAAAAGCGATATGAAGTAATTCCATACTCCGATAAAAAATAGCGAGTCGTGGGTTAGTTTACAATGTACAAGTTACGGATATAGCAACACCAGCATCTTCATTATCATAGTTACCATCGTCAAAGTACCTACGTAGACATTACTTGGTAACAACACCAAAAACATCATTAACACGTAACGAAAATCTTCAGCTTAACAGCAAAATTTGGCTGAGCTGAGCTTTTGTTTGTCAACGGCAAGAAAATAAGCAGCATAGAGCACCGCAGCAACAGAATTGTTCCAGTGACATCGGTTGACCTAGATTGGGAATAGTGGCATCAGCAATGCAAGCAGAACAACATGATTGTTAACTGTTAACTATCAACCCTTCATTTTATAATTTTTCTCTTATTCCAGGTATTATGAAAGACCCTGTTCGGCTGTGAACAACGGGTTATCGATTACTTTTTCAGATATACTGTAAATTTTTAAAATCAGTTAAATAAATACTCCGCAACTTTGAACGTTATAATGCATTGTCTTTTATTCTTCGTTCTGTATGGCATTTTATAAGTTAACAAATTACAAACAAATTACTGTCTATATTGACAGTAAGAAAAATTTCCCTTTTAGTTGTGGGTGGGTGCGTTCAGCATTGTGTTACATGGCGTAATGTTGTTACGCAAACAGACCTTGAAGTAAAAAGACATTATTAAAATAACTCGCACGCTGTGTACCATGTCCGTGCTATAGACCAGAGTATATGCACATAGAGTCATGGCTGGCTTCGTATGAGTATGGCGAGTTCTCAAGAGAATTTACATGGGAATCTATGTAGTAGATTATGCCCAGCACGTGCCATCAGTCGTGCAGAATTTTTTATTTATCATATACACACTATATGTATAGTTATTGAAGTTACAAAGAAGTGAGAAATACTCCCCAATAAATCCCTCAGTAAAGAAAAATGGCTTCTTTTATAAATGAAATTTTTTTTTAAATATTGTACTTATGATGTACTCGTAGGGTGAGTATTCCAATTTTAACTATTTATCGAGCTTCATGAAGTTTCACTTCTGTTGCCTAACTTACTATAGTATTGTGACCATTTTACCACTTATGTAATATATTGTAGAATACATGAACAACCTCCAGGCTGGGGATTGTGCCGCCGGGATAACTGCCGGGTCATGGAAAAAAGATGTAGCTACGAAGCAACAACAAGCCTCGGATGTGGACGGATTTACAGTTGACATCTCCTGCAAACGAAACAAGGACAACGAACTTCAGATCTGCACGTGGAGTTTTAGGTCCATTAATAGGCCACGTGCAGCCGAACAACTAGCGAAGGCCCAGGATTGCTGCCGAGCAGATATTACCGCCAACCAAGAAATGCGATGGGATAAACCGGACTGCGACATTTACTACGGCGATTGTTATCGATGGCAAAAGCAAACCATTCGGGTGCAGATTTGTTGTTAGAGGCAGACTTAGGCAAGAAGTCTTAAGTTTCCGGCATGTGAATAAGCGCCTGGTAATAATCCGTATTAAGAATAAATTTACTAACATTAGCCTTATATGCGCGCACGCCCGCACAGAGGAAAAAGACGACGACACCAAAGATGGCTTTTATGAGCTCTTGGTCAAGACCTACGAGCAGTGCCCTAGAGCTATGCCATTAAGATTGTCGTCGGCGACTTTAGTGTAAAGATAGGAAGAAGGGGCATCTTTCGCAGTACTGCCGGAAGGTATGGCATGCACGATACCACCTCCGATAACGGATTCAGGCTAATCGACTTTGTCGCGGGACGAAACATTGTCTAGTTACGTGATTCCCACATCTCGATATTCAAAAGGGAACTTGGAGGACTTCATAGCTGCAGGCGATGACTGGGTAAGGAGCATGTAAAATATGGTCGGACCAAAGTATGTCCGATGAATGGCATTATTTGTCCGATCCTCAAGAAAAGAGACGCTCTGAACTACGCCAACTACAGAGGCATCAGTCTTCTAAACATCGCCTACAAGATTCTATCTGCCGTATTGTGTGAACGCCTGAAGTTCTTCGTTAACAACTTGGTTGGAAAATATCAGTGTGGCTTTAGTCCAGAAAAGTCCACCATAGATCAAATTCTCGCATTACGGCAGATCTTGGAAAAAACCCATGAGCTCCGAATCGATACACAACGCATCACCTATTCAGCTATTCTAAGGCCGCATATAAAAGCATCTCTAGAGACGAGCTATACAGAGCAATGTTTAAGCATCCCTACCAAACTCGTCCGCATACTGCTCCATCAAGGTCGGTAAACAATTCACCGAGGCCTATAAAAAAAGAATTTAGACAAAGCGATGCGCTGAAATACGATTTCTTTCACATCATTCTAGAAATAACAGTGCAAAATTCACACGCTAACACAAGAGGCACAATTATTGACATAATCGGACCAAGACCAAGTATATGCTGCAAACCGGAAATAACATGACACACCGATGTCTCGAACAGAATGTCACACTCGACAGATATAATTTTGAGGTAGTTAAGGACTTTGTCTATCTAGGCTTCGCTATCAATTCAGACAACCACACCAGCACTGAGATCAAACGAAGGATAACTCTTGCCAATCGCTGCTTCTTTTAGCTAAGAAGGTAATTGACTAGCACAGTTCTCTCTCGAACGACAAAATTAAATAAATTATAAAATAATAAATTATTAAATACGACCTTAATAATCTCAGTCATGTTCTATGGCGCAGAGGCAAGGACTTTATCAAAAATGGATGAAAGAGCTACTGGCTACTTAAGAGCAAAATTCTTCGGATGATATTCGGTCCCGTCTGAATTGACGGTGCGTGGAGGAAGAGATACAACGACAAACGGTACGGGCTATACAGCGACATCAACTTATCCAGAAGAGTGAAGATCTAACGACTGGGATGGCTGGGTCATAAACGGCGTATGGACATTAATACTTCAGTCCGAAAAGTCTTCGAATCCGCCACCGAGGAAGAGCGCAGTAGATGAAGATCGTAACTCAGGTAGCGCACCTCAGCCAACGTAGCGTGCGAAACTGGACGCAGCTACCTAAAGGTCCACCCGGACTGTAGCGCCACCTTAAGTAGATAAGTAAGTAGGTAATATACTCTTATGTATACTATTCGTGGCTATAGATTACTAAAGATGAATTCAAAATGATGGACATGACAAACAGGGAACTATTGAATGCATACTGGCATATATCCGCGCTTCTCGACAAAAATTTAAAATTTTGGACTCAGTTTAGTTCCAGTTAAGTGCACAACATGTCCTTTGGTTTTTTTTTTATAATCAGCGTGCGATCAAGGGGTTTGAGTACCCTTAAGGTGATTGTACACAGCGCGGGCAAAGGAATTTTAGGGAGGAAGAAAAGGGAGGTACCGATGTACATTGTTTTTAAATGTTTGCAAGTTATAACGACCACGAAATACAGAGATCGGCATGGCATTCCATAAGAGAGTTGTACGGCTTAGGAACGAATCACGATATTTTAGAGTACGTCCGAAAATGGGCTTGAGGGTATACTGATGATCATTCATAGCGAGACGGGTGTTACGGTTGAAAGTTTGAATGGGCGGAATGCTACTGGCGATTTCAGCACTGGTGGTGCTCCACCAGTGTTTTGAATCCTATCTAGCAGGTGCAGAGATGTTTTAGGAGCACCTGACCAGATGTGGGCGTTGTACTCCAATTTTGGGCGGATGAATGCCTTATATATTGAGGCCAGATCAGAGGGGGTAAAATATTTCTTACATCGCTTGAGGAAACCTAGACATTTCGCAGCATTTTGGGCGAAATCAAATATGTGGTCATTCCAACGTAAGTTGTCATTGACACACATACCGAGACTGGAAAGTTTTTCGGTTTCGAGGATTCAAGTGCTATTCGTGGATAATGGCTGAGTGTTTAAATTTCGCTTTAACGACAGCAGACAGCATTGTGTTTTGGAAGCATTAAATTCTACTCTGTTGATAGTTCCCCAATTGGTTATGCTGTTGATATCGGATTTTAATGAGCTTGGCATACGCTGCCGTTCTCGTTCTACAGCCGAAGAGCAAGGCCGTGATTCCGGGAAAGAACATGAAAAGCAGAGAGTACTGTCATCAGCAAAGGAATATATTGGATGAGAAGTAGCAGTCAAAAGATCATTAATGAAAATCAAAAAGAGTGTCGGAAACAGAACAGAGCACTGGGGCACACCAGCATTTATTTCCTTTTGTTTACATGAAGAACTACAGTTTGTTTGAGAAATGCGTGTGGCTCGTAAAAATAAGCCCGTTGGGCCCAGAACATACGAAATTTTTGTTTCCCTATACAATTATTCATCGTCTTAGGCGTAACAAAATTTCATTTCATCTGCATCTCGAATTTCGTTTCAGTTTGAAGTTATATTTCGTGTTACTTAGAATAAAATTGGACTGAAAATATTTATTACTGCTGCAGCCAATTATTTCCGAAAGTTTGGTAATTTTGTGCCAAAGTGGGTGAAACAATGTAGAGAAATTTTCACCGTTAACGATTTGCCTAAAGACTATTTCAAAAGCAAAGTACTTAAAATTGTTTAAAATAATAATAGGCGTGTTTTTTTGGTAATCTATATAGGCTTAACAAATACTTTCCATGCAAATTACACTAACAACTTAGGCTATATAGAATAACGAAATCGGCATAACTATCCAGACTTATTTCCTTAGTCGCGATAAAAACTGTGCTACCAAACCATTTTTCCGCGATTGTTAACGAAAAATGCTACCGAATATGTCAAAAGTGACACAACTGAGAGACGTCAGTCATAAGAAAAATCATTTTGCTATGTACAGTGGCGAGCAAAACTAGATACACAATTGGTTATTTCATAATTTTTAAGGAATAAAACATTTTCTTCTAAATCAAATACTTTAAGAGCACATTCTTGAATCTATGGTAGTGCGAGTTCTTATTTTCGTTATTTGAAACTTTTGTGTCCTTTTAACCAATATTCAGATTTGGGCATGTTGCTTAAATTTTAAAACCGCGTGTACCTATCAATTTAACTCTGTTCCAATAGGGGGGGTTAGTCTTGCACATCTGCTGCAATTTATTGTAACAGTATGGAAAGCTTAATTAAGTCGGTCACCGAAAATGGCAAAGGCCTTTAAGTGACTTACAGCTCCTGTTTCCTATCTGGATTTTCAAAATACACACAACAGACACATAACATCTTCCGGCAATGTCGTCGCTCTCATCTTTGCAAAACACAACAGATTTATTCCACTTTAGTATGTCTATGTAGCATGTCCATGGCCTCTATCCCAGAGGTTAATCCAGAAGCATGCCTGGCGATCCGGAGCAGAAAAGTCTCCAGGAATAATTTATCATCTCGCTCCATTGAGGGGAATCTCTTGCGGAAAGCGAAGATATGCCAGCTAGCTTTGTTATTTATGGTTTGTTATTAAAAAAATATGATTCCTAGAAGGTACAATGATGTGGAAGTGTGCGTATGTTTCGAAGCAAATATCCTTTCGCAACCTTTCGAAATCGGGCAGGCGATTCTCTTTCCAATTTTTATTTTTAGTTTTTTCCCCGATGATACGAGTACTCGTACATACAAGTATTTCTATAGTGAGAAATTGAAGAACAAAATTTCCTCTCTCATCTATCATACCCTTTCGGTTCGTTCCTACCTAGAAGTGAAGTATTTTATTTTCCAAATTCAGCTCTCGTCTCTAACGTCTTTGTAGCGTTTGTTTGGAAGTTATTTTCATCGTTGTAGACTTTAAGGTGAAGGACCTGGAATCTGAGTTATGATGTTCACTTATTTGTGAGTTCAAAAAGTAATCGATACGCAACGTTATGAACATTTATCCAGTTGAAATGTATATACAGACTACGTTTATATTAATATACACATCTTTGTATGCATAACATATTTATATATTTTCGCAGGATCAAATTTTATCGAAATCTTTCTATATTTTCAATATGCTATTCATTTGCCATGGGATTTGCAAGGTTGGTCTAAGGGGTTAAAGGATTGAACGGAGAAGATTTATGAGAAGAAATTTACGGTATTTTTGGCGATACAACGGCTACAACCATGACTGTACATATATGAGTGTTGAGGCTATAAAATATTTTAGGAATTTTTCACATAATGAGATTTCCGAACGCCTTTGGTAAGGATTTGGGTTTTGCCGGCTTGTAATGGTGTTACTGGGTTTCGTAGACGACTATGCTTTATTATTCATAAAAATGCTTTTGGCTGAAAAAAAATATGCGACAGATTATGGGCTTTTCACGTGAATAGATGGGATTTTTTTTCTTGCTCAATAAAAATAATAAAAATCAAATTTTACGGAGAAAGGGAAGAAATTGTGGTCACAAATTTTGGTTGTTCGACTTGGAAGATGATTACTATTATTAGTGAACGTGACCACTAATTTATTTATCTTTTTTTATAAAGCTTATTAATAGGATTCCATCCTATTTTGTTTCCATTGTTCTCAATGGAAGCAAATTGCTTGTGCCAGATGACTTGTGTTCTATTCAGGATTTAATTGTTTAAGAAGCAAGCATGCCTCCAAAGGGGTAATATAAGTTAGCGTAGCCTTAAAAGAGCTCAAAATATCAGGTTGGCAACTAAGTAATAATAATATAAATAAAACACATTTTTTTAAATACAACGAATAAACTTTAATCAAAGATATATTTTCTGTTTTGTTCGATGTCCTTTTGCCATCTTTCTGGCAACTTAATAATTCCACATTCGTAAATTTTCTGATCCGACTTTCGATCATTTCGATCATGATAGACCTGACCTTTCAGTGAAAAATTTCCGGAACGAAATTTGTGAAACCAATTCCGGCACACACTTTCTTTTAAGGCTTCTTCACTATACATATCACGTAACTTTTTAGTAACTTCCGCTGCGTTCTTTCCTTTACGGAAATAAGAAAGCAAAATATGACGAAAATGCTCCTTTTTGCACTCCCTATTAAAACTGACGCCAAACTAATACCTTTTCACAAAAATACGCACAATTTGCTTCTAAAGCAAAGTAAGACAGACAGCTAACAAAAGTCAGAAGAAAACAAATATGTCATTGATAGAAGCCATTAAAAAATATTGCCAAAGACATCTATTGTTTGTGTGAAATCGGCAATTACTTAGCTGCCAACCGTAAGTCTATCGACAAATGGGAAGCACTCTTTTGAAGAACTGGATGTTAAAACGATGACTGACATTTGCGAAGGTTTTCGGCACCCCAGAATCATAATGTTTGTTGGAAGTTTATGAACCGTTCAAACAGTTGGGTATAGAGTTTCTTTCTCCCGTATTTTTGTCTAAAGCGAAAACATAATTAAGCCACGTTTCGAAACGGATTTAGACTAAATGAATATGTTTCGAATAATGCTTTAGTTGGCAGATATCAGATATAAACCAGTTTGCAACTATCTCCTACTGGTCATTCTATTTCGGTTATCGTCCATAGCCAGTTTCCTTATGTTTTTTTGCATTTAACCTATCAAAATAATTATTTTTCTTTAACCCTCTTGTTAGCGATTAAAACTTGAACTTCTAATGTTTTTCGGATTTTATCGGATTTTACTATCCGAACATCGTTATGCTAACTGAATTTTTAAGCCCGAAGTAGTTTAACTGTTTTTTTCTTAATATGGAGACATGTGCGACTATTCACACTTCTTACAAAATGCCGTTTTTGGAGTAGGACCACTACCATACGCATATAATACTTATCTATATATATATATACATATATACGAGGGTTGTCTGAGAAGTTTCCGACCGCAACGTAAAGATAGCGGCACTCGTCAATAAAAGCTAGTGAATGCTAGTTGTGTATCTTTTGACAGTTAGTTACTGAAGTTGGACGCGCAGTTTTTAGTTGACAGTTTGACTGAGTCGATGTGAGTGTTTTTTGTGAAAATGGAAAAAATTGAGTATCGAGTTGTTATTAAATTCTTGATTTTGAAAGGCAATACGTCTACGCAAATCAAAAATGAGTTGGACTCTGTGTATGGGGACTCTGCACCATCATTTACCATAATTAAATTTTGGGCAGTTGCTAAGGTTCACCAAATGGTGTTAGACGACCACCGAATTAAAGTGAGAGAGATAATAGAGGATATGAAAATGTCCAAAGAACGTGTTTGTTACATATTAAATCGAGTTTTAGGCATGAGAAAGCTGTTCGCCCATTGGGTGCCGCGTTTGCTTACGTTAGACCAAAAATGTGTTCGAATGAACACTCTGTTGGCGCAGTTTAGGCGCAATAAGTCCAAGTTTTGGTGCCGATTAATTACTGTAGATGAAACTTGGATACACCATTATACGCCCGAAACAAAAATTCAGTCAAAACAGCAAAGGGCGAGCCGGCTCCAAAAAAAAAAGCAAAAACTGTTTTTTCGGCTGGAAAAGTGATGCCGACTGTACATACCTTAGCTTAAGAATAACACTTAACTTAACGCAGCTTGTAAATAAGCCGACACGAAGTAGTTGGTAGTCATAGCGCCAACACCCTGGACTTCTTTTTAACTTCTCACCACAACAAATACAAGGTCAATATGCTATCCCCTCTAGGCTCGTCGGACCACTGTGTCGTATCAGCTAATTTCTAGTCCACCGACCACACAGTGAGAGAAAAGATTCCTAAAAGAACCGTATGGCAATACGAGAAAGACAATTGGAGCGGTCAGCTTCTTTAGGAATTTTAACTGGTCGTTATGTTTCCTCGAAAACGACGTAGATGCCTCTGCTGATATTATCACAGACACCCATTCTTTTTGGAATGAGAAAATGTATCCCTCATCGGATGAAAACTATTAAACCAAAAGAAAAGGCATGGTACGACTAGAGTTGTAAAGAGGTTGTTAGGGTTAGAGAAATGTTTTTTCGGTCCTTCAAGACCAACCCAACAGAGGAAAGCCGAACAAAGTTTAAACGAGCCAGGAATGACTGCAACGTGTTTCTTAAGCGTGTACAATTTTAATACGACCAAAAACTGGGACAAAAAATACTACAATGCCCCAACGGCATTAACAATTTTTGGTCGTTCGTCAAAAACATTAGAAATTCTACCTCACCCTTCATCCCAACGCTCATTTACAATGACATTCCAGCTGTAAGTTCCGCCTGTAGTTGAGTGCGTCGAATCTTCAATAGGACAAATCCACTTTTGGACTCGCGTAGTTGCAAGAGTTCTTAAAGATCTTAATATTCACAAAGCCATTGGTCCAGACGCTATATCTACCCTCCTTTTGAAGAGATGTTCGCCCTCGCCGGCAAAACCACTGCGGAAGCTTTTTCATCAATCCTACTCTTTAGGACTCTTTCTGAACAGAAGGAAAACAGAATTTGTCCAGCCCATCCGTAAAATAGACGAATCTTCCTCTCTCTCCTCCTAAAGACCCATTGCACTTACGTCCCTTCTTTCCAAGATCGTGGAAACGCTGATAAACTACTCGAAATATGAAAATTTATTAATGACTAGTAGAACCTAAGCGTTCTTCAATCTGGCGAAAGCAAGATAGTTGCATTTGATATTTCTAAGGCATTTGACAGAGTTTGGCATCCGTCTCTTTTGTCGAAAATGCGTGCTTTTGGGATCGATGACTCTCTTCTTAAATGGATTAGAAATTACCTTTCAGAACGTTCAATTTAGGTTATCCTGTTTGCTTTTAAGTCTGATATTCACAAAATAAATGCTGGTGTGCTCCAAGACTCCGTTCGATCTCCGACACTTTTTTAATTTTCATCAACAATCTCTTGTCTGTTACTTCTAATCCAATATATTCCTCTGCTGACTACAGTACTCTCTGCTTATCATATTCATTCCCGGACTCAAGTCCCTGCTCTTCGGCTACAGAACGGGAACGCCAGCGTACGAGTATATTAAGCTCATTAAATTCTGATATTAATAGCATAACTAATTGGGGAACCACTAACAGGGTCAAATTTAATGCTTCCTAAACACAACGCTGTCTGCGGTCGTTAAAGCGAAATTTAAACACCCAGCCATTATATATGACTGGCACTTGCATCGTCGAAACCGATAAACTTTCCATTCTCGGTATGTGTGTCAATGACAACTAGCATTGGAATGACAACATATTCGATGTCGTCAAAAATGCTACGAAATGTCTAGGTTTCCTCAAGTGATGTAAGAAATACTTCACGCCGTCTGATCAGACCTGAGTAGAGTGGAATGTCCACATCTGGTCAGGTGCGCCCAAAATATTTCTGCTAGATTGGATTCAAAACCGTGCGATAAAACTCATAGGATACTAATATCACTCAAACAATAACAATGGACACCTTCGAGCACCGACGTAATGTCGCTTGTCTCATTCTGTTTTATAGCTATTTCCACCACCAGTGCTCCATAGAAATCGCCAGTAACATTCCGCCCTTTCAAACTTTTAACTGTAACACCCATCTTGCTATGAATGCTCATCAGTATACCACTTGTTCACCGGTATTTTTCTTTCCAACCTCCCTGATTTTCCTTCGGCCGCGCTATGTGCAATCATTTTAAGGGTACTTAAATCCCTATAAATTTCTATAAAAGACTTACCACATTTTTGGCTTCTATTACGAGAGACTGGAAAGTTTACTCATGAGGGGACGATTCTTTGAGAGCGTGAATTTTCACTCGCTTCACGCATTGCACCATAAATTTCCACACTCTTCCCTCCGATAGATTCGCTGGGCAGTGGAACACCCAGTTAACACCTTTAGCGGCCAGTTGTCTTGGACACGATTGCAGTCAAACACTTCGGAGAACCTTTTTGCTTCCTGGTTAGGGCCAATAAAATTAGTTCCATTATCAGAACGAATTTTTACCGGGACTCCATGGCGATTGATGAAATTGCGGATCGTCAGAATGAATGCGTCGGTTGATAAATCGTACGCGATCTCCAGGTGTATTGCGCGCACAAATAGGCAGGTGAATAATGTTACCCACCTCTTCTCAGCGCAGTCCAACCGAAACGTTAAAGGGGTCAGCAAATCAAAGCCTGTGTCAGAAAATAGCCTCACAAATGGCGTTAATGGTTCTTCCGGCAGGGGACACACTATTGGAGTGACGGCGTGGCTTTGGAAATCCTACATTTGGAGCAATTGGAGACGATCTTACGAATAGTTTGTCGTAAGAGGGGAATCCAGTATTTTCGACGGATCTCGCAGTTCGTTGCTTCGGTGTTTCAGTGTTTCATCTTGCGGTTTTTATCGGTAATCACTACTTCTGCAATTCTATGAGAAAGCGGCAGTATGATTCATCGTTTGGCGGCATAAGAGACCCAGCTTGCTGCATCGACTCTAAAATAGACTCGAAGGATTCCAGAGCTATCGATATAAGGTGAGAGTTGGTATAACGAATTTCATTTCGGCACCAATTAGTTGCGTCAAATTTGTTTTATGTCTTCGAAAAACACATCCAGTTACGCTTGACGGCACAATAGATTCTATGATAGTTTCAAGCTCGTAAGCTATAAGCCTATTGCCCTTGCTTATCACGGGATGATTACCACATCCAGACAGCTAGTTGACCGCGAAACCTCATCTGGTAGCTGCCAAGATTTCAGCATTTCTATGGACCACGAACGGCTTGTATCGACGATGCTCACTACAAATGCATTTGATGACTGTTGTTTAGTGGCCCCAAAGTATACTGCGAGAAACTCGGAATGGAATAGAATACTTCTCCACTATACTAGTCATTAGGCGTACTCCTAAGACGGCCGCCTGGAGCTCAAGACGTGGAATTGTCAGTGGCTTCAATGGAGCACATTTTGTTTTCGAACACACAAGTGACATCAACTCATCACTCGTATTAACTGCTCTCCAGTACGCTACTGTAGCAAACGCATCCTCGCTAGAGGACCTCTTTCGGTGATAAAAGCCTGGAATATTGAATCTTACTACATCTGAATCTTTTGACCGCAATGTATTCCATTCTTGGAGAATTTGTCCAGGCAACAGCTCATCCCATCGTATTTGATGTCCCACACCTCTCGCATCAGCAACTTTGCCGCGACAGTAAAACGGCTTAAGAACCCCATCAGATCAAAAGCCTACATTATAACGCTTAGTATTGTAGTTCTCTTTTTGTAGGGTTCTTCTTGCCGTTGATGAAGTGGTGGAACAGCAGTTGGAATCCAAAATTGTCGCTGGCTGGTTGCCAGATCATGCCGAGTATATTCTCCGTATTTGGGCCAAACACTATGTAACCTAGTTCAGTGTTCGCAGCGTATGGACCACTTCTGTTTGTAATCCGGAGATCATTTGGCCATTCCAAGTGACCCCATATTGTTAAAATTGATATCTTCTTATCTGGAAAACCGTTATTATAGCGTTCCGCTTTAGATCAGCCTTCTCAACCCCGTTTTTAGCCACTTCTGGTGTCCTGCAAGACAGCCATCTAGGCTCCCTTGTTTTAATTTTAACTATAAACGATCTTGAGAGGATTATTAAACACTACTCCGTATCCATTTAAACCGATGACAC
Organism: Volucella bombylans; assembly: GCA_949129095.1. Taxonomy (NCBI): domain Eukaryota; kingdom Metazoa; phylum Arthropoda; class Insecta; order Diptera; family Syrphidae; genus Volucella; species Volucella bombylans. Next base: position 306,649,030 of record OX422140.1, on the reverse strand, counting down.
TAAGTTCTCCAAAACTATTTCTTCACCCCATGACTGAATTCTCCTTCAAGAAGACCTCGATAGGTCTTGCACCTGGTGTCTCAAAAAATGTTTTGAGCTTAATGTCTCCAAATGCCAATCTATGACTTTGTCTCGTAAGTCCTATCAATCTCTCTCTCGACTTTATTTTCTGCAAAATCAACCAGTACCTATCCCAGGTTCAATCCCTTCGGGACCTTGGAATATTATACGACAGAGAGTTAAACTTCCGTTCGCATATTAATGAAATAATCCTTAAAGACAACCCATCCCTCGGCTTTATCAAACGATGGTCTATAGAAATTTGCAACCCTTATGTAACAAGGTCACTTTATATTACCCTTGTCCGGCCCCTTCTCGAATATACCAGCCAAGTGTGGTCATCCTTTCAGCGAGTTCATATATCCCCAATCGAGAACATTCAATGTCGTTTTCTTCGATTTGCCCTTCGTGGACTACTCTGGACTGACCCATTTATCTTACCTCCCTATCGCGACTGCCTCAAACTTTATAACCTGAATACCTTTGAAAAACGCAGAGACGTAGCTGACATTCTCTTCATTAATCGACTCCTCTCCGGTTCTGTGTACTGCGCTTCCCTTTACAATTTTATTTCCTTCAACACTAACCCTCGTAATTTACGCTGTCCTCGTCTCTTCTATATCCAAACCCACAGCACCTCTTATTTCTCTAACGAACCAATCTCCAGCATGCTCCGTAAGGTCAACTCAAACCTCCCCCTTTTTGATTTTAACCTGAGCACTTCTCGTCTTAAACTAGATCTCCTCTACCATTCCCTTACTTCCTAACCCCTAACTGTTGTTTAAGTCCTAGTTTTTAAGTTAGTTTAAGCTTGCATTGCGAAATAAATGGGGGCTGAGGCCCCCCATCATATTTAATAGTGATCTACTCGTAATCGTATTAAAAGCTGGCGTTGGCATATGGCTGCAATTTCGATTTTTCATGTTGGATGGTGAGGCTACGAAATTCGATTTCACTTAAACTTTGAATGGGTAAGTTGAGATTTGATACTCCATATACGTCTCGAAACAAATATTTACTCTTCCTACCAGCTCCACTGACAACAACTGACATTGACAAATACTGTGGTCTCTTAAGCCTGTCTTCCTCCAGATCAATGTTTGTTTAATCTGCAGTGCTAACAGAGCAGATCTAGCTCCTTCACTGTACAGTTTGAGAATACTTGTTAGAAGCACCCCAAAGAATCTAGTACGTTAGCATACTGCATAATAAATGTTATACTGTAAATCCTATATGGCCAGAAATATTGTTGCAGAAATACTTGAAACTGGTTCCCCCTCTGGTTGCTGCTGGCCGAAACGAGTTGGCTAGAACTCGGTTATCAGACATGTGAAGTAGAAGCGGTTACATTTTACCTTTGACTATCTTTCAGGCACTGCTAAGTTGACATTCACTGACTTTATGTTGCCCTTGCCATATAGTAGCTTATGTGACAGCTGGACGATGCTTCTCTGTGCCATGAAGGATCGGCATGCATTTCTTTGGCGCTTTGTTAGCACTGTTCAAATTAAATTGCCAATCTCACCAAGTTAGTCGCTGAAGTTTGCACTCGAGGGATGTGGATGCACTTGTGCGGCGCACAAATTACTTTTGTGGCAAATGGAATTAGGTCACTGCGTTTTCACTGATTGGAACAATTTCACGTACTTGATACATTTGGCTGCGGATAAGCTTTGGATAGCGGAATCGAAAACGAAGATGATGCCATTCACATTATCAATATTTTACAGTCTCTCTGGATTCACCTGTTAGGGATCTCTGCAACCGTTATTTATTTTCCACGTTGGTATAATTGTAAGCTGCTGCAGATTCGACGATTGAGGAAAAAGATAACGGCCAATCCTCAGGCTGACCACCAAACCCTGGGAGACCCTGGATTTTTTGAGAAACCGTAGTGTGTGGAGAAGACGCTGAATTAATAGTAACTTGTTGAATCGAAGTATTCGGTTGAATATAGATGTGATTTGATGTGCGAACAAACCCTAAGTCCCCTACAGTTGTTTTAAAATATTCGTAGCTTACCAGTGGCATGGTTGTGTATATTGGAGGCATAATCGTTCTGTCTGTGTATATATGCTACTGTAGGGACTTTGTCTTTGTTGAAACATGTATGACATTGTCTGAAGGTTAAATGGTGAACCGCTAATAACTGAGCTAGCGGCAGTCGACGTGAAAACTGGCTGAAATGACGGCGTTATCTCGTGTGGTGTTGTAATATGTGCGACTGAGACAGCTGGTGGTACTTGTCTTTGTACTGCCACTTTGAGTGAACGGCATTGCAGGTCGTTTTTTCTCAACATTGCTTCCGTATTTATTAGTTTTGATTTGATTTTGCAACGCTGGAAGAGTGCTATCGGTTTGTGCTGCGGCGCACAGGCAATCGTCGTGGATGTGGTAACTACCTTTTCGAGTTTGGTAGTATTCATGGTACTTACTTGAGTGACGTGAATACCATGGTTTCACACTCCTGGCACAATTCTAGCAGCATTAAAAGAACGCACATGTGTTCACTGCAATGAAAAGTAAAGTCGATTAAAAAAAGGGAACACAACGACTTCTGTCAAGCTGCGTATTCGTGTGATGACTCTCATTTCTTTTTTTATTTCTGTTAACGACCGTTTTCAGTTTTGTTTTTGATATTAAGATGATAACGATGTTAACTTAAGATGATTGAATTTCGAAGGTTTGTAGCGTCTTGAATTGACACTAAAGGAATAAAGACAGTTATTTGAAAATAAAATTGTATTTTGGTGTATTTCTGGTCCTTTGGGAAATCCAGAGTGAATTTCCCGTTACTAGCGCAGTCGACTATAACCGCGATAGCTAGGAACAAAAGTGGAAAAAAAGAAAGAAAGAACAAAACTATTCAAAAGATCGGAATAAATTGTGTATAAACTAAAAAAATATAAACATAAAGTAACAAAGTTCGAGTATTTAGTAAAAAAAATAGAGATTGTGAACCTGCTGGAAGCCGTAAAGGAATTACTTAAGTTTACTGGTTTGCCTGAAGAGCTTTATCTTTTTATTACGCAAGTAGTTAACATTTATTAATACTTATCAAGACGACGTAAAAGAGTTTCTTAATTTAAAAATTAAGGAAAAGTATATGGTACTATTTTCAGTTTTTCAGTTTTTATGCATCTCTATTTTTTAACTTAAATTACTCTTATATTCTACAATAGACAAAAAAACGCTTAAAAATTAGCTTAAATTACTTACAAATTATCTTATTCTAACTTACTGGCGAAATGCGGGCACTCTGAGTTAAACCTAACACTTAAACTATGTATTTCGACGAATCTTACAGTGTACTTTTATTTCTATTTTTACATTTATTAATACTAAAACATAGAAAATAAATTTTAAGCAAAAAACTTAGTATATGGACATTTTTTAATTTTTAATAAAAATTAAAACTAAAAACTTACAGAATACCTAAAAATAAATCTTAATCTACTAACCTACTTAAATCTAACACAAACATAGGCATACATAAATATATATATACATAATATATAAATACATGTATATATATTTTTTTTTTTCATTTTTTATTTTTTTTTTTGGTTTTTATATATTTTTTTTCTTAAAAATTAACTTAATCCTACCTAAAACTATGTAAACCGGCTAAGGCTAATGAAATAGTCACCGACTTTGCTTCCTATGGAGCTACCTAGTACTGGAGGAATTGGACGACGAAACTTCCCCTCCTTCAACTAGCCACCAAAATTGTTGGTGCTGCCGAGCAATATCCCTCATGTCGCGACTCCCTACCGCCCTACTGAACCGGAGACGCTCCGCACTGCCATGTGCGACGTGGAAGATTAGCGGCACCGCCAATCTGTCCTGGATCAGACCTTTGCTATCTAGACAGAGGAACGCTTCTGGAGGAATAAATCCGTCAAAGCGAACTCTCTCGTGATCCATATAATTGGGGTAGTAAGCCCCGGAGATCAAATTGTTCGATGAGGTCATTGCTCTTGCCACGTGCCTTCGAGTCAAATTAATGACGAAATTGTCCACTCTTATTAGATTCGCCCTATTGTATACTACCTCATTGGGATAGAATTTTATGTACTGAGACTCTGGTGTTCTGTACAAGCGAAGACAAGTCCTAAGACAAGCCCTCTCAAACACCCGAATCTTTTCCAATAAGCTTGCTCTCACGTTGAACCACACGGGACATCTAAATACAAGCATGGGCCTGATAAGGGCCATGTAGCAGATTACCTTCACCTCGCATCGAGTTGGCTGTTATAAAACAGTCTCTTTGTAAGGGCAAAAGCACCTTTGGCTCTGGCCAGAGCAACATATATATGTTTGTTAAAATACAGAAATTGATCTAGCCAGATCCCAAGGTATCTGATTACCTTCACCTCGCATCGAGTTGGCTGTTATAAAACAGTCTCTTTGTAAGGGCAAAAGCACATTTGGCTCTGGCCAGAGCAACATCTATATGTTTGTTAAAATACATATATTGATCCAGCCAGATCCCAAGGTATCTGACTACATTTCGACAAGCAAGAGGCTGTCCGTGTTGTCCGACGATAGAAAACTTTCGCCAATTCTTTCTGGTATCCCTAGAGGCCCCAGACAAAGGCGTCCTAAACAGAATTGTTTCCGAATTCTGAAAGTTGATTTTCCACTTCCAACCATCGCAATATCGCTTAATTTTGTCGAAGTCACGTTGCAGAAGCATATTAATGACCTCAATCTTTGGACCTGATCTGTACGCGATTAAGTCGTCTGCGTACGCTATGGCATGGTGAAGTGAACCTATCAGATCACTTGTGTAAATGTTGAATATGATCGGCGAATTTACCGCACCTTGTTGCAGACCGTTTTTAATGTTAAATGTTCCAGCAGAAGTCACATCGTCATTCTTCACGATGAACTGTCTACTGGAGAGCATATCAAAAAGAATATACAGCAGTGTTTTACTAATACCCAACCTGTTCAGCTTGAACTTAGTCAGGACTCTATTGATCACCTTCCCGAAAACCTTACTGATGCTTGGAAGAAGACTGATGGAGCGGAGATTCGCCGGATTGGAAGTATCTTTATCCCTTTTGGGTATGGGATGTACCACCGCAGTTTTCCAATGCGTTGGATAATGTGCATTATTCATTGCATTATTAAACAGGGTGGTATAAATGTCCACCACTTCTAGAGGGAGATGTCGAAGCACAATGTTCGGTATTTCATCGGTTCCCACTGATTTCTTACTTCTAAGTGATTCGAAGATCGTTTGGAGCTCTTCCTTCGAAATGAACGGAGGTAGTACACTATCGTTGGTGATGACATTATTTGCCATATTCTCGTCACTGAACTGGTTGAAACCCGAGCTCTCGAATCGCCAGTTCACAATTTCATTTCGAAGGTAGAAATTGTGCACAAGGACTCGACTTTCCAGGTCGTGGTTCGGGCCAATGATGTCATTCGCCTTATATATTTCCTGGAAAGTCACTCCTATAGCCTCTTCCTTCTCCTGCGGATACTCTATCACAAAGAAGCTGTCATCATCAACAGCCTTATTTAGATCTATGCCTGCTGCTATAAGTATGTTCTCGTTGTCCGTCGTTCGGGCGATTTTAAGACACGAAAGGTCGTTTTGATCTCTTCTCCGAAATATTTTATTTATTTGCGGGAACATATTCGGGTTTCCAGCTCGAATTTTGTTCTTCCAATACAAAATTACAGATGCTCTGTAATTTTCTTTTATTAATATTTGGAGGTTTTTGATCGACGACTTTAGCGTCATAATCTCCGGGTTATGTCTGTCAGTAAACTGTCTGTACAAGGTTTTTAGTCTTGACAGCAATCTACTTTTATGTCGGTGCAGTGCGTCAATAGTTGCGTTGCGGAATAAGTCTTCGTCGTCAGTGTGTTTGTACCGAGGTATCGTTTTGTCTATTGTTCGTTTAATTGTCTCGTCCATTAGTCTTAGATACCTGTCAATCTCCTCGTTTGACAGATTTCTGTTTAACGGTGGGTAGAGCGATCTCGAGGAGAGTGCTCTCGTCAGTGTTCTGGTGAAGTGTGTCCAACGCGCCCTACTATAATTGTAGGAATGCCTTTGAACAAACTCATCCAATTCCGCAATTTCGTTTGGTGCTGAGACCGCAATGGTCACTGTCATACACGAAAGTGCGTAGACAGTTTGTAGTTTGTTGGTTAGTGCATGTCAGTTGTATTCGTGAGTCGAACAGCAGAAGATCCAAATAGGACCCGTGTCTGGGAAACGACGGACTATCCGTCGCCTTAAGCCCGAGTCGATACATTACACTGTGCTGACCCCACCAATTGAATAGTAGGTTCCCTCTAGTATTTGGTGTATTATTTCCCCAATCACTATGTTTGGCGTTGAAATCTCTGCCGATAATAATATAGTTGTCTTCCAATTCCTGCCTCAGGAATCGAAAAAGCGTCTCGAGCTCTGAGATGAATAAAGTGGATTGAGTAACCTTAGGTTCATAGACAGACACCATGTACAACCCCTTTCCACTACGGAGGGGAATATACACGATGCATGCTTCCAGCACCTGGAACCTACGTACTACACGACTGTATATTCTTTTAAAACGTATATCTTTTCGTACGAAAATCGCAACGCCATCTCCCTGAATGGAGTTGGGTGGGTTTCTTCGTACTATTTTGTATCTTCTGTGCCTCATTTTGTGTCTTTTGGTAAGCTTAGTTTCGCTAACTAAAAGCACATCAGGGGCTTGGTCTTTAAGCAACTTAAATAGTGCGGCTCTTCGTTCGAGCCTAATCAGTGAATTCACATTCACAGCAAGGAACTTCAGAGTTTGCTCCGCCACGTAAGTACCCATTACGGCAAAAGGTGCGTATACTTGATCCACCAGCTCGGTCTGTTCAGTTAAATGACATTGTAGCTGAGCCATCTGCCCCTGAATAGAGAGCAAGATAGCTAGCATGTCAGGTACTGGTTCCGGTGCTCGGGGCGCTGGGGCCTGAGAAGTAACCTTCGCTTGCTGTACCGTATTTCCCCCACCTGCCGCCATTTGGGCGTAGGTAACATAGGGAGTAATGGCTGGAGTTTGCAAATGCACGGGTGGACGTTTCACTTCCACTTTCTGCTGGCGGGCCAGATTTATTCTTTTGATGTACTGGAATTTGGGACAACCCCGATAATTTGCGGTGTGTCCCGTGTTCCTACATAAAGCACAAGAGAGTTGGCTTTTTTCAGTCCTTACCTAGAGCGCATTCCTCGGACTTGTGGTTCTTTCCGTACTTCACGCATCGAGGCTGCATTTCGCAGTTCGACGCGGCGTGTCCGAACCTTTGGCAGCGAACACATTGTAAAATGTTTTCGCTCCTCTTTAATTTTTCCCGGTGTACAACCTGGTAGTCCAGGACGTTGATAGTCCTTAGACCATCCAGATTGCTGGTGGGACTTAGCTGGACCAGGAAAAACGGCAGTTGCCGCTTCTCCCTTTTTTGCTCTAGCCGTGACGAATGGCTTAACCCCTACGAATTTGAGCTCTTTGCACTCCTTCTCTTTAAGCAGTGCAAGGAGCTTCTCCGGAACAGTCGACGGTTCTAACCCCTTCAGCAGCATTGTTTGCAGCTGCTCCCCCTTCGGGGTGTAGGAGAAGAACTCCGTCGTCGAATCCTTCAATAAACTTTTAAATTTGTGGTAGCGCTCCACTGTATTGCAGTGGATCGCGTACTTATCTACACTAAGTCTTTTAATAAAAAAATTATTGCCTATGGCCGACTTACTTAATTCTATAGTACTCGTATCTTTCAACTCCATCTTGAATGCGTTGATTGGAGGTACTCGTATCTTAGTTGTTTTCTGCTGCTGCTGTTGCTGTTGCTTTTGCTGCTGATGATGATGTTGCTGCTGGTTCTGCTGTAGTTGCCGCTTATGCTTCTGCGATTTTTGTAGCTGCTGTTGTTGCTGTTTATGCTTTTGCTGTAGCTGTGCGTCTTTTTTTGTTAGTTCCTGTGCCTGTTTTTGCATTTGTTGTTGTTTTAGCTTCTGTTTCTGTGTTTGTTTTTGTGGTAGATCCACGTTTGCACTTTGTTGTTGCTGGGGGTTCTGGAGTTGTTGATGTTTCTCCATCTCCCTCCTTGCCACTTGCTTTGCTCTTATAGCAAGCACTTTTTTATGTAGCTGCTCGATGCTGTTTTTAATAGCTTCGACCTCGTTCTCTTCGTCATCTGACTCAGAGGCAGCTAGGGATGCGCAGCTATCTTCTTCTCCCATGTAGCGACCTTCACCATTGTCTGAGACGTATGGGTAGTCGTCACAATCTTGATTCGGACGTTTCATAGCTGCTGCTGTTGATCTCGATGAGTACGCCCCTTCCCTCACCTCAGCTGGCAGCTTTTCAGTGGAAGTTGAAAGGGAGGGACGCTTTACTAAGTTGCGAGTCGGCCTTAGCTGCCTCCTTCTCTTCATCATTGGTTCGCCTATTATTGATGTACCTGCCAATACATCGCATAATTTGTCAGCTGCTCCCGCTATTGGCATAGCGGTCCGCTCTCCAGAATTCATCACGTGTTGTTATTCACACTTTATTTGATTTTTATTTAAAAAATAAAATAATAATAAAAAAAAAAGAAAAAACAGATCTAATCGACACTTGGGAGTCGAACCCACGACCTCTTACTTGGTAACCGGACGCACTACCACTGGGCTAATTGGAGCTCTATATGAAATTTGACAAATGTGTCTTTTGTTTGAATCACTAAGTCAAACACAAGTCGAAATACGTCTATATTCAACAAAGATAAATGTACGACTGACGTATATGGTGCTATGGTGTTGTTGAGATTCTCTTAGTTACCTGTACAGGCTCGCTGGGGGTCCTTATGATAAGCTCCGTGTATAAGTTTTTTGTTCGATTTGCAGAATGGGCTGTGACATCAACTTTGCGTATGAAGTTAAGAACAGAAAAAAACTACTGTTGACTAGAGATATATACTCGTAACATATAATTATGTAGAATAAGTTCATATTCTATTAAGTTCTCTGTTTTTGTAATTTTTCTGCCGCACATACTCGTAATATTCGTTAGGGGAATCACCACCTTAAGAATTTATTTTCTTCAAAAATCTACGTAATATATCTTTATTCGTAGATACTCTTAAATACTCGTATATCCCAAGATGCGATGCGAAAGATTTGTGGATCAAGGACTTACAATTCACAGGGACAATACGCTTCCTAACTTACCAGCACACTCTCTTCTCGTTGTGTTTCCAAATGCTGAGATCTTCTTTGGCATTTCTTTAAACACTTGTACAATTTGTTGTTGGTATAAAACTGCAAGCCGGGGGGTGAGTAGTGAAAGTCGTTGTACTGCATTGAAGCAAACACAATAAACCAATGGTGTTGGGCGTTTTTAGCTTTTATTCACCTGAATTCTTTTTGTTTACATTGTTGATGGATGTTCATCCAGCGTAAAGAGCGAAGGTGGATGGGCGTTGATTGTTTACCGGGGTGGCTGCTGACGAGTACACTAACTGACAATACAGTTAGTGGTATAGTATCCAATTTGTAAGGCTGCTTACACACCGTGAATGTGATAAGTGCTTTGTTAAGGTGCCGCTGTCGGCTGTATTCATTCACAACTTTATGGTAGAAGCTCTCAAGTTTCGTTGTATTTTGGTTGCGTAATGGACCCGTATATACAAAGGCAAATGACTTGAAAGTAAAAGTCCGGATTCGTCAAAAATTTCGAAATTTTCGTGTGTATTTGGTGGTGTAAGTCCCGTAGGCATTTTCCAATTATCTTTGGATATTCCTGCACCAAGATCTTCCTTAGCTGAGACTATAAATTATTCTGTTAATAAATTTCAACACCGGTGGTAGTGACAATTTGAATTTACCTACACTTTCGTTTCTGGAATAGAGGTAGCTGTCTTTGAATAGCGGACGAGGTAGTGAGTTGGGATAAAAATAATTTATTTCACACCAAGGCAGTTGAACATAGCGAGAAAGGACCACGAAGATGAAAATGTGGGAATAGGTGAGATTTGGTGTCGGTTTTGAGATTTACATTTATTTTTCCATTTAAATGTAGATTGAAGTTAACCTTAGGAGATAAGAAATAAAAGTAAAAGCAGCTGTCTAGTACTCTCCTAGATAAGATAAAATACTTTCATTTCTTGAAAGTAAAGCGTAAGTTCTTTTGTTGAATACATGTGGGTACTAAACCATTACTCACAACATGACTTTTGGCTCTGTTTTAGGAACCTTCCAGACAGCTTAATTTAAAATTTAATGAAGAGCTTTGCTTTCTAAATAAGAAAAAAGTGTTACGTGAAATACTGGTGAAGTAAAGGACGCAATAGGTGCCTAAGTTCATGCAACAAAAATATTGGATTAGTTATATTTAAAACTTTCAGTCTCACTAACTAGGAAAATTAAGCTAAGCATACCTATATAATGTTACTATGCCACATGCGTAGGATCATTAAATGTAATTATACACGTTACATATTTCAAGACTGGTATGATGTAGAATACAGATACATAACAAAGATATTTCTTTTTTAGTAAAACGAGTAAGTTCATTGGTATAAATATATACTCGTATGTATGGTATGCTTCTCCGATTAAAAACTCCTCAAATTTTCATGGATTATATAAGTTTTCTTAGTTGGCAGAAAGCCACACGTCATCCTCTAACCAAAGTGGGCGCTCTATAGAAAGTATCCCAGTTAAGATGTATAATCTGTTGGGTATAGACTTTTGAATTTCTGGCGAACAAAAAGTTTATGGAATGGTGGGGCCATTTTCAGCCACTCTTAAGTTATAGACTGTTGAAGTGGGATGCCTATGATTTAGAGGTACTTAGAATATAACTTCTAAGTTATTGTAGGTGAATCGCAATCGCAAAATTGGAAATTTGTTGTATTAAATAACATCAAATTTTAAATTTTGAACTATGATATCCACTATTGTTATTGAATTTTGCATCGAAAAAGAAATTATGGCTACTTAAATTCAGAATTTCTAATTTTTCACTTAAATTAGTGAAATTCTCTTTGAAATACGTAAACAAATCAGATCACAGTGATCCACTCAAACACAAGGAAAACCAATAAAATCATGCAATTTCCTTTGGTTATTCACAATAAAATATTGAAATAACTTCAACTTATTGTTGCAGCTTTAACGGGTTATAATACAGTCAGGAGGCCCATAAGCATTGATTTGTTAAGAATTTTTCCTGAGAAAAACTTTTAATTTATTAACGAAAAAAATTGTACATGTATTATGGTAGCATTTAACTTTATTTTAATATTTCTTTGTAAAAATAATTATATTGAAATCTGCTATAGCTGATCTCCGGAAGCTCCTCTAAAAAAAGGCGTCTAGCGGTGAGAACGATTTCTCTGAACTGGATAATCTGTAATGAAAAAAACCAAACAAATTTCGTTAATTTGTATTTGATCGCAGGAATAAGCAAAATGTCATAATAATTTTTGATCAAATGGTGGCTTCTCAAAAAAAAATGATTTTTAACAAAAATGTAAGCCTTAAATTGTTTATAAAAAGGAAAATATTTATCGGTTGGAAAAAACCTTCGACCAGCTAAAAAAATATACTTAAAAAGCTTTTGAGACTGATCGGTTGAGCCGTTTCCGAGAAATCTTGCTCACCGACTTTAAAAGCACAGTTTTGAAAAAACGCGTTTAAAGTTGCAAAAGCATTTTACATATAGTAACAAAAGTTTTTTTCAACTTTCATCGAGTCGTCTATTCCAGGGCCATATAATAAACCCTCCGCCCCTTCGTCAGCTTCTAATGTCACGCCGTACAAGGAAGTACACATATCCTCGCTTTTTTCATTTTCCATCGCCAGATACGGTTAATTCTATAGAATTTGCATCACCTTGGTGTTCAGAAATCAAATTTTTCTCTTCAGTACAAGCTTGTTGAAAATTTTTTCGGTTCCTGTTTTTACCCAGGAATCTATATTACAATATTTAAAATTAAATCGTTAGTAGGCGGTGTTACAAAAGGTGGCATGTCCGTTAATCCACAAAATTTTGCTGCGCCTTTCAACCCTAATCCAAGATCTCTCATGACAAATAAAAAACGTCTATTTATCTCATAAGAACAGTTAACAAAAGGACTAGAACCTGTAGTACGAGCTGCACACTTATCGCACGATAAAACAATTTTAAAACCAAGTCCGGGTTCAGAGCAGTAACATTTTCGTCACAGATTTTACACTTCACGTATTTATAAATTGCCACAAACACTGTAATAAAGTTCAGCATTCGATATTCAATAGACAAATCACGCGGAACTAAGATTTCCTCTTGAAATTTAATTTTTTTTTCCAAACGCAGTAAAATCACTTTCATCCGTTTCAGCTGATTTGGATTAAAAACATTTTTTCGCCTCTTTGGTCTCGACTTTTGTATTTTAGCAGAGTTTTTAATTTCTCTGCTACACTTCACTTTCACGAAAATGAAAGTATAAACAGTCTCACAAGTCTACTGCTTGGCTTAGCTGTTTAGACTCACTACTACTCTTCAATATTTGCCAATTTGTGAACAGAAAAAGTTAAAGGAGAATGGGCAAAACTGTATGGGAGCTGGCCTATCAGCGGCCATGAATGATTTGGTTATGAAATGTTGTATTTTAATCTAAAGATACTGTAAAAAAAAATAGATCAATCAGTGAATGAAATAAAATACAGTATTGTAGACTTCTCTACATATATTTCTTTAATATATTTACATATTCTTTGTTTATTTTATTTTAGTGAGCGATCTCTTGTCGGCCACTCCTTTGGCGATCAACTAAATATTATGTACAAATAATAGGTTCTCGATGTAACATGTCTTGATTATATCAACACACGCAGTAACCAAAAGTCTTGCTCTTCAATGTAATCATCGAGACCTACCATTTCTTGGTCTCTGTATACTTCAATACTGTATAAGCCTTGTCTGACATGTTCAGAATAATAGCTTCAAAAAAGATGGCCAGCAGACAAAAGATGGGAATGGGATGTACGAGTATTAAAACGTTTTGGAAGTCCACAATAACGTATTGCATGTGCTGCTATACCTTATCCAACAAAACATGTCAGTACAGGGCTTATGGGAAAGCTTTTTTTCTAACAGTGGTGCCTGTAGGTGGACTCAATGGCACATTACCACTGAAACACAAAGGAAGCCACTGAACTTTGTGTACAATTGTTGTTGTAATTATTTTCAGATTTAACCACAACCACCCTATGACTTGCTTGCCCGATAGCAGTGGGAAGAATGATCATAAAATCACCATTCGCCATTACTGCTGGCTGTGCATTGAAAATAATCTCATCAAAGCATTGTTACCATTCTCAAATGTTAGCACATCGTTATTGATTTTTCAGTGTTATTTTACAAAGCATATGGGATTTGAAGCTTTTGAGAACACAAAAATGAATTTTTGTGTAATAATATGTGTGGTGGTGTTGTCATTTGCGTTTTTTTCTCCTCTTTTTGAGAAACCGTTAAAATATGGTCAAACCATTTTTTTCGACTTTGTATTTTAAATTTTATTGGCGCGCTAATTTAATGCATTGCAACAAAGCAGTGCAATAAGTGATCATATTATTGTTAGACTATGTGCGTTTTAGTGGTATTGTGTTAAATAATAGTGGTTCAAATTACTCTGTTGTGTCGGTGTTAATGTTGTGTTTAAGAAAAAAAGAATTATTTTCGCGGTGTTTCGAAACTAGAATTCATTGACTGTGAAATTAGTGATCATATTGTGATAACCACTTAAATGTGAGCAGCGACATCTAGATTTACAGAGCAGAAGATGTCGATACTCGAAGAGCAGAAGATTTCGATACTTGAATAGCAAAGTCTCAACCATTGATGACTGGAGAGTGGAATCGAATTTCCTAGCAAAATGGAAATTATATGGGACGCTGGATGGCGAGGAAAAAGATAAATGAAATTTATATCGTTCAGCAATATTTTTATTTGTTTATTTTAAATGGGGAGATGGTAACCCTAAGCGAAATGCTCTGTCTCTTTGTGGTGATTCATCATATACACCATGGCAACCCTATGAGAGCTTTAAAGAGGGACACATTTATGCATGTTATTGCAACCAGACTAAGAGGCAAATGTCCTATCTTCCCTGTACTGACATTTACTCGTATTCTTGGATAAACTATAGTAATTAAATATCTCTAGATACTTTCACATTAAGGTATCTTTTTTTCTACATCGAATGCAATGTTACGTCCCTAACAAAAGTTGTTGCTTCTACCAGTACTTTTAACCTGACACTAGAATTATTAGTGCCTACTGATAGGCCAAGTTGCCCATTTTCCTTTACGTCGCAGGTATAAAAGCAACCCTACTATACTGTCACTCCATGCATTTGAATCAATAAGTCAATATACAGGTAAATAAAGGGGACACTTAAAATTTTCTATGTGTGTACCTAAAAATATGTACGAGTACATTACGAAAATAAAATCGATTTTTTGAAAATTGTAACTGTGTATAACCCCTTAAATGCTACATAACAGATTCTATTGACTTCTCTCAATTACTATCAAATTGAATTGACAATTCACAGTCAAACCAAAATATCAACCAACGCAAATCGCCTTGAAATATAAAATGCACCCTGTATCTTTATTATTTTTTTCTTTTGTATTTGTAGCGGAAATTTAAGTAAACAAATTAAATTCCTTATTGTTTTTCTATATTGGTGTTATTTGACAGCGATCACTTGAATACTTTCACTAAGTTGGTATGAGAGTTTAAAGCATCCTGTGTTTCAAGGACCTTTAAACAATAAGTGTGTTTTCTTGCACGCGTATATTCGCTAACTCAAAAATGGCACAAAAGAACGAACATCCCCGCTTGACAATTTCGTTATAAAAATCTGGCAGCACATACATTTTAAAGACATTTGAGGTGTCAAATTTCAAAAATTATAGAAATTGTGACTTTTTTGTCAAGAGGAAAAAAATAAATTCAAATGGAAGATACTGCTAAAACTGCAAATTGTACATAAGTAAATGCAAAAGGATGACACTGACTTTTTTAAGATATTAAACATGCTGCTGGAAGAGCCAAGTTGGAGCGTTCGCCTCAAAAATGACCTTGGAACAATCGAACAGCTATTTTCGTGCATACCTTCATACGCTGATTCTTCTATTTCCAGTTCTGATGGCTCGGATTTTGAACAGGATCAGCATGTAAAATGCATGAATTTCGTCGAAACAATCGACAAATATAGCGACGCTGACCTTAAGTCACATATGAGATTGCAGCGACCAACTATGCAATACTTAATATGTAAGTAAATATTAATTATTCTTCTCCTCGAAATATAAATTTAATTTTTCCCTCCTTGCTTTTAGCAATGTTTTCACAGAGCGATTTCTTGTCGTCCTCATTCCAAGGAAAAAGATCAAGAATAGGATCGAGGAAAACTGTGCTCATGTATGTTTGGTACATGAGCAGCACTGTGACTTTCCGACAGCTTGGCAACTTATTTGGGTGCCGAAGTTATCAGCATGGACGGCTGTAAAACGTGTCAGCTCTTGGCTCATTTCTGTTATACACGACTATATAACTAAGATCTTAGGTGTTGTACTTGAATCCTGCAAGAGAGAGAAAAAAAGAAAAAGTTTAGCTGCAGACTAATTGCGGACTCTTAACATGAGTAATTACGGTAATGCCCTCAGAAATCATATCTTCGAGAATGTTTGAGTAGGCGTATTTTTTTTCGAGTATTTTGAAACTCGTTCTTTCGTGCTAAATAAAATTTTGGCAGCCCCAATGTGGACATAGTCCACAATTTTCGTTTGCTAATAGATGGTAGAATTATTATAAATAAAGAATTATTCACATTCTTTGAAATTTAAAATGTTTCTAAGTTTCAACACTTCCAGGCACTGCTTTCTTTTAATTTAATTTATTGACGGAATGTCAAAATTGTGTCAAATTCCTGACATTTCATCATAATTTATCGATAATATTCGATAACACATAAGAAACAAGATTCTGGTATCACTGTTTCTATAGTCGCTTAGAACTTATCGTTGATAATTGTCCTCGCTATCTCAACCGAATACACGATATCGTGTTATTGTTATTGCCATGTAAATTTTTGAGTTAGCGAGTATACGCGTACAAAAAAACACACCTAATGTAAGGTATATTTTCAACTGATTCTCTAAGGATTTGGATTTTAGATTTTCTTCCCGATCGACGCATAATTAATGAATAATAGGCGTGTTTTTTTGGTAATCTATATAGCCTTAACAAATATTTTAAATGTAGATTACACTAACAACTTAGCCTATATAGAATAACGAAAGAAAAATCATTTTGGCGAGCAAAACTGGATACATAATTGGTCATTTCATAATTTTTAACTAATAAAACATTTTCTTCTAAAGTACTTTAAATTCAGTTTTCTTATTATTATTTAAAAAATTAACAAATAATAATTAACATAGGTCTTAACTCTTCCAAAATGTTGTCTAATTCCATGTATACACTTTTGCCTTTATGGAGTATGTATGGAGTTGGCTCAGTTTCTTCTTATTACAAGTACATTGCATTTTTTATGCCTCATTTTGTATTTTTTTAGCTAGCATAAATTTATTCGCCCACCAAAAACACACCAACTTAAATAATGTATGTAGTTCTACGTTCAATACTTTACAGTGAATTTACGGGTACGGGTGCAGTGACCACTAGAGTTCGCTCAGCTAAGTTCAAACCCATTGCACCTAAAGCTGCGTTAGGTCCGGACACATAAGCGCGTTGATTTGGAATAAAAATGTAGCCTGTTTCTGCTTCCGAGGTTGCAGCGTTAACATCTGGCCTTGGATAGGAAGCAATATAGCCAGAATATCTAATGCAACTTTCAGTACTGAAGGGACTAGGATCTGAGGAGCTATTTTCCCTTCCTGTGTCGTACTTCTTCCACCTTACTTAGAGCGAGCTCCTCTGATTTGTTAATTCGAATTCGAAATCCATTACTTAATGGATCGAGGAACACATTCCAAATTGCTATCGCTCATCTTTGATTTTTCCCACTCTACAGACTGGTAGTCCATGTGTTTATTGCTCCTAAGACCACCCAGACCACCCAGACCACCTTAGCTTTAAATGATTTTAAGTTTATCTTTTTGCTAGGAAACAAAATCCTTGCATTCAGCAGTTCTATTAACAGCTGCCTTGCCGTTGAACACTGTGCGTCGGTTGTCATTTGACTCTAGCCATAGATACATGGTTAGATACATGATCTCAGATGAGTGTAAGAAGTTAACTTGCTTGGCACTTAAGAATGTTTAGAATATTTACTGCGCTTAGGAATTCAATTAAATTAGTTCGTAAATTTAAAGCTTCTCCGAACGCAATTGGAAGGCTGGTTTTCACTGAGTTTTATCTCAAAGATCAGACTTCTCTGGACATGAAGAGTGTAAGGTTGGCTTGAATTTTTGGGTAAATCTTTCATTGGCGATTTTCCTGTAAGCAGAACTCTTGGTGTCATGACCCTTTTGATGCGGGCAGACCAAACGAATACTTCTTGATGTTATCTCTACAGGAGAGGTAATAGATTCTATTTACCAGTCTTTACACTTTTATGCAAATCTGCATGGTATAAATAACATAGATGCTGGCGGATACTGGTACACAGACACTTTTTTATTGCGATTATTAATCTCATTCTTATCCGACTATTCTAATCCTGTGGGTACACAAAAAGGAATATACCTATTCATACCTATGTAATTTGACATCTGAATCTGAAGTGTACCTGGTTCATGTCTCGTTGACGATTTGCTGAACTTCTAATAACTAAATCCACAAGTTTATAGAAATTACATTAGACACGCCCAAATTTGTTTTTTTTTTAAATACAAATTTTTATTTTGGATTGAAATATAATTGAAACCCTAGTTATCCGATATAACATAAGCTCTCCCCGGAATCGCTTGCATGAGTAGATACACTGGAATCAATTTTCCACTATTTCGCATAATTCGGCTGATATTCCAGCAAATTCACATAAAACCTTCACCTCCATCACGTCGGTCTGTATTACGTCTAATAAAGAAGAGAAGTCTCAACTTTGTCTTTTCTTTCTATACAATCTAACTCCTCCACGAGGAAAATTTCCTAACCAGTGCCTATCCCAGGGTCTACTCGAAAGCACTCGCACATGTTCGTCCAATCAAGCCGAATACTCTTAATAATTCGTCGATTATTTAATTAAATTATATTGGAATTATTCGCCAATTTGCGAATATACTACTCTCCAATTCTGATGAGTAGTATCATCGCACAAATCATCAATTCATCAAATTCAAATTAATAAAATAGCGTACCTTTGTCTATTATCTCGTGCATAATTTCATCATTTTTCATTAAATCAAAACGATCTCCGATCAACGATCAGCGACCAGGATCATCACATCTCGCCCCGCGAAAATCATCATCCTCCATCAACATTCAAAAAAAAGACGCAATTTCACATTTTTAATTGTCTCTTCGGCATGGACGAAATCGCCTGTAATTCAACGATCATAATCATCCTCATTAATATGCATGATCAACTCGCTCTCACTTGAAGCAAAAACAACCGTTGATCCTCAATACCAGTGGACGACATCCAGTCTGCAGTCGCTATATCGCAGAGACACATCACTCATCGGAACAAAAAAAAAAAACGATTTAATACTTACATATGTAATAGAAAACAAAGTGTTTATTGTTACAACTCATCACAGTCGAGGGTCATCAATCTGAAGTGTAAAACAGATACGTGAAATTCATTTTTTTGATAAGTGCAAAACATTTATTATTCCGATATAAAAATTTATCTACTATAAATTTATATCTGCGTGTAAAATCTGTGCCTCTGAAAGTATAATATATGAGCAAGCAGAGGTAATACGAAGACATAATTTTTCTTTTATAAATTTTCTAAGTCTCTTCAAAACAATCACTTGGTTTTTATTTACACGTGTGTCCAGATCGCGTCAGTAGGTGGAGTGAGATTTTCCTTCCGCTAGATTATTTCTGCTTCGCCCTTGTGTTATTAAGTTAATCTGATAGAAAATTTACTTGATCATAATCGGATTAGATGAATTTGTATGTACTACCGATCAGTTAACTGAGTTTCGCAAGTGCAATCCAATCATAGATAAAACTACAACCTCTATGACGTGAAATCATAGATTCAATTCGAAAATTAAAATTAATAGACGCCGATTTAGAGGATTAATTAGTAAACAATTCCGAAACTTTTGTTGTTTATTATTTGTCTTGGTCATTATTTCGTGATTTATTCACGGTTATCTACATAAAGCACCCAAGTGCTTTGCAGAAATTATTTCATATACGTTCTAAACCCAAAAATGAAGCACATGACATTGTTTGTAAATAAACGAATTTTGGAAAATCAACATCTTAAAATACTTTTCAATCTTCGTACCGTATCTGAAGAATCAGGCAGAAGTCTTAAGAAGCTGCAAAGTGAAGTCAATGATTGTCTCTCGATCCTCAAAGCCTATAAAGTTGATACGAAATCTTGGGACCCAATGTTAGTGTTATTGTGTTCTAATCGTCTGCAAAAACAGACACTCACCATTTGGGAACAATATATTAAAAAACCACGCGATCTTCCAGAGTGGACAGAAATGGATTCGTTTCTAACCCAACAGTGTCAAATCTTAAAATCGGTGTCCGATATCAGAAATTCGAACGCAAAGGCACCACAGACCAAATTTCTTCAACACCCAAGGCAAAATCAGCAAAATTATTGCGCTTTTCATACAAAATCCAATAGGATTGCAAAGGTAACAAGACTTAGTTAATCTCAGAATTATCTTTCATCAACCCATGTAGCGAACAATTGCCAAAGTCAATTTACCTGCAAGCTTTGTCGACAGCGGCATCATACACTTCTTCATAATCCCATTCAAGGACAAGCTGATCAAACTTCTTCTTCATTCAGTGCAAATGCCCCACCTACCAGTTCATCACAAAATTCCTCACAAAATATACAGTCCACACGTTCAATCATTCTTCTCGAAAAACAGTGAACGCGTTATTCTTGCTACTGCTTTGATCGATATCTATCATCTTGGCACGAAGTTCACTTTACGCGCTCTTCTCCATCCCGGATCCGAGGCGAGGTTTATTTCCGAAGACGCACAGCGAAGATTACGCCTTCCTGTCAAGCCCATACAAGCCAACATCTCCGGTATGAGCTCAGTTGTTATGACAACATCTTCAAAGCTATGCTCCTTAGTTTTGAGTTCGAGGAATATGTAGTCTTTTACGGCCTTGGTTAATGCTATTGTTTTAAAACGCCTTACAGGTAATTTAACTTCTTTTAATATTAATCGCGAGGATCTTTCAGAGTGTTTCGATCTTGAGCTCGCCGATCCCTTCATTTACCTAAGCTCCAATATTGATTTCATAATTTTTTAGTTTTTTTTAGTTTTAAATGCATTTTATTTTCTTAACACTAACTCTTACATTCTAACAAAAAATGCTTAAATGCTAGCTTACAATTACTTAACAATCTTATACTAACTTACTGGCCCCACACAGGCACTCTAAGCTACTCTGAATACTTATATCTATGTCTTTCGACTGCAGTTACATTTTATTTATAAATACTTATTTTCTATACTTAAAGCTAAGAAAAAAATTTGTTTACAAAAACTTAGCATATGGACATTTATTTTTTATAAAAACTTAGTATCTAACTTAAAATAAACCTTAGCCTACCTAACCTAAATGCACAATACACACATAAACACACATAGACATTATACACAATCATATACATACATCAGTATACACCTTTGTATACACTGATATATGTATATGTTTCTTAAATGCTAATTGATTTCATAATTGGAGTAGATATATGTATTTATATCCATCAATTATTCGTTACGGCATAAAACCAAATGTTTTTGCTTCATTGGTTGCCCAACTAACTGTCTTTATCTGCATCTTATCTGGTCCTTTACCCCAAAGAAATGTTCAAAGCATGAGTACAATCCTATGATATATTTCTGAAATTTCGCTAGACCAACAAGTTTCTAAATTCTGGCAACTTGAAGAGATCCCAGAACAAAAATCAAGCTCTATTCAGACACAAAAACTCGGGACATCAATGGTCGCTATATTGAAAGATCGTTATCTAAAAATGTCGATCTTTATTCTAGATATAATGATCTAAATTGACCTTCATGGAGTCAACAATCGGAATCAACTTGGCCAGAATCTATATATAGTTAGAACAAAGACCGATTAAAGCCAACGTTACCATGGTCGTTCCCAATATTGAAAGCTTAATTGAAGGATTTTTATCTTGGTCAAATATGCTCCTGTGATGTGTTACGCATTACGTTTTATTCACCGAACCGATTCTCGATATAAACGTGACTTTTCGTATACATAAAAAGGAAATTACTCAAAAGGAAATCTCCGATACAAAATTATTTATTATCAGGAACACTCAACGTTTGCATTATCCAGATACACACTATTAAGGCAAGCGAAATGTTTCCGATTATACTCGTATTACCCTATAACTCTGTAAGGAGTCAGTTGCCCACGGAGGCATCAATGATTCAGGAGTAGTTGGCAGTGGCACGCTCGCGGTTGCTCGGCTCTAGCTCGTCGGATTGGGTTGGGTCTTGCCACTACCCCGTGCATCGCAACTCAACTTATCCTTTTGTTTCGTGCCGAATTATAAAAAAAAAGGAAAACAAGGATAGCCTGGAGAAAGCTACGTTTCTTTACGGACGGACTTAAAAGAGAGGAAGAGAGAAAAACGATAGAAAAAAGAGGAAATGAAACAGCAAGATCACATCTGTGTGCCATCACCACTGTGCAAGACCGGGACTTTTGCGTTTAAAACTAACTAATCTGGTCAGGTGGCCCTAAAACATCTCTGCACCTGCTAGATAGGATTCAAAACCGTGCGATAAAATTTATTGATGATAATAATACCAGTCAATCAATTGACACCCTCGAACAATGACGTAATGTTTCCTGTCTCACTTTGTTTTATTGTTATTTCCACCACCAGTGCTCCGCTGAAATCGCCAGTAGTATTCCGCCCATTCAAACTTTCAACCGTAACCGCTATGAATGCTCATCAGTATAACCTCAAGCTAATTTTCGGACGCAGTCTAAAATATCGTGATTCGTTCCTAAACCGTACAACTCGCTTTTGGAATGCTCTGCAGATCTCTGTATTTCCTAGTCGTTATAACTTGCAAACATTTAAAAACAATGTACAACGGTACCTCTCTTTTCTTCCTCCCTAAATTTCCTTTGCCCGCGCTGTGAACAATCACCTTAAGGGTACACAAACCTCTGGAGCGCGCGCTCATTATATAAAAAAAAAAAAAACTTACCTAAACCCTAAATACCGAACTCAATTTTAACGAATAAGAACTAAACGTACTCGTAAGTCTACCTTAACCCTATGTACCGTACACCGAATGATGCGTCCCAGGATCACACAGCGATGAGAGCTCATTACGACCTGAAATAAGCCAGGTGTTGTTGGCTGAGGATGGCCAACCCACCTTTATCGCACTTGGATGCGACCAATTGCTACCATTCTGGCCAGATCTGTGAATGGTAGCCCCTAAACGAGGTCCTTCCAGTCACCACCTGTAAAAGAAAACTTCAGGAAAAGTCAGTCACGTCATATCCCTGATGTCGTCATCGGTTGTACGTCATATCTAGTCACAGTCGCCCCATCGAAGGACGGTCGTCCGCCCATCCACACACCACTTGCGACAACAGTTGTAAACCACCATCGTATTAAAAAAAACGACTTTTATACCATCATACAATTGATAATTTATATATGTATATATTTAGAAGAATACAAAAAAATAATAATTCGTAAAGGTAAACTTAAATAACTAAGAATTTATTAAAAGAAGAAAAAAGAAAGAAAAATTTACAAACGCACACTTATGACCTAAGAGCAATAATAATTTTTTATTTTTTTTATTTTGTTTTTTTTTTTAATTTTACTTTAGTAATTTTAATAGGCTAGGTACTCTCGTTCCAGCCACTTAAATCTTATACAATTAGGACTTACCGGTTATAAACGAATACCTCGTCGTTCTGGCGCCAGCACTGCGAAGAATCCTTGAAATTCTAAATAATTTTTTTTTTTTGCGCACACAAAAATAAATCCAAATATAATTAAAAAAAATTAAAAAAAAAAACCAACTTGCCTAATCCTAACCTTACTCTACACAGTAAATCCAAAAAAACTCAAATCTAGGACTTAACCTATTCACTAAATTCGAAATCTTTTTATTTATTTTTATTTTTTTAATATACATATATATATATATATATATATATATATATATATATATATATATATATATATATGTACATATGTACTTATTATTTTTTGTGTTCAATTAAAATAATTTTTTTTGTTTATGTATTTTCATTTATGTATTTTATATTCCTGTTTTTTTTTTGTTTTGTTCACTTTTAATTCCTTTTTTTTAGTTGTTGTTGTGGTTCCGCGGAGCATTTTTCGTTGTTTTTTTTTAATTTTTGTTTCACAAAAAAAACGCAGACACCCGGTGGATAAAAAAAGGAACCTGTCCCGTATATACGGAGCGGGAAACTTTACGCGCCGCAGTCAACAAATTTTTATTATGTTTTTTACTATTGTACTTTTTGCGGTTTGCGTTTACTACGAAGCGAGTCTTTCCTAACAAAAAAATCCAATGCAGCCTTGTTGCTCTATCCTCAGATATCAACTGTCCCAACTTCCTCAAAAAAAGTTCCATTCAACATGACCTTGCCGCTATGTCCCCAGACACACAAAAAAAAAAAACTGATCTCGTCTGCTGATTCCATTAGCTGATCTAAACCCGTAAAGGCTATTGACCTGTATAATTGGTCTCGTTCTCTAAAAAGAAAATGTCCCATTTGCTTCCTGTTTGCTTCCTATTTCGCTTACTACTCATATAATCTATTCCTACTCTAGATTCTCTCTCGCAAAAATAGGTTCCTGTCTAAATTACATTCTTCATCACATACCCAGTTTATCCAACAGCTCAATTTGCGTTGAAGCAATCCGCACTGGTTCAATACCCGTAGAAATGCTGGTGTTTATATGAAATTATCAAAAATGAGCGAGATAAAATTGAGAGAAGTTTAACAAACAGCTGTTTGAACTGACACTTCACACTTACACTGATACATTGTTCTTATTTCTTTCTCTTTCCAAATAATTCGTTTGCAATCCCACATTTTAAATACACAAACTGATTACCTGCCCGATAATGGAAAAATATATTATTTTTATTTCTTTGTCTATCCAAATATTTCATTTGCAACCCCTTATTTTAAATGCACAACTAATACCTGCCCGATGATGAAGGAACGATGAGAGCGTGTGAGAGTAAAATGTTTCAATGCGATTCGAAAAGGTTTATACGATATTTCAAAGCGGTAACATATTTTCAATGCGTTTTATAAGCAGGAATGAACGTATGCGTGTTGAATATTTCAATGCGGTTTGAAATGGTGTTTATTCGAGCGTATTGAACCAATGCGCATTGCTTCAACGCAAATTGAGCTGTCGGATAAACTGGGTAACAGTACACAACCAACTTATAAACATTCATATCTGGAGTACTCCCACACGATCTGTAGCCTTGGCAAGGCTTTCCACCTCTTTCTCCTGAATTTAAATTAACAAAATTTAACGCTCTCTACGACAAAAGGGACATATTCACCATGGGAACAAGAACACGGGGAGAGAGTGAGCCTACGAAGAAAGTGGAATGAGGGAATTCGAAAATAGAGGGACGTTTGACAGAGTCAGGTTTTGCTGTGAGTTCCGATGCACGGGCTAGGGGCAAGAACCAACCCAATCCGGATGGATGCCAACTGACTCCTTACAACTCTTATATCGCTTCACTTCTTGTCAAGTTTTATCATTCACTTTCATTCACGGTGGTAACCAGCTAATGATACGGTTAATTCGGTGTGAGTTCTGGATCCCGCGAATCAAAACAAGAAACACATTCGCTTCTGTAAAACTTATACTATCCATTTAAAACTCAATTAATAGCGCCCATACCGGTTGAAAGAACTATAATTTCTCTACCATTCTCGCATACAGGACTCGACTTTGCTCGTGCCTTTGCTGTAAAGAATCTCGTTGGGAGAAGTCGTAGAGTATCGAAAGGATATGTTTGTGTTTTCGTGTGTTTTACTACAAGAGCCATACACCTTGAGCCGTTTAACGATCTCACCTCTGAATCATGGGGCAACTAAAATCAGCAACTCATCAGAGGTTGCAGACAAGTATACAGATCGTAACCTCCAGTGGAAATTCATTCCACCCGGCGCACCACATACGGGAGATCTTTGGAAATCTGCAGTTAAGAGCTTTAAGGTACATTTCCGCAAGGTTGCAGGAGACCACAGGTTTACATTCGAGGAATTTACAACTCTTTTGTCAAAAATTGGCTTGTATTAATTCTAAGCCGATCTCCTTTCCGAAAACATGAATGATCCACTACCTCTAACACCACGACATTTTCTTCGCGGTGGTCCGATTCTAGCTTCCCCTGATTCTGACATATCTGAAAAGTTAATTAGCTGTATTCGACGATGGGGGAAAGTAAAGCTACTCCACCAATAGCCTTGCGCTCGGTAGAAACGAGAGTATCTCTGTGAAATGCATAAACCGTATAAATGGCAAAATCCCCAAAGAGATGTTGCTATCAATGATCTCGTAGTAATTCAAGAGGAAAAACTGCCTCCAAATGAATGGCGCATGGAACGCGTAGTGAAAATCTATCCGGGTTCTGACGGCAAAATACGCATTGCAGATATCAAAATGCAATTTGGTATCCTAACTAGGCCTATCGTAAAACTGTGTGTACTACTGGACTCTCTAGCTTTTCCATATACTAATATGCATTTATGAAAAACGTCATTTATAATTTCAGTTAAAAGTTAAAGAATTTTTAATGGCACGTATTAAGAAAGCATTTCACGAATTTCAAATTTATTATTTTGTACATACTATTATTTTCAAAAGCTTATGCAATCAAATTTTATTTATATTATATGTGCACAACGTGCCTTTATGTTCATTTCTACTTATAAATAATTGATTTATTGGTTATCCCTACTAACTAATCCTTTCCCAATAGAGTGAGTGGATCCCTCCAAACCAAAAGAATCCCAGTAGTTTTAAGTTTAATTTTGTGAAATTATACGAGTAATGTATCTGAAAATCACATCTTTGGATTTGCGACAGTATCCTTATAATAGCATACGTAGCTTTCACTTTTGCACCGGTTGCTGTAAGGCGGGCGGCAATGGTCATGTGAAAAGTATATAATTCTTTAGTTCAATGTAAATGAATAAGTTTCAAATAGTTCTAATGTTTTATGGTCCCTGCTTGTTACAATTCAAAGCCGACTTTCAGCCTACCTATTTTCTATTTACACTAACCAAAATTGTTCTCTTCTATCTATGTATCAGTGTAAGACGTTGAGCCATAAGTCTCAACTCTGTCTTTTCTTTCTATACAATATAACTCCTCCACGAGAAAAATTTCCTAACCAGCGCCTATCCCAGGGTCTACTCGAAAGCACCCGCACAGTCAGTATATACTTATGAAACATATGGGAAATATTGACAGGGTTTGCTGAATTGCTGCATTTTCACAATTATCATATTTGCGTTCTCGGAGACTTTAATTTCGGTAATATAGTTTAGTCACCAACTTATGATGCAGCTCTTCTGCCGGTTAAACTACTGAAGCTGAGGTGGTATTAATTAATTGCTTGTGTTCTCATAAATTAATGCAAGTTAATTATGTGCGCAACTCATTAAACAGACTTGCTGTCTTAGTTTTTGTTTCTGAAATTTTAAATGTAAATGCTTCAAATTATTGCCCACTTTTTAGAAACTATGTTTACCACACAGCTATACACATATACAAAAAATTATGATTTTAATAATATGTCACTCATGAATGAAATCTTTAATATTATTAATTAAAAAAAGAAAATTTAGTATATGTACAAATATTTCTATAAATAGATTATTAAATGATAGTGAACCCATAAAAAGTGTAAAAGTGAAATATCCTCCAAGCCTTTAAGTTCCAATACACCCAAAGTAAAAACTAGTAACCTGGAGCCATAGCAGTCTCCGTTCACCGTAAATGTCATCATAATCTCTGAAGAACGATCTGCGTCCAACGATACCACCGGCATTAAAACCACGCAGTCAACCCGGAGCTTTCATCCGTGCATAACGTCTCTACCTCGCATTCGTAATCGAATTAACTATTAACATTACCAAACGCGATCGATCACCTAATTCCGAGGACGTCCTCGGGCAAAAAGATTCGTGTTAGTATGTCCGGTAAAAACATTCATAGGAAGGACTCTAGATTTAACTGCTGGAGTCCCCTTCAGTGTCAACCGGACGATGATAAAGACAGTGAAAATATGGACGAAATTGTTTCGCCAGTGAAAAAGAAGGTGTATGTTCCACCCATAAAATTTATTCAAAAGTCGAGTGAATATCTGCACCAATTAATGCAATCACTTAAAATAAGTGACTATTTTATCAAAAAAATTTCAATCGGAATAAAGATAATCTGCGAATCAATCGAATCGTACACGAGTGTGCTCGGTAACGACCTTCAAAGAGCAAAAGCATTTAAAGTTGTTCTCTACGGCATGAATGACGTCGATGTTGCTGTACTTAAAAGTGAACTAATTGAAATCGGTTTAAAGTTCATCGGCATAAAAAAAGTAACAAAAAAATACGAACTAAACAAAGCTATGTACACGGACTATATCTATTTGATATCTCTTGAAACTGGTTCAATTGCTCTAAGAGATCTGCGAAAAAACTATCGTTCCATCTTTCATACGCAAGTAAATTGGAGTTTTCACCGAAAACTTAAAGGCAGAGTAACTCAATGTCGCAACTGTCAAATGTTCGGCCATGGTGAGCGTAATTGCCGCGTAAAAACATATTGTGCGATCTGCGCTGGTTCCCATATGACTTCCAGTTGTAATAATTCTTCTCAATATAAATGTGCCAACTGCAATGAGAGCCACAAAGCTACCGATATTGCATGCATCAGCCGTTCCAAGTACTTGGAAATGAAAGAGAACGTAAAACGAAAAAGGAATCCTAATTCTCGGGCAGCTTCTTCAAATCCAATTCCTGCCCCCACTGCTGACAAACGAGTTTCGTTTGCTTCTATGACGGATTTTCCCCCGCTTCCACTACGTCCCAATGCTGTACCGACTATGCTGAGTAACACTACACGCACAACTACGCAACCATCAAACGCCTGGGTAAGCCAGACTCAAACAAGTTCGGTTGTAACTAACACCAATGAGATGCAACCAGGTAGCAACTCCACACTTTTCACTATTGAAGAGCTAAATTCATTAGCTATGGAAATGATAACAAAATTATCTGTATGTACAACAAAAGTTGAACAATTTGAAGTTATCACACATTTAGCTACTAAGTTTTTGTCTCTTAATTGTAAATAATATGGTAGATAGTAATATAAAAATAATAACATGGAATGCTAGAAGTATACGCAGCAAAAAGATTGAATTCCTAAACTTTTTAAACAATAACAATATTGATATAGCTCTAGTAACTGAAACTTGGCTTAAGCATGATGATAATCTGTCCACCTTTGAATTTAAGTGCTATCGAGTAGATAGAATCGATAGAAGGGGTGGAGGTGTTGCAATACTTATACGAAGAACAATTCAACATTCGCTCTTACCAATTATTCAAACACGCTTAGTAGAAAATGTGGGCATAGAGGTAGAACAAGAAAATCATCAAACAATTAAAATCTACTGTGTCTATTTCGCTGGTGCTCGTAAGTTTGTCGAAAATAAACATTTGTTTAAAAACGATTTAAGGAACCTTTTCTGTGTAAATGGTAATTTTCTGGTAGGAAGTGATCTCAATAGTAGACACAAGGAATGGGGCTGTACAAGAGCCAATATTTGGCGGAATTTACTCTCGGACTTTACTGAATCACTTCCAATCTCAATTTTGTATCCTCTATGTCCTACATATGTTCCAGCTGGTTCTCGCGGCCGTCCTTCTGTCCTTGATATTTTTATTTCAAATAGTCCTAGTTTTATTACGCAACCAATATCATTAAATGAGCTATGCTCTGACCACAATCCAGTCCTGTGCAAACTTCTTTGTTCAGCAAGGCAAACGTACAGTACTTCCAAGACCTAAAAAATACAAATTGGAAACGATACCGTGCAATTATTAGAAGAAGAGTTCAAGAAAACTTTGCGAACGTAGAAGATATACTCGTATCTACTAAAGAAGAAGTAGATGCTATTGTAACTGACTTCAATGATTTAATCCTTGAAGCCGTAGCTGACTCTATACCAAAAGTTAAAATAAATAAATTTTACAAAAAGATTTCCACTCATTTAGTTAAATTAATTAAACTGAGAAATATGCAAAGAAGAAATTGGCAAAGATATCGGCAGATGTTTTATCGAGATAATGTGCAGCACCTAAACCAGTTGATCTCAAAACATTTAGATCAACAACGCCACGAGGAATGGAATAAAAAACTTGATTCTCTAGATAAGAACGCTAAACCATTTTGGAGTGTAGTTAGAATAATTAAAAATAAAAAGAAACAACTACCTGGACTTCAAAATGGATCTAATTTCTATTACACAGATGATGAAAAAGCAGACGCCCTTGCGATTACTTTTTTAAAAAATCACTGTGTTTCAGCAAGCCTAGGGGATCCAGCAACAAATGCATTGGTTAGTGAAACAATCCAGGATTTCAACACCCTAATTCCTGTCACCCCTTTAAATGCACTTCTTACAGAAGACGACGTAAAATTTTATGTCGATAATTTAAATATAAGAAAGTCTGGCGGGTTTGATCTTATTAAAAATTTGTATCTCAAGAATTTGCCCAAAGTTGGAGTGAAATTTTTAACAGACATTCTAAATGGAAAATAGCCAAGGTGGTTCCAATTCTGAAAGCTGGAAAACCCCCTGTGAGCCTCGAAAGTTATAGGCCGATAAGTTTGCTTAGCAGTGTAAGTAAAGTATATGAAAAAATTCTCAAAGAGAAAATATCAAATATAGTTACAGAATGTAACATATATCCTGACGTGCAATTCGGTTTTAGACCTCAGCATAGTACCTCCCACCAGGCTCTTCGAATTTGTAATTTTGTCAAAAAAAACCGCCAAGAAGGAAAATCAACCGGGATGATGCTTTTGGACATCGAAAAAGCATTCGATTCCGTTTGGCATGATGGTCTTTTATATAAAATGATTATGTACAACTTTCCTCCGTTTCTGTGTAAGATAGTTCAAAGTTTCTTGTCAGGTCGTTCTTTTAAAGTCCAAATCAATGGTAGCGTCTCAAGTCTGAAATGTTTCGAGTAAGGTGTTCCCCAAGGTTCTGTTCTTGGTCCAATTTTGTACAATTTGTTTACGTCTGATTTTCCCAATTTGACCGATTGTGAAGTTGCAATGTTTGCAGATGATACTGCATTACTCTCATCAGACGAATTTGCTCTCACTATTGAGACTAATCTTCGCAATGCGATGGTAATAATAGAACACTATTACAATAGGTGGAAAATGCAAGCTATCTTTTTTACCCGAAAAAGAAAACATTGCTTCCTTCCGAACAGCCAACTGCAATTGCATGGATCGACCATAATCTGGTCCAATTATGTAAAATACTTAGGTATATATCTTGACAGCAAACTTACATTTCATGAGCATATTTCGAGAACCCTACAAAAGGTCAATATAGCAATAAGGATATTATATCCTTTTATAAACAGAAAATCAGCTCTGTCTAAGGAAAACAAAGTGATCATACACAAAGTAATTTTCCAATCGATACTTCTTTATGGGTCTCCGGTTTGGGGAAGTTGTGCGCAGTGCCACATTAAAAAGCTGCAAGTGGCACAAAATAAGATACTCAAGATGATACTTAACCTTCCATGGCACCATTCTACTTCAAAGCTACATAGAAGAGCGAATGTTGAATTGTTATCGGAAAGAATTAAAAAACTTACGTGCAATTTTAAAAACAAAAGTGCTTACGCTAAAAATCAGCTACTTAAAGACCTATTGTAGTTTATACATATATCTATTCATATAGTCAGTTTATATGTTGTTTACATGTATATTTATATTTATTTATTTATTGTTTTATATATGTACATATATTTTTGTAATTACCTATTTATTAATTCATTCTTTATGTTATTTATTTATTTATTTTTGTTTGTTTAATTTATTTATTTATTTACTATTTACTCATTTGTTGAGTCAATATTTATTATTGTTAACATATTTTTATTTTTATTTACTTATGTACCTGTATACTTATTTATTTATTTATATACTAATATACTTATCTATTTATTTATTTACTATTATTATAATTATTTATTTATTTATTTATTTATTTATTATTATTTTTTTTTTTTGTACTTAGATTGGAGGTTTTTATCGTATTTTCCTCCAAATTTAATTTAACTTTACAAAACAAAAAAAGAACAATGTTTCAGCAGAAAGATATAAGCAATATCATATCTCTGTAATGTAAAATGTGTGGTAACTATCCTTTGTAAAAATTTGTATACGAAATAAAGATCTAGCTATCTAAAACCACGCAAATAATTTTTTACAAATGAAATAGCCGCTGTTGGAATACCGCCGGCTGTTTACTTAACTAAATGCGGTAATTTTGCTTACTAGCAAAACCATTTAACCAAAAATGTTCGTCGTGACAATACTTTGATGAAAATCTTGATTTTCTTCTATCTACAATAGAGTTCAATCAGCGAGAGTTCAACGTGCACGTTGGTCATTTGTCTTTAGCCCATGGATCAATACGATCTTTTACGAACGTATAGGTAAGTCTTTTCGCAAAATATTACACAAGGAAGTTCGAGAGATGCCCAGCTCTGAGAATATTTTTTTTTTTAATTTTGATAGAAAATTAAAATTTGTAAGCGTTGTTGTAAACTTCCTATGATGAAATGGTAAGCAATCTGAAACACAAATATAATATTTGTTCAAAAATGGTATGCGTGACTTCATAAAATCAAATGAGAAACCTTTCGCAAATCAATTGTATATTTTCAGTGAGTGCATAGAATAATAACTTGAATGTTCAACACCTTATTAATACGTAAGTCTGCATCCACAGACGAAATATTTTCATTTATATCGTACACTTGGACCACTTTTTCTTTATGCATAATACATATATTAAATAAAACACTGATAGACAGAAAACAGCCCAAAAATCGAAGGTGTTATCGAAGGGTATCTGTCAAATTAAATTGTATGTTCAAGTGGACATGACCAGGTATGGATAAGAGGTCTCATAGAAAAATAGGACTAATCCTTCACTACAGCTTAAGAAATCAAATAGACCTCAACGGTGTCACAGGTTTAACCTAAATAAAATTAAGGAATGTGTTATCACGTGCGCCAAGTGGTTTCGTTTTCAATAAAGCAGCATTTTCAATTTATATCATCACTCTTAGTCTCAACAATATTTTTGCATTGACATTTAATTCTTGAGCTCGACTCAACCACTATATTCTAAAGTGTTGACTACATTTCTGCTGTTGATCTTACAATATTGGACTTACATTTTTAGACTTATTGATGCGTACGCCGGATATGTTTCTGGAATCCTTAATTTGGATTCGCCTAAGATAGTTACATTTGTTTCTGAACAGTTTGGGATAAAAGGCAACTTTCTTCTACCTACATCTTTTTCATGCTATTCCATGGCACTAAAGCATACACATTGACAAAAACTGATAGATATATATATATATTTCACTTTAAAAGAAAGATTCTTTAAAAGATATTTGGATCCGTTTATGTTGTCGAGAACGACACCCACCTACATAGTCAAAAATATTGGGCCTCAGATGGGAAGAAGATCTAAAGTGGATATACACCAATTGGAGAAGAATGTTGGTTGAGATTTAGCCCCACTCATACTTTCCTAAGGAATAGGAAAAATGCGTTATGAATGTTACAGCTTCTGTTACACATTTGCATTTTCATCTTACTCACTACTTGTTATTTGCAGCAATTTCTCCCGGCAGAAGCTGAACTACTGGCGGTAAGAAGTTAACTTATTATCAGCAAACGAAACAAGCTTTGATTCAATAGCCTTCAACTGGGAAAAAGACAAGAAATGAGGGTTAAGCTTAGGCATTATGTTTTGCATTCAGCTTCTGTGGTATTCCACAGTTTCAATCCTTTCGGTTACAATCGAATAGGACTCTAATAATTTTATTATTGATTTAGTCTACTCGTAGAGTATTCCGCTTTATCCCTTGATTACTGATAGAAATTAATCTGGGAAGAAAAACTGAATATTTCAAAATAATAAGAACTCAAATTTTGCTTTATCAATTCAATTACTCTTATTACGGCATTGATACAAAATTGATTTGTTCCATTGCAACTTTAATAGCACAAGATCAATGGCACAATATATATATAAGTCAATGAGAGACTAATATTAACCTGATAACACTTCCTTCATCTTCACGTTGCGTTTTAAGGTCGTTGGAGTAACCCTCTGCCAGAATCCCAAATGGTAAGATTTCTGCTATTACGTGCCTACGCTGTCATCTGTTCAATGCAGAGGCTCACTATATCAGACACACTGTCTCCTCAAGTTTGCTTGAATACACATCGCACATCCAGGTCAGCAGTATATCATAGTTTCAACTTCTCCCGTCGTTCACACGTCATTTCCACGTCATTCTAGGATTCCTATGTCATTCGTTAGGTTGTGTGGTTGAATTTGCTGCGCGATTTGCAAACCCATTAACACCATCACTCTGGAAAATTGTGTGCAGTCATAACCATATTAACCTCAAGAGACCTGACCCAAATCTTAATACGCTTCTCGTCCTTTTGGTTTTTTTTTTATACTTCACTTTTTTTTTGTAATTTCAAGCGCTTCACTTTTTTTATACTTTGGCGTTATTTTTTTCCGAATCCAGGACGTGCCAAGTGAATGTATAATGAAAAGAAAAATCCAGATGCAGAAAAATGGGAACAGAAATTTATAATAAGGGCTGATGGGGCGGGTGGCAAAGCTGTACTTTAACTGAATATGAAAGGAAGCAGCACAGAGGGTTCTTGGATTATGAATTCGTTTTCGGTCATCGTTTGGTGATGAAAGAAAAAAGAAGTGTCGTGAAAGTACTTAAAGGTGAAAGCGAAAAGTTAAAGAAAACAGAGTACAGGTCATGACTATAAATTTAACGGGCAATCGCAATTGCACGAGCGTGTAAATCTTTTACGTTTCTTTTTTCTTTCTCTTACTCTTCCTTGTTCCTTTTTTGGACAGGATATGACAAAGTTTTAAATGGAAAATCCGATTTTTCCGTCCTCATAAATTTTACTTTGCTTCTTATTTATTTTCACATGATTTGGTTTTAATATTTTTATACATAAATGTAGGTAAAAGAATTGTTTTACTTTTTGGGAAAAAAAATCAATTGCGTGTCCTATTCTAGCATGAACGTCAGAATGCAGTAGGAAACAAATTTTTATTCACTATGAAAATTAATAAATTAGCTCTTTTCTTAGTGGTTCAATTTTTGCTTTCAATATAAGTCTGTTTATACTGATACTGAGGATTAAATTTTTGAGTTAAATAAGACTAATCACATTTTTACAATTTAACTTAAACTTGTCTTTCAGATAAGACACAATTTATGACTTCAACAGCAAATTGGGTGCCTCTTATAACTATACATTCAAAGGGCAACACAGGGTAGTGTGGGAGCTAATCCAAACAATCCAAAAGTTCAATTTTATCGGGTAATCTTTATCATCATACAAAAGAACCACTGTTTACATTTATTTTTTGAGGATTATTTCTTTCAAATGTTGAGCGTAGCTACGGCTAGCATGGTCCATTCTGAAGCTTCAATGTTCGATAATGCGTTCGAGCATTGGTCACTTTTGGTCACTTTTGACAAAAGACTAGAGTAATGTTGGCCTCCAATTCCTCAATCGTAGCTTATCCATGTAGGCTCTGGACTTTACGTAGCCCAAAGGAAAAAGTCTAGAGGTATAGATGTCACATGATCTAGGAAGCTAATTCACCGGTCCAAAGCGTGAAATTACCTGTTCACCGAATCGTCCTCGCAACAGAGCCATGATTTCATGTACTTTGTGGCAAGTGGAACCGTCTTGTTGGAACCGAATGTCGTCGAGGCCACGTGCTTCAATTTCAGGCAGCAAATAGTCCGCTATCACGGCGTGAAAGGGCCACTATTCTTTACTTTCGGGCCGGCTACAGTTTTGAAGAAATAAGGGCCAATGATTCCACCAGCGCATAAACCACACAAAATCGTTGTTTCGTCTAGATGTAATGTAGCTCTTGGACCGGCTATTTTATTTATTGACGAAGCCAGAAATGGTCTATCGAGTAGAATAAATATTAACTGCTATGTTTGCACTTTCGTTTGAAATAAAGCAAAACTGATCAACTCGGGTCTATTATCTCGTGAACAACTGTCTTTATTAAGAAGGAATGTAAAGTTGGTGGAGACTATGACGTCACCAGCAGAAGTTGAATGCAACCACTGTCCCAAGAAATTTCCCAAATCCACCAAAATGTCAAACCAAGGGAATTTTATTATAGACTAGTTAGTTAGTTAGTTAGTTATAAATGACTTTTATTTCATTTTAAGTAGTTTACAAAAACAGTAATTTCTAAGTCTCTTTTTTTGGCATGGCTGATAGCCGTCTGCCAGATTGACAATTATTTGTATATCAGTAGACTGGATATATAAAATTAGTACATAAATAAAAATATAAAGAAAAAATAAACTATATTATGTAAATATAATTTAAAAGTCCTCCTCGATAATAAGTCTTCTATAGCGAAGGGCATTCCGTGCAAAATTGTACAATAGCCCTAAGTATACAAAACAAACATTCTAAATAAATAATAAATGAAGTCGAAAGACATAAACATATGAATTTAGAATAGCTTAGAGTGCCCGTGTGGGGCCAGTAAGTTAGTATAAGATTTTTAAGTAATTTTAAGCTGGCATTTAAACATTTTTTGTTAGTATGTAAGAGTTAATGATTAAGTAAATAAAATGCATTTAAAACTAAAACTACAAAACTGTACAATAAATCTCATCCTTGCAGTCCAGCAAGACTTATCAGATCTCCTCTCAATTTAAATATCGTGCTTATTTTATCTGCTGAGTACTTTCTTGCAGATGATATTTTAATTTACTATAATACATTCTGTGCTGAGATGATTGGGTTTGATTCGCAAATTTGTCATACAAGTATTTAGCATTTTCTTTAAGTAAGGATGAAAATTGAGTTCTTATTAAATTATTTATTATACACTAATTTTGTATAGTATAAAAGGAAAGGGCAATAAACGGACTTAAAACATTTTATCTTATAACGTTATAAGAATAAAACGGAGTAATTATAATTTCTTACATTTGTTTTTAATTTTTTCATACCGTATTCTTTAGTCATCTACATTTTGGTCCATCAGAACCGGATCTTTTGAACATTTTCTAATTTTCTGTTAATTGTTTACATTTTCGTGTGTGTAACAAATTGATTTTACAACAACAAAAAAAATATATATAAATAATATAAATAATCACAAAATCGCGACGAGTAATCATCGTGGGAAAAAATAAATTAACATAAAATAAACGGAGCACCCGCTGGATGTGTGTAAGGTGGAACGGATAAGAGAACCCGTTGAAAACTGTGCCAAACAAATTTGAAAGGCGGAGCACCCGCAAAGCGTTGCAAAGTGAAAATTTCAACCAACAAGTCACAGTAAGTGGATCTTTTTTAATTTTAATCTCGTATTTTATATTATCAAATATGGAGAATAATAAATTACTTGCAATGTTGAAACAATTGAAAAAAGATGTAGAAAATTTTGCGAAGAGAGGTTTCAAAACTCGTACTGCTAATTATCTTTCTGGTAGATTGTCTGGTTTAGAAAAAATTATGGATTTGTCTACAAAATTGTTTGAGGAGTATGTAGGGGATGCTAAATTAAAGGAACATTTAGATAAAATTGGAGAGACTTATGATCAAAAAGGGGAGTTGTATTTTGATTATAGGGGAGATTTGTTAGATTGTATGGACAAGGTTCAGGTTTCAACGCAGAAGGAAGATGATACAACGGCAGAATCAACCATCACATCAAGAAGGGTTGACATCGAATTAGCAAAAATTTGTTTGCCAATCTTTTCCGGTAGCTACGAAACTTGGTGAGCTTTTCGAGACTTGTTCATTTCGCTTATTCATACTAATAATTCCTTATCAGAGACAGAAAAGAGACATTACCTCAAGACAAGTGTTGCAGGCGAGGCCGAGAAATTATTAGCGCATCTAGGTATTGATAGAGGGAACTACACTAAGGCATGGGATATTCTCACGGAACGATATGACCACGAGCGTTTTTTGGTTAATTCCTACGTAAGGTGTTTGTTCAATCAGGCAACAATTTCACAAGAGCGGTCCGAGTCAATCAAGGGACTTCTCGACACATCAACAGAGGTGATGCACAGTTTATCGAACTTGAATTTGCCGGTTCAACACTGGGATGTCCTGATAATCTTCGTGCTTTTGCAGAAATTGCCAACGAAAGCACAACCACAACACCTATGGGAAGAAAGGTTAGGAACGAAACCAAATAATAAAGAATTACCTACCTTTGCAGAGTTCAAACAATTTCTTGAAGGCAGGTTTCGAACACTAGAAGCCGTCAACCAGCAGCAGTCGCGATCATCAGATTCACGTAATTGTTCCAGTAAGACTACTATTCATGTCCATGCCAATTCCAATCAGCTCACCTGCAAGATTTGTAATAAGGGTCAGCATGCAGTTAGAAAATGTAATAAATTTCTCAAACTAAGTATACCAGATCGTAGTCAGCAGGTTAGAAAGTTGGGTTTGTGTAGAAACTGTTTAGCTTATAGCCATAGTTCGGAACAGTGTCCGAGCAATCGCAGATGTTATTATTGTCACCAGTCTCATCACTCATTGCTGCACCCAACTCAATTAGCTTCAGGTGCACAACCTCGTCAACACAGTCAGGTTCCAAATCCATCAAGAACACACAACCTTTTCACTTCCATAATGAATGCTAATGCTCCTCACATCCAACCACCTCAAGGAGAGGCTTCTTCCAGTACAGGTCTTAACAATTTTCATTCAAGACATCATAAGAATACTCAAGTTTTATTAGCCACAGCAATGATTAAGATTAGAGCATCGTCAGGTGAAATAATTTCGTTGAGAGCCCTTCTAGATTCTGGTTCCGAGGCTTCTTTTATTACAGAGTTAGCGGTACAGATGTTATGGTTTCAATCAGGGTTGGTTGGTTTCAAGTGGGTTGGGTTTGGTAAGCAGTGGCACATTTCAACGAGTTGTAGAGCTTGGATTCGGCTCGCATCACTCTTCGTTTACGTCTACAACACATGCCTTTATTTACTAGTCGCTGTATGGCCATCTTCCAGCCCGAACTTTTTCTGTAGGAGACTGGAACCACACCAAAGGTTTGGTACTAACAGATCCTTTATTTTTTAAGTCCGCAAAAATAGATATTCTTTTGGGCAGTGACGTGTTAGCTGAGGTAATGTTGACAGATATTATTAAACCACAGGATGATGATATGCCTATAGTTCAAAAAACAAAACTTGACTGGATCCTGTTTGGAAGAGCACCCATCGGATCCCAATGTATGAGGACATTTTTAGTAACAAGTAATGTTGACGCACAACTCCGAAAGTTTTGTGAAGTCGAGAAAATACCCTTTCAGTATCAGGAAAAAATTGAAGATACACAGTGCGAAGAATATTTTAGGCGAAATACTAAACGCTCAAGGGATAGCAGATACCAAGTAGCGCTTCCCTTTAAAGGAGGTATTCATCAAACTCTGGGTAGGTCAAGGAAAGGTGCTCTTCAACGCTTTTTGTCTCTCGAATGTCGTCTTTCAGTAAATCAGGAACTTCATCAGCAGTATTCCTAATGCATTGAAGAGTACTTAACAATAGGACACATGAAAGAGATTGTGGAGTCGTCTCTAGGTAGCTCGAACCACTATTTTTTGCCACATCATGCAGTTCTTAAAGAAGAAAGTACCACGACAAAGCTCCGTGTTGTATTTGATGCATCCTTTAAAACAACGGACGGTGTTTCATTAAATGAGCATTAATGGCGGGCCCTTCTCTTCGACACAATATTTCTGACATCGTTTTGAAATGGAAACTATCATTTATAGCAGATATAGAGAGGATGTATCGGCAGATTTGGGTTTCCGAACAGGATACAAAATACCAATTAATATTTTGGCGAAAAGAACCCAAAGATCTTCTGAAAATATTCAGACTAAAAACTGTCACTTTCGGAACAGCGTCGGCTCCATATTTAGCGATCAGGACTTTGAAGGCTTTAGCAGAGGAGGCAGAACAGCTTTACTCGGATGCAGCGAAGATTATTAGAACTGAGCTGTACGTAGACGACTTGATATCTGGAGCAAACACCATCCTAGAAGCAA
This sequence comes from Volucella bombylans, assembly GCA_949129095.1. Taxonomy (NCBI): domain Eukaryota; kingdom Metazoa; phylum Arthropoda; class Insecta; order Diptera; family Syrphidae; genus Volucella; species Volucella bombylans. The sequence goes on along the minus strand of OX422140.1, from coordinate 306,609,282 downwards.
ACAGAAATTTTCATGAAGTCAAACATGTTACGAATTCAGCTGGTTTCACTTACGGAAATGAGTTGCTTAAGGGCGTTTCTTTCCTTGAACGTGAGGTATCGTTTTCATTTCAATCCGAAGGAGTAGACAGCATTAAAACCTTAGGGATTCAGTAGCTGCCAGGGGTCGATAAGTTTTCTTTTCGCTGTATTCTTCCTCCAAATCCACAGTCTACAAAAAGAATGATCCTGTCAACAATAGCTCGCCTGTTTGACCCTATGGGATGGATCAGCCCATGCATCACTAAAGCCAAATTGTTTATGCAGGAACTGTGGGTGCGAAAACTAGGTTGGGATGAGACAGTTGAATCAGATCATCTAAAAGAATGAGTCGTTGTTTATAAGGACTTACAACACATAAACAAAATTAGTATTCCACGTTGGGCAAATGTTGAATCAGCCTTCGCTTGGAGAATCCAGCTGCACAGGTTTTGTGATGCTTCGCAAAGGGCATACGGAGGAGCGATATATCTACGAGTAGAAGACAGCAGCGGCAAGATTAATAGTAATGTACTTATCTCCAAGTCGAAAGTTTCCCCAGTACAACTAATAAGTCTTCCTCGCCTTGAATTATGTGGTGCTGTCACTCTGACCAAACTTATCAACTACGTGCACAAAGTTCTTGGCTGGAAAAGTGTGAAAGCCTTTGCGTGGACCGATTCAACCATCACCTGGGCTGGATTCGTGCGGACCCGTCGAAGTGGGAAACGTTTGTGCGAAATCGAGTTGGCGAAATTCAGCGGCTTACAGAAGTGAGCATATGGAAACACGTTGCGACACAACACAATCCAGCAGATTTCATATCTCGTAGTATGTTACCATCGGCCCTCATTCAGGCGAATCTGTGGTGGAATGGTCCTCCTTTTTTAGAATCAACCTCGGATTTACAGATTCCAGATCAACCAGCAAATCTCAGCACTGAAGAAGGACGAAGGGTTATAAAGGTGCATCACATCAGCAGACAACATCATTGGTCAGCTAATAGAACGTACCTCAAAATTGAGCAGTCTCATACGAATTTTAGGTCACGTAAAACGCTTCGTAGAAAATTTTCGTAAAGATCGAAATCAGCGTCACTTTGGATATCTTTACCCCGAAGAATCAAATCATCACTCGTTATGCTCAACAGGAATTGTTTCCCAAGGATGTCAAGCAAAGTAGAGGGATGGGTACACTGAACCCTTTTGTAGATGCTGAAGGCATTCTTAGGGTAGGCGGAAGGCTTGCAAACGCCAACCTGTCATTTGAGCAGCAGCACCCTATGATTTTGGAACCAAGGCACCATTTAGCAAGGCTAATTATAAAGAAAGCACATGATAAGACTCTTAACGGTGGCACACAGCTAATGACCGGATTTCTTCGGAGAAAATACTGGATCCTTTAAATCAAATGGGCCATCAAGAAACATACACAACTGTATAACGTTTTACAGGCACCGAAGTAAAACAGCACAGGAGTTGATGAGAGAACTTTCGGCACCGAGAGTCAAAATATCAAGGCCTTTCTCACACACAGGAATTGATTATGCAGGACCCATAAGCCTGGAAAGGTCGTGGAGCGAAGTGCCTCAAGGGGTATCTTATCTGCCTGGCAACTAAGGCGGTCCACCTGGAAGCAGTTAGCGATTTAACGACGCACGCATTCTTGGCCGCATTTCGACGATTCGCGGCACGCAGGGGAATCTGCGTTCAGATTTATAGCGATTGTGGTACAAATTTTGTGGGAGCAGAAGCAGAACTCAATCGCCTTCTCAAAGAAGCTTCACATGATTGGAAAGAAATAGCCATAGTGTTAGCAAACGAAGGAACGAAGTGGAATTTTATTCCCCTCACTTCGGAGGGTTATGGGAAGCGGGAGTCAAGAGCATCAAACACCACTTCAGAAGGATCGTCGGGAAGGATTCTCACGTATGAGGAGCTCGCTATGCTTCTTACCCCAATTTGAAGCGTGTTTGAACTCCCGACCCCTTTGTCCGTTATCAGAAAACCCCGACGACTTCCAGGCACTAACACCAGCACACTTTCTTATTGGAGAAGCACTATTCACTATCCCGGAAACAGATCTGACCACAGACAAACGAAACCATGTCGAACGATGGAAGGCGATTCAGATGCACTTGCAAACCTTTTGGAAGCATTGGCAACAAGAGTACCTATCTCGACTTCAGCAAAGGCCGAAATGGCTCAAACCGCAGGATCAGCTGAAGGCAGGAGACTTGGTTTTGCAGAAAGACGAACGTCTACCACCGGCAAAATGGAGTCTAGGCCGCATCAAGGAAACTTACCCTGGGAAAGATAATATAACGTGCGTCGTCCAGATCAAAATGCAACAGAGAGAATTCAAGCGACCAATACAAAAGCTATGTCCACTACCCATAAACGAACCAGAACCATCTATCACAACTCTAACATCAAGGTTCACGGAACCCAAAATCGACGATATCACTACACACAAATTGACATAAAGAACACACACATAACACATCTTCACACTCGCCAGTTTACATAAACCAGTTACACACCATAATCAATCCATATCAAAATAATAAAATTTAAACATTCATATTTTACGCACTTGTACTACATAGTACTCAAATACAGTCCACTCTAAATTCCATAGAAAATAATCCACTCCTATCCTAAACGCACAGCGGCAATACTCAAGTCCGATTTCCCTTGCACAAATTACTGTCAATTATCACTCACACGATATAAATAAACTTCAAACTCATACACATGGAAATGCATGGACGTTTGACTCAATTGCAATCAATGCAGCAAATACACAAACCAATTATCAATGCATTTATCATATGCACACACCATATATTATATACACACTCCGTTTAATGAAGATCCACAAAATAACCACCCATTACACACACTCCTACATACATTGCATACATACTCCATTGAATAAACAACACAACACGAACTTTCCATATACGCACTCCAAACATATATCAATACACACTCCACTCAATAAAAAACATAACACGAACCATCTAAATATACACACTCAGCACATATGTATATACCATACAAACCATGGAATTCTCTTTCATACTCCATGCAAATACAATACAGATTACAAAACAACAACAACAACACATCGATCCACCAACAAAACATACTAAATAAAATCAAATAATATAATAATTTACTCACCTGAATTGGATTTTAATTATAAATAACACTCGAATAAATTCGCGCACTGCTCTTTATTTTCACTATAGGTATATGTATTTTTGGCTAGACTCTGCCCCCAATTGCTCATCCCAGTTTACTTTATCACGCCGCAAAATCTGAAACAAGATTTTCAATTTTATTAAAATTGGGCTTAAGAATGCTTATGGATCGAACACTCGAGCAATAATCTTCAACAAGTTGCGCTTTGTAAGCTGTAATGTTGACTTTAAACATTCCGGATCAAATTTAGTCATCAATTCGTCGCTGTGTACATTCCATAGGACGCCGAGAACGGAATGAACCGAACTTTCTATCGCCTCGAGAGAACTCTGAATTTGAGAATTATTGCAACGCCATTTTCTCAGATTCATATAAGCACGCTTAAAGAGATATCTGCCTGACTACTAACACTTGTTACAAGATCATCCATGTAGAACGACTTACTCAGCAATTTACATGAGTCTGGATATTCGGTTGCTTCCGCTCGAATGTGAAGTCCAATTGTGGCAGACAGCAAGAACGGACTGGATGAAACCCCAAAGGTGACTCGCGTCATACCACTTCGGATGAAAAGTCTGTACATAAATCCTTGTCCTGTGAAAACCAGACAAAACGATGACTGTCTCTATCTTTCTCTGCTAAAAAGGTTTGCAGAAACGCTTATTCAATATCTGCGACTAAACCTAACTGCTCGATAAGGAAGTTCAACAAGACTTGTAAAATGTCAGAAAGTAAGTTTGAAACTGTCCATAAACATTCATTTAAAAACAATTTACCTGATAAATGAGACGTCGAATACAATTCGGATCTTGGTAGTTGTCTTTTGTGGGCGATAAACGGCAGCAGTGTGGCATGTAGTACAGGTTTTGTACGTTTTCGCTCGAAGCAACTCTCTCTGCGTACCCTGATGCTATGGATTGCTGTATTACGGTGTCGTATTCGCTAAGTTTGGATGGGTCCCTTCGAAGCCTTCTGAGAAGGGAATGCAATCTTGAAATAGCCATTCTTTGTTGTTCCTCAGCTGTCCATTTTTGGTTTTCCAGGGTAGGAATGTTTCATATCTTGTCTCCGTCTTGCGAATACACTTTTCTTGGAGTTCTCTGGTGAATTCTCTACTCTCTATGACATCGCTCCGTATTCCCAAGCTCTCTAAGCTCCACATATCTTCAAGGGAGGAGCTGAAAAGAGTAGAAACATTTTCATTAGAGATCAATTTATCCGTTTCGAAAGGGCCTTGAAGCGTCCAGCCAAAAATCGTATCTACTGCTGTCAAAAGATTAGTTATTCGTTTATATTTTCCAGTCACCACTTTCCAATAATGATCCGCTCCAACTAGAATACTCAAACCTTGTTCTTCCTCTCGTCCACACAAATTTGAGTCCGCCAAACAGAAACCGTCCAATGGAGTGCCTTTACTCGCAGGAGCCGACAAGACGTCCAAACAGATTTCGGGAACCACTACCGCAACGATTTCCACAGACTTTTAGCTAAACTGAGATCTTAAATGAATGTTCACAATTTTCATCTTCTTACCACCAGAAATCTTGTCTTGGCCGAAAGGAATAATGGATAGATTAACGAATCCACTAATTTCCAAATTCAGCTTGTTTACAACTGCTTCTCTTACGTACGTGCGTTGACTTCCGCCCTCAAGAATAAACCGCACAAATAAACTGTTTGTTGCACAAAGGGAATGATTGGCTACAAGAAGAGAATGCGCAGTTTGCAAAAATATATTATCCTTTCTTGAATTATTTGGGGCCGAAAAATTTAAAGTTGGATTAAGCATGGCAACAGACGTTGGATTTTCTTTAGATTTTGACACTTCACTGGTAGACAACGATTTATTTGTAAACCTGCACAACGAAGTAAGATGTTTATTTTTGCACTATTTGCAACATAGGTTTTTCACTTTACAACTTCTTGCAGTGTGTCCCTTCAAAGTGCATTGGAAACATCTTCCATCTTCCTTCAATATTTGTTTCTTCTCATCGATGGTTCGCGCGCAGTTGCACTCTTTCGTCGCATGCTCTGTCGATTTGCAAAAAAGGCACTGTGCATTTGACAGTGCGGAAGTGAAAAGGATTGCTGCTATCGATAGTTGAGGGCGATGCGCACTCTCTCTTGATGATTTGTTTACACCTGCTTTCTCTATCGATTCTACTTCTTGCTTAAGGAATCTGAGAATATTTTTCACCTATTTGTCTCCATCGAAGGAAAGAGTGGAGCCAGTATCAGAAACTGAGCCCGTGGCACCTTCCGCCCTTGTTAGACACTCTTTTTGTATTCGATTATAATCTATTCGGAGCTCGTTAGGCATGCGTTTCAAAAGAATGCTTTTAAGCATTATATAATAGTGAGAGGAGGGAACAACAAGAACTGTCAAAGAACGACTGTAAACTATTACTGTATTATACAAATTCCTCAATCCCGTCCGTTTTGCTAGAAACTGCCTAAAGATACATGAGCTGCTGCATTAATTTGTCTATTAATTTTTCGGTGTCGCCATATTCCTCTTGCAAAAGAGAGACAGCTCCATCGTAACAGGTACCAGAGGGAGTGAAGCCTGATATCGTCTCAACGATTCATTTTCATGCACAGTTGTACGAAAATTTTCCCAAAAGCGAAGAAAATCTTGGTGCTCACCCGAAAACTCCTTTAATTCTAATTTGGGAAGCTTTGTGTAATGCGTCTTCGATGCTGAAGGTGCTCGAGGATTGACATCATTTTGATAGGGATTAATTAGCGATTGTACCCTCACCAGCGAACTTGTGATCTTGCCATCATACCTACAGCCGAGTCTTCGTACTCCGCTGTCTTCTCTGGCTTGCAGTCTTCGATGCTCTTAACCTGAACATCATTGTTGATGGCGTGAAGGTTTTCGTTCGCCGTAGTAAGACGTTGGAGGTACGAAGCGAGATCTTCTTCCATGGAGTCTAGTTTAGACAAGTCCTCCATGTCTCTTACCTTGTACGACTTTAAGTACTCTGTTGCTTCATTTACTATCTTCGTGATCTAATTGCGATAGCCGGCGCGCGCTTGCAGCTCCATTCTAATACGTTTCGAGTTATCAATTTATTGAGTTACGAGAATCAAATTAATATTTTTTCAAACTAGGTAGAATCTAAAGAGTCCCGGGTTTCGGTACCATATCGAAAATAACCCTTGGGAGAATAAATATTACTATAACTGCTATGTTTGCACTTTCGTTTGAAAGAAAACAAAACCGATCAACTCGGGTCTAAGATCTCGTGAACAACTGACTTTATTAAGAAGGAATGTAAAGTATTTGTCTAAAATAATGAGGTATATAAGTACAGTAATTAGTATTCCAACTATGTATGAAAATATGAATGTACAAATGTATGTATGTGATGTGCAAAGGTATGCAGAATATGAAAGTCTGAATGTATGAATCTTTAAGTGTATAAGAATATTAACGCAAATAAGAAATAGGGCAATTTGAGAGTTTAATTTTCAGCATGGGCCTCATCGCTGAACAAACTTTTTGTCAAAAATAGTGGATTTTCTTGAAGCTTTTCTAGAGCCCAACGACAGTTTTTGTACGAATTGAATTTTGTATGCTTTTAAACCAAAATCCTTACATAAAATACCTCAAGTTTTTGCATACGACAAACCAGGCTGTTGAGAATGGCGCCGAATCGATTCATCACTGTGATCGCGTACAGTCTTCGCTACTGCCGCTATATTTTCTTTACTGCGTGCTACATGTGGCCCGTTTGGTAGCGTAATATCCAATAATAAAAACGAGGTTTCAATTCGATAGCGAATTGTGCGTTCTGTAGGCCGATTATGTGTAACCATAAGTTACTCTAAGTGCACGAAACACATTCCCCGTAGAACGCTGGGTTTCGTTATACAGCTGAATAATTTGTATAAGTGAATAAGTGTTTTCATGATGAAATGTTAAAGAATACTGAACAAATCAGTGTGACACAACGCATGAACGAACTCTCATGAAATCTTCACTGAAAAAAGTACCTCTAAAAGAATCACCCTTTACCATTCTAATAAATTTTCTGTTAAGCAGCAACGCTTGCAGAAAGATCAGATTGATTGCAGCTAATTCATAGTAGCCAAATGATCAGGAAATGACCTAATAAATGTCTATCTGACACTTTACTGCAATTACCAAGAGTAGTAGTTACAGATACAACGTATACAATAGATAATTTTCGGAGTCTTTAAGAAAACCAAAATTGTGCGGAAACATCCTGTTTTGCTGCAAGGACAACAGGTATGCTGTTAAACTGACGTTAACAGCTACTAAGAGCCACATCACATAGCTAAGAATGAAATGTAACTACGAAACGATGAAATGGTTGTACTCCAGGAGTACATATGTAGATAGAGAACTCGAGTGCCACAATAGCGAGAAGAACAAATAGAATACATTTTGAAAACGCAGTAGACTTAAATTGAAAAAACAAGAATTCAGGGACTATCTATTCTAAGGCTGGAGATAAAGTTCTGTAAAAATTGTACAGTATTCTCTGCTGACCGTAGGTGAGAACTTTATTAACATTATGAACACTTTTTGGTATATGAATCGAACTTTCATGTAATATATGTATACATTATCACACCAGCTTTCCAAGTAGCAAAGAAAAACAAGGTGATTTGTATAGATGGAATTAACACTATCTTTCATTAGGACAAATAAGCAAGAACAGTGAATGGATTACCATTATTCCTCCATCCATCATCAAGGAAAGGTATGTACTGGTTGCTGTACTGACGGAGAAAATAAAAATTATTTAATAGATATTTATTTACAATGTACCTTGAATACTCAGATTACACCGTTAATATCTGTCCTATTTTGGACTGGATCATTGATCCTATTACTTACATACGTACACTGGGAAAATATTGTAGAAAGGTAGAAATGTTATCATGATCAGGATGTTGGAACTTTAAGAGGGCAAAAACTTGATTAGAACCTTGTAGAAAGTGTAATAATATGAGTAAACTACCAAACTGAGTGGTTGCTTTTTACAAATTTTTATTTCGCTTTATGTGTTTATACAAACTACGTTTTATACAAAAATTTGTGGGACCATACAATACCATTAACTTTCAAACATGCCTTTACATATTGGTTTCCACAGAACATCGATAGTGAAATCCCAATTTGGTGATTCCGACTAGCATACTCAACATGAAACATATCGATATACGCACCATACAATTATATTAGAACTGCTCATAAAGCAATTAACCAGACGACAGGAGAAGTACCAACATAGGTAGCAGAAAAAGACGATCAAGGAAGTACAGATGCCCTTCAGTAGTTTCCAAATTTGAAGAACTAAGGGAATTTCGTAGAGGAATTATGATGACCGCTTAGACGTGAGCACCGCCATCTGTATTTGAATAGCAGACGACTCATCCAATTTAGGAATAATGGAATCTCTTTGACTACTTATAGCGAATTTTCCGGAAAAGTGGAAAGTAGTATGGGCAGTTGCCTAGTACAAAGAATACTGAACGATGACAGGGTGTATAAATACCGGCGTCGAACAGAGGTGAAATTAGTTCTAAAGAAGTGTAAGTAGTGGAAAAAGTGGTACAACTAAAAGATAAAGTAAAGTAAAAGTGATTGATAAAAGTGATTCAATTACAAATCATTGTTGCATTTTGATTTTGAATAAAGCAATTATATTGAAAGAAATAAGTTATATCTTTCGAACCCACACAAACATTTTACATTGGTGTTAGAATTGGGATGACGGGAAAAGGAACCTTGCTGCGCAAGTTCTAGTGCCGAGAATCAAGATATACCCTATTTTGATTCTGAATAAAGCAATTATGTTAAAAGTAATAAGTTCTATCTGTAGAACCCACACAAACATTTTATATTGGTGTCAGAATTGGGATGATGGGAAAAGAAACCTTGCTGCGCAGGTTCTAGTGCCGAGAAACAAGATATACCCCAAGATAGACGGAGACGGAACTGCGATAAAATAGGACATTTTCAAAGGCAGTGTAAAAGGCTGGTACGACGACTAAGAAGTACAAGCAAATAGAATAAGAAACTGGGAGAAACGGAAGAAGAAGCCGTTCAATCTTCTCGAAGCCATTAGTCGGGAATTACTTAAGCACTAACTTCTCGGAACAGAAGTTGGTATCAGGAGTCGACGGCCCCAAAACCATCAACCAAGTATCCACTGCGAAATGATGCAATGAAAGTCTCCTGGTAGAAGTAGTCAGTGGTAAGGAAAAATGTATGGCAACACAGACGCTTGTTCCGCTGCCTCAATCATCAGACGCGATCTTCTACAGAAGTCTTGGTTGTATAACAATAGCAATTACTGCTAGCGAACAGCTACAGGAGAAAGGCTAAGTTATATGGGGAAGTTCACAAAAAAATCCATGAAATGCTGGCGGAAACGCAAACACTTCTGTTTTAAAAACCGTCATCTTCGAAATCAGGTTCTAGACTCTTCACCGGAAGCAATTATTTAGAAAAAGTGATAGGTGGTCCTGGTGGCCACCGATTCTATTTGATGGAGCTAGAAAATAAATGGTGGGACAGACCAAAGTGGAAACAAAAAACAATGTGGTTCCTGTAAGAATCCTAAATCCAAAGACAATGGGTGTGAAGGTGAAAAGAAGGAAAGAATTAGTACCTATTGAGTCTATATCGACCACAACGGAAACGAGTGGTACAACACCGGTCGCAAGAGTCTAGGGTATGAAAATCAAGAACAAAATTCTCAGCCTCTATAATCTGGATCAAGAGCAGCGTATCTTGGTGGAAAAACTAATCGATGAGTATTCTGATATACGTCCTATACAAGACGGAGAATATGGACGTCAACTGTCACCGTCAGCTCTCACCAAAAAGGACAGCTACCCACTATGTTTGAGAGGCTGCGAAATGCTCATTCGAAACTGAACCCAGGAAAATGTGCACTGTTCCGCCCAGAAGTAAAATATCTGGGTCACATTATATTAGCAGAAGGAGTGAGGATGGATCCTGACAAAATCGATAAACACCAATTGAGAGGCTTCTTGGGACTTTCCACGTATTACAGAAGGTTCGTAAAGGATTTTGCAACTTACGGAAAAAGGGAGACGGTTCAGGTGATATGTAGAGTGTGAAAAAGCGTTTCAGGAACTCAAGCGTCAGCTATGCATTGCCCCCATCGTGGGTTACCCCACACTCGTGTTTCTACATCGTGCACGCAGACGCTAGCAATGTTGGAGTTGAAGCTATGAAATGGCTACTACAATTTAAGACCCCTAAATACCAAATTCCAAGATGAATTGAGCAGATGCAAGGTTCCGACTTTGAAATGCAATACCGCAAGAGAAAACTCCAAAACCAAGCTGGTAGTAGATATCGGACCGGAACCAAGCTCTGAAGGCGTATGGGGCACAGTGGGACTCGCTTTGTGTGCAATAAGGTTTGCTGAAGAGAAAATGAGAAAGTGCAGAGGGAACAGCATCTCGTATGCAGCTAATCATCCTACGACCCAGAGTCATCGAAGTGCTCAATGAAATATATGACGGAACATTAGGTGGTCACTTTGGAATTAACAAGGCTTTGGAGAGGTTTCCACTGGCTAAATGCAAAATAAGATTATTTTTTATTACTTTATTTATTTATTTTTTATTCCCTTCTAAACTTAAAGCTGTTTACAATTATTTGCTTCAGAATATAACAGAAATTAATAGTGATCAATCCGTATCTTCAAACTTAGTGTCGAATGACACAGCGAGTTAATTAACAATATACATAAATATCATTTAAATTTGATATGGGGGGACACGGTTTTTACAAAAATTGTTGCTCTTAGATTTCATAATTGATAGTAAATAACCAGTCTTTAACCTTTTTTAAGAATGAACTGTCCGAACAGAAAATAGTAACTTATTGAACATTAAAGGGGCTATAACGGTGTAGAAGTGAGTAACACTTCAAACTTAGTGTGGAATGACACAGCGATTTAATTAACCATATACATAAATACCACATAAATTTGTTGTGGAGAGGACATCGGTTTTTACAAAAATTATTGCTCTTGACCAGTCTTTAACCTTTTTTAAGACTGAGTTAAGATGTATGACTGTCCGAACACAAAATAGTAACATTAAAAGGGTTATAACGGTGTAGAAGTGAGTAAAATGGGTTTTGTACGCGATTGGAACATTGACAAGATGCACGGTATTTATACGATCACGAAACTGTGAAGTTCTACTTGGAATAATTTGATTAAAAAATTATTTTAGTACTTTGGTAGAATATGCAGGTCTCTAAATAAAGTTGATTAAGGCTTTTGTTACAAATAATCCTAATTAAAGATTTCTGAGCTATTAACAATATACTAAAAGAGTTATTATAAGAACCACCCCTACTTAAGATACCATACTGCAACTTGGAGTAAGCAAGGCCGTAATACATTAACTTTAATACTTCTTTAAAACAATATTGTTTGATGTATACATTTTGAGCGTTACTAGGAACATATTCGATTTAGCAGTTTGAATATGATCTTTCCAATTTAAATTATGGTCAATTAATACTCCAAGGTGTTTAGAGAACAAAGTAAACTACTAACAAAATTACATTTTCTAGAACTATGTTCAGGTGGCCAGAATTTTTTACAATTATAAGCATAGAAGCATAAATGAAAATCATTTAAGAAGTCATTTAATATTTTGAAAAACATACGTTTTGTGTTCTCGCTAATAATCAGTTTATGTTCTGTAAACCAAAGTCTCAATGTTTCTAGATCTTCCGTGGCCTTTTATATACTTTAGTGTCTTGTATCAAATTGGTAAGTGAAGGCTATATCGTCTGCAAATGCAGTTGACAGTCCATTTAGATTTAGTGCTAAGAGAGAGTTAATGTATATTAAGAAAAGCACAGGAACAAGAACTAAGCCTGTGGTATACTATTTCTTACAATGCAAGAGCCACTAAAACTCCCATTTACATTTACTTTTTTATTCCTACTTTTTAGATAAGAAGTAAACCACTTGTGAATTTTTCCTCTAAAACCAGCATTGTATAATTTTTTTAGAAGCCAGTCATGGTTAACCATGTCGAACATGGTGGATTTGTTACAGTTAATACCTTCGTACAACTGGCTACACACTCTGAGGATAACATCCTCGGTTGACATTCCTCTTCTAAAACCAAACTAATGACTATTAGAAACAAATTTTCTGTCAAAAAAAGTCAATATGCGTAGTTTCATAAATTTTTAAAAAATCTCAGAAAATGTTGGTAGTGGGGCAATAGGTCTGAAATTTGACATATTACTTTTATTGCCATTTTTTAAAAGTGGTATAACTTCAATCGCTTTTTAGGTGCTACTATTTTGAACACTAAGATTAAACAAGTGACATAAAACGTCCCACATAGAAACACATTTTTTTCAATAATATATAATACCTTCAACATTTTTGTGCATTGTATGTGTTGATGATATCTGCATTTTGTTGCAAATTGTTGTTTTCTTTTTATCTGCTACAAGAGATTGTATTATTTTTGCTCGAGATCAGAGTTGAATAAGAAGTACAATTTCTAATATGATTCTTTACAATTTTTAGATGGGTTGATTTGTTGGGTGTATCATAAACTGGTTCCCAAAATTCATATTTTGAATTTTCTTTTAAAATAACGTAGTCTGTAAAATATCTCTTTTTTACAGATGAGTTGCCAAAATTTAATGGATTGGTACTGGAAGAAACATATAGTGCAATCATACAATGATCAGATCATACACAACATGTTTTTATTGGTTTTTGAATACGCATAAATATATTATCAATACAAGATTTAGTGGAGTCGGCTACACGGGTATTTGACGCCATAAGAAACAAATAATTCTCAGTATCTCTATAAAATCCATTTAAAATATCGATATTTATATCACCACTTACTATTAAGTTTTTCTCTTTACAAGCACTAAATTAAGCTTAATTCACCAATAAAAATACCTTTCGAAACTGCGTTCAATCGGTAAGCACACAACATTTATGTAATCAAAAGACAATTTCATAACATCAGCATAAGAAAATTTCACTTAAAGCAATCGAGTACATAACCATTTTTCACATAAACTGCCACACCTCCAGCTGAGTATGAATCATTACAATTTCCGAAAGGTGTGTACCCGGGTATGTTATACAAATCTAATTCTACCTAATAGACCCAAATCTCAGTCAAAACAATGACAACAGGTAGTTTCACTAACGACTCAAGATGTGCTACCAAAGCTGAAAAGTTTTTTCTAGTACTACGTATGTTTTGATGTAAACAAACAATCTCAACACAATTAAGTGAATAGATGTTATAGTTACCACTGCTCACCCCGCACCCACAATTATTTAATGCGCACTCATCTTGCGCATGTCATATATTTGTAAACTTAGCATGTCACATATTTCACAATTTAATTGCATCATATATTTGTCAACTTAGCATGTCACATATTTCACAATTTGATTGCATCATATATTTGTCAACTTAGCATGTCACATATTTTACAATTTAATTACATTTTCTCTAATTGCATTCCACCCAAAATCGAAGCAATTATAATAACCGCTTATGAAGCATTAATGCGCACTCCACTAAAAATCGAAGCAATTATATTAACCGCTTACGAAGCATCCAACCAAATGGTCATCGATCAAGTGCCTGGATCAATGACCATGCATGCCCCAAATAAACACGACTGCATACATAAGTGAAATATCCCTTACCCAGCGTCTATTTAGAACTGGGTCATTAAAAATTGTTTATGGAAAAGACCAATAACCGAATCCCTCTGATTCGGATTGATTACGAAGTTTGGTGGACAGAAATAGGAATAAGTAAGTTAGTCTTAAGAAAGATTCGAACACGCGAAGTCCAAAAAAGGACTCGAAGATATAATTAAATAAAAGTTGTGTTTTTATCACAAGAGTGATATAATTATTTTCTTTTATTTCAAATATCACAAGAGTGATATAATTTTATTTATTTATTTTTTTTAATATCACAAGAGTGATATAATTGGCGCAGTCGGTAGGATACTCGGGTATCTTAATATAAGAATATAAAAGTTATTGTGTTTTAACACTTTACCGAGTATCGCTGCAAAATTAAGAACATAAGATTGTTCCCGCGAAAAGTTAAAATTTTTTTTTCTCCGTCTTAATACATACAATAAAATTGGTGTGTAAGCAACGTGATAAACAGTCGGTGTCCTAACAATTTAATAAAATTAGTGAAGAATTGGTGTTTTAACTATTCCGTGCACCTGCATATATATATATATATATTGTTTTGACAAACGTAAAGTGTCAAAAATTGTAATATATAGTTGCCCAATTAAACGTTTTAAAGAAGAAAAAAAAAACTACCGTGATTGTCTAGTTCTAAAAATCCAAGTGACAAAAAAAAAAAAAGAAAGGAAAGAAAAACCCGGAAGAAAACAACAAAAACTTCATCAACAAACAGTCTACAAATCAACCTGTTGAGCACAATATCCAGAAGAAGATCAACAAATAGCAACCGAATCATCAGCAGATAAAAACAGCAAGTATTCAAAACAAAAATATATATATATATATAAATAGTAATAATAATAATAATAATATATATGTGTATGTATATATAGATATAGGATTTTACTACATCTAAGAATATCTGTATTAAATTAAGTTAATTAAGATGGCAAACCCTCCTTCAGTCTCTATCAATCCCCTCAAATACCTAAACAACCTTCCCGAATTTAGTGGCGATCGTAGGGAACTACAAACATTTATAAGTCTAGTTGACAGAGTACATCCAATATTACAAGCCTACGATGCGCTGTCCCAACAATTGTTTTCGGACCTCATTAAAAGTAAACTTAAGGGTAGAGCGCGAGAGACATTAGAAATTAACTGCCAGGCTACTTCCTGGGCAGAAATTAAAACTATATTACAAAACAGTTTTGGAGATAGGCGCAGTTGCGAAGAACTCTTTGACGAATTACGTGGTACCACTTTCAAGACAACCACCATTGACTTTTTTAACGACATTAAACGGAAACTAAGAAATTTAAACAACAGAACACTAGTGATATTAGGTTCAAGCGAAGAAACAAACACGTGTGCTCAGAATAATATGCGAACAGCACTAAACATTTTCAAATCTAAAATTCCAGAACCAATGAAGACAATACTTACTTGTAGGAACCCCGAAACTTTAGAATCTGCAATGGATATTCTTTTCCAAGCAGGCTATTCTAATTTTAGTTTCAATGAAATGCAACATTTTAGAACAAACAAACAAGAAAAAAATACTGAACAATTTCGAAAACGATCGACTAACAATGGTAATCGAAACCAATTAGACTTTAGACAAAACAAGAATAATTCCCGAAACGATTCAAGTACAAATAGACATTCAAATCAACAACAATTCAATAAGCCTCAAAGAAACAACAATTACCAACAATCTCAACAAACATCTAGCTCCAGTTACCAATATTCTAACAATCAGAATTACAATGATAGACATAGTAACCCGTATTCAAATGATAACGGGAATAGAATAACGAACACACATGTTCATCCACCTCTAGAACCAATGGACATAAACAAATGTGAGACTATTGAACACCTTCCTTCAACATCCTCACAAGTATACCATCAACATTTTGCCAACCAAAACTACACTGATAAGATTGTTGAAAATTTTCCCTCAACAGCCTCACAAGGGACCTCCCATATATAGTGGTAAAAACAAAATTAGAACCTTTAAAAATGTTGATTGACACCGGAGCTACGCACTCCATCATAAACCCTAAAATATGTCACCCTAAATGGAGAATACTCTCTCCACCATTAACCCTTAAGACACTTCAACACTCAATTGAAATAAAAGATCGAGTTAGAATTCCTTTATTCAGTGAATTAGGTAGTCCGGAGGAATTGGTAGAATTTCTTGTCATTAAATTCCATGAATTCTATGACGGACTTATAGGTAATGATATTCTTCGGCGTCTTAATGCTAAAATTGATTATAAGAATAATCAACTAGAAATAGAAGGAGAATTGATTCCTTTAATTTTCCAAAAGAAGACAAATCAGTGGTCTGAGAATCCTTCCAGTTCAGTAGAAAAATTTACTCAAGCAGAGCAGAAGTCTTCAGAGAGTAATACTAACTCCATAAACCAAAGCGTCTATAACGATAATTACCAAGAGGTAGTCATCAACATGGTAAGTGAACCGAAAGAAGTAAACGGTAATGTTTATTACACAGTCCCCAAATATACCCCTTCAGAAAATCAAAAATGTATATCCGAACAGATTCGAATAGATCATTTAAACCTTGAAGAGAAACAACAGCTTCTGAAAGTCATTAAAAAATACTCAAATATATTTTATCAAGAAACCTCTGACCTTTCATTTACCAACGCTATTAAGCATAAAATTCGTACTATTAACGAAATTCCCATTTACGCAAAATCTTATAGATACCCATACATACATAAAAATGAAGTAGCAAAACAAATTGAAGAAATGTTAGATAGTAAAATAATCCGCCCTAGTAACTCCCCATATTCCGCACCAATATGGATCGTACCAAAGAAGGTCGATGCCAGTGGCAAACAAAAATGGAGACTAGTTGTCGACTATCGTAAGCTGAACGATGTGACAATAAATGACAAATTCCCAATTCCAAATATGGATGAAATCCTGGACAAGCTGGGTAAATGTCAGTATTTTACAACCTTAGATTTAGCAAAAGGTTTCCACCAGATTGAGATTGCAGAAGAAGATATTCATAAAACAGCCTTTAGTGTAGAAAATGGCCATTACGAATTTTTACGTATGCCATTTGGTCTGAAGACAGCCCCTGCAACCTTCCAAAGGCTTATGAATAACGTTTTAAAAGATTTTATTAATAAAAGGTGCTTTGTGTACTTAGATGATATCATAGTGTTCTCAACGTCCTTGCAAGAACATATTGATTCACTTAACAAGATATTTGAACGATTAAAAGAAGTCAATTTAAAAATTCAACTCGATAAGTCTGAATTTCTTAAAAGAGAAACCGAATTCCTTGGACATATTGTCACTCAAACCGGTATTAAACCTAATCCACAAAAAATTGAGTGTATTCTCAAATTTCCAATTCCCAAAACAACTAAACAAATAAAACAATTCCTCGGTTTGACCGGGTACTATAGAAAATTTATTAAGGATTATTCGAAGATTGCCAAACCAATGACTAAATTTTTAAAAAAAGATGCCAAAATTAACATATCTGACCCAAATTATAGGAACAGTTTTGAAACATTAAAAAGACTTCTTGTAAATGACCCAATTTTAATATATCCAGATTTCAAGAAAAAATTTACCCTGACTACAGACGCAAGTCAGTTCGCAATTGGAGCCGTCCTTTCTCAAGAAAATCACCCTGTCTGTTTCGCAAGTCGTACATTAAACGAACATGAAGTGAATTACAGTACAATTGAGAAAGAGTTACTAGCCATCGTCTGGGCAACAAAGTATTTTCGCCCGTACCTATTCGGTCGAACATTCACTATAGAAACCGACCACAAACCACTAACATGGCTATTTTCCATTAAAGAACCAAACTCAAAACTAGTAAGATGGAGATTAAAATTGTCTGAGTTTGATTATGAAATAAAATATAAAAAAGGGACACAAAACAGTAACGCCGATGCTCTATCGAGAATTGTTCAAACTGAAGTCCACACTTCAGAAATAATTCCAAACACACAATCCAATACCATAAGAACCACCGAGTCAGCAATAAATATATTTAGAAATCAAGTAATTATAAAAAAAATTACGTCAGGCTCACTAAAAATTCGAAATTCAAACATATTCAAAAATCATAGAAAGATAATATACACAAAGACAATGGATAAAGAATTCGCTATTACACTATTAAAAACACATTTTAATCCAACGCAACTGAATGCCCTAATGATAGATGAAGAATTTTATACAGAACTGAACGATACGTTTAATCAACTATTTTCAAGTAACAATAATTTCAAAATCATAAGATGTTTTCAAGAATTAAAAGATATCGAGAGTGAGGAAGAATTAACCGAACTTATTGAAAAAGAACACAAAAGAAATAATCACAGAGGTATCGAAGAAGTGTTTAAGGAATTGAAATGCAAAATTTATCACCCTAACTTAAAAATTAGAATCACCCAATTTATAAATAATTGCGAAATCTGCTGTATTGAAAAGTATGACAGAAACCCACTTAAAATCCAATATAAATTAACGGAAACACCCTCCAAACCAAACGAAATAATACATATAGATGTTTTTTATAGCTTAAAGAAAACATTATTTATGACAACTATTGACAAATTTACTAAATATGCTCAAGCTTACAAAATTAATGGCCGAACTTGGACAGAATTTAAAGCAAAGGTCCTACAATATATAAGCACTCATGGTAATATGAAAAAGATTGTAGTAGATAACGAATTAGGATTCAAAGCCATACCTATTCGTGAGTTCCTAAGGAAGGAAAATATAGACATTCAATATACTTCGAACAGTAATCACACCTCGAATGCAGATATCGAAAGACTACATAATACGATAAACGAACACATCCGTTTATTAAGACATGACGATGAAAACAACCTAGAAACTGTAGAGGAAAAAATACTACGAATAATAAAATTCTATAATAACACTATTCACTCTACAACCAATAAAAGACCCATCGACTTTATAAACGGAAAAATAACAGAAGAAGAGTATGCAACGATTTATGAAAACATCCTCAAAAAGAAAGAAACAGTTATCAATAAATTGAATCTCAATAGAGTTGATACATCAATTACACCTGGACCAAACTTTATAAAAGAAATACGAGGCGGAAAAAACCATGCCAAATATAGGAAGATCGATGCCGAAAAACTCGATGATGATCATGTAAATGACAAAAAGACAGGATTAAAATATTACAAAAACCATGTGAGACAAAGGAAAAAATTTCAAAATAAGGAGAATCCTACTATTAAACTTGGAAGAACCACATAACAAACACTTACCCTACCATTCGTTTCTATCATCATTACACATGTTTATTTAACTTTAAACCTTAATCTAAATTCAGTATGATTTATTATCTTCTTACAGGATTAACCAAAATGAAATTTATAACTACCATACTAATATTCTGTGCAATGCTCATCCTAACGGAAATGCAAACGATTGACGTCCAAGACCTTACAAACAACCATGGATACATCCCAATTAATGTAGGGAAACTCAAAACAATAGACTACTACACTAAAGTTCTGCACATCATCAATACAACCGAGTATGAACAAACGATTAAGATCATTCAAAGCAACATTAACACTCTAAGGATATCTAAGATGAGCGTAACACCAATTATAGACTCTATTGACAAAAACCTTATATTAGTTAAAGCAAAACTTAATTATTTAATCCCACATTTTAGACAAAAACGCGGATTGATAAATGTAATTGGAAAAGGAATGAAATACATAGCAGGTGTCATGGACAGTGATGACGAAAAAGAAATCTCTAAAGTACTTGAATCCTTAACACAAAATCAACACAATCTGACAGACACAACAAACAAACTCACTCTAATTAGCAATACTATTTCCTCCCAAATACAGAATATAACTTTACATATAAACACACAACAAAAAACTATAGAAAACTACTTAAACGATTTCAAAAACGTAATACAAAATAAAATAGCGACAATAGAAGACGAACTCACCTTTTTACAACAAGTTTATCAAGTAGACAGCGACATTACACTTTTACGAAATCATATCGACGGTATAGGACAAATCGTTTTCTCTGGCAAACTTGGTATAATCCCAACTGATATTTTGACACAGACAGAACTAGAATTAATTAAAGACTATGATAGCTACATGCACACAAAGATCGCTATTACACTTCATGAAACAAATATTGTCATAATCCTACTCATTCCTCAATATTCCAATCAAATTCTATCCCAAATCACCTTTGAACCCATCCCAAACAGGGAAAATAAGTCTTTACACCTTGAAACAAATAAAGTGTTAGTAGATTCAAATAATAACATATACAATACAAATGTAAAAGACAACCTCATGAAAAATTTAATAAAAGTCAATAATGAATGTATAAAAAACATTTTAAATTATGAAGAAGCCCATTGTTATACAAAAATGTTCCTAGAAAAAGAGGTAAAAGAAATATTACAAGGTGTATTAATTTTAAAAAACATATATAATCAAACAATAAATCATAATTGCAACAAAATAAAAATTAAAAATGAAGGAACCTTCATGATAAAATTTGAAAATTGTAAAGTCGAAATAATGAATAAAAAGTATTTAAATCCTAGTATTAAGGTGTACGATAAATTAATCTTGCCAAATTATATGACAAAAATTAAAGAAAATACCTCAATATCTGATTTGAAATTAGAAAACTTATATTTGAAACAATTGGACTTTGAAAAAAATATTGACCAAATGTCGTATATTACTAAGAATTCAAATGTAATAAGTCTAGGTACGGACTTATCCATATTATTAATTATTATCATACTCGTAATTGTAACCACCAAACGGAGTAACCAACTACTTCAAATTTCGTCGGTGCCTCAATCTAACGTTGGGGGTGTTATAGTTACCACTGCTCACCCCGCACCCACAATTATTTAATGCGCACTCATCTTGCGCATGTCATATATTTGTAAACTTAGCATGTCACATATTTCACAATTTAATTGCATCATATATTTGTCAACTTAGCATGTCACATATTTCACAATTTGATTGCATCATATATTTGTCAACTTAGCATGTCACATATTTTACAATTTAATTACATTTTCTCTAATTGCATTCCACCCAAAATCGAAGCAATTATAATAACCGCTTATGAAGCATTAATGCGCACTCCACTAAAAATCGAAGCAATTATATTAACCGCTTACGAAGCATCCAACCAAATGGTCATCGATCAAGTGCCTGGATCAATGACCATGCATGCCCCAAATAAACACGACTGCATACATAAGTGAAATATCCCTTACCCAGCGTCTATTTAGAACTGGGTCATTAAAAATTGTTTATGGAAAAGACCAATAACCGAATCCCTCTGATTCGGATTGATTACGAAGTTTGGTGGACAGAAATAGGAATAAGTAAGTTAGTCTTAAGAAAGATTCGAACACGCGAAGTCCAAAAAAGGACTCGAAGATATAATTAAATAAAAGTTGTGTTTTTATCACAAGAGTGATATAATTATTTTCTTTTATTTCAAATATTACAAGAGTGATATAATTTTATTTATTTATTTTTTTTAATATCACAAGAGTGATATAATTAATAGACTGGGTATTCACATGTATTGTGGAATTAAGGAATTATTCATAAATTATTTAAATCCGCAGCACAAGTAGTTCTTAATAAATTATCCCCCTCCTTTTTCCGCATATAAACTGTTCCATTTTTAGTCCATACATATTAATACCCTTTAGCGACAATGCAGGACTTAAGAGTTGACGTGTCTGGTATGTTAAACAGTCGTTTAAGTACATCTTCTCCGGTTTCCTATGCGTGTTATTGTTGCCATTGAGTAGCGTTGTTGTCAGTTGAACTTTTTTTTCTTTGTTTCTTTCATCATTTCTCCTTGCACAGGCGAGAAATAAATTTAACAACCAGAATTGTTTTCTTTGTTTGATTACTTTTGCTAGTGTTTATTCATAGATAAACTAACTTAGATGTCAAACTGTACTAATAATTTTGCAAACCCTTAACTTTCGCACAGACATACTGTAAGTGAATTCCAACACTTTTACATTTCTATAACTTTGTCAAAATTTGCTATAATGAGAGCAATTTACAAGTAAAATTTCTAAAAATTTGAGTGTAATGTGGATGACGTTTTTTTGGTTAAAAAAGCGTGGTTTGTATAAAATGGGAGGGAAATTGTTATTGTTGACAATTCACACGTCGCTGCTACTTGCCTGCTGGAAACATCGAGGGGTGTCAAGTGAAACAGAAATTCCAGTCCCGCGGAGGGAGTAGAGTGTAGGGCTCCGCTAATGCATAGGCATGCTGTTCTTTGGACTCTGCTTGGTTTGCTGCAGTTGACTGCGTTGTCGAAGGCCGTTGACGTTGTTAAAGGCGCCTTCTATATCCAGGAAAGCGACTATTGTGTACTCTCTATATTGTAGGGATTGTTCGATATGGCTAGTCAGTCAGTTTCAGTTCAGTTTATATGCATTTTGCTTAATTTACTCTTACATGCTAGAAAAAAAAACGCTTAAAAATTAGCTTAAATAACTTAAAATTATCTTAAACTAACTTACTGGCCCTATGCAGGCACTCTAAGTTAAACATAATACTTAAATATTATGTCTTTCGACGTTTATGACGGATTTTATTCTTATTCTACAGTGACTTAACTACAACTTAAACTAAGAAAACATGTTTAAAAACTTAGTATATGGAATATTTTAATTTTATTATAAAACTTAAAACTAAAAGCCTACAAACTACCTAAAACTAAATCTTAATCTACATAACCTACTTACATCTACATGCATATATATATATATACATAATATATATATACTTAATATATAAATATATGTATATATATATATTGTTTTCTTTTTTTTCATTTAATATTTTTATTTTGTTTTTTATATTTTTTTTTTCTTAAAATATAGCTTAAACCTGCCTAAAACTATGTAAGCCGGCCATGGCGAAAAACAAATTAGGCTGGCCCACCTTGCTTCACATGAAGCTAAATATCACTGGAGGAGTTCGACGACGAAGCATCCTCGCCTTCAACAAGCCACCAAAAGTGTTGGTGCTGTCGAGCTACATCCCTCATGTCGCGACTCCCTACAGACCTACTGAACCGGAGATGGTATCCCAAGGTATCTAACTACATTTCGACAAGCAAGTGGTTGCCCGTGCTGCCCCACGATCGAGAACTTTCGCCAATTTTTTCCGGTATCCCTAGAGGCCCCAGACAAAGGCGTCCTAAACAGAATGGTTTCTGACTTCTGAAAGTTGATTTTCAACTTCCAGTCGTCGCAATATCGCTTAATTTTATCGAAGTCACGCTGCAAAAGTATATTAATGACCTCAATCTTCGGACCTGATCTGTACGCGATAATGTCGTCTGCGTACGCTATGGCATGGTGAAGTGAACCTATCAGATCCGCACCTTGTTGCAGACCGTTTTTGATGTTAAATGTTCCAGCAGAAGACACATCGCCATTCTTCACTATGAACTGTCTACTGGAGAGCATATCAAAAAGAATATACAGCAGTGGTTTACTAATGCCCCACCTGTGCAGCCTGAAAAAGAGTCCTTCTCCAAGTCAATCAGTCCACTGGTTCTTGCTTTTGTTCCATTGGATATCAGAAACCAGTTTAAACGCAGCATGAATGATATCATGCCCAACCTTGAAACCGAATTGATTATCCGGAACTATATGTTTGTCCTCAACTCACTTAGTCAGGACTCTATTGATCACCTTCTCGAAAACCTTACTGATGCGGAGATTCGCCGGATTGAAAGTGCCTTTATCGCTTTTGGGGATGGGATGTACCACCGCAGTTTTCCAACGCGCTGGACAATGTGCATTATTCATTGCATTATTAAACAGGACATTTGAACATTTATACCACATGTTCACCGCTTCTAGAGGGAGATGTCGAAGCACAATGTTCGGTATTTCGCTGATTTCTTACTTCTAAGTGATTCGAAGATCGTTTGGAGCTCTTCCTTCGAAATGAACGGGGGTAGTACACTATCGTTGGTGATGACATTATTTGCCATATTCTCGTCACTGAACTGGGTTAAACCCGAGATCTCGAATGGCCAATTCACAATTTCATTTCGAACGCAGAAATTGTGCAGAAGGACTCGGTTCTCCAGATCGTGGTTCGGGCCAATGATAACATTCGCCTTGTACACTTCCTGGAAAGTCGCTCCTATAGACTCTGCCTGCTCCTGCGGATCCTCGATCACAAAGAAGTTGTCATCATCAACAGCCTCATTTGGATCTATGCCCGCTGCTACCAGTATTTGTTCTTTGTTCGTCATTCGGGCGATTTTAAGACATGGAGTGTCGTTTTGATTATTTCTCCGAAATATTTTATTTATTTGCGGGAACATATTCGGGTTGCTGGTGTTTATAGCCCGAATTTTATTATTCCAATACCAACTTACAGATGCTCTGTAATTTTCCTTTATTAATGTTTGGAGGTTTTTAATCGACGACTTCAGAGTCATGATCTCTGGGTTATGTCTGTCAGTAAACTGTCTGTACAATATTTTTAGTCTTGACAGCAGTCTACTTTTACGTCGGTGCAGCGCGTCAATAGTTGCGTTGCGGAATAAGTCTTCTTCGTCAGTGTGTTGGTATCGAGGTATCGTTTTGTCCATTGTTCGTTTGATGGTCTCCTCCATTAGTCATAGATGCCTGTCAATCTCCTCGTTTGAAAGATTTCTGTTGGACGGTGGGTAAAGCGAATTCGAGGAGAGTACTCTAGTCAGTGTTCTGGTGAAGTGTGTCCAACGCACCCTACAATAATTGTAGGAATACCTTTGAACAAACTCATCCCATTCCGCAATTTCGGTGCTGAGACCGCAATGGTCACTGTCATACACGAAAGTGCGTAGGCAGTTTGTAGTTTGTTGGTTAGTGCATGTCAGTTGTATTCGTGAGTCGAACAGCAGAAGATCCAAATAGGACCCGTGTCTGGGAAACGACGGACTATCTGTCGCCTTAAGCCCGAGTCGATACATTACACTGTACTGACCCCACCAATTGAATAGTAGGTTCCCTTTAGTATTTGGTGTATTATTTCCCCAATCACTATGTTTGGCATTCAAATCTCCGCCGATAATAAAATAGTTGTCTTCCAATTCCAGCCTCAGGAATCGAAAAAATGTCTCGAGCTCTGAGATAAATAAGGTGGATTGGGTGGCCTTAGGTGCATAGACAGACACCATGTACAACCTCTTTCCAACCCCGATAATTTGCGGTGTGTCCCGTGTTCCTGCATAAAGCACAAGAGAGTTGGCTTTTTCAGACGCTCCGTCCTTAGCCAGAGCGCATTCCTCGGACTTGTGGTTCTTTCCGCACTTTACGCATAAAGGCTGCATTTCGCAGTTCGACGCGGCGTGCAAGAATCTTTGGCAGCGAACACATTGTAAAATGTTTTCGTTCCTCTTTAATTTCTCCCAATGTACAACCTGGTAGTCTAGGACTTTAATACTCCTTAGACCATCCAGATTGCTGGTGGGACTTAGCTGCACCAGGAAAATCGGCAGCTGCCGCTTCTCCTTTTTGGCTCTGGCTGTGGTGAATTGCTTGACCCCCACGAATTGGAGCCCTTCGCACTTCTTCTCTTTAAGCAATGGAAGGAGCTCCTCCAGATCAGTCGACGGCTCTAATCCCCTCAGCAGCAATGTCTGCAGCTTGTCCCCTTTCGGGGTGTAGGAGAAGAACTCCGTCGTCGAATCCGTCAGTATTTTTTTTATTTTGTAATAGCGCTCCACTGTGTTACAGTGGATCGCTTGCCTATCTAGTGACAATCTTTTTATAAAAATGTTGTTGTCTATGGCCGACTTACACAGTTCGATGGTGTCCTTTAACTCCAGTTTAAAAGTGTTGATTGTTGGCACTTTTTGCTTGGTGGCTTTCTGCTCTTGCTGTTGTTGTCTCTGCTGCTGTTGCTTTTGCTGATGTTGTTGTTGGTTCTGTTGTTGTTGTTGCTTCTGTTTCAGATTCTGTTGTTGTAGTGGTGGCTGCGTATGCTTTTCTTGTTGTTGTGTTTGTGTCTTCCGTTTTGGCTGCTGTTTTTGTTTTATTTTGTCCGTTTGTAGTTGTGACTTTTGCTGACTTGCAACCTTTTGCTGTTGATGTTGTTCTTGTGATTGGGAGTATAATTGTTGCTCCTTTTCACGCCTGGCTGCTTGCTTTGCCTTAATGGCAAGCACCTTTTCTTGAAGATGCCTGATGTTGCTCATTATAGCTTGAAGTTCATCCTCTTCGTCGTCCGACTCTGAGGCAGCCAGAGCTGCGAAGCTGTTGTCGCTTCCCATGTAACGACCTTCGCCCCTATCAGAATTATATGGGCATTCGTCTTTGTCTGACTCATGACGCGTAGGGTTTATTGCTGCCGCCGTAGAAGTTGAAGGCGCCGTCTCCCTTAATCCACCTGGCAGCTTTTCGTTTAATTGTGATAGAGAGCGGCGCTTCAGCCGATGTGTCTGTGAGGTTGGCCTTAGCTTCCTCCTCCGTTTGGCATTATCTTCAGTTGCCGCAAGTGATAAGTGGCTTGATGTTGACATTTCATCAGGTCTCTTTCTGCTGCCACTAGCTCTTCCCAATAATGGGAAATCACACATCACGTGATTTCTCTTCTTTTTTTACAGTTCACTTTTTATTATTTCCATAAAAAAATAAAAAATAAAAACAATTGTCTAAAATTGGGAATCGAACCCAGGCCACGTGATTGCGATGACCGACGCCGCTAACCACTTGGCTACCGATTCAATTAACGCAATTACAATCAATTACTATACAAGCAAATCTAAATTATCAACTTTTTCACTCTTTGAAAAGCCGAGACACGTCTATATTCTCTGCGGAGATCTGCGAACGACTATATGGCTAGTCAGTGAATGCAGAGCCGTTCCGCGGACTTTCCTTTATAGGTTGAGTGATTCATCACTTGAGGTTGTCCAAGAGGTTGTTTTTCAAACAACTACGCATCTTAGGATTTGTAGAGATGATTTTTCTTGGCCGCGATGTCTCAGACTTTTTTGTGTAATTTTGTCAATTTGGGGATCGTCGAGGATTATCGCCTTGCCTTCCCCAGTTCTTTTTATATATATATTTTGAAGGATTCTTTGTATGATTCGCAATCAGTAGCGTTTCTTGTGCTTTTTGCTAATTTGAAAATTTCCTGCAAATGTTTCTGTGCTGATGTCCACCAGTGCGGCTCTTTCTTTCCTCTAGGTTGAATAAGAGGGGAGCAAATTCCTCTGTATTTTGGTAGCTTGGGAGGAGCATTACTCAGGCTGAATTAGATGTATCTGTGGTCTAAAAATGAGTGTTCAGACGATACCATTCAGTTCGTTAGCATTTGAGTGATGTTGTCGGAGACAAGAGTGATATCTAGCTCCTCCTGTCTGTTTCTTGTTATAAAAGAGGGCTCATTGCCAATGTTGCAAACAATGAGGTTAGTAGTTATAATGCAATCAAAAAGTGACTCACCTCTATCGTTGATGTCGGTACTGCCCCATAACGATGGGCGTTAGCGTCGCATCCGATGATGAGGCCAGCATTCCGGCTTCCAGGACCATCCTTTCTAGGTTATCACCAGGAAGAGGGCCCACATGATCGTGGCCAAGATATGCCGATGATATTCAGTAGGAGCCTTTGGCAGTCTCTAGTCTGGCAACGGTTATTTCAGGGTCGCTGAGGTTAGGAAGTAAAAATGCATTAAGGCTACGTTTCACTAATATACAAGTTCTAATCTTACCTTTTTATCTTATATAGAGCGCATCGTATACAAGTGTCCTAAGTCCACGAATCACGCCTTATACGTTCCATGGTTCCTGGATTAGGATGATGTCTTCTGCGTTTTTGAAGACACGCAGAATAAGTGCGCGTGTGCACCTACCAAGGGCCCAAAAGTAAATACACAGGGAAGAATACAACAATACAATGTAGAAGACAAGGACAACGCCACTACACCCTCAATCCGATGGCATGGTCGAGCGATCTTAATGAGCAGTTGTCTGAGGTCGTGGGCAATGGGACTGGGATCGATACATAAATTATCTCTCTTCTAAATAACCTACCCAAACGAGGTCCACAGTTTAACAGGACGTACACCATACGATATCCTTGGTTGCGCTGCCAAGTGAAACGAAATTCAGATCCCCACCTATGGAGCAGCAGGATTCATAAAAGGGACGAAAACACTCGAGAAACTATGAAACTAGTAAGCAACCGCATGAAGGATATGTATGATATCAAAGCAACTTTTTTCTTCTTGAAGGATGGAGACCTCTGCTGAAGAAAGACGAATCACCAAAATTGCAACTGGATTTGATTTGATAACACGCATCTATGACTTTGTCTACCGGATCCAGCATGGTAATCGAGGGGAAATGAAGTAATGAACGAACAACTTTAAGGAGGAAGCAGGGTGATAACCGCTTAAACGTGAACAGCGCCATCTAGATTCGAATGTCAGAAGACTCATCCAGTGGAAGAATAACGCAATCTCTTTGACAACTGATAGCGAATTTTCCGGAAAAATTTAAAGTAGTATGGACAGTAGGCTAGTACAGAGAGTTCCCGAAATATGGCAGGGATTATAAACTCGGCATCGAAGAGAGGTGAAATCAGTTCTAGTGCATTAAGAGTAGTGATACTCGTAAAGTTTTCAAAGTAAAAAATAAGATAAAGTAAAAGTGGTTTCTTAAAGTGATTGATCTATTATAAATTGTTGTTATGTTTTGATTCTGAAT
The DNA here is from genome assembly GCA_949129095.1 of Volucella bombylans. Taxonomy (NCBI): domain Eukaryota; kingdom Metazoa; phylum Arthropoda; class Insecta; order Diptera; family Syrphidae; genus Volucella; species Volucella bombylans. The sequence goes on along the minus strand of OX422140.1, from coordinate 306,580,482 downwards.
GTAGTATCTGTGTTGAAAGAAATACGTTCGAAAAAAAATGGGTTCAAAACCACACAAACAGATTGGATGTTGACAAAAGCGACCACAGATATCTTAAATACAAATTAGTACTCCTTTGTTTGAGTGCTCTTTTTATATGGCAAAAAAACTCAATCGTACAGTAAAACTACTACTGACACTGTTTGTAAACATAGAAAAAGAGCTTCTATTATACTTTTTTCTTAGCGTAGAAAAAGAGGAAAATATGTCGCATATCAACTAATTTGTAACATCTTCACAGAAAAAATCGTGCCTATCGAACGGAATCTCAAGATAGATAGGCAAACTAAATACGCTAAAAATGAAACCATTAGTTATATGAATATCCTTCACTATGTGAACGCTATAAATTATAAAATTCAAATCACAAGCTAAGGTAGAAAAATATTGTAGTAAAAATAAATTTTCGACTGGTCCTAGCTGTATGAGGGCGTGAATTATTCTGATGGACCGAGACCTGGCCGGCCGTTTTTGATCTAATGCCGAATTTAATCAGCAGAGCTGTTGACAGTGAACTTCTGTGGCAATAGTCTGGTTACGGGGCAATAGTTAAAAATTGATTATTCCCTCAGCATCCGAGAGTGAAAGGCAGTGCAAACTTCAATATTTTGCTGAAGATTATTTTTATTATTATTTTATGGGTGTGGCACCCATTTTCCCAACTATATGGCTTGTCCCGTATTTGGTATTTGTCGGCGGATGGTCGTATGGCTTATGTTGATTTACCTTGTGAGTTCCCTTACCGGGTTTTTCGACGGTGCACTACGGGAGCTCATCGTCTAGATTTTCTGGCCTACATGAACGAAATTCATCATTTAGGTTAACTTTGCAAACCAACTTGGACTTCCTGAGAGAACCTTCTTTACACACATTTTGGATTTCTCTAGTGGCTTCACTTATATTCTGATTTTTCTGGAACAAGGACAATAGAATATAATACATCCAGTTAAAAATGCTTACAATGATTCTAACATAACGAAATTTGCAGCCTCTTTGAGCAGTATGTAGCAAATATAGGCTTTTCCAATAAGGACTTGACAATTTTTTTTTTAAATAAAACGCAAACCATTTGAGATATTTCAAAAACTTTATTATCGGCTTGAAGTACAATCAAAACATTTATGAATGGAACTCGACTTCGTTCATATGGCCACCGGGGGTACGTTTGCAGCGATCGATTGATTGGATCCAATTTTCAACGACTCGGCTACACATTTCGGCCGAAAAGACCGCTATTTCGTGTTCAATGTTGGCTCTGAGCTCTTCCAATGTCGTCTGCGTGTTGGCATAAACCAATGACTTAACGTAGCCCCACAGAAAATAGTCAAGCGGCGTTAAATCGCACGAATGAGGCGGCCAATCGACTGGCCCATTTCTTGAGATAACACGCTCACCATACTTACTCTTCAATAAATCGATTGTAGCGAGTGCTGTTTGGCTTGTGGCATCATCCTGTTGAAACCATATGTCGTCCAAGTCCATATCTTCCAATTCGGGCCAAAAATATTGTAAAATGTTTGTGTGGGTACAAATAATAGAACTTATTATTTTCAATCCAAATCCCTTTATTCAGTACAGTTACAATTCACTATTTAATTCTTTTTCTCAGTACAATTCAATTTCTCAACCACTTATACTTTTCTTATCTTTTACTTAAACCACTTAATCACTTCTCCTAATTAACACTTCAAATTACACTATAGAACTGATTTGCATACCTTTGGGATGCTGGTATTTATACTCGAATGACATACTTCGAGAACAATCCTCGCCATCCAGCGTCCCATACAATTTCCAATTTGCTAGAAAATTCGATTCTACTCTCCAGTCGAGATTTTGTTATTCCAATATCGAAACCGTCTGGTCTTCGACATTTTCTGCTAGATGTCGCTGCTCACATTTAAGTGGTTATCACATTGCTCCCTCCCTACAGTTGTTCGTCCCGAACAACTTCGTCATTCAGCATCCCGTTGAAATGACACATTCTATCCAAATGGACCACTTTCAATTTTCCTCGATTCCCACGCTGGATCCGGTAGACAACGTCATTAATGCGGGTTATCACCTTGTATGGACCTTCCCAGTCCTGTTGCAATTTTGGTGATTTGCCTTTCTTACGCTGAGGATTATACAGCCAAACCAGATCTCCTTCGTTGAAAGCGGAAGATTTCGCCTTGATATCGTACCTAGTTTTCATGCGGCTGCTTGCTAGCTTCATCTTTTCTCTGGTGTCTTCATGCAATTTACGAATCCTGCTGCGTAAGTCATTCACGTACTCGTTCACCTCTTTGGGCTCCGTCGGTGGGGATCCGAATTTTGCTTCACTTGGCAACCGAATCGTTTAACCAAATAAGATCTCGGATGGTGTGTGCCCTGTTGAGCTATGGACCGCGTTTCGGTAGGCCATTAAGAAGAGGGGTATGTGTCGATCCCAATCCCGCTGGCAGTTGCTGACAACCTTAGATAGATGCTCATTCAAGGTCCGATTGAATCGCTCGACCATTCCATCAGATTGAGGGTGTAGTGGCGTTGTCCTTGTCTTTCTTATTCCCAAATATTGGCATATTTCCTGGAAGACTTTTGATTCAAAGTTTCGCCCTTGATCAGAGTGCAGCTCCATTGGGACCCCAAATCTGCTCACCCAGTTGTTGACTATCTGTTCGGCTACGGTCTTAGCCTCTTGATTTGGGATGGCAAACACTTCCGGCCACTTACTGAAGTAATCCATGACTACGAGAGTATATCGGTTTCCATTAAAGGTTTCGGGAAACGGCCCAGCGATGTCGATGGCTATTCGTTCGAAAGGTGCTCCGACATTGTATTGTTGCATTTGTCCATGTGGCTTTACTTTTGGGCCCTTGGTAGCTGCACATCTTATGCACTTTTTGCACCAATTCTCGACATCTTGTTTAGCGCTTAGCCAATAGAAACGTTCCCTTACCTTTTCCAACGTCTTGTTTATTCCCAAATGGCCTCCTGAGACTCCGTCATGTATTTCATGGAGCACTTGGTTGACTCTGGACCGTGGCACAATTAGCTGCATACGAGATGTTGTCCCATCTGCAGTTTCCCATTTTCTCTTCAGCAATCCATCTTGCACAAAAAGCGAGTCCCACTGTGCCCAGTATGCCTTCAGAGTTTGGCTCCGATCTGATATCTGCTGCCAGCTTGGTCTTTCCTCGTGTTCCTTCCAGGCCAATATTGGTTCGATGTCATTGTCTGCCTGTTGGGAGGAACTGACTTCGTCTATACTCCAACCCTCTATTGGCTCAGTCCTGATCATTTGGATAGTTGCCTGTTCTTTCGCTTCTTTACGGTTGCAGTGTTCGCATTTTAACCCGCACCGTCGACGAGAGAGAGCATCAGCATTTGAGTGGAGTGTTCCCTTGCGGTGTTGCACTTCAAAGTCGTAGCCCTGCAACTGCTCAATCCATCTTGCAACTTGGCCTTCAGGGTTCTTAAATTGGAGTAGCCATTTCAGAGCTGCGTGGTCTGTCCGGAGAATGAACTTTTGTCCGTAGAGGTACTTATGGAAATGCTTCGTAGCCAGAATTAAAGCCAGAAGCTCGCGCCGGGTTACACAGTAGTTCCGTTCAGGTCTGGAGAGTACTTTACTGTAATATGCGACCACTTTCTCTTGACCATCATGAACCTGGGAAATCACAGCTCCGACCCCAACATTGCTAGCGTCTGCGTCCACGATGAACATTTTTCCGGGCGTCGGGTAACCCAAGATGGGGGCATTGCACAGCTGTCGCTTCAGTTCTTGAAATGCTTTTTCGCATTCTCCAGACCACCTGAACTGTCGGCCTTTTTCTGTAAGTTGATGCAGGCTCTTCGCAATGCCAGCAAAATCCTTTACGAACCTTCTGTAATACGTGGCGAGTCCCAAGAAGCTTCTCAGTTGGTGTTTATCTTTTGGAGAAGGCCAACTTTTCACGGCTTCGATTTTGTCAGGATCCGTTCTTACTCCTTCCGCTGATATAATGTGACCCAGATATTTTACTTCCGGACGAAACAAGGCGCACTTTTCCGGGTTGAGCTTTAAATGAGCACTTCGTAGCCTCTCAAACATTTCTTTTAGATTTTCGCGGTGCTCCTCGTACGTCTTACCTATGACGATAACGTCGTCCAAATATACTAGGCAGGTTTTCCAGTTGAGTCCTTGCAATGTTTGTTCCATTAGTCGCTCGAAGGTGGCCGGAGCGTTGCACAGTCCAAACGGCATCACTGCAAACTGCCAAAGACCGCTTCCTGTAGTGAAGGCAGTTTTCTCACGGTCCGTACGATTTATCTCTACCTGCCAGTAACCGCTCTTCAAGTCAAGTGTTGAAAACCATTTCGCTCCAGAAAGCATATCCAAAGTGTCATCGATTCTCGGAAGTGGGTAGCTGTCCTTTTTAGTGACATCATTGAGACGTCGGTAGTCTACACAAAATCTCATGCTGCCATCTTTCTTCTTCACGAGGACCACTGGAGATGCCCACGGACTTTGCGATTCTTCAATCACTCCCTCAGCTTTCATCTTCGACATCATTTCGGCAACTTCTGTTTGCTTTGCCAATGGAAGACGCCTTGCAGGTTGACGGATTGGTCGAGCGTCTCCGGTGTCAATGTGGTGTTGAACAATATGCGTACGTCCATATTCTCCGTCTTGTGTAGCAAATATATCAGCGTACTCACCGATTAGTTTTTCTGCCAGGATTCGCTGATCTTCGTCCAAATTACAGAGGCTCAGAATTTTGTTCTTGATTTTTATGCTCTGAACTGTTGTGACCGGTTTTGCACCCTTTTTATCCGTTGTGGTCGATATAGCCTCAACAGGTACGCATTTTCCCACTATCTCCCCTTTTTTCACCTTTACACTGAATGTCTTTGGATTTAGAATCCTTACAGGGACCATGTTGTTCTTTGGCTCCACTAAGGTCTTTCCCACCATGAAGTCTCTTTTCTTTTCTGGCTCCATCAAATAGAATCGGTGGCTACCAGGACCACCTTCCACTTTTGCCCACAAAATTGCTTCTGACGAAGGCTCTAGACTCTGATTGCTGCAGATGACGACATTTGAGACTGTGGTATTGGCGTTTCCGTATATCATTGGTATCTCCATGTTTCCGTATTTCAGGGTTTGTGCCCCCAAGTCGACTACAAGTCCATGTTCTCTCATGAAGTCTGTACCAATGATGCACTCGTCACATATGTCAGCTACCAGAAACGCGTGAGTGAATGTTATTCCGGCCAGTTGGATTTTTATGCGGACTTCACCATATACCTTAATCGTTGCTCCTGTAGCTGTTCGCAAGCTGCAACTGCTAGTGTTATGCAGCCAAGACTTCTGCACAAGATTCCTCCTGATGATTGAGGCCGTGGCACCGGTGTCTATTGTTGCCATCCATTTTTCTTTTCCACTGACTACTTCTACTAGAAGGCTTTCGCTGCGTCGTTTTGCCAGCGAGACTTGGATGATGGTCCTGGGGCCGTCGACTCCTGCTACCAACTTCTGCCCCGCGAAGTTGGTGCTTAAGCATTTCCCGACTGATGGCTTCGGGAAGGTTGACCGTCTTCTTGATAACTGTTTCTGCGGGTTTCTTCCTCTATTTGCTTGTCACCACAGTGAGGGCAGTCTTTTCGTCGCACCGGTTCTTTACACTGCCTTTGAAGGTGTCCTATTTTATTGCAATTCCAGCAGCGCATTATTCGTCTATCCCGTCGAGTATCTCGTTCCTCGGCACTAATTCTTGTGCAGGAGCATTCGACAGATGCTACTTCCCTGACGAAATGTGTTCCCCTAGAAGCCTGATTGGCTGCTTCCATCGCCAGAGCGAAGGCAAGTGCTTCAGCAAGGGTTCTTTTCCCGGCCATCCTTACTGCTGACTGCAGCTTCGAATCTGCAATTCCCCTGATAAATGCATCTTTTGCCATTTCGTCGATAATTTCCTGGCCTGCGGTGGGGTATGACAGATGTGCAAGTCTACCCACGTCTGCTTGGAGCTGCTGCAGTGTTTCTCCTCTTTGCTGCGTTCGGCTTTGCAATTGGACCTTGTAGACCTCCTGCATGTGGCTGTCCCCAAACCGTTTCTCGATAGCCTGCACTAAAGTCACATAATCTTTATGCTTTTCGATGTCTACTGTTTGCAACAATTCTGCTGCAGGACCGTGCAAGGCCATTGTTAGGGCAAAGCACTTTTCCTCATTGTCCCAGTCGTTTGCACAGGCAGCAATTTCAAACTGCTTCTTATAGGTAGACCATGAGGTCTGGCCATCGAATGAGGGAGGCTTCAACTCTTTTCTCCTTTTACCGCTTAAAGAACATTCTCCCAGTTTCTGTTTTCGCACTGTGTCGAGCTCTTTTGCCAGTTGCTGAACTTTGCTGTCCATTTCTTCGAATTTTTCGCCAACATTCTTCTCTATTGTATCAAATTTGTCATCAACGTTCTTCTCTATTCTATCAAATTTGTCATCAACGTTCTTCTCTATTCTTTCAAATTTGTCATCGATTTCTTCGAATTTTTGCTGGAGAATGTTCTTTTGTTCTTCCAGATTATTCTTTTGTTCATCCATTTTCTGTTGAAGACCGTGCAGATTGTTGGTTTGTTCGTTGAATTTTTGTTCAATGCTCTTCTGCTCGTCCATTCTTTGTTCCAGACTGTTCTTCTGTTCTTCCAGATTTTTCTTTTGTTGGTCGAGACTGTTCTTCTGTTCGTCCATTTTTTTGTTTTGTTCGTCCATTTTTAATAAGAGGAGTTGCATCATTGCAGCCATGTCATTGCCGGTACTTGTCTGTTCATCCTCGTCAACATCAAAGGAATATGCATCAGGATCATGTCCCTCGTTGTTCAAAGCCTCCTGAAGACGGAGCACCAGGTCACTTTTTCCCTCCACTGGCGCTGAGGCTTCTCTTGTTCAACTCGGATTTGAGTTGGACGAGGGTCAACTGCAATAGTTTTCGACCCATTCTAGCTTTTTCAAATAGTCAGAAAACACAGGTGTTTTTTTTTTTTTTTTTACACACAATAAGTCCTATCCCACTTCTGACACCAATGTAAAATGTTTGTGTGGGTACAAATAATAGAACTTATTATTTTCAATCCAAATCCCTTTATTCAGTACAGTTACAATTCACTATTTAATTCTTTCTCTCAGTACAATCCAATTTCTCAACCACTTATACTTTTCTTATCTTTTACTTAAACCACTTAATCACTTCTCCTAATTAACACTTCAAATTACACTTTAGAACTCATTTGCATACCTTGGGGATGCTGGTATTTATACTCGAATGACATACTTCGAGAACAATCCTCGCCATCCAGCGTACCATACAATTTCCAATTTGCTAGAAAATTCGATTCCACTCTCCAGTCGAGACTTTGTTATTCCAATATCGAAACCTTCTGGTCTTCGACATTTTCTGCTAGATGTCGCTGCTCACATTTAAGTGGTTATCACAATATTAATCGGTGATCATGGCGAAAACGCTGACCAGTCAGTTCAGTTCAGTTTGTAGGCATTTTTATTTATACACCTTAAATTACTCTTACATGCTAGACAAAAAAATGCTTAAAAATTAGCTTAATCAACTTAAAATTATCTTATACTAACTTACTGGCCCCATGCGGGCACTCTAAGCTAAACCTAACACTTAAACTATGTCTTTCGACGAACATTACAGTCTAATTTTATTTCTATTTTTACATACTAAAACTAAGAAAATAAATTTTAAGCAAAAAACTTAGTAAGCGGACATTTTTTTTAATTTTTTATAAAACTTAAAACTAAAATCCTACAAATTACCTCAAAATAAATCTTAATCTACTTAACCTACCTATATCTAACACAAACATAGACATCCATACTCGTAAATATAAATATACATATTATATATATTTAATATATAAATATATGTATATATATATTTTTTTTTTCTCATTTTATATTTTTTTTTTGTTTTTTTTTTTCCTTAAAACTAATTTAATCCTACCTAAAACTATATAAGCCGGCCATGGCTATAAAAAAAATTAGGATGACCCACTTTGCCTTCGACGACGCATCCTACCCTTCAAGGGCCACCAAAATTGCTGGTGCTGCTGAACAACATCCCTCATGTCGCGACTCCCTACAGACCTACTGAACCGGAGACGCTCCGCACTGCCATGTGCCAAGGTATCTGACTACATTTCGACAAGCAAGTGGCTTATCGAGAACTTTCGCCAATTCTTTCTGGTATCCCTAGAGGCCCCAGACAAAGGCGTCCTAAACAGAATGGTTTCCGACTTCTGAAAGTTGATTTTCAACTTCCAGTCATCGCAATATCGCTTAATTTTGTCGAAGTCACGCTGCAAAAGTATATTAATGACCTCAATCTTTGGACCTGATCTGTACGCGATTATGTCGTCTGCGTACGCTATGGCATGGTGAAGTGAACCTATCAGATCACTCGTGTAAATGTTGAATAGGATCGGCGAATTTACCGCACCTTGTTGCAGACCGTTTTTAATGTTAAATGTTCCAGCAGAAGTCACATCGCCATTCTTCACGATGAATTGTCTACAGTGAATATACAGCAATGGTTTACTAATGCCCAACCTGTCCAGCTTGAAAAAGAGTCCTTCTAACCATACGGTATCGAAGGCCTTCTCCAAGTCAATCAGTCCACTGGTTCTTGCCTTTGTTCCATTGGTTATCAGAAACCAGTTTAGACGCAGCATGAATGATATCATGCCCCGCCTTCAAACCGAATTGATTATCCGGAACTCTATGTTTGTCCTCAACCAACTTAGTCAGGACTCTACTGATCACCTTCTCGAAAACCTTACTGATGTTTGGAAGAAGACTGATCGAGCGGAGATTCGCCGGATTGGAAGTGTCTTTATCCCTTTTAGGGATGGGATGTACGAGTACCACCGCAGTTCTCCAATGCGCTGGATAATGTGCAGTATTCATTGCATTATTAAACAGGGTGGTATAAATGTTCACCGCTTCTAGAGGGAGATGTCGAAGCACAATGTTCGGTATTTAATCTGTTCCCACTGATTTCTTACTTCCAAGTGATTCGAATATCGTTTGGAGCTCTTCCTTCGAAATGAACAGGGTAGTACCCCGTCGTTGGTGAAGACATTATTTGCCATATTCTCGTCATTGAACTGGGTGAAACCCGAGCTCTCGAATCGCCAATTCACAACTTCATTTCGAAGGTAGAAATTTTGCACAAGGACTCGACCTTCCAGGTCGTGGTTCGGGCAAATGATGTCATTCGCCTTATATACTTCCTGGAAAGTCGCTCCTATAGCCTCTACCTTCTCCTGCTGATCCTCGATCACAAAGAAGTTGTCATCATCAACAGCCTCATTTGGATCGATGCCTGCTGCTATAAGTATGTTCTGTTGTCCGTCGTTCGGGCGATTTTAAGACACGAAAGGTCGTTGTGATCTTTCCTCCGAAATACATTTACAGCTCAAATTTTGTTGTTCCAATACAAACTTACAGATGCTCTGTAATTTTCTTTTATTAATACTTGGAGGTTTTTGATCGACGACTTTAGCGTCATAATCTCCGGGTTATGTCTGTCAGTAAACTGTCTGTACAAGGTTTTTAGTCTTGACAGCAATCTACTTTTATGTCGGTGCAGTGCGTCAATAGTTGCGTTGCGGAATAAGTCTTCGTCGTCAGTGTGTTTGTACCGAGGTATCGTTTTGTCTATTGTTCGTTTAATTGTCTCGTCCATTAGTCTTAGATACCTGTCAATCTCCTCGTTTGACAGATTTCTGTTTAACGGTGGGTAGAGCGATCTCGAGGAGAGTGCTCTCGTCAGTGTTCTGGTGAAGTTTGTCCAACGCACCCTACTATAATTGTAGGAATGCCTTTGAACAAACTCATCCAATTCCGCAATTTCGTTGGGAACAGTTATTTCGGTGCTGAGACCGCAATGGTCACTGTCATACACGAAAGTGCGTAGACAATTTATAGTTTGTTGGTTAGTACATGTCAGTTGTATTCGTTAGTCGAACAGCAGAAGATCCAAATAGGACCCGTGTCTGGGAAACGACGGACTTTCCGTCGCCTTAAGCCCGATTCGATACATAACACTGTGCTGACAACATCAATTGAATAGTAGTTTCCCTCTAGTATTTGGTGTATTATTTCCCCAATCACTACGAGCTACTCGTATGTTTGGCGTTGAAATCTCCGCCGATAATAAAGTAGTTATCCTCCAATTCAAGTCTTAGGAATCGAGAAAGTGTCTCGAGCTCTGAGATGAATAAAGTGGATTGCGTAGCCTTAGGTGCATAAACAGACACCATGTACAACCGCTTTCCACTATGGAGGGGGATATACACGATGCATGCTTCCAGCACCCGGAACCTACGCACTACACGACTGTATATTCACTTAAAACCTATACCTTTTCGTAGGAAAATCGCAACGCCTCCTCCCTGAATGGAGTTGGGTCGGTTTCTCCGTACTCTTTTGTATCTTCTGTGCCTCAATTTGTGTCTTTAGTTTAAGCTTAGTTTCGCTAACCAAAAGCACATCAGGGGCTTGGTCTTTAAGCAACTTAAATAGTGCGGCTCGTCGTTCGAGCCTAATCAGTGAATTCACATTCACATCAAGGACCTTCAGGGTTTGCTCCGCCACGCACGTACCCGTCAGGTACTGGTTCCGGTGCTCTGGGCGCTGGGGCCTGAGAAGCAACCTTCACTTGCTGTACCGTATTTCCCCCACCTGCCGCCATTTGGGCGTAGGTAACATGGGGAGTAACGGCTGGTGTTTGCAAATGCACGGGTGGACGTTTAACTTCCACTTTCTGCTGCCGGGCCAGATTTATTCTTTTGATGTACTGGAATTTGGGACAACCCCGATAATTGCGGTTTCCCTTCCTCTACCAGGCAACTTTTCAGTAGCTGGCAGGGTGGGGCGCCTTACAGGATTTGAATTTGGAGGTGTCTTAAGCCTCCTCCTTCTCTTTCTTGCCACATTTTCTGGTAACATCTTGCCATCTGCTGGACCCGCTATTGGAATAGCGTTGATGCCGTTTTAATAGCTTCGACCTCGTTCTCTTCGTCATCTGACTCAGAAGCAGCTAGGGATGCGAAGCTATATTCTTCTCCCATGTAGCGACCTTCACCATTGTCTGAGACGTATATTTTTCTTAGTTTTTAGTATTAATAAATGTAAAAATAGAAATAAACGTAGACTGTAAGATTCGTCGAAAGACATAGTTTAAGTGTTAGGTTTAACTTAGAGTGCCCGCATGCGGCCAGTAAGTTAGAATAAGATTATTTGTAAGTAATTTAAGCTAATTTTTAAGCGTTTTTTTGTTTAGCATGTAAGAGTATATTAAGTTAAAAAATAAAAATGCATAAAAACTGAAACTGAAACTGCAGTCACCGACTTCGAATTTCGGTAGAAAATTTTACTTTACCATGATGAAAATGTTGAATTTGCTGAATAAATTGGGGGGAGTACGATAACTTTGGCGCCAAGAATTGATGAAGGTATTTTGTAGAAGGGTTAAAAGCTAGCATTTTTTACTAGGGGAGTGGGGGGCCTATTTCGTCCCGTTTAGGAGTTATGGGCAATTTAAAAACAAATGACTAGAGATGGAAAAAAAAATTATTAAAAAGCAACGGTAACACAGAAATAAAGTACTATACAGAATATGAAATCCCGAAACTTGTTCTTTAATATAAAATTTACATCAAATTATTCGTATGAATAGTTTTTGAATAATTCACATTCAACCTCAAATTCTTGGTAAAAAATTAAAAAATTTTTTTTTAACAATATTACTCAAAATTGTGAAATAATGTGCCAAGTTGGTTTTTTGTATTCAATGCACGTATTAATTCTGAATCGAACACAAAACACCGCATGGCTTTAGGTTAGGTTAGGTAAGAGTGGCTGTTGGAAATACCAACCCACTTAGGATTATTGGCCCATTGTGATGCCACGTGGATCTATGATCTTCTTTCTACTGGAACCAGTTTGAGCTTATAATAAAGCGTAGGAGACTGTTAACGTATATTTTTTCTAGATCGTTTAGGTCGTTGTAGAAGAAAGCTCCTAGATGAAGCTTCCTTCTCTGGGAGAGAGCTGGGCATGTGCAGAGTAGGTGGGGGATTGTCTCCTACTCTTCCTCGTCCATGCAGCTTCTACAGAAATCATTAGTAAAAGCGCCAAGCCTTCTTGCGTGCTTGCCTATGAGGCAGTGTCCAGTAATGACACTTATTATGGCGCTGAGATGTTTCCTATCTAAAAGGATCAGACACTTAGAGCGACTCAGATCTAGCCTTGGCCAGATCTGTTTGGTCACTAGACATGTTTGTCCAGCAGTCCATTCAAGCTCTGTTCTTTTATTGGCATCTAGCTTTAGTGTTAGTTTGCACGTAGCGATTGGTATACCTATACTACCTTTGTCCGGTAGGATAGGTAGAGTGGTTCCAATTTTGGCGAGTTCATCGGCTCTGCAGTTCCCTGGAATGTCCCTGTGGATCATCTCTCTCCATGAGAGTAAGGAGTCAGTTGGCCACGGAGGCATCCATGATGCAGGAGTAGTTGGCAGTGGCACGCTCGCGGTTGCTCGGCTCTAGCTCGTCGGATTGGGTTGGTTCTTGCCACTACCCCGTACATCGCAACTCAACTTACCTTTTTGTTTCGTGCCGAATTGTAAAAAAAAAGGAAAACAAGGATAGCCTGGAGAAAGCTACGTTACTTCACGGACGGACTTAAAAGATAGGAGGAGAGAAAGATGATAGAAAAAAAAGAAGAAAATAAATAACAGGATCACATCTGTGTGCCATCACCACTGTACAAGACCGGGACTAGCGCGATGTAGCTAACTAAACCTACTCTATCCTAATCCCTAACTACCGAACTTAATTATCGACTTATAACTAGACCTAAAACTAACTTAACCCTACGTACCCTACACCGAATAATGTGTCCCAGTATCACACAGCGATGATAGCTCGTTACGACCTGAAATAAGCCGGGTGTTGTTGGCTGAGGATGGCCAACCCGCCCGTATCGCACTTGGATGCGACCAATTGCTACCATTCTGGCCAGATCTGTGAATGGTAGCCCCTAACGAAATTCCTCCCAGTCACCACCTGTAAAAAAAATCAGCGGAGGTCAGTCCCGTCATTTCCTGTCATGTCGTCATCGTTTGTGCGTCATGTCTAGTCCCAGTCGCCCCATCGAAGGACGGTCGGTCCGCCCATCCACACACCACTTGCGACAACGGCTTTATTCCATTATTTTAATAAAAAAACCTTAATTCAATTCATGACAATAATACTCGGGTTTATTAACAAAAGGAAATTCACAAAATAAAACTTAATAACTAATACGACTCTTTTTTTTTTCTTTTTTTTTTTTTTGAATTCTATTTAATTTTTGTATTCTATTTAAAAAAAAACTTCTATAAGGCTACTGTTATTCTAGCCAAGGAACTTATGTACATACTTAGGACTTACCGCATTTCAGATCCCTCGTAGTTCTGGCGCCAGCACTTGAAGAACCTTTGAAATCTCAAAAAATATTTTTTTTTTCTCGCGCACAAAACTAAATTTAAATAAAATTCAAAAAAAAATAATTAAAAAAAAAACAAACTCGCTTAACCCTAACCTTACTCTAAACAATTTCAAAAGAAAACTCAAATCTATGACTTAACCTATTCGGAACTAGAGACTATTCTTATTCACTAAATTCCAAAAATCTTTTTTCTTATTTCTATCTTTTTATTTTTATATATATATGTATGTATATGTACATATGTACTTTTTGTTTTTTGTTATTATTATTTTTTTTTTTTTTTTAATAAAAGGAATGTTTTTTTTTTTTTTGTCACTGTGTCTGTCACTGATTGTTCACTATTTTTTTATTTTTTTTTTTTCTGCGTTGTATGTTTTGTTTGTTGTTGTTGTGGTTGTCCCGCGGAGCACCTCTTGTCGGCGATGTAGCTTTGTAAGTTATGGGGTGGGGGATCGTATTCACACTACGATTTTTTTTTTTTTTTTTTGCACAACACCAGCAAGGACTTTTCGCCCACCAGCTTATTTGTGGGTTGTCCTTATTGCACCGGTAACTTATAAATGACACCGCGTAGGTGTAATGGGGGGGGGGGGAGGATGGTTCAAATGAACTTTTTTTTTTTTTGTACCGCGGCAGTCACTTTGGGTTTTTTTTTTTTTTTTTGTCGGCTAATTTTGGTTTTTTTTTTTTTCTAAAAAAAAAACAAGCTCGGACACCCGGCGGATATAAAAAAACAAACTTTGTTCCGTATCCACGGAGCAGAAAACTGCACGCGCCACAGTAAAAAAAAATTAAATTTTTCCTTTTGCAAAAAAAAAAAAATGCAATGCAACCTTGTTGCTTTATCCTCCGATATCGACTGTGATCTCTCTCCATGAGAGATGATCGGTATTCAAGGGCGGTTTTAGAATATAATGAGACCGAGTCCAGGGACTTGATGGCGGCCTGACTATCCGAAAAAATGCGGATATCCTTTGCAGATATCACGTTTTTCTTCAGCCAGGACAGAGCTTCTTTAATCGGCAAAATTTCCGTCTGGAACACGCTACAGTGATTTGGAAGGCGGAAAGAGTTAGCTTATCTGAGAAAACACATCTGTGTAGAGATGGATTGACTTGTCCTCCATGAAAGCATCCTCCTCCCAGAATGATCTAGAGGGGAAGCTTACATGGAAGTTTTTGTCAAACCAAAGTTCAGGTATAGTGGAATCGATGTTCTCTGTGAGGATTCGTAATGTATTAAGAATGTTGGAGTGGCCAATTGAATTATTTGTCCACTGTTTAGTTGCTTTAAGGCGAATAGCTGCAGTCGCAGCTACTTGCCTGCTAAAAATGTCGAGGGGTGTCAAGTGAAACAGAATATCTAATGCCGCAGAGGGGGCAAGGCTCCGCTTGTGCATAGACATGCTGTTCTTTGGACTTTGCTTAGTTTAATGCGGTTGACTGCATTTTCCAAGGCCGTCCACCAGACAACCACCCCGTAAGTAAGTATCGGTCTAATGACCGAGATGTATAGCCAGTGGGTTAAGCGAGGTTGAAGGCCCCATTTGTTCCAATGGCTTTTTTGCAAGAGTATAAAGCTATTGTAGCTTTATTGACTCTTTCTTGAATGTTAGGTTTCCAGTTTAGTTTCCTGTCAAAAATGAGACCCAGATATTTTGCTGTATCGGAGAAAACTAAACTGGTACCGTTTATTGATGGAGGGTCTATGATTGGAATTTTATATTTCCTAGAAAAGAGAACAAGATCAGTTTTATGGGGGTTTATTCCCAATCCACAACGATCTGCCCAGCGGGTTAATCTGTTGAGATTTACTTGGAGGAGTTCTTTAATAGTATTTAGATGTTTTCCTGAGACGGCTATGGCAACGTCATCCGCATAGGCAATCACTCTGCTACCACCCGCTTCCAGGTACATCAGTAGTTCGTTAACTACTAAGTTCCAGAGAAGGGGAGAGAGGACACCGCCTTGCGGCGTACCTCGACTAACATATCTGTTAGCAGAAGTCTCACCTGCTTTTCCTGCTTTTTATCATTAGACTGATCAGCTCCCCAAGTGAGCCGTATACCTGCAGAGTTGACAGCGCAGTCGTGATTGCCGATGTCTAGGAATGGAACCGTTGTGTACTCCTTATATTGTAGGGATCGTTTGATGTGGCTAGTCAGAGAGTGCAAAGCCGTTTCCAACGACTTTCCTTTACAGTAGGCATGTTGAGCCGTAGACAGAAGTCTTGGATCAACTTTAGCTCGAATATGGATATCAATCAGTCGTTCTAAAGTTTTCAGAAGGAATGATGATAGACTTATAGGTCTGAGGTCCTTTGGGACTACATGAGAACATTTTCCAGCTTTGGGAATGAATACTACGTTGACTTCTCTCCATAACAGTGGAATGTGGATAAGTTCTACACAGCTCCTCATAATACTCGTATTTTCCAACACTGGTAGAATAATATCTGAGGACCTCTGTAGCTCGGCAGGTATAATACCGTACGGACCAGCAGGCTTGTATGGTTTGAAGCCATGCAGCGCCCAGAGCAGTTTATCTCTCGTAATTAGACCATGAATTTTGGTCACGGTTGCAGTAGGCCTGTTTGGGCTGCTTCTGGCCGCGAGTTGGGAGCTACCTGGAAAGTGGGTGTCCAGAAGCAGGTTGAGTGATTCATCACTTGAGGTTGTCCAAGAGCCATCGGTTTTTTTTCAAACAGCTGGGCATCATAGGATTTGTGGAGAGGATTTTTCTAAGTTGCGATGCCTTAGAGGTTTCTGTAATTTTGTCACAGAATGACCTCCAGGATTGTGGCTTTGCCTTCCTCAGTTCTTTTTTGTATAATTTGAGGGATTCTTTATATGGGTCCCAGTCGGTCACTTTTCTTGTGCTTTTTGCTGCGTTGAAAAGTTTTCTGCAGGCGTTTCTGAGCAGTCCCAGTGACGATGTCCACCAATGCGGCTTTTTCTTGCCTCTTGGTTGAATAAGAGCGCAGGAAGCAGCCATAGCCTTATTGAGAGCCAGAGTAAATTCCCTGACTTTCATGTCAAGCTCATTGGTGTCACGCGGGGGACTTGATAGTTCAGAGGATAACGGTTTTGACAGTATTTCTCTGTATTTTGACCAATCTGTTTTCCGGTAGTTCCGGAAAGCTGGTTGGCTGGGGGGAGCATCACTCAGACTGAATTGGATGTATCTATGGTCTGAAAAGGAGTGTTCAGACGATACCATCCAGTTTGTTAGCCTTTGGGTGGTGCTGTCGGAGACAAGAGTAATATCTAACACTTCTTGTCGGTTTCTTGTTATAAAAGTGGGCTCATTGCCAATATTGCAAATTAAGAGGTTAGTACTTAAAAAATAGTGTAAAAGTGACTCACCTCTATCATTGATGTCGGTACTGCCCCATACCGTATGATGTGCGTTAGCGTCGCATCCGATTATGAGGCCAGTTTTTTGCCTTCCAGCTTCCAGTACCACCCTTTCTAGGTTATCACCAGGGAGAGGGCCCACTTGGTCGTGGCCAAGGTAAGCCGATACCAGCCAGTAGGAGCCTTTGGCAGTCTCTAGTCTGGCAACGGTTAAGTCGGGGTCACTGAGGTTGGGAAGTAGAAATACATTAAGGCTACGTTTCACTAATATACAAGTTCTAATCTTACCTTTGTCTCTTGTATAGAGCGGAGCGTATGTGGGTGTCCTAAGTCCACGAACCACGCCTTCTGCAATCCATGGTTCCTGGATTAGGATTATGTCTTCTGCGTTTTTGGAAAGACGCAGAATGAGTGCGGCCGAAGCCTTTTTTGAGTAGTGGAGATTAATCTGGAGAAACCGTATCATTTTATAGTCGCCTCCACCACGGTGTTGTTGAGATCCTCCGATTCCGAAGATGTGCCCAAGAGCTCATCTTCTATCTCTGATCGTGTAGAACCTCTAATTGCTTCGTCATCGGTTTCCATTTCCGACTGTGTGTCAGAAGAGGAGACCGACGGCTTGATAGTCACCTTGGACAAATTGGAGTCGTCGCTATCCAATTCTGGAAAGGATATCGACGCTCCAAGATCCGAGGTTGTGAAGTCAGATATTAAAGGAGGAGGAGGTAGCTTATCAGCATCCAGCTCATCCTTTTTGTATACCCTTAAATGTATGGACTCGAATCCGAACCGAATCATGCATTTCGTCTGCGACAGAGGATTAAGGGATTCCTTATTGATCACAATTAACGCGCATCTATAAGAACACCTTAGTTCCTCCAGTTTCGTGACTTTCCAGTCATGAGTCGGAAGAGTCGGGTTGCTGAGCCGGATGATTTCCAGAATACTTCTGGAGATGAGGGTTCGGCTTGAATCCAGGTACGAGTTCGAGGTCTACTAGGAATGTCTTCCTTAGATACGACCTCGAGTTTTGCACTTGGCCAAATCTCTCCTAAACCATCGATGGCCTTGGTGAAGAGATCGAGAGATCTCTGGTTTGAACAAGCGATGAGTTTGACATGGCCTTGGTGCCAGCCAGCGTCGCTTGTGATAGGAGGTGGTCCGGGGTTTTCCCGCATGATGGCCAAGAAGTTGCTCGAAAGCTTCAGCTTGACCAGCTGCCACCGTTCCGGTGTAATGAAACCATCGGTATCATTCCTGTCGATCACCGCGATCACCAATGCGTCCTTTAGGACTTCATTATAAGACCTCGGAGATGTGCTGTTGGATGGCCCAGGGTTTGTAGAACTATGTGTTTTGGGCCTCTTGGAAACCGGTACGGTTTCCTCTAACGATCTTAGAGGAGTCTTTTGGCGTTTTGGGAGCAGTGGAAGCAGTGGGAAATCCGTCTTTTAGGATGTTTTTAGCCCACTCAACCTTGCTCTTTATTTCCGCACTTCTCTCAACCTCCGGAATGGATCCGAAGGTTTCGATGATGCGTGAAGCATTTCGACGTCTTATATAGAGCGCCTTAGATGGAGCTTGCCGTTGCGGCTGAGCTATCGGTTTTAGATCCATCTGTGTAGAGATGGATTGACTTGTCCTCTATGAAAGCATCTTCCTCCCAGAATGATTTAGAAGGGAAGCTTACATGGAAGTGAACTAAAGTTCAGGTATAGTGTAATCGATGTTCTCTGTGAGGATTCGTAATGTATTAAGAATGTTGGAGTGGCCAAATGAATTATTTGTCCACTGTTTAGTTGCTTTAAGGCGAATAGCTGCAGTCGCAGCTACTTGCCTGCTAAAAATGTCGAGGGGTGTCAAGTGAAACAGAATATCTAATGCCGCAGAGGGGGTAGACCGCAAGGCTCCGCTTGTGCATAGACATGCTGTTCTTTGGACTTTGCTTAGTTTAATGCGGTTGACTGCATTTTCCAAGGCCGTCCACCCGACAACCAACCAACAGTGGGTTATGCGAGGTTGAAGGCCCCATTTGTTCCCAATGTCTTTTTTGCAAGACAATAAAGCTATTGTAGCTTTATTGACTCTTTCTTGAATGTTAGGTTTCCAGTTTATATAAAATCGGAGTACACAAAAAAAAGGCTTCTGACTGCAAAAACGAAAACGCCATAAAAGTGTAGCATTGAATTCAGAGCATATTTTTGACAGATGGTTGGTTGTTGTCATTTGGTTTTCTCAATTCATAAAATCTGTTTAAATTAAAAGAATTGAAAGAAATATGGACGAGGAAAATGTGGTTGTGAATAAAAAGCATTTGATTTTTTCTTTATAAATTCACAAGTTATTTTATATATAAAGAAAAATCAGGTAATTTTGACTTAAGTACTCAATGTCATTACAAATACGGCAGAGGGCAATTTTTGACTACCAAAAATCCAAACATCTGTTAATCCAGCGAATTTAAAAATTTTGCATTTTAGACCTACCAGAAAATTGAATTACTTGAATTCAAGCAGTTTTGCTTAACTGGGCCGCTGTGCGACGATTAAGGTGATTTGCAGCTCCAGATAAATTCATATCAGGAAACAATGATGAAGAAAACGATATTAGTATGGAAGTTACAGAAATTCAAAACATGATATTAAGCTAAGCAAAGAGGCAGCGGAGGACAAAAAATAGCGATGAGAGAGTGCAAATTACTTAAGACGTGGTTGAGAGGATTAGGGAAGAAGTTGCAAGTGCAACTGGCGAGGACAATATCAGCCTTTTATTTTTAAAACAACAATAAACATACTCTGGCAATCGAAAGTAGAAGCGTTGAAAACGAAGTACGTTTTAGAGAGCAGAATGTGAAAATTAAAAAAAAAACTGATTGGGTAAAAAGAGAGCGACAATTTCTACATAGAGGAATCAAAGTCCATTACATGTACCTCCGGAATTAGCACGGATTGTGGAAAGTCTAGTGTTAGATTTTAGTCATACTCATCAAGAATTTAGGTATTCAAGTTATTTGAAAAACTGTTGTTACAATTTTTTAACTGCAAACATGAATTTGTTAAAGCTTGATGTTGGGATGCGTAGCGATCCTCGTGAAATTTGAATGTAGAAAATAAAAAAACGAAAATATAATGGCTATAAATGTGTCTTTATTCCTGAGCTCGTCTTACCTCGTTGAGTGTTAGTTTAAGAAGAAGGAGTTGGGAAAATGTACAATAGAGAGGATGGTTCTCATTTCTTTAGAAGCCAATTTGGTAACAAAAGTGACCTCTGTAAGTTCATGCTATAAAGGATTCTTAAGGTTAAGTGGTAAGTAAGGGCACAGTGTCTTGTTTTGACTTGAACATTGCCGCCCACCATTGCAGAACTACGTATGCAATAAATATTCCAATGTATATATGATATAATAAAACTAAGCCCTAAATCTGAATCCGAGATTCAGATGGGGAACCTTTGTATGAACACTGAAGGGGTTCCACTCACTTCGGAGGGAAAGGTATGTTAGTAAAGGATCTCTAACCTATACCGTAGTGGTAATTACATTGATTACTTTACTCTAGATACAGTAATGAAATTTTAAGTATTATGTATTTAATTTAGATAATATGTATGTATTTAATGTATTTAATGTATTTAATAAGATATGGTGTACTTTTCGTATTTCAGTGCAATTAAAAAAAATTTAATATTGAAATAAAAACCAACCAAAATATACATATGACGGGAATATCATTACTCCGAAGGAATAACACAATGTTTAACTATGGGTCTAGTTATTTCACCTTGCTGTGTCCGCAGCCTAGCCACTCTTACTTTTCCGTCTCTTCCTGGAAAAACCGTCATTACGCGTCCTAATCGCCATTCAGTAGGAGGTACCTTTTCTTGTCGTACCACCACCAGGTCACCAGTCTGAATGTTACGCTGAGGAAATTTCATTTGTACCTTTTGTGTAATTCCTTGAGGTACTCTTCCTTCCATCGCTTGCAAAAGTGCAGATGAAGCAATTTAAGTTTTTCCCACCTTTGAACGAGAGACATAGAAGATTCCTGAACGTCATGTTCTTGAATAGAAATAAGTGGGCTTCCTATAAGAAAATGACCTGGCGTGAGGGCGAGTGGTTAGTCTGGATTTTCAGATACTGCCGTGATGGGACGGGAATTGAGGCATGCTTCGATTCGGCAAAGGAGAGTTGAGAACTTTTCAAAAGTATGTTTGGTACCCACGACAACCTTTTTGAAGTTAGTTTTAAAGCTTTTGACGGCTGCTTCCCACAGTCCTCCCATATGGGGTGACCTTGGAGGAATGAAGTGCCAAGTGAGGCTAGGATTAGTGTTTTGAAAAATCTCCAAGGTTTCTTGAAGATATTTTTTTAAAGTTTTCCTTGATAATACGGTTCGCTTCCACAAAGTTAGTCCCGTTGTCGGAAAATACATCTTGCGGCAGACCTCTTCTCGCGACAAACCGATTAAAGGCAGCTAAAAATGCAGCGGTCGATAAATCGTCCGTTCCTTCTAAATGGATTGCTTTCGTGCAGAAGCACACAAAAACACAAATATATCCTTTGGATACCCGCGCGTTACGCCCGACATATGTTTTTATATCGAAGGGACCCGCAAACTCAACCCCGATTTTGGTAAACGGTCTTGAGAACTCCGACCTTTCTGGAGGTAGAGCTGCCATAATCTGACTACGAAGATGTTTTTTGTGAATCACACAAACTTTGCAATTGCTTAGGCATGTCTTAATTAGGATCTTAAGCTTCGGTATCCAGTATTCTTTCCGAATAAGGACGAACATAAGCTGATTTCCACCATAAAGCGATATTTTATGGGTCAAATCTAGCAGAAGTCTTGCATAGCGGGATTTATAGGGCAAGATTGTTGGATACCGCTCGGCCCACGATATATTTGAATCGACTAGTCGACTAGTCGACCATTGACTCGCATTATGCCTTTGGTGTCTAAAACTGGGTTCAAAGTTAAAAGCTTGCTCGAACGCTTTATGAGTTCATTCTGTTGAAGAGACTGTTACTCGGATTCCAAGTATATCTTTTGGGAGAAGATTATAAGCCTTTCTTTGGCATCCAATATTTCTTTTTTCTGAATGATTTTCGTTTGATATGCATATTTATCCTTGAAACGAGGGTGTGTGTGATGAAAAAACCGTAATATGTAAGATGTTACTCTAAGTTCTCGGGCTAGGCACGAAAATCTTTCGAGCACGTCTTCCCATCGATTTAACTGCGTGGGAAAAGATTTGACTGGTTTGGACTCGATGGCAGCCTCGTTGATAGATGATGGAGGGGAAGAAGGCCAAGGAATTTGAGAACGACGCAGCCAGTTGGGACCCTTCCACCAAAGCTCCTTATCCAGCAGTTCACCAGGAGCCATCCCCCTAGTCGCGAGATCTGCGGGATTGTCTTCTGACGACACATGCCGCCATGGGAGAACACCAACATATCTCCGGATCTGACTTGTTCGATTGGCGACAAATGTTCGCCATGAACAGGGTGACTTTTCGAGCCACGCAAGCACAATAGAAGAGTCTGTCCATAGAAAGACAGAAGGGTTTTGCGACTGAAACATCAGAAGTATCATTTTTAAAAGTTTGGCTAACAGAACTGCTCCACACAACTCCAATCTTGGCAGTGAGACTGGCTCAACGGGTGCCACTTTACTTTTGGAACACAAAAGGTTCGAAATGCTTACCCCCGAGCTGTGTAAAACTCGTATAAAGATGGCAGCCGCATGAGCCCGTTCCGAGGCATCAGAAAATCCGTGAATTTCTAATACCTTATGTGGAGAAGTTCCAGTTATTTGTTCGGGTTATTTGCAACTTTGATATTATAGCCAGAGAATGCGGCGATAGGCTTTGATCCCATTCGGTTTTATCTTTCCAAATCTCCTGCATTAGTATCTTCGCCTTAATGATTACTGGGGACAACCATCCAGCTGGATCGAAAAGCTTGGCTATCTGGGAAAAGACTTCTCGCTTAGTACCCTAGAGTTTTGACGGAACTCTGATCATGCAGATAGAGGAATTGTTCACTAAGAATTTGTTCCTTAGCAACATTTTGCAAGAGAGATTGATGGTTAGCGGTCCACTTACGGAGCACAAACCCGTCAGAAGCCAATATCGAAATAATTTGCGATTGAGCTTCATGAGCCTTCTTGAGTGAATCAGTACCATACAGCAAATCGTCCATATAAAAATCGTTACGAAGGATCTCAGCCCCAATCGGATACATATTTTCTTCGTCGTCCGCTAACTGCAACAAAGTACGTTGTGCTAGCTAAGGCGAGGATTTTTCACCGAAGACTACTATTAATAACTCGAAATCTTCGATTGGATGGCTCGGAAAACGTCTGAACAAAATTCGTTGGAATGGCGTATGAGAAAGGTGAACTCGTATCTGTCTGTAGATTTGAGTAATATCGGCATTGAACACGAATTCGTGCCTTCTCCACCGGAGTATTGTCATGACTAAACCTTTCTGCAAAGCAGGACCTGCACATAGAACATCATCAAGACTATTGCCAGTCTCTGATGGATAAGACGCATGAAACACCACTCGCAGCTTAGTAGTAAGACTGTCTGGTTTAAACACGGCATGATGCGGTAAATAATAGGACATTACGTTCCGATCATGAATCAATTCGTTCGATGCAACTTGCTTCATATGCCCTAGATCTAGATACTCATGAATGACGTTGTTATAAGTAGTTTCTAAGGAGGGAGTTTTCCTAAGACGGCGTTCTGTCGCCATGAACCGTTTTTCACAACCATTTCGTGAAAGTCCGAGGGCAAGTTCCATTGGGAACTCAGTCTTGAAGGGCAGTTGGACAACATAGCGTCCTTTGGCATCTCTTTGAGTGGTCTCGGAATACAATGATTCGCAATACTAATCTTCAGGGGAAAGAGGTCTGGTCTCAGTTATCTCTTCCAATTCCCAAAACCGTTTAATATCTTCATTAAGCGATATTTGGTTAAAATAGGTGACATACTTCGTAGCAGTGGATTCAGTAGACCTGGGTGCTGGCCCTGAAATGATCCTAATTAATTAGTAAATCTACTCGCGATGATTTGTGGAAATAAGGATCAGCCAACTTAAGGACTGAGAAATCTGTCAAGTTTATTGTATCAACTGACTGAGATGGAAGTCTACCAGTTGGATTGTCAACAACTAGAGCTTGAGCAGGAATATTCTTCGTAGCACTTAAGTGGGAACCTAATATGAAATGGCATAGACGCGTAGAGGTGACTGCTAAGGCGGTATTCACTCCAGATACCTGTGCCTGAATTGGAGTGACTGGAAGTCCTAGGCGAACTTGAGCTGCCTTGGATATCAACGTGACTTCTGACCCAGGATCGATAAGTGCTAGAAGAGTGAATGTCAATCCTTGGGTACCAACCAGCACCAAGTCTGTAGCTAGAAAAATTTGTTCTGTCGACTTTGCAAAGTGAGTATGAACATTAGCTGAAGTGGATGACGGAGTGGACTGTATTAGCGGATTGGCATGCATATTGCCATGAAAGTGAGGATTAAAAGGTTGGGACAGCACGTTGAGCTCCTTCTGTGGGGTATCCTGCACGTTATGTGAGAGAGTGTGGTGGCGGTTTTTGCAGATATTTCAAGTGAACCGGTTGTTGCACGCTTGTAAAGAATGGTACGATGCCAAGCAGTTGAAGCACAACTTATGATTTTGTACTATCTCAAGTCGAGATGGAATTGACATTTGTAAAAATGTCCGATACGCGAGTATAGCATGATTAGCTGGACACGCTGGACAAGCCGATTTAATGGGTTTGTGGTTAATATGATGAGTATTGACCCTTCTTGCCGATGGTCCTGGCTGAGAATTTGCTACATGTTTTGGTTTAGCTAAGTGTCTGATGTCACTCACCGTCTTAAGAACTTTGTACCTAGCCACTAAGAACTTACTCATATCTTCCCATGTGGGAATCTCCGAAGGGATTTTCAATCCTTGCTCCCAGAGTGAAAGTGCTTTCTCTGGAAGACGATTAGAAATAAAAAAACGTAAGAAATGAATCCCATGAATTAGTATTAATTCCGAAGAACTTTAAACCTAATAGACAATCACTGACATCTCTATGAATCTGTTTAAGGGCTTTATCAGTTTCTACAGTTATGTTAGGAATATTTAATAAAACGTTCAATCGACTATTAGCTATTATTCTTTTGTTCTCGAATTGCTCCGTAAGAGCATGCGAGCTCGAAATTGTTATCTGTTAACGAAAATTTGCTAACAATATTTAAGGCATCGCCTCGTGTCTTTGCTCGAAGATGAAACAACTTCTGTACTGGACTGAGACGTATATGTTTGATATATATGGCCGAAAACATATCACGAAAAGTTGGCCATAACAAATAATCTCCATAAAAGACTTCGGAATCACAGGGTGGAAGAGAAAGTCCACTAGTTACAGTCGCTGAATCGCCACCAGAAGATGTTTGTACTTGTACATCGTGAACGTCGACTTCACTCAGAAACTGATTACCTGACACCCCGATAGATTTATTGCCTCTAGTCTCTAATGCCTTGGACAGCGTCAAAAGATGTTCCAAACACGAGAGATAGGTTTCTGTCGATAATTTATACTTGGCTTTTACAGCAGCTAGATTATCCGCCTCTAATATTTCTATCTTGTTACGAACGCACTCTGAATATGAACTTTTTACTTCTGACCACAAATTCCCTAGTTCTAGCCTTCTAGCTTGTATAGATATGAGTGAGAACGAATCACTAGATTTTTCTTTTATATCGGCGAGATACTCCACCAAACAATCCGCACAAAATATAAATGTTTCCATTTTGGAATATGACATTTTTCACAAGTTCTAGCCTGTGTTAATACTCGTGTAATTACAATGCTCGATTAATCGTTGGATAGAATTTTATACGGAATATAAATCAATTTACGTGTCTTACAAAAAAAATACTTAATTGCACAAAAATATGAAAAACACTCATACTTTTACATATTAGCTGATAAGCGGGAGTTGCTATCAAAACCAGTTTTAATGAATTTTGGATGCTGCCACGCCGTTGCTTTCTTCGGTGACCATGCGGAGTTTGCAATCAAACTTCGTTATGATGTTAGATGCACATGTGATGAAGGCTTGCAGTTTGTGGGTTATGAGTATGATGCTTAAGCTCTTGGATTTGATTCTCTCTGATGCTTGTGGGTTATGTGAATGATGGGCTATGATCTGCTAGCGTACTCTCTTAATAAGTTTTATTGGGATTTGCGGTTTTGCTTCTATGTAGAATTTAATTCTTGATATGTAGAACACTCATAATTTTATGAATTTTTGTTGGTTTATTGAAAATAATCCGGCTCGAAGGACCAAATGTTGGGATGGGTAGCGATCCTCGTGAAATTTGAATGTAGAAAATAAAAAAACGACAATATAATGGTTATAAATGTGTCTTTATTCCTGAGCACGTCTTACCTCGTTGAGTGTTAGTTTAAGAAGAAGGAGTTGGGAAAATGTACAATGGAGAGGATGGTTCTCATTTCTTTAGAAGCCAATTTGGTAACAAAATTGACCTCTGTATGTTCATACTATAAAGGATTCTTAAGGTTAAGTGGTAAGTAAGGGCACACAGTGTCTTGTTTTGACTTGAACACTTGATCTTCCGGACCAGGCTTGCATGACCTATTGTTTAATGCCTTCAAAATTTATCAGACATAGGGAGAAATTGTCTAATTTTTGGAGAAATAATAGGTTTAGAAGACAGTTGTTTAACACGTTACCTGCTAATTTTGGCATAGTAATTATCCATTCTTACAAGCAACTGGTAGAGTACTAGTTTGCTAATTCTACCCGCCTGGCAAAAAAAAATTAAAATATACGTTATTTAAGAAACTTGTCGATGTAAATATGAAGCTTAGATTAGTTATTTCCGGGCAGGGCGGACATTTTATTGGTCTCAATGTACTTCTGGGAACTCCAAAAAATTCACCCTATGTTTACCTTGAAAGTACCAAGATTTATTATGTGTTTGACACACTTCACCCTTTATTGTCCTTCTGGAGAAAATTGATGAAGTACAAAATCATTGCACAGAATCACAAAAAAGCGAGTTAGAAAGATATTCTTAGTTTTTATTTGTGGAACAAAAACTGAGCATATCTGAAAGCTGCAAAATTAAGTAACGAACATATTTACCTAAATACATTAAAAAAATGAGAGTTAAATTTGTAGCTCAAACAATAACTGCAACAGCTGCCACAGGCCTTTATATAATTTCTAGTCTTCAACCACAAATAACACTGCTGATATAGTCGACAAAATGGATTAAGTTTTTGATATTTTTAATTCGACAAAAATAAGCGAATCAAAAAAATTTAAGAGGCCGTTCTTTGGATATGAAGATTAATAAAATTATGGCAAAAGAACTGTTGAGTAAGGTTACATTAATTATGCATTACAGCATTTATCTCATTTAACTCTATGTAAAATGTCCATCAGGCAATTCTCTTATATTCTCAAAACTTGGTAGTTTAATTGGAAGGCCTTCTGGCAATGCCTTTTCCCAATTGCTAAAAGTTACCTTAGTGCCTGTTTACATTGGCGACGGGGTGAAAATCCTCAGTGTTCACATTGTCATGGGGTTGAAAGACTTTTTGACAAGTGTAACACTTGAATCGGAGCATTTTTATTTTTTCAATTTGAGCAGTTGTCCTGAAACATACCTTTTTTCCTATTCTTCACACTTCCTTTCTCATCAACGATCAGAACTAAAATGAAAAATATGTCAGAAATGGAACGATATGGAAAAAAATTATGTGTTACACTCAAGAATCCACTTTAGAAATGGATTCTCGGTGGAGGTAACCCTTCTTCTTCCCACTTCAATAAAAAGCGTTCCCTCTCTTTCGGATAATCTTCCTGCGCGTGCCAATGTGAAAAGGCACTTAAACATACTGCCTTTTTTTTTTGAAAAAAATTTTAGCTCGTCTCGGCTATCACGTCACATTCTGAATCTCGTTATTTAATCGCTCTTTTTTGGGAGCATCTTTCAATCGTTTAATTAAACAAAATTACACTGGTGAGTATGAAGTGATCGCCAAGATGCAGACTTATTATATTATTTAGAACTCCATTTGCTTAAACAAATAATTTTCCGCACGTGGAAGTACTCGTAGCCAAAAACAAATTAAAATGTCGAAAAATGATTCGCTTCACAACAAAAGAAATGTGTGTATCAAACAATTAGAACGGATAAAAGAATTTGCAACCACTTAGCCTGAAATAGCAATAACAGTAGAGCTAAACATCTGTATAAGGGATGTTTGAAAATTGTTTCCATGTTTTTTCTACACTGCAAGCTAAGTTGGAAGATGCATCAATTCGTTTGTTCACTCCCAAACAGGCTTGAGCAATGTGATCAAATTCCATCACTTGCTTGGATCGCTGGGTGGCAACACAGCAATGATAGTCAAGTCATAGGAAGTTACTGATGCCAACTACCCCGTGGCCATCAAAATGTTGCAGGAAAGTTACGAGAATAAGAATGTTATTGCGAATGGACACTTGAAGCAGATTTCGACGCTCCACCAGTTCTAAAGAATTACGTCACCTTCAATGTGCATTTAAGATAGCTTGCATAACTGGGAAGTTCTACGCAGCAAGGGGTTGATCTGATAGCGTACATCATAACATCGAAATTGGACCCAGCAACATTGACGAAGTAGCAGAAAGAGGCACCCGTTGATCGACTAGCTAGCTACCCGGAGATATTTAAATATCTAAATGCCTACAGCGAAGGCGAGTTCTAGTTATAAGGTAGATACTTGATTTAGCACTAGCAACATTCAATGTGCTCAATATTCTAAGCCTGGTCCCATGATTAACGGGTGTTATCAATTATAAATTTCTTCGTCTACCAGAAGCAGAGCGTGCTCATCTAATTAAATCACTAAATCTGTACGATAATTGATAACTGATAATTGATCATGCTTTGACAAAATGCACAGCTTCAAGTTCCTGATCCTGTCTCCAATGACACCACACTTTACTTCATCGAGATCAAGCCCACTCACTTAATCCAAAAACTAGCAAATACGTCTCTAGTTTCACTTCTCTCGATGCAACCGCACTCTCCGCATTTGACACCACTCGCAATGAAGACACAACAATTTTGGCCACTGCAATAATCTATGCTCTCGCCTATCAAAGTTCTCCCATTGCCTGTCGCGTACGACTGCTGTTGCTCGCAAATAAATTTTATAAGTGAATAATTTACTCAGCGCATTGGGTCGACTCACATAAAAGCATCTCTCACAATAAATCTCGATTGACCAATTTCATAGTTACTATTGAAATAGTTTTACTTCCCAAAACAACCTGTTTGCTGCCTTCAGAGAAAATAAACACTAGCGCTCTTAGTATACCATCCAACATAGGCCTAGCAGATCCAATCTTAAAAACGTCTCAAAAAATTGATTTGCTTCTAACTGCATTATTTTTTTGCCTCTTTTTGGGTGGATAGCTGGTGGCAACTATCAAGCTACTCAGAATCATCACCGTCAAAGCAATTTGATTACGGGAAATGAGTTCGAGGACAATGTTTTGAACCAACGCTTGAAAACTTTCTGGAAATCGAAAATCGTTCGTCGTCCGCGCGCAATTTTACAGAGAGTTCAACTTTGTGCGAACGTCATTCTGCCAACAACTTCTGTCACCTTGACTGTGGTCGATACCAAGTCAGATTACCATTTAAGTGAGACCCTCTGATTCTGACAAACTCACACAATACGGCGCTGCATCACTTTAATAGTTTAGAAAAAAAACTCAAAAATCACATTGACCTTCGCAAGCAGTACACTGAATTTATAATTTGTTCGTGCCGCTAAAGTCATCGAATCCGACTTCTGAATGAAGCCAAACTGAAACAAGCGGAGCTTATAGCAGTGTTCGAATTAAGAAAGTGGTATTCCGATTCAATAGCTTTATTATCAAACATTCCTAGTGTTCAAAGAGAGTTTTGTTGTTGATCAAAACGTTGCGTATTATTTGGGATTCAAATGAAGATGTTTTCATGTACAGCGCAACAGTCCGTAATAGGGAATCCAGACAACAAGGAGATCAGTATTGGACTTGTTAATCCATTCATTGTTATTGCCAAGAATTTCATCAGTCGTTCGCAGATCTTCACAAAGAACAAACGTGTTTCGGCTCTTTCCAAAGCAAAAAATAGTGAATCAGTTTCCTCCTAAGGATAATCAGTCAAAGTTTAACTAGTTGACTCGGTAGCCGAACGGTCAGCGGCGTCGGTCAACGAATAGCGAGACACGAGTTCGAGCCCAGCCCAAATCCGGAAATTTTTCCTTTTTTTTCTTTTTTTATCTCCTCAAAGTGCTGTTATCAACAAATCAAAAAAGTAAATAAGCAAATCACGTGATGGATGGTGGAGAGCGCTCCGCTCTCCCATAACGGAAGTGGAAAAAGGCAAATATAGTGTTGCCGGTGCCGTGGCGAAAGCCGTTAAAAGGAGGAGGAGTTTGAAAACTCCTCCTATTCTCACAAAAAAGAGAATAAATAACGTTTTAACGGCTGATGAGGTCAATTACGAGGGGGGCAATAACAACTTTGCCTCTCTAGCGGCATCCGAATCGGAGGATGAGGATGAGAAAATAAACGACATCACCAGCAGCATACAAAGGCTGGAAGAGGAAGTGCTTGCTATTAAGCATCGGCAAATAGCACACAGGCAGAGGGAGCAATCGGTGGTATCGAGCTCCCAACAACAAATCCAGCAGCAGCAGAAACAACAACTGCAGCAAAAAAAACAGCAGCAGCAGAAACAACAGCAGCAGCAGACACAGCAACAGCTGCAAAAACAAAAGCTGAAACCACAGCAGCAGAAAAAAAAGCAACAGTAGCACCAACAACAACAACAACAACAGCAGCAGCAGCAGCAACAACAACAACAGCAGAAGAAGAAGGAGAAGGTACCTCCTATTAATACCTATAAATTAAAGGTGAGTGCAACCAAGGACCTGTGTAACAATTTTAACATTAAAAGATTGGGGAACGATCGTCATGCCATCCACTGTAATACAGTGGAGGGCTATGCGAAAGTGAAAGAGCTCCTGAAGGAAACGACGACGGAGCACTTCTCATTCACACCGAAGTGTGAAAAGCGGCAATCGATGCTGCTGAAGGGGTTGGAATCGTCTTCTGATCCTGAGGAAATCCTGGCACTGCTTAAAGAGAAGGAGTGCGAGGGACTCAAGTTTGTAGGGGTAAAGCCATTTACCACAGCTAGAGCCAGGCGGGAGAAACGGAGTCTGCCGTTCTTCCTGGTGCAGCTCAGTCCCGAAAGCCGTCTGGATAGTCTAAGGAGTATCAATGTCCTAGACTACCAGGTGGTTCACTGGGAAAAACTAAAACGAAGCGAAGGCGTTATACAATGCGTTCGCTGCCAGAGGTTCGGGCACGCCGCGTCGAACTGCCAAATGCAGCCTCGATGCGTGAAGTGCGCTAAGAACCACAGTTCCGAGGAGTGTGCTCTGGGTGTTGACGGAGCATCCGATAGGTCGCAGCTCTCGTGCGTGTTATGTGGGAACGTGGGACACACCGCAAACTATCGGGGTTGTCCTAAGTTCGCTGACATAAAGAAAGCAAAACTGGCTCGGCAGCAGAAGGTGGAGGTCAAACGTTCACCTGTGAGGTTTCAAACACCAACCGTAACGTCTCAAATTTCCTACGCCCAAATGGTGTCAGGTAGGGGGGCTACGGTACAACAAGCGACTGTTGCTGATCCGGCGTCAATGCCAAAAACAACGGAAGCTGCACCTAACATGTTGGCCATCTTGCTCGCAATCCAAGGGCAGATGGCTCAGCTGCAACAGCAGGTACAGGAACAGGCCAAGCGGGTGGACCAGATCTACGCGCTGCTGCCGGGCCTAACGCAACACATGTCGTAATGGGTACGCGCATGATGGAGCAAACTTTGAAGGTCCTTGCGGTGAATGTTAATTCACTGAATAGGATCGAACGAAGAGCCGCGATGTTTAAATTGCTACAAGACCAAACTCCTGATGTGCTTTTCGCTAGCGAAACCAAGCTAACCGATAATCACAAACTGGAGTACAATAATTATATTGTTAGAAGAAGAAATCGGCCCAGATCCAAACGTGGAGGCGGTGTCGTGATCTTTATTAAAGAAGGTATAAAATTTCACAGAGTGTACAAGGGCGTGTTGCGCAGGTTCCGGGTGTTGGAGGCAGTCGTCATTTACATCCCGCTCCGCAGTGGAAAGCGGCGGTACTTGGCCTCTGTTTATGCACCTGAGGCTTCACAATCCGCCCTATTTATTACAGAGCTTGACACGCTTTTTCGACTTCTGAGGCTGGAATCGGGGGAGAATTATTTTATAATCGGCGGGGATTTCAACGCTAGACATAGAGATTGGGGAAATAATTTGTCAAATACTAGAGGGAACCTACTACTCGATTGGTGGGGTCAGCACGATGTCATGTACAGACTCGGTCTTAAAGCGACGAATAACCCGTCGTTTCCCAGAGGCGGGTCTTATTTGGATCTACTGCTGTATGACGAACGTATACGACTGACAGGTACGAATTTACAAACGCTAAACTGTCTGCGCACATTTGTGTATGACAGCGACCATTGCGGTTTTAGCACCGAAATTACAGTTCCCAACGAAATTGCGGAATTGGAGGAGTATGTCCAAAGATATTCTTACAACTACAGTAGGACTCGATAGACACGCTTCTCCACAACCTTGAAAAGAGCACTCTGCTCAAACACGCTCCACCCACCGTCCAATAGGAATTTGTCAAACGAGCAGATCGACAAGTACCTAAAACAAATGGACGACACAATTAAACAAACTATGGACACTAAAATACCGCGGTATCAACGTGCGACTAACGAAGACCTGTTCCGCAATCCTACTATTGACGCACTGCACCGACAGAAAAGTAGACTTCTGACAAGACTCAAAAACTTGTACAGACAATTAACTGACCGACAAGACCCGGAGATTAGGACACTGAAGTCGTCGATTAAAAATATCCAAACGCTAATAAAGGAAAATTACAGAATTTCTGTAAGTTTGTATTGGAACAACAAGGTTCGGGCTGTAAACACCAGGAACCCGAATATGTTTCCGCAAATAAATAAACTATTTCGGAGAAAAAAATCAAAACGACTTTCAGTGTCTTAAAATAGCCCGGACAACAGACAACGAACGGTTACCGACAATAACAGGTATTGATCCAAATGAGGCCGCTGATGATGACGACTTCTTTGTGATCGAGGATCCACAGGAGAAAGTTGAGACCATAGGGGCGACTTTCCAGGAAGTATACAAGGCCATTGATATCATTGGCCCTAATTATGACCTGGACAATCGCGTCTTGGTGGACAACTGCTACATTCGAAATGAAATAGAGAATTGGCGATCCAACGGCTCTGGTTTCACCCGGTTTAGCGAGGAAAATATGGCAAATAATGTCATTACCAGAGAGGGTGACCTACCCCCGTTCATTTCGAAGGAAGAACTCCATGAGATCTTCGACACAATCAGGGCTAAGAAATCAGTGGGGACCGATGGTATTCCGAACATCGTGTTTCGACATCTTCCTCTAGAAGCGGTGGACATTTACACCATCCTGTTTAATAATGCAATGAATAATGCACATTATCCAGCGCATTGAAAAACGGCGGTGGTTCAACCTATTCCCAAAAAAGGGAAGGATATATCCAATCCGGCGAATCTCCGGTCGATAAGTCTCCTTCCGAATATCAGTAAGGTTTTTGAAAAAGTAATCAATAGAGCTCTGTCTAGGTAGGTTGAGGACAAACATATAGTTCCGGATAATCAATTAGGTTTTAAGGCGGGACATGATATCTCACATGCCGCGTCTAAACTGGTGTCCGATATTCAATGGAACAAAGGCAAGAAACAGTGCACTGGTGCCTGCCTTGTTGACTTGGAGAAGGCCTTCGACACCGTATGGTTAGAGGGTCTTTTCTATAAGCTGACTAGGCTGGGTATCAGTAAACCACTCTTGTACATTCTTTATAATACTCGTATGTTACACAACAGACAGTTCATCGTGAAGAATGGTGATGTGACTACTGTTGGAATATTTCAAATTAAAAATGGTCTTCAGCAAGGCGCGGTCAATTCGCCGATCCTATTCAACATTTTTACAAGCGACTTGATAGGTTCACTTCCCCATACTATTGCGTACGCAGACGATTTGATAGCGTACAGAACAGGTCCAAAAATCGAGGTCATTAATACTCTCTTGCAGCGTGACTTCGATAAGATAAGACGATTTTGCGATGACTGGAAGTTGAAAATCAACTTTCAGAAGTCGGAAATTATTCTCTTTAAGACGCCGTTGTCTGGAGCCTCTAGGGATACCAGAAAAAATTGGCAAA
Source organism: Volucella bombylans (assembly GCA_949129095.1). Classification (NCBI taxonomy): domain Eukaryota; kingdom Metazoa; phylum Arthropoda; class Insecta; order Diptera; family Syrphidae; genus Volucella; species Volucella bombylans. The sequence continues at coordinate 306,546,106 of OX422140.1, read as the reverse complement.
AGTTCTCTATCATTGGACAACACGGACAACCTCTTGCCTGTCGAAATGTAGTCAGATACCTTGGAATCTGGCTAGATCAGTTTCTGTATTTTGACAAAAATGTAGATGCTGCTCTGGCCAAAGCTAAAGTTGCTTTTGCCCTTACAAAGAGACTGTTTTATAGCAGCCAACTCGATGCGAGGGTAAAGGTAATCTGCTACAAGGCCCTTATCAGGCCCATGCAGGTATTTAGCTGTCCCGTGTGGTTCAATGTACGTGCAAGCTTAATGGAAAAGATTCGGGTGTTTGAGAGGGCTTGCCTTAGGGCTTGCCTTCGCTTGTACAGAACACCAGAGTCGGAGTACAAGAAATTTTATCCTAACGAGGTCCTTTACAACAGGGCGAACCTAATACGAGTGGACAACTTCGTAATTAAGCTGACTCGAAGGCACATTGCAAGAGCAATGACCTCGACGAATAACCTGATATCTGGGGCCTACTACCCCAATTACCTTTACCACGAGAGTGTGCGCTCTGACGGCTTCGTTCCACCGGAAGCATTCCTCTACCTAGATCAGAAAGGGTTGATCCAGGATAGATCAGCGGTGCCGTTAATCTTCCATGTCGCTCGGACAGCTGGGGACAGGCGACTCAACTACGACAGAGACGTCGCACACGGCAGTGTGGATCGCCTCAGGTTCAGTAGGGCGGTGGGGAATCGCGATAAGAGGGATGCCGTTCGTCAGCACCAGCATTTCTGGTGGTTGAATGATGGAGAAGATGTTTCGTCGTCGTTTCCGTCAATTACGGACCAGCCTCACTAATGAGGCAGAGTTGACCAATCTGTTTTCTCTGTAAACAGCGATGGCCGGCTTGCATAGGTTTAGGTTAGCATTTAAGAAACATATACATATATCAGTGTATGTGTGTTTATGTGTGTATTGTACATTTAGTTTAGGTAGGCTAAGGTTTATTTTAAGTTAGATACTAAGTTTTTATTAAAAATAAAAAATTATGTCCATATGCTAAGTTTTGTTAACAAATTTTTTTCTTAGCTTTAAGTATACAAAATAAATAGTTCTAAGAAAATGTAAATGAAGTCGAAAGACATAGTTATAAGAATTCAGATTAGCTTAGAGTGCCTGTGTGGGGCCAGTAAGTTAGTATAAGATTATTAAGTAATTGTAAGCTAGCATTTAAGCATTTTTTGTTAGTATGTAAGAGTTAGTGATTAAGAAAATAAAATGCATATAAAACTAAACTAACCAAGATTTTCATGAAGCAGCTGTGGCAAACAAAATTTTCTTGGGATCAGTCTCTGCCCGAAGAACACAGAAAAATGTGGACAGAATTTTGTAAGGAGTTAAGCCTTCTTCAGCACTTGCGAATGGCAAGGATGGTAATATCCACTCAAAAGGCAAGGACAAAAATTCTCAATTTACTCATCGCATAATATAAATTCTTGGCATCGACTTTGAGAATATTTTTTACTAAACTGACTTCTCAATCGTACCATTTTGGTTATCGGCGGAAGCCTCAACTTGGAAAACTTTTGTTGCCAATCGTATAGCTAGTATTTAGGAAATAACTACCTTGCAGCAATGGCGACACATCGACTAGCATTTTAATCCTGCTGATATATTATCTTGCGGAGAACGCCATCAGCGTTGATTGATTCAAACATGTGGTTTTTAGGCCCCCCTATCTTAAGACAAAAGCAAGATCAATGGACGTACTTAAGGCCGCAATCGAATATTGATGAAAGGATCTTAGAACGTTGGAAGTTTAAAATTGTTCTCGCCCCACAAAAGGAGTGCGACTTCATCGAAAACATCAAGTACCACAAGTCATACTTGCGGCTCCTTCGTGTTGTATATAGGAAATCGATTTAAAAACAATGCTTTAGAGAGATATTTATAAAAGAATGTGGTTCCTCTACTAGTTACTGCAGCTAAATTAAACAATGTCCTGGAAGAAGTTCCCCCAATAACAGCACGGAGAAATAGAAAATGCTCATGGAGAAATAGAAAACCAGTTTGCGTACACTTGCAGCGTTCCTGGATGCAGATGGATTGACTAGGTTGGGTGATAGAATAAGAAATTCAAATATTTCATTTAACGCCAAACATCCAATCTTTTTGCCCCCTTCACATGTTTTCACCACCATCACCATTCGATAACTTCACTACACACATGGTCACTTGGGTCCGTAAAATCTCTTAATTGTTGTTCGTAAACAATTTTGGCCAATAAATTGTAGGATACTAACTTAAAGAATTGTGTGCAAATGCATTATGTGCTCTCGTTGAGAGCTCAAACTTCTTGCACACCTTGTGCAAGATTTACCTTCGTCGCGCGTCCTTCCATCAAGACCCTTTTCAATAGTTAGTATTGATATTTGTGGCCCAGTCATGCTACACCATCGCAGGAGAGGATCAACAGCAACAAAGGCGTACATACATTTAGAGTGCGTTGAGAACCTTACAGCTGCTGCTTTTATTGCCGCACTTAGGCGTTTTACAAGCCGACGTGGATTATGCTCAACCATTTATAGAGACAATGGATTTAATTTTATTGGAGCAAGGTATGAGTTTCATGAACTTGATCAGCTATTTATGAAACGATATAATGTGCGCAAAAGATGGAATAGAGTGGAATACGATACCATCCTGATCTCCATACATGGGAAGTATCTGGGAGGCAGCAGTAAAGTCCGCGAAGTTCCACATGAAACGACTGTCGCATTTAATCTCCCCTATCTATGTCGTATTTACTACAGTTCTCACTCAAACAGATGCTATATTAAATTCGCGCCCCCAACACCCTTACCTAATGATCCTAACGATTACACCTTTTTAACTAACAGTCATTTTTTAATAGGTGGACCTCACCTCAGCAGACTTTTACGTTGGCAGAGAATGCAATGGGTTACGCAAATATTTTGGGCAAGATGGTCGTCGGAATATTTATAAAGCTTACAGAAGCTCACAAAATGGCACAGCACCGTGAAAACATAGCAGTCGACTCGTTGGTAGTTATTAAGGATGACAATGTTCCACCACTAAAAAGGAGGCTGCACTACATCCTGCTACGGTCGATGTGGTTCGAGTGGTCACAGTAAAAACTTCTTCAACCACTCTCAAAACAGCTGTTACGCAAATATGTTTGCTACCAATTGAAGTGTCCTCGCCTCTTCAAGGTGGGGAGCATGTTGAGTAAAGTTACACTACTCGTAATTATGCAGTATAAAACTTATCTCATATGAATCTAAGTGTAAGCTATTGTAATTGAAATGCCTTTTACCAATTACTAAACGGATACAAGTTTTCTTCGACATTCTGTCAAATGTAAAACTTTTTTTTTGTAAAAAAAAACTCTCGTTCGTCTTGGTTATCACGTCACATTCTAAATCTGATTTTTTAATCGCGCTTTTACAGAATATTGGTGTACTTATGCTATTATACAATGATTTAAAAATAGCGAATATTTCATATCTTTTAACTCTAAATATAAATCAAAATAATTTATAAAATATGTTTGCGGTTTCGTGAAAACTGGTAGAAAATGCTAAGCGTTTAACTCCATGCTCCTATAAAAAATCATTTTCTGCCAAATATATGGAAAACGTATATATTGATACAATGTAGAACTCTCCTGTGTCGATATTTGTACAGATATAATAACACCAGGCAAATCGAAATCTCAATATGAATTGAAAATAAAACCCGATTTCAAAGTCGTCGATTTCGGTAGCCAGAACGCTTTATATTATTTTGCTAACTGGATTCTTAAGTAATTCCGAAACCTACGTCAATACAAGTTGGAATTAAATTATGTACCAAGTATATTCTCCTTATTTCCGGACTTTAAAGAATATGACGATGGGTAGCTTGTAAGGCCTCCCGAAGACAAATTTATTTAAAATTTCAATAATATGTTTTTTTAGAAAAGAGTGGAAGGTAAGGTTACAATATTTTTCGATTTATTTACAATTATTACATCCTCCAACGCTCCTAACTCTAACTATTGTACTAAAATATATACTAGAATATAAAATGGTTAGCACTATAACTTCGAAGACGATACAGCATTCGCTATTAATGAGATATTATTCAACGTTTCTGAAAGAGAAGTCGTTGAAAAAGGTCTTTCATTTCAGTAATTGAAACATAAGCAAGAGGCTTAAATGTTGGTATATTTCAGATTTATTCTGACGTCTAAATAGAGGCTTTTACAAATCGATATCAGGTTTTGTAATTTAGAACTATAAAAAATTCCCTATTTTTTAATAAAACCACATGATATAGAATTTTAATTAAGAACCGAATCAGATTATTTCTACAAATTTCAAAATCCTTACGAGCAAAGCCCTACCCAATTCAGCAAACAAACGTAGGTATTCCTTCCACAAGTTATTACCTTAATAATTGCTCAATCTAAAGGAGGTCAAGCTATACGATTATAAAAGCCTTTTTGTAATTCATTGTTATTTTAGCATTTTTTCATTTCGCTTATGTATGAGTCACAACTTTTAATAGCAGCAATCTGCAAATCAATTTCTTTAATTTTTTTATCCCTAGATTTTTACTGCAATCATAAGTGTAAAAATTTGATTATATTCGAATTAATTAAATTGCAACGTAATTTCCTACAATTTTATATTTAAGAGCTCATTTAATAGTTGAATATAAATAAATATCCCACAATTCCCAATCCATACGTCATTAGATGCAGACATATCTTTGTTTGTATATGGATGTACAAGTATGTGTGAAAGCATAAATTTAACAATTCAGAAAAATGGATATGAATACAGATATCCATAAAAATATTTATTCAGTCGTGCAAATTTAATTGCCATTTTGTTTAAAACTCAAAAATAACGATAGCTATATCTAAAAGGATTCCGCTAGTAAAGTATTGAATGATTCAATTTATTGCTTGCATATACATATATGTGTTTCGCGTGTTAAGTACCCACTTTTATGTTTTATTTTTTTTTATTACTCTTTCCGATCAAAATTTTATTTTATAATATACGCGCGCCTAAGGGATTAGATACCCTTTTACTGTTGCTAGGGCTCGGGCGGAAAGGTAGAAAGGAGGAGAAAGGAAAATTGTTTTGTAGTGGTTTGAAACTCAGGTATGTTTGGTTTCGGTATTTGCTCTGAAGGGGTGGGAGTCCGAATAGGACGGAGAGTTTTTTTTCTTCAATTATTTGTGCTTGAAACTCTACAACAGCCAAATCTACGTGTCAGTGTTATGCCTTCACACGCAGAATTTTTCTGTCTGAGTTCCAATTACACAACTGAAAAACTTGAAAGACTTGTTCATGGGCAGGATTCGAACCTAGACCCCTCCGAGTGAGAAGCGATTGCTAGTACCACTATACCACGGCCACCCGTGAGATAGGGATTCATTAAATTGAGTTACACAAGTGATACTGGAAATATATTTATTTCAGATATCAAGTTTGTAAAAAAGTCGTGTAAATGTGTAAAATAAATCACAAATAGTCAGATCAAGCGATCTGTTTTCTTTTATACAAAGAAAAGACTTATTAAAATATTTATTTTATAAAAGATGAAGTTATTTTAATTTCTTCATGGACATTTCTTCATAAGCGTTTATATAACATCGCAGACAGAACTTTATACAAATAATATTTCTCTGTAGTTGGGGATCTCCCGTCGGGCATACTTACGTCGACCTAGATTTTTGTGATGAGTTGATATGTGATCCGTATACAATCATCATCCGCTCAGTCCATCAGTTCATAAATTTTTTTAGGCTTGGAAATTTTTAATTTGGCTCATCTCGGCCGGGTGAACGGAAATGTTGTCTGTCTTTGGCAAGGTTAAATAGTCCATTCTGCCTGACGGTGGTTTGTTTTTGGTGAGACTTCTGAACTTCAATCTTCCGATACCACCTCTCTAAGACCTCGACCGAGCGCGTCTGGTGTTCTTTCCTGTTTCTTCTGGGGAGCCTATGTTCCTCTCTACAATTCTGCTTGTACAGCTTGCTGGCATCTCTCGTTTTTTATCATGGGCCACGCTGTACATCAGATGCTCTTCCATGTTTGCCTGCCTGCATTCGTTACCAAACCAAGGGTTTCTTCTTTAGGGCGGGTTGAAACCCTGTACATCAGAGGCGGCATCTCTAAATACTCTTTGGCAGTGATGCCACGTTTAGATGCTGGCGTCATCGGGTTTATCCAGAGGTTAGGGAAACTAGATCGGAAAATGCCCTGGGAATCCGTGCAGTTGTACCCGTTCGTCGTTGTACTTCCTCACAATGGTTCGTTGGATATAGGCTTCTAAAGATACCCGCATAGGTACCTTGGCTAAAACAAGGTAGTGGTCCGAGCCGATATTAACTGCTCGGAACTTTGGAGGAGTGGCTTGAGTCGATTGCAGCATGATCAATTTGGTTGCGGCGAAATTCAATAATCCTGTTTCCGTTTCCGGAAGTGATCTTGTGTAGGCTGTACTACCACTATGGCGCCCACCTAATTACACAGGATACGTATTTTCAACGGCGGAGTCTGATAATAAAGGAGGGTGGAGCACCGCTGGTCTTATGCGAAAGAACATCAGAGTTACAACTGATGTACGAGTATATAGTATTTGATCAGCGACATTTTTGAACACCAATCTTCCAGTCAATATAAGGGATCTGTAGTAGGAGATGGGGGCGGATGAGCGTAAATTAAATTATCTTGTATCAAATACAATACTATAAGTATTAAGTTTAGCTCAGAGTAGCCGCAAATGGCCAGTAAGTTATAGTGAGATATTTTGAGTGAGTACTGTAAGCATAGGATAAGCTTACAATACTTAGCTTTAAGTAAAACAATTATTTTCTAACAAAATTGGGCTTAAAGAAGTTTATACGTTATTACGGGAAATTCAAAAATGGTATTTCTGCATTAAATAATTTACCGCTTACTACCCAAATTAATATTGTTGCAAACATTTTCGAAATACAGACACTTAAAGTTTACTAATTTTTATTTATTAGCGCATATCTAAATATTTATATGTAAATCAGAATAATAAAAAGTTGCAGTCGTCCAAGCCAAGTCAAAATAATTATCCTATGTTCAACAAATTATGTATGATGTGTTTATGTGCCTTCCATTTAAAACCATATATATTATATATTGTTACTCTTATTTATTTATTTATTTGAAAAGTAATTTACAAAAATAAATTTGTAAAATTACAGGGATTGAAAGCATCTCGGCAATAAAGGCTATATGATGCCGTTTTTTATAAACGGTTACTATTGTACAATAATGAGATATGTAATATGTTTATGACATTAAACAATGTCTTAAAATTACAAATTTTAAATATCGTTTAATTTATTATGTGCAGGGGCTGAAAATGTAACACATTGAACTGACTGAATAGACGAGAGGTTAAGTGCCTTTGCTAGTTGTCGGTCCACATCTATTGAGTTTTCTTAAACTTGTCTGTCTAGGGGGCATTCAACCATAATGTGTCACATGGAGAGCGAGTTTCCACAGTTACGACATTCTTCTGGAGGTTGGCGGGCATAGAAATGTCTACTGGAAAACATTGTATCACCTAGTCTAAAACGCCCTGGTAAAAGATCTACTGTACGAGAAACGTATAGGTTGGGGATGATAAGAGCTGGCAGTTTTTCCAGGAAATTAAAAGTTGGGCCTCTTCTCGCTCAAGGAAGATGCGTTTAGTAGGATCTAGTGAAACTGGCATTTCGACTACTAAAGGGTATTTTATAGCTTCCTTTGCGGATATATCTGCAGCTTCATTCCCCTTGATACCAACGTGGCTAGGTACCCACGCCAAGGAGATGTTATTATGGGAAATAAGGCAATTTCTGATGATTTCTAAAGAGGAGCACTTAGTGTTTCCATTTCTTAGTCCAGACAGGATACTCAAATTGTCGGTAAGAATTAAAGTACTCGTACGTCCATTCAAAGTTCATGCATAGGAAATATCTTTATGGATTGCAGTCAATTCTGCAATATAGCAATCGTTTGATAGGTGCAGTATTGCAATATTGTTAAGGGCGGAGATACAAGTTTTACGCTTAATTTTGATTTCCCGAAATTTTTCGCGTATTTCTTTATGAAATGGGTGGGTGCAATGAATTAGCACCTTACTAATTAAGTTAATTCCCCTTTTTATGGGATCCGGCTTCCACTCTAAGTGCTTCAATTGGCGTGGTTTTAAGGGCACCAGGAGCAGCTCTAAAGCAATCATTAATATCAGTATTGATACTTTTTAAGTTCTTTTTCTAGGACATGGGCTATCCGGAGAGCAGTTTCTAAGTGGGGTCTTTTTATTTTGGGACATATCATTTTTAGCAGATTGTTCCGTAATATCAGTTGATTAACTATATACTTGGTGTGTAGGTCCCATTTTAAGTTTTTACTAAAGATGACTCCTAGTATTTTGAGTTCTCTTTCTAATGGGATTGTAGAACCACGGAGCATGAGAGGAGACGGAGTGCAATTCCTTTTCCGACAGAGATGGAGTGCTTGAACTTTCGATTTTGGGATTATAGCTATTATATCTTGCGCCCAGTTGTGAATTGGGCTGCTTCTAAAATTTCCTTCGTCCGTATGGGATCACCAGATGCTACTGTATATATATTGACGGCGTAGATTCCTACAAAGTCAAAGTTGCATTCCTGTGAATTTATCTTAACAATTAGCGAGTCTATGTAGGCATTATAGATGACGACGGATAGAGGAGATTCTTGTTGGCTACTCCTCTTAGCCAACAACGTTGACGTTGAAGGTTCTTCCCGATAAGAAGGATTGAATAACTTTAAGGATAGCCTTCGGAACACTCCAGAGATGTAGTTGGTTAATAGCAAGATATGCTAGAACTCTGTCAAAAGCCTTTTGTAAGTCAGTTGACATGACTACGCTATGTTGCGATGTTGATAAATTGGATTTAATCTTATGCTCAAGGAAGTGTATGAGTGTGTGTGCTCCTCGGTTTGGCCTAAATGCATGTTGCTCGGGACTTAATTTTTTCTCTATTACAAACGTAATTCGTCTCGCAAGGATTTTCTCAAAAAATCTTGGAGAGAACTGGCAAAAGCGAAGTAGTACGGTACCCATTCTAGGCATGGCGGCTTTTGGAGTTTTTGGGAATGGGTCTTAGCTGCGCCTTTTCCCAATCATGTGGGAAGATGCCTGTGCTCAGGATGTTATTGTACAAAGTGCAGATTAACGGTTTTAAATCATCAGGGCAGCGTTTGATCATATTGTATGTGATCTTATCATTGCCTGGTGTTGTACCTTTCGTTGTCCTAAGTGAGATATCAAATTCAAATTTTGTAATTTTTTCTAACAGGTATTTTGATTCAGATTTCAGGGTTAGTAGGCTATCTATTTTAAAAGATGTTTTTTAAGAACGATCTGATCTGCATAATTGATATCAGTACTATGGTTTCCCCATATACCCGCAAAAGTATTGGCTAATAATTCGGGTTCGCTGTGCAGTGAATCATTGAAATACATACTCGTATAAGGAATCGCTTGGGGAGGATTTGAAGAACGAAGTGATCTAACTCTATGCCATAGTGTTCTGAAATCTAAAGTTGGGTCTATAGAGTAGGATCGTTTTGCAAGAATCGATGCCCTCCGAAGTATTGCGCAGTTTTTCCTGTCAGCTATGCAGTTTTGAACGGACGACCTCATGCGCGCCCTCATCCAAGCAACGTTCTTTTCCTTAACTAAATTTGCAATAGCTGAGGAGAACGAAATGGGATTAGGTTTCGGAGAATTTTGCTTCGAAGTAGGGATGGATTTTGCCGCTGATATCCTTATGATTTTCTTAATTTTAGAAGCTTCTTGGTTAGTGTTGGCCGAAACGGGGATGGAAGCTGTAAGGGACTGGGTAGTGAATTTGAAGAGATTCCAGTTTGCTTGGTTTTCCTTGAAACTTGCTGGTGATTGTTTCTTGCATTTTCTTTCGGATGTGCGTATTAGAATCGGAAAATGGTCTCTACTCCCATCTAACACCTCCCAATGAAGTAGCGGTGCAAAATCCTCGGATGCAAAAGTGACATCAATAGCTGTGAGGGTGTTTTTAGTGCTAAGATGTGTTGGGGAACCATCATTTAGACTGAAGACGCTCATTTGCAAAGGACTCAATTTTTGCCCGAGTTGAGTTGGTAGTGTTTGAACCCCATAGTGTGTTCGATTCGTTAGTATCTCCCATTATAATTTGGTGGCAATCGGTGCTTTGCAGAATATCCTCTAAAATACCTTCAGTTAAAAGAACTCTATGCTCTCTATATATATTTGTGCATTTTAAGGGTTTCCTTGTGGCAATTTAAATGGTTTGGTGTAATAACTTAGAAGAAGAAGTGATGTGTGCGCTTACGGGGATTTGGTTTTCAACCAGGAAACCTATGCCTGATTTGGAATAGTCAAAGTCTTTGTTGTGGGGGAAAGGTGAGTAGTTCTTAACATTAAAGTATTGTGATTGTTTTTTTGTGATGTGGGTTTCTTGTAGAGCTATTATATCTGGCTGGTATTTTGCTATTAATCTTCCGAGAATTGGTTTATTGTTGAGAAAGCCTTGTATATTCCATTGGAGGATTGCAATATCAATATCTATTGGGGCCATTATTGATGTGGGGTAGGGCTTGGTTGGGTATGGTTGTGCGATGTATGTACTCGTATATGCTGTTCTATTGGTGGAGGGAGAGTGGAGGGTTGAGGAGTGTTTGGTGTGCTGTTCTTAACATGTGTTTTTGCCAGAGTTGAAAGTTCAGCTCCAGCGAAGGCATTGTTCATTTACGAGTCTTTTATGTGTGGAGGTGCTGATACTTCCGAGGTGATTTCTCTTAAATTGTTGTGGTTTATTGAGGTGGGAGAAAGTGTTGTTGGAGTATTTACTGGATTTACTTATAATTGATTAGAAGAGAGCGAATGATTGTCAGAATTGTCATCTTTTTGTAGTGGAGGGTTTTTTTTGTTGCTTTTGAACATGTTGAACATTATTTTTGTTCGATTTGTTCTCTGTGGCTATGGTTGATGTTGGGGCTAGGGATGGTTTGACGTTTGAACAAGTGTTCTGTTTGGCGGGAGCGGAGTTACGGTGGAAATGGTGGAGGTGGAAGATGGGATTTTGTTTGTGGTAATTTGTATTTTGGTTCCCTTTTTATTTTGTTTTCTTATGATTTCAGAAAAAGTTTGGCTTACGCTATTGCGTTTTCTAGGAGCAGGCATTTGGTGGAGAAGGGGGTTATCGTTGTATATTTCCCATGCCTCGTGGACTGTACAACGATGATCAGCTTTGATTTTATTAACAGATTTGTAACGGAGGAAAGATGGACAAGCTGGATCGTATGATATATATGTTTCCTATTTACAATTTGTACAATACGTACGGGTACACTTGTCATGAGGTGGGGCTAGGCAACATTGTTTGCAGATAATTGCATTGGTACATCTGTTTTTAGTGTGTCCTAGCCTTTGACACAAGATGCAGCGCATGGGATTGGGTACAAACTCTTCCACCTTGCAGCTGACCCAACCAATTCTAATTTCACTGGGAGGGCGAATTTGATCAAAGGTTAAATTGCTGCGCCGGTGGGAACGAGACTATCACCTTCTCTTCTCATCATCTTTCGCACCTCAGTTACTTTAAATTTCTTCAGTTCTTCGAAGATTTCTTCTTCGGGAAAGTTTAATATATGTTTAGAATAAATTCTTCCCTAAACTGAATTTAGTTTTAAGTAATTGGTTACCTTTACATGTATAGAATCAACGAACTTGGCTTTCAAAAATTTGTCGGCTGTGGATAAATTAAGTAGGTACCTTAAGTAGGAGATCGCCGGATTTCATAGCTTTTACTTCCAAAATATCTTTTGATATATGCTCCAAGCCTTGGTTTATAGGAGGAAAGCGGTCGAGGGGATTCGCTTACCTTCTGCATTCCGGTTACAACGATAAAACGTGGAATGTTGCTGTAATTATTTACCGTTGGTAGTTGACTAAAAAAGTCTTCTGAATGTTTGCGTTTTGTTTTTTTCTTGTACCAGTTTAAATCAACCTCCGGTTCGAGGTCTTTAAACCGGTTTTGTTGAATTTTTGAAATATTTACGTCATAACGTAACACAGGTCTACAAAAAATGGGGTCATGGTTGTTGACAGAATCGGGCCATCACGTCAAGATTGTGAGATATTTGAGGTTATATACTCGAAAAATTGTTGACTACATTTGAGGTTATGTATATGCATAACTACGCAAACATTTTTTGCCGCTTTTTCTAGTCGCATTGTTTAATACTACCCTTACCCGTCAAAATAAGCTATTGAGCGGTCACCCATGATTTTTTCTTGGAAAGTTACGAACATTTAAAACTATGAAATATATCCCAGCGACGACGTCACGACCACTCACATTAACTCTTTGTGGCATAAATTTTTCTACTTGCTAATTTTTCTTGACACTCTGTATTTGTGAGCTTTGGGGTCGCTGAATATGAAGTCAGAAAATTAAAAATTTTATTTCCAACATGGCGGATTCAAAATGTCGCTTCATACATATATTGCAGAAAAACGATATTGGTCTCTAAAAACCTGTATTCGGGCGTCTTAGGAGTCAGTAAATATGAATACTCTCATCATGTAAGACAATATAATAATTTTTAGTATTTTTTTTCCAGATGTATCATTAATAATACCACTTTTACCTTTAATTTGCGTAAGTCCCCTCACCTCTCGTGATTCACGGCTATACGGGTACTTGATTAAGGTAAGTTCCCTTGCCTCTCACGATTCTGGGGTATTGCACATTTGTTTAAGTGGATATATCTATGTTTTTTTAGTTAAAAGATAAATTTAAAAATCGTTACAAATTGTTGATTTTGGGTGGTTATGTCCTTTTCGATTAAATTGGGCTGTGAGTTGTCTTCTGTACGAAATTTTTGAGTATGATTCGATTTTAAAAATGTGAATTAAATCTCTCAAATTGTATGGTTTGTAAATAGAGAATAAGAATTGACCTGTATTTAAATTGTATGAATGGCTTTTGAGTTATCGCATTGTAAATTTAGTAAATTACTTAGAGTTGTAATGTAAATTTGTATCCATGGTGGCTTAAGTCTCCCACCTTAAAGTCAACCTTATGACCATTGACATACAGACATAGCCGAAAGCCAATCCTGGCAAAAATTAGAGAGCGTTCGAGTTTCAAGCTGTGGATGGTATGCGTCATATCAGCTAATTTCTCGTACATGGACCACACAGTTAGACATAAGATTCCTAAAAGAACCATTTGGCAATACGAGCAAAACAATTAGCGCGCATTTAACACCTTCTTTTAAAATTTTAACTGGTCGCTATGTTTCCAGGTAACGCTATTGGATATTCTTGTAATACGCCAATCATTATCCTTTATGAAAAGACTCGACTTGCCTCTTCGCACAGGTCTGGTCAATTAATTCACCCCCAATACACTTCCCTTACATCAGAACGATTGTGGAATTCACTACCGCTAAATTTAAGAACTAATTTAGGTACAAGCACAACAAGGCTTAAAAAGGAATTACGTATCTATTTCTCTAAAAATCTGTAAATAAATTTTTCAACGCAATTAATACATAATTATTATGAATTTTAATCTGTACCTACATAAATTTATTTTTATTTTTTTTTGTTAAGTTTTAAGTTGGTACAACTACTTTGCTAGCTTTCATTGTTCTTAATTAGCTTTTCACTATCTTATAAGATATTGTATCTTAAAGTCTGTAAGCATTACAAATAAATAAATAAAAAATAACGACGGGGATGCCGCTTCTGATGTGATCACACTATTATCTTTGGAATGAGATCCATTATCCCTCATCGTATTAAGAGTATCAGACCAAAAGAAAAAGTACGGTACGACTCGAGCTGTAAAGAAGCTGTCAGCGTTAGAGAAATATTCTACAAGACCAACCCGATAAAGGAAAACCGAAAAAAAAATCAGACGATCCAGGAATGGCAGCAACGTCTTTCTTAAGCATGTGCAATTTAAATACGACCAAAAATTGAGGCAAAAAATACTACAGTGTCAAAATAGAAGTTACATTTTTCGGTCGTTCGTCAAAAATATTAGTAATTTTGCCTCATTCTCCATCCCAACGGTCATTCAAAATTAAATTTCAGACAAGGCTAATCTGCTTGCAGCACACTTTACAAACAGCCCTACTCTAACAGATTGTGATTTGTCACCTTTACACTTGAGAGCTTCAAATCTTCAAAGGGACAAATTCACATTTGCACTCTTGTAGCAAGAGTACTTAAAGATCTCAACATACATAAACCCGCTGATCCAGATGGTATAAATGCTCTTCGTCTGAAGAGGTAATCCTCTGTTACCATTATCACAGTTAGATAGTCTCTTAGAGAATATTTCCCATCCCTCTACGCCACCAAACCCAACTAGGAACTCATTTCTTAACTTCGACCTTAAAACTGGAGCTAAGTACCCTAATTTTATTAACTCCCATACGATAAACCCCACATTTCATCCCTCGTCCAACTCCATATCCAACCATTTATATCCATCCCCCTCCCCCACTGATCCTATTCTTGTCATGGTTTCCATCCAGTAGGAAGGCCTCCCTACCGACCCTTTCAGTTTCAGGAACCTTTATGTCAGGTAATATGAGATTTTTAGCATGTCCCCTCAGAAAATAGCGGACGGTCCTGCATTCGGCCACTAGGTTCACTCTAAATGAGTCTCACACCTAGCCAGCGTAGCCGAGTCGACCACGATAAATTATTTCGTCCATAGAGTGCCTTATTTGCCAACACTTAAACCATCCCGCCTCACACCTCCACCCCACAACATCCCTCTTACATTTTACTACCAGAATTTAAGGGGGTTCGCTCTAAATCCAATGTTGTCCTACGTCAATCGCATTCTCTTACCTTTGATATTTACGCCCTGACTGAAACCAATCTGATTGCCGACATAAAGAACCAGGAATGGTTCCACCCTACTTTTAATGTCTTTCGCGACGGCGGTCCTACCCACCCAAATGATGATTCCTCCTATCAAGGCGTCCTACTGGCGATCCATAACAACCTTAACTCTTCTGCCATTAATATTTCTTCATCCCCTAAAGTCGACTTTGTCGTAATAAAAATATCACTCCCCTTCAAGCGCCTTTACGTTATATGTTGCTACATCCTACCAGCTCAACCTATCGAATCTTACCAATTTGTTTTTGATGCGATCGACCATTTAATTGACCTGTCTGACTCTATTGACGATATCCTTATTTTCGGCGACTTTAATCTTCCTCAGCTACAGTGGACTCTATCAGATGATCAATCGTATTTCATAGCTTCAAATGAAAACTCAGCTAAGGAACGTCTCTTATTAGATAGCTTAACAGACTCAAGTTTATGCCAAGTCATTGGTATATGCAACTATATTTGGGCAGCCAGTTAGATCTTATTTTCACAAGAGATTCAATTAACCCCTCAGTCTCAATTTGTTCCCTATCTCTCTCAACAATCGATAACTACCACCCCCACCCTCTAATCTAATTCTAATCTAATCTACACCCTTCTAGTTTTTTCATAACTCTTCCACAACTCTCTCATCCTACGACTTTCATAAAGCAGACTCTCATACAATCAGTGACTATATGAGCAGATCCCCCCTAACTTTCACAGCCTAAGTATAAATGATGCCTTATCCATTTTTTATAAAGAAATATTTAATTCTTTTTCCTTTTACGTTCCGTTTTATCGCCTTAAAACATCATCTACTAGTCCTCCTTGGTATGATCGCAAGCTTCGTTTCTTACGACTATTCCAACTATCTTGGTGCTTATCTTCATTTCACCTAACTTTACGAGTCGCTTTACCAGCGCTACCTTAACAATGAGCAAGTCAACCTTAAAAACGACCCTAAGTCAATTTTCCAATCTGTTAACTACAAAAGAAAGTCCGATGATTACCCCCCTTCCCTCCCTTTCAACAACAAGTCATCAACCGACCCACTCACCATTGCCAACCAAATGGTAGCAAATGCTACCTTTTTTAAACAATCCTTCACCAACGACTCCTTTGTACCAGATCCATCCTATTTTAGTTACCTACTGAACTTATCCAATGGCCCACTTCTCTCTCACATCTTGCACCCGTCTTATATCGAATATAAATTACACCAACTTAATGACGTATTCACACCCGGCCCAAATGACCTCCATATTTCTTAAAAAAAGACCTTGATAGTTTTTCGATCTGGTGCCTCAAAAATCGTTTAGAACTTAATATCCCCAAATGCCGAACTATCAGCTTTTCACATAAGCGGAACCAATCTCCTCCCCGGCTCTACCTTCTCCACAAGCAACCGATCTCATCCGTTCAATCTCTTCGTGACCTCGGCATTTTGTGTGATAAGGAGGTCAACTTCCGTTTACATATGGATGGGATAATCCTTAAAGCTAACTCTGTACTAGGTTATATAAAACGATGGTCCAAAGAATTCACCAACCCACACGTGACCTGGTCCCTCTATATTACCTTTGTTTGCCCCCTCATGGAGTACGCCAATCATATCGTAAGCATTCAGCTTACTATACTAACGCCCGTAATCTACGTACGCTTCGTCTCTTCTATCTACCAACCCACCACACCTTTTATGGCGCGAACGAACCAATCTCCCGTTTGCTACGAACAATCAATTCAAACCCAAACGTCTTTGACTTCCACCGCACCACTCCCTGCCTCAAATCCGTTCTCCTTCACCACTCCAACCAACCTTAGTTTTAAGTTTAAGTTTAGTGTTAAGTTATAGCTTGTATTAAGCCGAACAAATGGAGGCTTTCGCCCCCACCAAATTTAAATTAAATCAATCATTTTAAGATGATAATCGTAAGGCGATGTGTACATTTATTCCGGTACTATTTTTTGAAATTTGTGTCCCTTCTATGTATAATAGGAAGCCTTTTTTTCATGATGTTATTGTTAACCCGATATACATAGAGCTCGTTGATCGATAGGTTCGGCATCCATATAAAAAAAATCTTGAAGATCTGAACTGTAAATGATCCGGAATAGCTCTACAAAATTTGAAATGCCAGGACTGCAGATGACACCGTTGACGTCATTCGTCAAACATTCACCTCAGACCTCTGAAAAAGTCAAAACAAGGCTCATAAATTGTTCAGCAAATATCAGTATTTCTAAAAGATATAATGGGTTCTCAAACTCATAGAAATACAGCACAATAAAACTATAGGGTCCGCCATCGAACGTTTTTTTTTTTCAACTAGTACTTATTTCGTGAATGGTAACACCAAGCTCATGTCTGATTTGACAGATAATTAGTTTTGTCCTTCCGCTGAACGAATATGGTTGTGTATACGCTTGAACAACGCTGGGAACGTGGGCCTGCGATCGACTTAGAGAAGACGCCGATTTTTCCAAAAAAATCATCTTTTCAGATGAAGCTCATTTTGATCTTGGCGGGTATGTAAACAAGCAAAATTTTCGCATTTGGGGCACAGAAAACCCGCACGCATACATTGCAAAGCCGATACACCCAAAACGAGTCACTGTTTGGTGCGGATTTTGGTCCAGAGTCATAATTGGGCCATTTTTCTTTTTTTTGGCCGTTACAGTCAATGGCGATCGTTATCGGGCCACGTTGAACGAATTTTTGTTCACAAAAATTGAAGAGGAGGATATTAGCAACATTTGGTTTCAACAGGACGGCGCTATGTGCCACACAGCCGAAGCTACACTCGATGTTTTGCGCCCTGTTTTTGAAAATCGCATTATCAGCCGCAGAGCTGATGTCGTTTGGCCACCTCGTAGCTGCGATTTGACACCGTTGGACTATTATTTGTGGGGTGCCGTAAAAGATAAGTGTTACGCCGACAAGCCAGATACAATTTACGCTTAAAAGGACAATATTCGTGAAGCCATTGATGAAATACAGCTGCACACAATCGATAATGTGCTTAAAAATTGGACCGATCGTGTAGGCTACTGCATGGCCAGCCGAGGCAGCCATTTGAATGAAATTATTTTCCATTATTAACCGGTAGGATTGTACTTTCAAATAAAAGAATAAATTTGAGAAAATTTATTGGCGGACCCTATATAATTCTAAAGAGAAAATCTCTTCAGAAGTACCAGACCAAATTTTCCACTTTTTAACTTTCATTAAAATCTACAGCACAATGAATTCGGCAGCACAAGGTTAATGTCTTGAAGAGCATTTTCAAATTCGTTGTGTGTTTTTTCATTATGCCTGCAATTCAATTTCTATTTTCACAAAAATTTATAAATTTAGCTTTCAGTGAAATCTTAGTTGTACCTATAGCTTTGGCAAATATAACAAAACTAAGAGGCGGGAAAAAAATCCGCGAGAACCCTCAAGTTGGAAAACGTTAAAGTGAATGCAACACATATTGTAGTGCGGTGTAATATCCACCCTAACTATGGTTGAAAAAAAGTTTTCTCATTAAAAGTAAAATTCAAGTACGAGATTAGAAACCAACGAACAATGCACATACTTATTATTTGGTTTCCTCATTGTTACCATCCACTACAGGGAGCTGTTGAGGTCCTTTATTTTGCAGGCGCACAATATGCAAACATTCGGCTTCGTGATCCGCCAACTCCAGGAGCGGCGCATTCTCGTACAGCACCGGGTACCTCTGTTCTGTAGGATAGACGTGTGCTTGTTTCGGGGCGTTCTAGGGTGGAAAATCAAACAATAATTCCTCGTGCGCTCATTGTTTCCCTGCATGCGCATTCGAAAAGTGTTACGGGCGGATAGTATTGCGAACGGATATTATTATGGCATGGATATGGTTATTATGAATTCTTTACTTTAATAGTGGCACTAATGTGTGCATTCGAAAATTGTGTTTCGTAGTAATAGAGGAGGGAAACATTCAAGACCAAATTGTGAATTGGAACACTTGAGGTATTCTATTGTAATGCAAGTGCATAATTCTAGTTTTTTATCGGAACAATGTTTCGATGTGTGGAAAAAGTGGTTTCTTCGTGCATAAAAGTTGAGATTATGGTTCGTAACTGTATTTTTTCTATCTGGAATCGTAATACATAATGGCTGGAAACTAGGGCGAAGCTTGAAAATATAAAAATCTCTCAATATTAAAAAGGTCACAAGTAGCCTTCGTTTGCAATAAAACTGATGTATCTGGTACAGTTAAAAGAGGTTCGTTTTGGTTTAAACAATTAATTTAAACATCAGACAAAGTAATAAAAAGTAGGAATATGCGATTATCTGGGTTGATCTTTGGGGAATAAAAATCTAAATTTACACTTAAATTCTAACTTTAATAAAAGTCTTTTATGGAAAATTTCGAAGCATTTTTATTTCAGCATCAAGTACACTCTGTATTTGTCATTGCTTTCGAGGGTCTTTTCGAAGTAGAGTAGGACACTTTTGAATAATCTAGGCATAGTGTTAGTTTCATATTAATCCCGATAGACATTTTTTTTTTTTATCCAAATTAAAATATGGGTGCGTAGTAGACCAATCACATCTCAGAAATCAGAACCATATGTCTTTGAAGATACATGTCTTGGGTGTCCGGTCTCCGTATTTGGAAGTTTGACTTTTTTCCCAATATCAGCATTCAGGAACGTTTTCGTCAATAGCGATTACATCTTGGGCGTGAGGTCATTCAATCTCGAGTTCAGTTTGCATGCCAATAATCAACTGAATAAACAGATTACAGCACTTCAGGATGGGTTTGAATTGATAAGCTCTTTTCAATTTTATTAATTTATTCTGATTTCTTAACTAGACTTGCTTTTTTAACATGTTTTTTCCTTTGGACCAATAAACGATATGTGTAGTTCAATAGTTTCATGTTTCTAACGAATTGCATAAGGAAATATATTAATTTAAGCTCGCCGTTTCGCACTAAATCCATACGAGTACATACGTGTATATACATAGTCAGGATCACCTTGAATTAATATCCATCTTCTTGTTACCAAAATACAATGTTATAAGTACGAGTATCAGCCTTAATTCAAACACCAAACGCAGGGGTTGGGGAAATAACATATCAAACACCATAGGAAACTTATTACTCAATAAGTGGAATCAGTGCAGTCTTATGTATTTTCTCGGAATGAAGCTAAAAATATAATAATACGTTAACTGGTTCTACTGTTATTCGGTACATATGTATATGTACACTTTTGACAGTTGAAGTAGAAGATGTCTAGAAGAAATCTTCTATAATAGTTTCTAAAGTGGCGGTTGATCGCAATATATTAAATTCCAAAAAGTTGTCGTTTGATTATTTAAAAGTCGTGGTTATCATTCTATTGGTATTAATTCTTAATCCTCGAACTATTTTCCCCGTAATTTGCTAAACGAAGTGTTCTTTGTAAATTGTTGTTGTAACGCTAGCTTGTGATTGTCAAATATGCAGTCTGACTTAAAAAGTGCTCGGGAAACAAGGCTAACGTCGAGAAATAAGCCAATAAATTCCCCATCAGCAACATCAAAAGACAACAATTCTGCCTGGCAAACAGAGCTACGTTCAACTAACAAGCCTATCGGCTCATCATTACCAAGCAATGCAAAATCTTTAGAATTGGAGCTCTGTTTGATAAAGCAAATTGAAGAAAGTCAAACCGAGTTTATAAAACAGCTTGAAGAAAATAATGCACAGCTGAAATTGACGATCATGGAGACTCAAAAACAACTAGATTGCTTTAACCAACAGCTCAAATCTACGATCCTTGAGATTCATAACAATCTGCTTAAAACGTTGGAAAAGGCTGTCACTGACTTTAATAATCGCTTTGAGGATGTAAACCGATCCGTTGCAGCCCTCACAGTACGCATCGAAGTACTCGAACAGACATCAGAGTCTATTTATTGTAACCAGCAACAAAGTGATGTTCGTTCTCTACAAGGGAAAATTGATGATTTGGAACGCGAAAAGTTGTCTACTGATGCTATTATGCATGGTGTTCCAGTAAACGAAAACGAAGATCTCGTTCATGTTTTCACTGCATTGTGTACCTCGGTCGATTGCACACCAACACCAGTGCCAAAGGAAATTTTTCGCACTAAAGCCAAAACCAATTCAGATTGCCCAGCAATTATAATAAAATTTTCTTCAACAGCTGATAAAATTAAATTTCTGAAATCCATAAACTGTGCATACAAGAAAACAAAAAAGTCGCTTTGTTTACATAATGTTGGCATGCAATCTGACGTGTCAATCTACCTCAATGAAAGTCTTTTCTATCGGAAAGCATTCCAATTAAAACATCAAAAGCAGCTGACATCTGTATTCACCCGAGGTGGGCGTATTTATGTGCGTGTGAAACCAAACGAAAAAGCTTTTTTGGTAAATTCTATACATAACTTGGATTTTTTGCCGCCATCGAATAATATGATTAATATCAACTTCACTTGTAAGCTACAATTTCAGTATTCCTTTCTATATGTCACTATTCACTTTTCACTATTTATTGAGAGGGCAATTTTCCGTTGGTACCATTAATGGGTGATATCGGCGGAAATCTATCCGTAGGCAATGGCTCAAATGATAACCTGCGCGTTCTTCTTAAAATCTTTTGTGAACAGCAAGAAGGCCTTAGGGTATGCCACATTAATGCACAAAGTTTATCGGGGAAAATTGACGAATATAGATATCTGTTTGTTGGTTCCTGCGTTGATGTTGTGTGTGTATCTGAGACGTGGTTTGATCCGAGGGTAAGTGACGAGCCATACTCTATGTGCGGTTATAAGATCTTTCGCGCTGACAGGAAAATTAGAATCGGTGGTGGCGTTGCTATTTATGTTCGTGATAGTTTAACTGTAAATCCTCTGTTTGAGTCAAAAAGGAAATGCCTGTTTGGTGTCGTTTATAGACCCTACAATAATATTGACCTGTCACCCCTCTTTGACTTATTAGAAAATTATTCGTCGTTATACTTGCGAACTATTGTGTGTGGTGATTTTAATTATAATATACTTGAATATATGAGATCGTCACTTTTTATTGATTCCATTAAAATGCTTGGTCTTGATGTTGTAAATTCGACTATTCCAACGCACTTTACTGGTTCCAACAGCACACTCTTGGACATCTTTATTACTAGTGAGTGTCAAGAAGTGTTCTTTACCCAGGTTTCCGCACCTGTTTTTTCTAAACATGTCCTCATCTTTGCCACTTTTAATTTAGTCACCAGTAACAAACAATCGATTTATACATTCAGGGACTTTAAAAATCTAAATGTGGAGCAACTTGAACAAGACCTTATTTGCCTTGATTGGCATAACGTATTTTTTGAAACATCGGTCGATGCCCAAGTTGAATTTCTCCATCACGTAGTTTTACAGCTCTTCGATAAGCATGTTTCTCTAAAAAGGAAAGCTGTCAAATATAATAACATCAAGTGGTTTACCTCTGAAATTGTTGAGCTAAGAAACAAGCGTGATGCTGAATTCAAAAAATGGAAACGATTTCGAATTCCCGAATACTATGACAGCTATCGGTTGTTACGTAACATAGTTAACTCGAAGATTAAAGAAGGCAAACGTCGCTGTTATGCTAAGCACTTCGATCATAAACTTCCAACCAAAACACTTTGGACAAACTTACGTGAATTAGGTGTAGGTAGTAACTTGAAGTCCATGGTAGACCAGGTCGATCCTAACGAACTAAACAAAGAATTCGCTAAAGTTCAATCGAAATTGCGCCCGAATGGAAACAATATTCAAACGCCACACGCTGGCTTATTCGAATTTGGCCGAGTAGAACAAATCGACGTTGCTAGAGCTGTGCTAAAAATTAAATCTAGCGCTGTTGGTATCGATAACATCCACCCAACTTTTATTGAATTAATATTACCCTATATACTTCCAGCTTTAACATATATTTTCAATAATATAGTAACAAGATCCACTTTTCCGTGTGCTTGGAAGAAAGCTAAGATTATACCAATCCCAAAAAGGAAAGCAGTAGGCAACTCGTCAACTGAATATAGACCTATCGCTATACTTCCATATTTGTCAAAAGTATTTGAAAAAGTAATACACCATGAAATATCAAGTTTTCTTCAACAAGAACAAGTTATTTGCGCCTACCAGTCTGGATTTCGGAAACACCACAGCTCCACATCAGCGCTTCTAAAAGTATCCGACGACATAAGAGTTGCAATAGACAAAAAACAAATCACCCTTATCGCTCTCCTAGATTTTTCTAAGGCCTTTGACACCGTTGATTATGAACTACTTGTATCAAAATTGATGAACTTCTATAATTTCTCTGCATCAGCCGCTAATCTCATACGGTCCTATCTGGTTGAAAGAAAACAAGCAGTTCATGTAAGCAATGCTGTGTCAGATTACATTGCAATTTCAGTTGGTGTTCCACAAGGATCCATTTTGATTCCCCTAATTTTCGTAATTTTTATTAACGACCTTCCTAAAAGCATTAAAAGTTCTAATTTTCACATGTTTGCTGACGATATCCAGCTCTATTTAAGCTTTGAGAATGATCTTATTGATCATGCTGCTTTGAAATTTAATGATGACCTAAAACGTATCCATTGCTTGGCAGATGAAAACCTTCTGCAGCTTAACCCAAGAAAAACGAAGTGTCTTCTCATAAATAGAAACCCCTTATCTTTTATCAACGTTCCTTCAGTATACCTTGGTAATGAACCTATCGAATTTGTAAAGAAAGCCAAAAATCTTGGTATTTGGTTCAATACAAAATTAACCTGGGACCACGTTTGCTCAGTTGTGGGAAAAATATACGGATCTCTTAGAAATCTCTCCCAAACTCAAAGCTGCACACCAATAAATACGAAGCTTATGTTGGTCAAGGCCGTGCTCATTCCTCTGATAACATATGGCTGCGAAGTTTTTTGTTGCACCGGCGCCTTTGCCGGACGTAAGCTCAACATTGCGTTTAACAATGTTGTGCGATACGTATACGGCCTAAATCGTTTTGCTCATGTGTCGGCTTATACCAAAAATATTCTTGGTTGCACACTTAACCGATATTTTGACTACTGCACAATCAAATATCTACACAGGATTATAATCAACCAACAGCTTCAATACTTATATGATAAACTAAGGTTTTCGCATTCAAGTAGATCTTTAAGTTTAATTGTACCTCGTGTTGCTTATCAAGTTACCGAACGACAGTTTTTCGTTCACGCCATTCGCCTTTGGAATTCACTCCCCCTTAATATAAGACGACTCTATAATACAAATAGCTTTAGTGAAACTCTCTTTCGACATATAGCAGACAACTAGCAGGAATACTGAACGTAAATTTCACACCATACAAATATTTTATTTTAATTGTTCAAAAAAGATTATAATTTTTTTTTCTCTCTCTTTGTACTCAAATTTACTTCAATCAGATGTTAATATTTTTAAAGTTTACCTTATTGAGAAAGGATTATAATTTTAGTTTAATCTTAAATCACTTATTAATTGTATCACATTTATAGCTTAAAGATCTGAATGGTCTATTATAAATGTCGTTGTTGTACTGTAATAAAAATACTGAAATACTGAAATATATGCAACTGACCCCGGCAAACGCGAATATATCATAAACTGTCTTCTTACATTCTATTTGCTTTCATGATCAGTCCCAGAATAAGGGTTCCCTGAAAAATTACCGACCTTACTCAAAGATATCCCTGCAATTTTTGAAGGGAACGTTTGACATTTCTCCAAAATATTGATATGAGCATTCTCCTGAAATCGCTCTAAGCACCCTACAACAAGAATCTGTCGAGAAGTTTGACAGGTACTTCAAACAATTGGACGAGACCATAACAAGAATGATGACGGTTTTAATATACTGACAACGAAAAAATATTTCGCAACGCAAGAATTGACGACCAATACAAAAGTGGACCGCTTTCGAGACTAAACACTTTGAATATATGGTTTACTGGCACATATAACGCGGAGATCGTAACACTGTAATCGATAATCAAAAACTTCAAAACAATAATGAAGGAAAATTACAGTTTTGGAATAACAAAACTCGAACGGAAAATGCAAAAGATCGTAATGACCTTGCCAGTCTAAAGATCACCTGAACGACTGACAGTGAATACATACTGCTGACAGTAGGTAAAGGAATGATTCTTCCGGACTAAGGCCTCAGCTGACATGCCTCTCCAGATAGCACGGTGTTTTTCCGGATGACGCCAGTTCCGCACACGAACTTGACTTTGGCCCTTTTCGTCTCGTGTGCACCACCTAAAATGAAGTCGTCTGCTACTGCGTTGTCACTCTGGGTTTGAGCCAAAAACTTTCCCGTCTGTAACACTGGTATCCATCTAGCTCGTCTTATATGAACTTGTTTGGCAAGGTCGACATCGCTGTACAGCTCGTGTCCAAGCTTCCGCTTCATAGAGCAATGATTAGGAATTCGATATGTTTACGCTTTGCTCTACACGGCGATGCCCTGCTTCTTTTTGTTGGCAGCATATACTTTGTTTTTTTGTACATTGACCGCTATAACCATTGCAGCTTCTGCTTCAATTGGTAAGACTCAACAATAATCGACATTAAGAAACATACGCTAATGTTAATGCTAATGGCCCAACTGTTGCAGCAATGACAGTTTTCATTCTGTTTAGCACTCACGTGGGCGCGACCTCTGTAGCGAGCACATGTGCCTTACTTGTCTGAGTGCATTCTTTAAAATTACAAAAAGTTTTGTCAGTGTTAATTAAGGGCTATATATGCCCAATTAAAAACCAACTAGATATTTCTAAAGACAGATACTCTAAAAAGAAAAAAACAGTGGAAAAAAAAAGAACAAAATCAATAATCTCAGTACCCCAGAACTTCTTCTGGGGGACACGTTAAATAAAAATAACCCCACCTTGTGTTATTTATCCACTACAAAGGCCACGGTCGACAACCAAAGTGATAAACTAAGTGACGATCCCACAGGGACAAATATGGACGCTAACAATGAACATTTAAGAAAAAGTGATTGGAATATTGTCATATCCAATCTTAAAACAGCAGCAAATAATTTTGCTAATAAAAAAAGAAGACGAAATGATGCAGATGACGCTGAGTCATCACCAGCTGTCCTATCAAATTTGGCAAATAATCAATTCACACCAATATCGGACCTAACCAATCCATCAATGAGTCTGCCTCATAGCAAAAAAACCCAAAAAAAGTGCGAACTCAAACGGAGCAACAATCCAAAACAACAACTCAGGGTGTAGTACTCTTGGAGAGGAGGACAGCAACATTACGACTGGCTTTGTCACCGATGACAAAAAGATAAGCAACAAATCGTTTTGTACCCCTATTTTTATTTTCGGCGCAAATTTTAGTTTGATAACCGACTTAATTAATCTTGCCGCTCATGAATGCAATGCTGAGAACTTAAGACACAAATTTGTAAACTTAGGATACCGAAAAACAAAAGTCTATGTAGACAATACTAGCGTTCATAAGCTTGTTATACAAAAGATCCGTGCAACAGGTATAGGTGCTTTTTCTTTTTCACCAAGAGAAACGAAAAGAGCGACAATTCTATTGAAAGGAATCGACGGCGATACCGAAATAAGCTTAATTCAAAAGGCATTAGAAGAAGCTGCTCCTAATGTCAAAATCAATAAAATCACTCAATTTGTCACCGCTAAAACTAAAGAGCAAGGTGTAAAGCCAAACATTTTTGTATTTAAATTAGATGTAGGGGAAAGCACTAAAGACTTAACTAGCATAAAATATCTTCTTCACCAGAAAATTTATTGGGAGAGGAAACACAATAATGTGGTTATTCGTTGTTATCGCTGTCAAAGGTTTGGGCACACAGGGGAATGTTGTTCCTATCGCAGCCGATGTGTTTTGTGTAGTGAGTTCCATGACTCTGAGATATGCATTAATTCATTTAAAGCATTAAAAGAACAAAACCAACAAGTTCCCATTACAAAATGTGCAAATTGCAATTTGGAGGGCCACGCAGCAAGCTTTTCCAGCTGTGAATACTACAAGCGGTACAAAGGAAAGAAAATAGAACTACACAGTAGCCTTTCCAGAATGATTCTTCCAGTAAGTACAATTATTTCCAATACTGAAATTGATGATCTTGTTCAAGAGGTAAGCAACAAAATAAACTCAAATGTAGAAAACCATTCCGTTACTAAAATCAGTAAAAACTTAAAATACAAAAACATTTCACTTTTGACTAAAAGCCTTATGAAAATTCAAAGCATTTGGCTTAGAAAACTTAAAGGAATTTTCCGTAGACATTGAAACAGGTCTAACACGGAATATAAAGAGTTGCACTCTAGGATACAGTGTCTTAATAAAATAATAGCTACAAGAGTTAAAATAGACATGGATAATGATTTTAGGTCACGTTTAAGAAAAATATGGCCTTCTCCCCAAGCTTTTAAGGAAATCGACAGAATAACGGGCAGAAAGTATTTTGGTACGAATATAGTCAAGGATACCTTGATTTTTAATGGAGAAGAACTGTCAGATAATGAAGATAAATTAATTGCACTTAAGACTGTGTATTCCGACCTGTACTCAGAAAAAATACCACAGTTTGACACAAACTTAACAAACCATGTTAATCTCAGAGTCAACGAGTTTAAGAGCAGGCATGCAAATACACACTTAACCAATTTTCTTATATCTAACACCACCTCAGATAACTTACCTCCACCTTTTACGTCTCCAGAGAAAATTAATGCTCATAGAATGAGCATAAACAACAAAAAATCGTACAGTGTAGATAAGATTTCAAACTATGTTTGGCGGAAATGTCCTCTTACCCTTGATGTAGCCCTTTCGTGCATTTTCAACCAATGCATAAATAATGGGTACTTTCCCTCAACGTGGAAAAAATCGAAGCTTATTCCTATAGCAAAGAAGAAAATTGGAAAAGAAATCAAAGATTTTCGCCCTATATCATTGTTATCTAACGTTGGAAAGCTTTTTGAAAGAGTTTTGGCTAATCACCTAGACAGTTTCTGTGAATAAAAAGATATTGTACCAAATAACCAATTCGGTTTCAGGAAAAATCATTCAACCGAGCACTCATTGCTAGTGCTAAACGATCGAATCATTCAAAACCTTAGGAATAAAAAGTGCTCTGTTGTTCTTGACTTAGATCTGCAGGCCGCTTTTGATTCCATTTGGCACAACAGACATATCTTCAAACTGATAACGCTGGATTTTTCCGAAGTGTTCATTCGGATGATCATCAGCTTTTTGAACTCTAGTAATCTCTATTGCTTCTGAATAGTCTGAAAAGTTTCCAGTACTTATGGGGGTGGCTCAGGGATCATTACTTGGTCCAAAACTCTTCAACATACTCGTATATCTTTATGATTTCCCTTTAAATAGCCAGGTAGATGAGACTGAAGCCTTTTTATATGCGCACAATACTAAGATATTAGCAAGAGCAATAAAACCCCACGATGCACTTAACAAATTGAAAGAATGTGTGCCCTCATTAACATCTTATTTCAACTCTTGGAGATTAGTATTAAACGCAGGAAAGAGTAGTATTACATGTTTCAGAAACGTTTATGGAAAAGGGCACCGTAAAGCAGTCAAGGAGACTAAAACACTGTTACTAGAAATCGATAATGTACCGATCCCACTGAAGACGGAACTAAAATATCTTGGTATATACTACCAAAACAAATTCAAATTTAATAATCATGCCAGGACAGTGCTGAATAAAGCCAAAGTGGCTTCTGGTCTGCTTAAACAACTTTTATCATCGAGTTCTATTTCAAAGGAAATCAAACTGTTTATGTACAAAACACTTATAAGACCCATAATTACATATGGATTTGGCTGTTGGTTTAGTGTTTCACCAACAGCCACAAATGAGTTAGAAAACTTCGAGCGAAAAATGCTAAGATTTTGTTGTGGAAAGTTCAGAAAACCAAATAAACAATGGTATTGAAATGCAACAATATATAGAGAAAATAATATTGAACTTCTTTGCGTATATATGGTTAAATATTGAAAAACAAATTACAATCTACCTCCAATCACCCCAACCCAATTATAAAAAATATATGGGACAGAAAAATCAACGAAAGTGTGCTAGATAACAATTTTTACCTTTCCCCTATTAATATATTGAATTTAAGATCACAATCATTATTTGAACCAACGTCCAACTCCAACTTAAAACTTCCATTTTATGAAAAAGCCAATTTAGCTGTTCTCAGAGGATAACGATTTCAAACTATCTAGTTTAATTAATTTAAACCAAAAGTTAACCAAGTGTATGCCATATCTCAGCTCATTATGATATCTCAGCTTATTCATAATAATACATACTTCTTGTTATTATACAAACATAATTATATATCTAACTAAGTGGACATGATTATTACATGCTGATGCTTATTCAATTATTATTGTACTCGTATCTTATCTTAAATAAGATTTAACTTTTTATTTATTTAGTTTGTAAGTAAGTAGTTTTAGTCATAAATTTAATTTTGGCCCCTAGAGCCATAAAGCGAACATGTGTCGGGAGCAAACACATGCAAAAATAAAGAATTAATAGAAAATTAGTTAAAATAAATTTCGTTATAAACATTTATTGTATATAAAAACTTAGTTTAACCAGATATAACTACTCGTATTGAAGTCGGTTACCATAAATTAAAAAAAAATGTATTCATAAATTATCAAGTGTATTAATATCTCAATAAAAACAAAATGAAAATGAATGAATGATTCTGTTTAGCATTGAATTAAATAGGTTTTGGGTTACTTCTGTTAGAAGTAGACCACGCTCATTTACAATGACATTCCAGCTGTCAGCTCTTTGGATAAGGCCAATCTGCTTGCTGCACACTTTGCTGCACGGCAGCGTGTGCTAAGCTCATTAAATTCCGATATCAACAGCATAACCAATTGGGGAACTATCAACAGAGTGGAATTTAATGCTTCCAAAACACAATACTGTCTGCTGTCTTTAAAGCGAAATTTAAACACCCAGCCATTATCTATGGCACTTGCATCGTCGAAACCGAAAATCTTTCCATTCTCGGTATGTGTGTCAATGACAACTTACGTTGGAATGACCACATATTTGATATCGCCAAAAGTGCTGCGAAATGTCTAGGTTTCCTCAAGCGATGTAAGAAATATTTTACCCCCTCTGATCTGGCCTCAATATATAAGGCATTCATCCGC
The DNA here is from genome assembly GCA_949129095.1 of Volucella bombylans. Taxonomy (NCBI): domain Eukaryota; kingdom Metazoa; phylum Arthropoda; class Insecta; order Diptera; family Syrphidae; genus Volucella; species Volucella bombylans. The sequence continues at coordinate 306,515,909 of OX422140.1, read as the reverse complement.
CCAAAATTGGAGTACAATGCGCACATATGGTCAGGTGCTCCTAAAACATCTCTGCACCTGCTAGATAGGTTTCAAAACCGTGCGATAAAACTTATTGATGATACTAATACCAGTCAATCAATTGACACGCTCGAACACCGACGTAATGTCTCCTGTCTCACTTTGTTTTATCGCTATTTCTACCACCAGTGCTCCACTGAAATCGCCAGTAGCATTCCGCCCATTCAAACTTTCAACCGTAACACCCGTCTCGCTATGAATGCTCATCAGTATACCCTCAAGCCCATTTTCGGGCGTACTCTAAAATATCGTGATTCGTTCCTAAGCCGTACAACTCGCTTATGGAATGCCCTGCCCATCTCTGTATTTGCTGGTCTTGCAAACATTTAAAAGCAATGTACATCGGTACCTCTCTTTTCTTCCTCCCTAAATTTCATTTGCCCGCGCTGTGAACAATCACATTAAGGGTACACAAACCATGAGCGCGCGCACATTATAAAAAAAAAAAAAAAATTTAAATTGAGGAAATTATGACATCTTACGGCCAGTCAGTCATTCGCAACAGAATTGAACAATTTCGCACACTATTTACTCTTTTGGAATCCGAGCCTCTGAGTAAGATACTGATTCATCGATTCGTAATCGTGAGCAAAAAATGGTCTGCGATCATCAACTTTATGGAAGATTTTGCGCACGGATCTTGGTTTATATTCAATAGCAGCTAGAATTGAAGCCATGTGATCATTGTAAATGTCACCGTCAATAGTACCCTATAGTGAGCTATGATATAAATAACGATATTTTGTCTGCAGGACATTCGAATTCAATAGGATGGCGTCACATTCCTTTCTGCTGGTGAAACCATAGAGTTATTGAAAGAAGTATGAGATGATAAATTTATCTCCAGAAATTGATATGTGGCCTGGCTATATTATTTTCTTTTGGAGTATTTGAAGTCATTGGTCTATGTGGACAAGCCAAAAACAATTCTAGCTTTCGAAGCCAGCATCGGAGATACGACCCTAAATGCTTCAAAAAGTGGATGAAAGTTGGAGCTCCAGGATGCAGTTTCAAATATGCTCCCGTGGTCGCCATATCCTCGATATCATTTTTCAACATTAACTTCATAAAATTATAATAAAATAATAAAACCTTGTCTAGTTTCCCAAAGTTTGTGTTTTATTTCAATTTCTAGTCTTATACCTCTTAAAAAATCTTTCCTTATAATAGATACATACGAGGGGCGTTCAACATATTCTCGGTATCGGGGTGAAGCTGTGGTTGTATATATAAATTGACTTATTTATCAAGTAATACTATTATTTTAGTGCATTCTTGTAAAATTTCATATAAATGTGATTATTAATTCGCGTTTTATCTCTAGTTAAACAGAATCATAATGGCAACTGAGACGATGATGGTGAAAATTGAGCATCGCGCTGTAATTAAATTTCTCACTAAGCAAGGAAAAAGTCAAAAAACTATTCATGAAGCGATGGTGGCTGTTTACCAGGGTTCCGCACCTTCATTATCAACTGTGCAAAAGTGGTCAAGTGAGTTCAAGAGAGGCAGAGAGAGCATTGAAGAGGACCCCCGCTCCGGCGCCCCGGCTACTGCATGTACGGGAGAAAGCATCAAAGAAGTCGAAAAACTTGTTCTTGAGGATGCCCAAATAAAGGTGAAGATGATGGCAGAGATCACCAAGCTTTCAATTGGTACCATTCACACCATTCTTCATGACCATCTTAACCTTTCAAAGGTCAGTGCAAGGTGGGTGCCACGAATGCTCACGGCGCCTCAGAAAAAAGTGAGAATCGCATGCTGTAGAGAGCTTTTGGAGATGTGTAGTGAGAACGCGGACGGTGTTATGGATCGAATTGTTACTGGGGACGAAATATGGGTCCACCACTATGACCCTGAAAGCATACAAGAGTCCACGCAGTGGCATAAAAAAGGAACAGACCCCCCGAAGGAGTTCAAAGTCACTCCGTCTGCCGGGAAGCTCATGGCCACAGTTTTTTGGGACTCAAAGAGAATCTTGCTCATTGAGTACAAAAAAAAAAAGGTGAAACCATCAACGCCATATCCTACGCTTCCACTTTGCATAATTTGCGGGAGGAAATTAAAAAGAAAAGACGGGGTAAACTCGCAGCGGTTGTGTTGCTTCTTCATGACAACGCTCCTGTTCACACGGCGCGAGTTTCCAAGGCTGCTGCGCGAGATTGTGGATTCGAAGAAATCCAACACCCACCCTATAGTCCAGACCTTGCCCCTAGTGATTATTTCCTGTTTCCGGATTTGAAAAAATGTCTTCGTGGAAAAAGATTTTCGGATGATGAAGAACTCAAGTCGGCAATAAATGGGTATTTTGCAGAGAAAGAGGAAATTTATTTTTTTGAGGGTTTAAAAAAGCTTATCTCAAGATGTAACAAATGCATTGATGTTAGGGGAGATTATATTGAAAAACAAAAACAATTTAAATTGAATTCGCATTTTCCTTCATATCGATACCGAGAATATATTGAACCCCATTCGTATATGTGTAAAGGGTTTTCCAATGGGGACTTGACAACTTTGAATTTAATTTGTGAACGCACTCTTTCACTAATCATCAAACTGTCACTGTCAATTTATTCAGTAAACTCAACATTTTCATCATGGTAAAGTACACGAACGAGCAACGTCTGAAAATTATAAAAATTTTCTACCAAAATTCGGAGTCGGTGACTGCAACTTTAAGAGCGTTAACTCCAATTTTCGGTCGTAATTCTCGCCCTAGTAGACATGCAATAACAAGTTTAGAATTTGAGACTACAAATGCTATTCGTTGTGTGAAGTTGCCGTGTCAGCTAGACAACGGGTTGGTCGAAGTGTCAAAAATATCTCTGCCGTTCAGGCGTCCGTAGCAAACGATCCAAATCAGTCAATTCCACGGCGTTCTCAAGAATTGGGCATCGCTCAGATCACATTATAGTGTATTTTGCGTAAGAATCTTGGTTAACACCCATAAAAGATCAAGCTGACTCAAGAATTGACACCGATGGACAACTTGAAGCGACGTACATTCTCCGATGGGATTCTGGAGAAGATGCGCCAAGATGATGAATTTAATCGCAAAATCATCTTCAGTGACGAAGCACATTTTTGGCTCAATGAGTTCGTCAATAAGCAAAATATGCGTTATTGGTCGGGTGAAAATCCACATGTGCTTCATGAATCACCACTTCATCCACAAAAAATAACTGTTTGGTGCGGTTTGCATGCCGGTGGCGTTATTGGGCCATATTTTTTCGTCGAAGATAACATTCGTCACGTTATTGTGAATGGTCAGCATTATCGCGCCATGATCACCGATTATTTTTGGCCCGAATTGGAAGATATGGACTTGGACTACATGTGGTTTCAACAGGATGGTGCCACAAGCCACACAGCACACGCTACAATCGATTTATTAAATAGTGAGCGTGTTATCTCAAGAAATGGGCCAGTCGATTGGCCGCCTCGTTCGTGCGATTTAACGCCGCTTGACTATTTTCTGTGGGGCTACGTTAAGTCATTGGTTTATGCCAACACGCCGATGACGTTGGACGAGCTCAGAGCCAACATTGAACGCGAAATAGCGGCCGTTTCTGCCGAAATGTGTGACCGAGTAGTTGAAAATTGGGTCCAACGAATCGACCGCTGCAAACGTGCCCGCAAGTAATAATATTGAATTAAATAAAAAACACGCAAATAAGATTTTTATTTCAGACTGGCCTTTATTGTTCCAGCTCACAAATCAAAGTGAATCTTTTCATGCCTCTTTCTTACTCTAAACTTAAACTAGACTTATGAAATAAAATTTGAACTAAAAGAAAACAATTTATTGCTAAACAAATAGGAGCACAAAGAGAACGTGTAATATCAGGTGACATTATAGGAGTAGATCACAGTTCGATTAGCAGTTATAGATGGGGAAAGCGTGGGCAACGAACGTGCATTTGATCTACACCAATCTTCCACCTCGTTTCACCATACATTTGCTATGCACATACTTGCATACATAGTTGACTAATACGTCACATGGAGTACACAATATGAGTATTCATGGTCATGTAACTCGCGGTGGCCATATGAACGAAGTCGGGTTCCATTCAAAAATGTTTTGTTTGTACTTCAAGCCGATAATAAAGTTTTTGAAATATCTCAAATGGTTTGCATTTTATTTAAAAAAAAAGTTGTCAAGTCCTTATTGGAAAACTCGATATAATGCGAGCTTTGAAAATATACTTTCAAGCCACACGCGTTTTGAAGCAATATCCAATTTTCTCATATTTATCTTTTTGGCTTAACTTTTCGAGAAGAGAGCTGCGACCTGTTATGTTTATGTCGTGATCAATAGTTAAAAAAATACTACTTGCCTTTCTTAAACGTGGAGCTGAAAAATTGTTTAAGCGAACCATCATCACTGTCATCTTTATTTTGTCGCAGAAAAAATTGAAAACAGATATTGTACATCGTTTTGTAAACCTAAATATCTGTACTCAAATGTATTGATATAAAGTGGCTGGTATGCTTTAGTGTTCAGACCTAGTGGTACCAGGGAGATCGTTCAATTAATTTAAAAGACGTTTTCATGACGAGAAAGCTCGTAAAAGTTTTTGTAAAAATATCTGTCAACGGCCTCGCCACATTGAAAGCATCGGTTCCCACCTCCAGCCGTTACTTCTACGGTACAGCAAACTTCTCAGACCCTAGCGCCCAGAGCACCGAAACTAGTACCTGATATGCTTGCTATCTTGCTCTCTATCCAGGGGCAGATGGCTCAGCTCCAACGTAATTTAACTGGCCAAACCGCGTGGGTGGATCAAGTAAACCCTACTGCTTCCTGGCTTAACGCACCTTTTGTCGTAATGAGTACGTACATGGCAGAGCAAACCCTTAAGGTCTTTGCTGTGGATGTAAATTCACTGATTAAGTTCGTATGACGAGCCGCACTATTTAAGTTGCTTAAAGACCAACGCCGTGATGTGATTTTGGTGAGCGAAACTAAGCTTACCAAAAGATACAAAATGAGGCACAGAAGTAACAAAATAGTGCGGAGAAACCGGCCCAACTCCATTAAGGAAGGAGGCGTTGGGATTTTTGTACGGAAATGTATACGTTTTAAAAGAGTATACAGTCGTGTAGCACGTAGGTTCCAGGTGCTGGAAGCATGCATCGTGTATATCCCTCTCCGTAGTGGAAAGCGGTTGTATATGGTGTCTGTCTACGCACCTAAGGTTACTCAATACATCTCAGAGTTCGAGACACTTTTTCGATTTCTGAGGCTGGAATTGGAAAACAACTATTTTATTATCGGCGGAGATATCAACGCCAAACATATTAATTGGGGAAATAATCCACCAAATACTAGAGGCAACCTACCATTCGCTTAAAGCGACGGATAGTCCCTCGTTTCAAAGACACGGGTTCTATTTGGATCTTTTGCTGTTCGACTCACGAATACAACTGACATGCACTAACCAACAAACTATAAACTGTCTACGCACTTTCGCATATGACAGTGACCATTGCGGTTTCAGCACCGAAATAACTGTTCCCAATGCAATTGCGGAATTGGATGAGTTTGTTCAAAGGCATTGCTACAATTATAGTAGGGTGCGTTGGACACACTTCACCAGAACACTGCCAACAGTGCTCTCCACGAATTCGCTCTACCCACTGTCCAACAGAAATCTGTCAAACGAGGAGATTGACAGGTATCTAAGACTAATGGAGGAGACAATCAATCGAACAATAGACAACACGATACCTCGCTGACGAAGAAGACTTATTCTGCAACGCAACAATTGACGCACTGCACCGACATAAAAGTAGACTGCTGTCAAAACTAAAAACCTTGTACAGACATAACCCGGAGAACATGACACTGAAGTCGTCAATTAAAAACCTCTAAACATTAATAAAGGAAAATTACGGAGCATCTGTAAATTTGTATTGGAACAGTAAAATTCGGGCTGTAAACACCAGCAACCCGAATATGTTCCCACAAATAAATAAAATATTTCGGAGAAATAATCAAAACGACTTTCCATGTCTTAAAATCGCCCGAACGACGAACAACAAACAAATACTAGTAGCAGCTGGCATAGATCCAAATGAGGCTGTTGATTATGACAACTTCTTTGTAATAGAGGATCCGCAGGAGCAGGTGGAGGCTATAGGAGCGACTTTCCAGGAAGTGTACAAGGCGAATGTTATCATTGGCCCGCACCACGATCTGGAAAATCGAATCCTTGTGCACAATTTCTATTTACCTTCGAAATGAAATTGTGAATTTGCGATTCGAGAGCTCGGGTTTCACCCGAGAATATGGCGAGAATATGACGAGAATATGGCAAATAATGTCATCGCCAACGATAGGGTACTACCCCCGTTCATTTCGAAGGAAGAGCTCCAAATGATCTTCGAATCATTTACAAGTAAGAAATCAGTAGGAACGGATGAAATACCGAACATTGTGCTTCGACATCTCCCTCTAGAAGCGGTGAATATTTATACCACCCTGTTTAATAATGCAAGAATAATGCACATTGTCCAGCGCGTTGGAAAACTGCGGTGGTACATCCCATCCCCAAAGCGATAAAGGCACTTCCAATCCGGCAAATCTCCCCTCGGCACGAGTACGATAGCTTTGGCGCCAAAAATTTATAACGGTATTTTGTAGAGGAGTTAAAAACTAGCACTTTTTACTATGGGAGGGGGGGTCCATATCGTTCCGTTTAGGAGTTATGGGCAATTTGAAAACAAATGACTTAAGATAGGAAAATAATTATAAAAAAACAACGGTAACACCTACAATAAAGTACTATACAGAATATGAAATTTGTTCAAGTTTACATAAAATTATTCGTGTGAATAGTTTTTGAATAATTCACATTCAAACTCAAATTATTGGTAAAAAATTAAAAAAAAAATGTTTAACAATATTACTCAAAATTGTGAAATAATGTGCCAAATAGATTTTTTGTATTCAATGCGCGTATTAATTCTGAATCGAACACCGCATGGCTTTATGTCCTCTAGTTTTTGAGCAAATTGAAATTGAAATTACTACTTTAGTTTTGTTTTTTGGCATTTATGTACGTAGTCTTCCTTTGAATAAGTTAATGAGTATTATTTAAACATCTCGCAGACGCCTATATCAATAGTTTTCTTAATTAAGAGTACACGGGTGACCCGCTTCGCGGGATTAAGGGATTTCAACTGTCTTTCCGCAGGCGGCGGAACTCACGCAACTTCGTTGCTCCGCTAGGGGTATGTGCTTTTCGTCAGGCAGACGCATATATCATCAATACTCTTCATCCACAACAATCATCACAAAATTACAAAGTTCCCATTAATAACAAAGTTTCACTAATTCGCATTATAGAAAATTCACATGTTCTAATGTTGCAGTAAATTATTTACTTTGCGAAATATCTATGTTTGTACGTATGTAATATGTAATGCACTTGATAATGATGCAAAAATATAACCGAACAAACGTTTGGCTTTTATACCGTTATTTCTTTTTGTGATAAGGCGTGTAGTTATTGATATTCACAAAGATCACTCTGTGTTCAACCATAGTGCGAATCAAATGATATTTTTTGTGAATAGGCAATGACGGCTAAGCATCCTCTAATCCATCCTAAACTAAATAACTTCTCAGTGTTTTGTTCGTTCGGAGATTTGGTGCGACCAACGAAAGAAGCATTGAATTTTTAGAAGAATCTGGATTAATTCCCACTAAAACAGCCATTCCTCCACTGTGATACAACTTACCTATGAAGGTAGAAAAGTGTAGAGAAATGTAAAGTTCGGTTGGATGTGGCGATGGTCAAAGAAAAGATCTAAAAAAAAAAAAAATTGTAGAAATTCAATCAACCTATCTATCGATACATTGTTCCATGGACCTCAATGTCGGCTAGAGATTCGCGAGGTGCTTGCAATAATTATCGCTTTTGTTATCAAAATGCCTGTGAACATGTTTTTCAGGTATATTAATTAAACATTAAGCTACAACCTAAGGATTTTTTTAAAAATATTATTACAAGTACGAGTATGTTATTATTTTAAAATTAGCATATAATAGCTTGGCGCCATCACGACAATAAAAGTGATCTTAGTAAGTCTGCTATAATAGATTACTATAAATATTGTCGTGAAATAGCCGAAATAATAGCATCTCACGTCGATGTTAACATTGGCGGCGAAGGAAAAACTGTACAAATCGACGAGACTTTTCTTACAAAAAGGAAATACCACAGAGGCCGTGTAACCGAACAAATGAAAATCGTAGTGTTGGGGTTATTTTGTAAAGAAGATAAGGTCGGACGCTTCTTTAAAGTGAACTCCAAAAGTAAAGAAGACTTGTGGCCTTATATACACAAATACGTTAACCCCAACAGCAGTCGTATTTGTACCAACAGTGCACGCCAATACATACGTATTGAGAAAATGTTCTCCACTTCTACGACTCATGAAATTATAAACCACAGCAAAGGCGAATATGTTGACAAGACTGATGCAACCAATACTATAAATGATCTTGAGAATGCCACAATACAACGCAGCACCTTCACCAATATATGGCACTTTTCTTTTACCGGAAATACTGCCTTGAAACAAATTATAAGGACAACATGGGCTCCCAAATCACGGAATTTTTAATTAAGGTAAAAAAAGTGTACCCAGGTTTTGTCAAAGGTAAAGAAAGTGTGGTTTTGCAACTGAAGGACTTCGACCCTTCGACCGTTCACAATGAGCACTTAGAAGGTATTTTACCACCAAAACAACCTCGGCTCTTCACCATCATTGACGAACTCAACGAACTCGACATTGATACCAGTACGGACGATGACTTCATTGACGAAACTTACCTTTTTAATATGAACTCGTACATTTAACATTTAATTGACTACTCTTAACTAACTCCTGACTTACTCACAAACTGACTGACTGGGACGCGGAATGCAATGCAAATCTACCTCCTCGTGGTGCATTCTGGGTCACGCTAAATGATTTGCTGTACTTTACTTACAAAGATGACCCTATCATCAATATTAATCCTCAAAGTGAGATGACCATATTGAAATGCCCAAATTGGGCACATCATGTCACAATTTTGAATAATATTGATTTAAAAAAAAAAATTATTTTTTGCCAAAAATTGAAGTTTGAATGCGAATTATTCAAAAACTATTCACACGAATAATTTGATGTAAATTTTATATTACAGAGCAAACTTTAGGCTTTCAAATCCTGTATAGCACTTTATTGTAAGTGTTGCCGTTGTTTTTAATAATTTCTTTCCCATTTTTTTTTTCAAAAATTGCCCTTTAAAAATGCTAGTTGTTAACCCCTCTACAAAATACCGTTATCAATTCTTGGTGCCCACTCCCCTCGGTCAGTCTTCTTCCAAACATCAGTAAGGTTTTTGAGAAGGCGATCAATAGAGTTCTGACTAAGTGGGTTGAGGACAAACATATAGTTCCGGATAATCAATTCGGTTTCAAGGCGTGGCATGATATCATTCATTCTGCGTCTAAACTGGTTTCTGATTTCCAATGGGACAAAGGCAAGAACCAGTGCACTGGTGCTTGGCTGATTGACTTGGAGAAGGCCTTCGATACCGTATGGTTAGAAGGACTCTTTTTCAAGCTGGACAGGTTGGGCATTAGTAAACCACTGCTATATATTCACTGTAGACAATTCATCGCGAAGAATGTCGATGTGGCTTCTGCTGAAACATTTAACATTAAAAACGATCTGCAACAAGGTGCGGTGAATTTGCCGATCCTGTTCAACATTTACACGAGTGATCTGATAGGTTCACTTCATCATGCCATAGCGTACGCAGACGGCATAATCGCGTACAGATCAGGTCCAAAGATTGAGGTCATTAATATACTTTTGCAGCGTGACTTCGACAAAATTAAGCGATGTTGCGATGACTGGAAGTTGAAAATAAACTTTCGGAAGTCGGAAATCATTCTGTTTAGAATGCCTATGTCTGGGGCCTCTAGGGATAGCAGAAAGAATTAGCGAAAGTTCTCTATCGTGGGGCAGCACGGGCAGCCACTTGCTTGTCGAAATGTAGTCAGATACCTTGGGATCCGAGATCAATTTCTGTATTTTAACAAACATTTGATGTGAAGGTAATCTGCTGCATGGCCCTTATCAGCCCCATGCTTGTATTTGGATGTCCCGTGTGGTTCAACGTGAGAGCAAGTTTATTGAAAAAGGTTCGGGTGTTTGAGAGGGCTTGTTTTAGGACTTGTCTTCGCTTATACAGAACACCAGAGTATGAGTACTTAAAATCTATCCTAATGAGGTCTTGTACAATAGGGCATACCTGATAAGAGTGGACAATTTCGTCATTAAGTTACCTCGAAGGCACGTGGCAAGAGCAATGACCTCATCGAACAACCTGACCTCCGGGGCTTACCACCCCAATTATATGTATCACGAGAGGCTTTATTCCTCCAGAAGCGTTCCTCTCTCTAGATAGCAAAGGACTGATCCAGGACAGATTGGCGGTGCCGCTAATCTTCCACGTCGCTCAAACAGCTACGAACAGGCGACTCAACTACGACAGAGACGTCGCACATGGCAGTGCGGAGCGTCTCCGGTTCAGCAGGTCGGTAGGGAGTCGCGACATGAGGGATGTTGCTCGGCAGCGCCAACACTTTTGGTGGCTTGTTGAAGGGGAGGATACTTCTTCGTCGAACTCCTCCAGTGATACTTAGCTTCATGTGAAGCAAAGTGGGCCAGCCTAGTTTGTTTTAGCCATGGCCGGCTTACATAATTTTAGTTAGATTTTAAGAAAAAAAATATATAAGAACAAAAAATTAAAAAAAAAAAATATATATATATATATGCATATATTTATGAATGTATTATGTATATATATATACACTGTCGGCCAAAACTAAAGCAACTAAAATCGCAAGTCCGTGTTTTGTTATACATTTCATATAAATTAACCCAAAAGTTAAAAAAGATGTTCGTAATAGCTTGGACTATTAGGAATTATGATTAATTTATAAAATCAATGAACAATAATTTTACCGTATTAACAACCAATTGTCAACAACCAAGTATCAACATCCAATTGAAATTATATGAAATAGAAAAACCGTTACTTTGACCACAATTACTCATATCTTATTTGTTTATATTCAAAAAAAAACATAAATTTACTCAATTGGGTATATCAGTCTGCTGCAGCAAGATCTTTAGAAATGTTCCTTAAATTTTATCTCAAATGGCCAGAAATAACTACTCCCATGAGATTAAAGAAAAAACTATTGACGAATATAAAAATGGTATCTAACAATCTGAATTACCCAAAAAGTATTCAATTCCGAAATCGGTGATAAGCCGTTTAATAAATTTTACAATTTCGTCAAAATGATTCACCGAAGAGCTACCACATACCGGGAAGACAAAGTTGTCATTAGAACGACGAAGAGTAATTCCTTTATGTCATCTAGGGAAATACAAAATGAGCTTAGCACAAAAGCTAGCGCCGGAACACTTCGTCGAAGTGCTGCTGATGGTTGTCTTTCATCATTCGGGATAGTAAAGAAACCAGTTATTTCTAAAAACAGAAGTGCAATACTGAAATTTAATTATTTTCACACAGTATCGAAGTGGAAAACAGCACTATACTCCGGCGAATCTAAATTGAATTTAAAGACAATGGATGACTTTCGCCGTGGCCGCCAGCCGATCAATGAAGCATTGAATCCTTGATACTTAAAGGCCACTGTGAAGCATGAAGAAGGAAACATTATGGTTTGGGAATGTTTCTCTGGACATAGAATTGGTCTCATACAAAAAATAAATGAAACTATTGGCCAATTTATTTACAAAAGTACACTTGAAAACACTATGCTGCCACAATCTGAGGAGGAATTTCCACTGAAATGGATATTTCAGCAGGATAAAGACACGAAGAATGGCAAAATGGCAAAAATAGTTCAAGAGTATTTTCGGGATCAGAAAATTAATGTTATGGAATGCCAGCCCAGTCCCACGATCTCAAACCGATAGAAGATCTTTGGGAGACTGTAGATCGGCGAATAATTTGGGAGAAATCCAGGAATAGGGACAAGCTTTATATTTATGTCCAGGAGGCTTGGAAAACCAGCCCACCCTCTATAATATCTAATCTGATAAAAAACGAAATTTCTATGAAATTGCTTTAGTTTTAGCCAGTTTGGTTAGAGTATTTTAATTGTTTTATTTTTTCTACTTATGAAAAATTATTTTTGTTTCAAACTATTTTGTTTTCAAATACATTTACCTGTTCTGTAAAGAAAAACTTAATAAAACAGTGAATAAATGCAGTTTAATCACTTTGATCGCAGAGGCTTGTGTTTATTTAAAAGTTGCTTTAGTTTTGGCCAACACTCTATATTTATGTATACAATAGATGTAAGTAGGTTAAATAGGTTAAGATGTTTTAGGTAGTTTAGATATAGGTTTAGTTTTAAATTTTATAGATAACAAAAAATCCAGACACTAAGTTCTTTTAATTAAAATTTAATTTCTTAGTTTTAGTTTTAATAAATGTAAAAATAAAAGTAAAATTAGACTGTATGATTCGCCGAAAGACATAGTTTAAGTGTTAGATTTAACTTAGAATGCCCGTATGGGGCCAGTAAGTTAGTATAAGATCATTTTAAGTTATTTAAGCTAATTTTTGTCTAACATGTACGAGTAAATTAAGTGATTAAATAAAAATCTATATATAGACTGAAAAAAAAACTAATCTCATTAATCTCTCCCGCTCTCATCATTCTTTCATCATCGGGCAGGTTATAGTTGTGTGTTTAAAATGTGGGGTTGCAAATTAAATATTTGGATAGGCAAAGAAATAAAAAGAATGTATTCTTCCATTATCGGGCAGGTAATCAGTTGTGTATTTAAAATGTGGGATTGCAAACGAAATACAATATTTGGAAAGAGAAAGAATTAAGAACAATGTATCAGTGTTAGTGTGAAGTGTCAGCTCAACCAGCTGTTTGTTAAACTTCTCTCAATTTTTTCTCGCTCATTTTGAATAATTTCATATAAACACCAGCATTTCTACGGATATTGAGCAAATGCGGATTGTTTCAACGCACATTGAGCTGGATAAACTGGGTATGAGTTTGCGACTTATTTATTGTGAAGATCGTCACACATTCAAATAAATAAACGCCAGTGCACAATAAAAACAACAACAACGAAATTTTGTTTCTGAAAAACAATGCTCCAGCCATCGCCAACAACGAGACATGTTTTTCAGTTTCGTCTTGACTTTTTGTTTTGTCGCATGCGGTGTGTGCTGCGCGATAAGCAAGTGTGCAATAATAGACAGCGACATTTGTTTGAAACATATTTGTTGCATTCGGTTTGTTTTGGTCGTATAAATTAAAACATTAGATGTTTAAAATAAATAAAAAAATATTTTTTATGAGGAGCTTTGCCTCTTTATTTTACTGAATTCAACTTAGAACTAACTTAGAAAATACCTTAACAATATTATGAAACCTATGTTTGAAATTATTTTCTCACAGTCGTGAGATGTCGAGTCAGCAACATGACGATGGAGCATGTTCGGTGCATGAACGTTGCAGTGTGCAAAACAAGGTGTTTGATTACACTTGTGAGTGCAGACTGCACATGATAATACTGCTGCGCATGTTGGGTGTCTAATGACACTGTGAGAATTTTGGTTGCGCGTGTTGTTATAGTATTTTTATTTGGAGATTTTTGGTGTTAACTCCTCCCTCCTTAAATGCAGACGTCCTCGTTTGCAGTTTATTTGGAGAGCAGTATAGGGATATCATTAATGCCAATAATTTTTGGATCTGGAATCCTGGGGGCCGGAGATGGTGAGGTGGTTTTGTCAATATCTTCTTTGGTTCTTAAATTTTGGCGTTTTTGTGTCATCATCTTGATTATGGGGACTATTACAACACCTACTATAAAAAGAGATAGGCATAGATTAAGGCTGGTGTTGATTTTGTTTCTTGCTTCCAGAAGTTCTATTTTTGTAGTACTATTGACGTTTAGCTATTTGAGCATCTTTAGAGAGAGTACTTCCTCTGTTCTGCTTATTAAGGATGATGGTAGTAAGATTGCAGGCATCAACTGGTGATCTGTTATCTGCTGGGTTGAAATCTTTTTGTCGCCAACTTCAATTGTTATATTTGAATGTCGGATGATGTAAGTGCCCTTAAGAATTATCGTTTCGTTTTCGATTTTGACAGGTCCATCGAATTGATTTAGAAGCAAAATGTCTGTTGCGATTTCTTCTATTGACTCGATGTGTTTGTAGATTTGGGATGCAGGTGGTGTTGCTGATATCTTTGATATTCTTACGTCTACATATAGAGAATTTATTATAGGTTTCACATGGCTTAATTATTCCAAAGATTTTTTCGTTACAAATTAAAATTAATTCAAAATGAATTTTATTTATCTTATCATCTATTTTGACAGGTCTTAACAAATAAACGTTACATATTTCTTTCTTAGTTGTAGGTAAATCTATAATGTAAATTAAGCTTTTTGCATCACTGGCAATTTTAATATTTGCAAATTCTAATGCTTCATCTAAGTTAACATAAGGTATATTTTCATTTTTTAATATTTCTTCTGTTACATTGATTTCACTATTTGAGAGTACAAATGAGTTAATAATATTGGCCTTGGCCCATTGTATAGCATTCGATAAATTGACAATTTCTTCCTTTAGGATTTCCAACTTATATTTAATTTTCATAATCAATTCGTATTCTAAGTTTGAGTTTTCTTTGACTGTTTTTAAAATTTTATTTGTAACATTATTTATTTCACTTATCTTTTCTAAACTTAACTTATTTATAATCAATTGGTTATTATTATTTACTAACATATTATTTATTTTACTTGCCATTATTTCGTAGTCGTGGTGGTCGGGATTTCCCGCGATCCATTTCCACGCACTACCAATGAAATCAAGCGAACGTTTTGGTCTTTCAATAATTTTAAGTTTAACTAAATAGTTTCTTATGCGAAGGATTTCGAAGGACAGGATGGGTTGTAAAGGATTGTTGGATGGGATACCTTTGATTGCTTCTTCTAACTTTCCAAGGATTTTCTCATATGATTCAAGATCAACTGTGTGGACTATTTTAAACGATCCATCTTGTAGTTTGGCTTGGCCAATATTAATTTTAATGAGTTGCGACTTTGAGTAATCTAATATTTGGATGTTTGCGATGCACAGTTGCAGTATAGATCTATTGAAAGAAAGAGTGATTTTAATTCCTGATTAGACTTTTGTGCACTGTTTTTCCAGATTCAGTAAGTATAGTTTTGTTTCTGTCTTCTTTTACTATTTCCTGTTTAAAACGGGGTGATAGTTTGGAGCCTAATCTTCTATTTATCTTTATATAGACAGTTTCGCCAGGAGAGTAGTTTTTGATGGGATGTCTTTTCTGATTATGATATTCTAAGTCATGTTTCTGTTTTTCTTGTAGCCTTTTAATGTTATCTTGTCGTGACTTTTCGAACTGTTCGGGGCTGGTACTTACGTTCCTGCCGAAAAATACCTCAATGGGTCTTTTTCCCGTGGTAGAGTGTATCGAGTAATTGTACTCGTAGACCGATCGATCTAAAAGTTCCAAGAAGGAATTGTGAATGTTCTTTGTTTTAAGACAACGCATTATTTCTGACAGGGTAGAGTGAAATCTTTCTACCTGTCCGTTTACGCTGCTTGAATATGGGGGTGTTTTAAATATTTCTATATCTAACTGGTCTTGAAGCATGAAACAAATGGATGATGAATTAAAGGATTTTTCATTATCGAAGACTACTACTTTTGGAATGCCGAAAGAAAAAAGAATTTGTCTTAGT
Source organism: Volucella bombylans (assembly GCA_949129095.1). NCBI lineage: Eukaryota > Metazoa > Arthropoda > Insecta > Diptera > Syrphidae > Volucella > Volucella bombylans. Next base: position 306,499,988 of record OX422140.1, on the reverse strand, counting down.
GGCTCTTTGACGTCTTCAACAGCTTTGGATTTCAAAATTTTTGCCTGCGCGTATTTTGAGAATATCTAAAGCTGTAAGAACAAGATGCTTTTCAGTGGAATATATATCTAGGTGAATTATATGTCCAGGAAACTGGGGAATGGGTGTTGCGTTAAGCATTGGTTTATTTGGGTGTCGTTCGTACTTGTGCTCTTTACACACACGACATTGTTTAAGAAGCTTATTGATTTTTGTGGACATTTGGGGGAAATAAAATTTTTGTAATATTTGGGATTTATTTTCCTTTGGGTTTCGGTGTGCTCTTGAATAGGTATTTAGAATTACTTCTTCTTGTTCTGATACGTTAGAAAGGTCATCTACTTTAGTCTGGGTATGTCGAACCTTGTAATTTGAAAAATGGAGTTTATATATTTCTTGAATTTTAGCTAAAGTTTCTTCATTTGTTAATAGTCCGTTTATAACTGAAGGGTTAAGAAAACGTCTGAAAATGGAAATTAAATTCTCTTTGCTGTAGAAAGGTTGACTGAAAGTAATCCTGCGAACATTGGGAAAAGGGAACTCGATTTTATGGGGGATTTCTTCTCCAATCAGAAGAATCAACTGACTTTTAAAGACATTTATTGGTGTTTCAACAGATTGAATGAGTCCGTGAGATGAGCTGTCATCGCTATGTTGGGACATTGAAATAGAATTAACTTGTGGAATTCTCGAGAGTGCATCGGCAACTACGTTTGACTTGCCGGGTTTGTACTTGAGTTCGTAGTTGTACTCCTCAAGAATTGATTTCCATCGTTTCATCTTGCTGTTATGGTTTTTATGGCTTAGTGCGAAAGTAAGCGGTTGGTGATCCGTAAAGGTGGTTATTCTTGCAGAACCGTAAAGGTAGTTCCTCAAAGACGTGAGTGACCAAATGATCGCAAGCATTTCTTTTTCGTTAGCTGCGTAACTTTCTTCGGTCTTATTCAACGTTCTAGAGATAAAAGTAAGGGGTTTACCATCCTGTTCTAGAACAGCGCCAATTGCATAATTGGAAGCGTCTGTGGTCAGATGGAACTCTTTGTTAAAATTAGGATACGTGAGAATTATGTCATTCGACAATAAGGAATTCTTTATTTTTGAAAATGCTTCCATTGCTTCATCATTAAGGATGATAGTTTTTGCACTCGAGCGATTTTTCGAAACTCGTCCATCGTCTCCTCTCAAGAGAGATGTCAGTGGTTTGGCTATCTTTGCATATTCCTTTATAAATCGTCGGTAATAATCGGATAAGCCAAGGAATGATCTTAAATCTTTGAGAGTCTTTGGGGGTGGAAAATTAGCAATGGTTTGAACTTTTGTTGGATTCGTTTTTATGCCTTCCGATGATATGATGAATCCAAGGAATTCAACTTCATTTCGTAGAAACTCGCACTTATCTATCTGTACCTTCATGTTTGCCTTTTCGAGAGTATGAAAAACTTGTTGGATGTTTTGAAGGTGGGTTTGCTCGTCTTCGCTAAAAATCACTATATCATCGATGTATACGTAACATATCTTACCGATATGTTCTCTTAGTATATCATCTAGTGCTCTTTGAAATATTGAAGGCGCGTTTTTCAACCCGAAGGGGAGTCGCGTGAACTCATATTTTCCGTTATTAACGGAGAAGGCAGTCTTTTCTGTGTCAGATTCTTTTAACAGAATCTGATAAAATCCGCTTTTTAAATCTAACACCGTAAACCATTTACTCTTCCCGAGTTGGGAAAGGACTTTGTTTATCTCCGGTATGGGATAACGATCAGCAATGGTAACCTGGTTGAGTTTTCTATAATCGATGACAACTCGGAACTTTTTTTCGCCGGATGCATCTGATTTTTTTGGCACTATCCAGATCGGAGAGATATAGGGGGATCTGGATGGTCTGATAATGCTATCGTTGAGCATTTGTCTTATCTGTTTGTCAACCTCGTCTTTTAATGCCATTGGGTAGGGATAATATTTAGAGTAAACCGGACCATCGGTTGTAGTTCGTATCTCACCCCTGACATTTGTTGCGTATGTCAGTTTTGTGTCTGGATCAGCAAAAAGATTAGGAAATTTGTTTATTATAGAGTTTAAAGAGAATTTTTGTTGCTCGTTCAGATGATTAGTTCGTAGAGAAATTAAATTAACGCTTTGGGAGATTTGTTGTTTGATTTGGACTTTAACGCGATTTTGAATAAGCATATAATTTTCTTTTGCGTGGATAATTGCAGATAACTCCTTTAAGCTATCATTGCCAAGGATTCTATGAAAAGAAGTTAGGCAAGGCAAAAGAAAGAATTTAATTTTTGTGTGATTTAGACCAAATAAATTAACGAATGTATGATGTGAAACTTTTACGTTTCCACCTATGGAATTTGCAAAAAATGGTTCCTGATTCAATTTAGGGTTTTTAACAAGTGCAGGCTGTATATAGTTCTTATTGGAACCCGTGTCAATAAGAATTTTTAAAATTTCGTCGCTATTTGTTTTTACTTCAAAATAGGGAAGCGACGAGTCAGCTAGCCTAAAAAATGGATGTCAGTTAGTGGGGGTAATAGTTCATTTGGGGCTTGACTGTAGCCTTCACCTCTTCCTTGCTGTGCATTTATGTAATCAATAAGGCTCTGATCATTTACAATCTCGGTGTTATACTGAGTAGAAGACGTGTCTACATGATTGGTTTGCTGCATTTCAGGTGGGTAGTTGTTTTGTTCTTGAATATTCATGTTCTCTGTGTTATATTGAGTAGGTTGATTTTGGGATGATGTTTCTAAATGAATATTCCTTTGAACTTTCTGTGGCACATTTTGTTGCGATGGTATGTGTGGTCGTTTTGGTGCTGGAGGCCAATTTCCTTGAGGTCTGTTATATAACTTACTCCCATGGCAGATGTTTCCATAGGCTCTGGTCTCGGCATTTGCTTCGGTGGTGGTTGCGGGGGATAGTTACCGCGATTCTGATTATTTTGGTACCTTGGTTGGTTTGGAACTAAGTTCTGGTATGGAATAAATTGAGGTGGTTGTTGGGTATAATTCATAGGCAACTGCATAGGGAAGCCTGAATTCCTAGCGGGTGTAGGGATGTATGCTAATTGGGGATAAAAAGGTATGTGAGGCCTAGGGGGAAATGGATATCGCTGATCTTTGTGTGGTGGAAGAGGAGGAGCGTTATTCAGATTGATCTTTTTTGACTGATGGTTATTGGCATGGTTAGTCCTGAAATTCTGATTTTCTAACCGTAAGCACAAGTAGAGTGCTTGGCGTATGCCAAGGTAAATCTCCTTTCAATCCACGTATAAACGTATCTAGGGCTTTTTCCCTGTATGTACGCGTCAAAAGAGAAAGAGCTTCGGGGCCGACGTTCATGGACGAAATTTTGTTAAGGATTAAGGATAGGTGAGAATAAACTTGTTGGTAAAATTCATGGATAGAGTTATTACCTTGTGTGAGGGAAGTCAATTGATACTCTAACGTTCCCATGTCACGTTTGTCTGCGTAATGCAGCTCTAAGCAACGTGAGATGCTTTCCCAACTAAGTGGTGTATTGTAGGATTCGAGGGCAACGTCGGCATTGCCCACGATCTTATTCCGTATGACACTTAAAATTCCGAAGTATTTCGGAGTACCTTTGGAATTTTCGTATAGACGCAAAATTCTGTCCACACTCTTCTTCCAAGAGCTAAATTCCCCGGGCTATCCGGAAAACTCTCGGAGACAGCGGACTACGTCCGGAATTTTATCTAGTTCGGAAAGGTTGCCGCGGTATTGGGTATCGATTGTTTGATCGACCCCGCAAGAGAGGTCCGCGTATGGCTTCAGTATATTCTGAACAATTGCTGGCCCTTGAACACTTAACACTTGGGACACAATTGATGCGATCAGGTCCTTAAGCTCTGGGGTACCTTGCACATTTGCTTCTGGTTGGGAAACATTTTGTCTTGGTTGGGTTTGGGGATTGGGATCTAGGATAGAGGGTCGTAGTAAATTTTCGTTAGGCATTTTATCTTATTCGAACACTGCTTGATTTCACACTTAATAAATAAACTAAGACTACTTTGATTTATGGGCAAAAGGTAAAAAAATTGTAAGGATAGTTTTAGTATTATATTAGCAATAAAAAGTATAGAAATATTTGGAATTGGATTATATCGCACTTAAATTAAAGTATTGTTTTTGTTTAGATTTTTGTTGAAGAAATTGCAATATTGATTTTTATAATATATGGTATACTAACAAAAATTTAATTGTTAACTTAGATAAAAAAAAAATTAATATCTTTCTCTTAATTGTAATAAATCTTAACACTAGTCTTACATTAATATGAACTTAATCATAATTCTTGATGGTGGTGCGGCTAGCGTGCAACGCTTCCTTTTCCTCCGGCAGACGAGTGATTAGCTGCTACCGGCTACTAAGGGGCCCTTGATGATTCTTTGTTCACTTTTCACCACACTCGCGACGGACACCACAGGAGTTTTTTTTTCCGGTATTTTAACAGTTTGTTAGGCGGCGAGAATCACACGCGTAAACGATTCGTCCGTGCTACTTGAGGACTTATGACGAAAAAATTTTTCGCGAAACTCAGAACTACTTTAGGTCTTTACCGTACCGTTATTTTTACTTTACTCCTGTGGGTCCCTGCTCGGGCGCCAATTATAACATTAGATGTTTAAAATAAATAAAAAAATATTTTTTATGAGGAGCTTTGCCTCTTTATTTTACTGAATTCAACTTAGAACTAACTTAGAAAATACCTTAACAATATTATGAAACCTATGTTTGAAATTATTTTCTCACAGTCGTGAGATGTCGAGTCAGCAACATGACGATGGAGCATGTTCGGTGCATGAACGTTGCAGTGTGCAAAACAAGGTGTTTGATTACACCTGTGAGTGCAGACTGCACATGATAATACTGCTGCGCATATTGGGTGTCTAATGACACTGTGAGAATTTTGGTTGCGCGTGTTGTTATAGTATTTTTATTTGGAGATTTTTGGTGTTAACTTATATAAAGCCATGTATTTTCTACAACCATTCATGAAACACGTCGAGCCAAAAGCATGTACATATTTTGTTTCGTCTGCTTTGGTTTGTGTTTCCTCATAGGAATCTGTTAACACGAGTAAGCAACCAGCTATCTGACTGAAATACGATAAGGCTCAAGTATCCAGTCAGACGCACCGTATGTATTTGACCTGCATGCCTGTACCTTCATGAGCTTTTCCGTGGGAATCAATGCTATTGGAGTCAATTGTGCCGAGGTTAGATTTTTAGTATTAGACAAATTGTTAGGCATTTTGATTGAGTACCGGGTTCAATAAACACCTATTTTATAACTTATTGTAAAAATCGCGTTTCATTTGAATCCAAGTTGCGCGGCTTGTTCGCGCGGATTATATTTTACTGAATCAATGGATTGTTGTTTCAATAGTCAAAAAAAACGTTTTGTCTGATACGGTGTGTTTTCATCCTCACAATGATACAATTCAAGTGACGCTAATTACCCCTTGTATTATACTCTGATGGAAACTAGTTACTTTTGTATATAACCCTTTTCGCTAATCAATCATTCCTATAAAAAGCACTCACCCCTATGAGTTCTGAATAGAAAGTGCTGCTGATTGCTAGAATTTGCACACCATTTTACGGAAATTTATCCACACATTTCTTTTAGACTTGACACGAGATACAAAATAGGTAACTAACAGATAGATCGCAAATTACGTCTTCTCATACTATCATACATATAAAAACGGAGTCGATTTTCCCTGTAAGCCGATAGGGAGTGAAATCAGAATGGGGAAAAAATACAAACGAGGAAATAAATGTAATAACGACATAATAAAAAGGAAGAACCAACCAAGTGGTTAGATTCAAACATTAGATCCTGAAATTGCGACACCATCTAAGCCAACAATGAAGTAACCAAACAATAACACAGAAATGTCAAATGCGGAATTGTCATCAAGGATCCACGCCTTGCCCAGCACACTCCATCACAATGAAGTTGTCCCTTTGTTTCTGCTTTTACCAAAAACGACATGGCTTGTAGGTGGGCGGGGAGGTGATGGGGAATGACCGATGCGTGATGGGTGAATAAATGACAATATTAAAGAAACTTTTATGACTACACTAACTTTGCCTAGCTATTGATTACTCTAGATAGAACAATGGAAACCGAAAGGAGAGCACAATAGGAACAAAAAACATGCCACAATCTAACCGTCGCTTATCTGGTAAAGTATACCAGATATCCAAAAATAAATGGTTTTCGAAATCAAATTAAGGTATCCATTTTCCTGTTAAATATTTGTTAAGATAAAAGCCCCATAGAGACTCCGTTTTACGTAGTAGTTCTTCTCCACTATACTCTCAGCGATGCACCAACCAATTTACCGTAGTTAACTATTGTAAATGAATAGGTATATTTACATATTCTATCGCAGAATTCGCACGAACGAGCCCAACTGTATGTATGCAGTGTTCTATGTATCAGATTGAATACCCTGTCTAATGCAGGTTATTGCAATTTAGCGATTTACAGTTTTCACCGAAATTGAATTCCAATGGAATTCCTGCAATCCCTTGCACAGTGAATTTTTTTCTTCCAACTTGAGCTTACCTTGTAGCCATGGATTTTCGGATTTTTTCCAACTACGGATACTGCTTCTGTGCTCTTGTATCGCTTTGTTTTGCTTTGGAACTCACAAAGCCGTCGGAATGTTCGACAATTAAGTTGAAAATCCTTTGATCATGCTTCGCATGTAGTAATGTAGTGATAAATAGTCCAGTGTGCGCTTGTTTGACAAAAAGGACAGCCAACCAACGCTCTGTTATACTGTGAAATGGTAGCATTTAAAAATTTGTTTGTTTTTTGTCTTTTATTGAAAATAAGACCGCGATGTAGTCGTCTGGTAAGTCCTATTGAACACAGGATGTTGAGTTGGATATTGTGTATCATATCAGAAAACACGTAAATCGCATTGGTAGCAACAGCAGTTCACGATTAGAAATAATGGAGTAAATGTTAGTAAAGTGAAAAAAAGATGGCCAAAGTTATTACAAATTCTATAGGAAGTACCTTTCAGATTTTCGCTAGGTTTAGCGATGATAAGGTTCATTTTTGGAAAGCCAGGGGAATAGGAAATACAAACAGTGTAACGATATGAATGTTATGAAAACATCTAAAAATTCTAAAGGAAACAGGCCCTCGTTAACATACTTGGAATTCAAGACTTTTTGCCTAAGTCTGTCTCTAACAACAAATCCGCATACAAATAGGCGCTACATTTGCCGTCAATAACAATCTTCGTAGTAGATGTCGCAGTTTTTCATCCTCTTTTTATCCGGCCCATATCAACGCATTTCTTGGATGGAGGGAGAACATCTGCCTTGCAGCAATCCAGGGTATCCGCTAGTTATTCGTCCGTATCCGAGACTTGCTGTTGCTTCGAAACTTTAATTTATTTTTTCGTAGCAGGGCCGCAGCACCACTCCTAACTTGGGGGGTCAGTTCCATTATAGATCTCGGAAATATTTAATGGCCTGAGTTCCAGATATGTCAGAGGTGCCTGGATAATGTTTTATTTGCTTTTCGTGACTTTACTCCACTTTTGATTTTATCTGGGGAATTCATCAGCTGTCCCGTTTATAGTGCTGCTATTTTTGTCTGTTGATTGCACTCGCTCTTATATTTTTGGCAGTCAGTTTCAGTTTATGTCCATTTTTATTTATACACCTTAAATTACTCTTACATGCCAGACAAAAAATGCTTAAAAATTAGCTTAAATAACTTAAAATTATCTTATACTAACTTACTGGCCCCATGCGGGCACTCTAAGTTCAACCTAACACATAAACTATGTCTTTCGACGAATATTACAGTCTAATTTTATTTCTATTTTACATTTATTACTACTAAAACTAAGAAAATAAATTTTAAGCAAAAACTTAGTATATGGACATTTTTTAATTTTTTATAAAACTTAAAACTAAAAGAATACAAACTACCTAAAATTAAATCTTAATCTACTTAACCTACTTACATCTAACACAAACATAGCCATACATAAATACGAGTATATATATATACATAAAATGTATATACATATATACGAGGGGCGTTCAACATATTCTCGGTATCGATATGAAGGAAAATGCGAATTCACTTTAAATTGTTTTTATTTTTCAATATAATCTCCCCTCACATCAACGCATTTGTTACATCTTGAGTTTTAAGTTTAAGTTTTAAACCCTCAAAAAAATAAATTTCCTCTTTCTCTGCAAAATACCCATTTATTGCCGACTTGAGTTCTTCATCATCCAAAAATCTTTTTCCACGAAGACGTTTTTTCAAATTCGGAAACAGGAAATAATCACTAGGGGCAAGGTCTGGACTATAGGGTCTCGCGCAGCAGCCTTGGAAACTCGCGCCGTGTGAACAGGAGCGTTGTCATGAAGAAGCAACACACCCGCTGCGAGTTTACCCCGTCTTTTCTTTCTAATTTCCTCCCTCAAAGTGGAAGCGTAGGATGTGGCGTTGATGGTTTCACCTTTTTTTTGTACTCAATGAGCAAGATTCCCTTTGAGTCCCAAAAAACTGTGACCATGAGCTTCCCGGCAGACGGAGTGACTTTGAACTTCTTCGGGGGGTTTGTTCCTTTTTATGCCACTGCATGGACTCTTGTTTGCTTTCAGGGTCATAGTGGTGGACCCATATTTCGTCCCCAGTAACAATTCGATCCATAACACCGTCCGCGTTCTCACTACACATCTCCAAAAGCTCTCTACAGTATGCGATTCTCACTTTTTTCTGAGGCGCTGTGAGCATTCGTGGCACCCACCTTGCACTGACCTTTGAAAGGTTAAGATGGTCATGAAGAATGGTGTGAATGGTACCAATTGAAAGCTTGGTGATCTCTGCCATCATTTTCACATTTATTCGGGCATCCTCAAGAACAAGTTTTTCGACTTATTTGATGCTTTCTCCCGTACAAGCAGTAGCCGGGGCGCCGGAGCGGGGGTCGTCTTCAATGCTCTCTCTGCCTCTCTTGAACTCACTTGACCACTTTTGCACAGTTGATAATGAAGGTAAACAGCCACCATCTCTTCATGAATAGTTTTTTGACTTTTTCCTTGCTTAGTGAGAAATTTAATTTAATGCTCAATTTTCACCATCATCGTCTCAGTTGCCATTATGATTCGGTTTAACTAGAGATAAAACGCGAATTGATAATCACATTTATATGAAATTTTACATGAATACACTAAAATAATAGTATTACTTGATAAATAAGTCAATTTATATATACAACCACAGCTTCACCCCGATACCGAGAATATGTTGAACGCCCCTCGTATATATATATTTTTTTGGTTTTTATATACTCGTATTTTCTTTCATAAAACTAACTTAATCCTACCTAAAACTATGTAAGCCGGCCATGGCTAAAAAAAATTAGTCTGGCCCACCTTGCTTCACATGAAGCTAACTATCACTGGAGGAGTTCGACAACTTATATGTTTGGCAAGACGCGTCCGCATGGATATCGACCCGGTTACCACTTGAGGTGAAATAATCAAACCCGATGTGTAGAAACAGTTACATACATTTATGCGCTTTATAAGTTTTTGACAATACTGGTAAATATGGCATTCCCCATCTGCATATTATCAATTTCAGCAATGTAAATGATTGTCCACCATTTTCTATTGATCTTCGCCGGTATAAAGAATAGCTGTCGATACCGGGTATTTTTTATCTGTAAGAAATCCTTCAGGAATCTCTTTGCGCATTTACCGTTATCCATCCATGCAGAACTTATATTTATTTAACCGTATATATCATGAATCATGTTTGCTGTTGCGATATCAAATAACTACATGTTTATCGGGTATTTCTACTGAAATAATTCCATAAATTTCTTCTAGTCTAATTTTTGCAATCAACCAAATCAAAATACCCTCTACCTGAGCGTCGAACTCGTCGAGTTGTAGAGGCTAAGTAAGGTCAATGAATCTAAAGAAGTTCTCAAGATGAGTCCCGAAACTAAACGATATTCCCTTTCGCAACTGCTAGCCTTATCTGTATATAGCGGATCTCTGTAAAGATGGATCATCCTTCCTCCGCTACTCGAGGGATCTAACTATGGACAAAGTCTCAAAAAAGAATAAACCCGAGGCCGGTACTTCTTTAATACCGGGCGGTAGAACAGTGACTGCACCAACTACCGGAAAAGGTTCCTGCATTGTCGAGTGGAGGTAAAACTGTGCCAGGGCATGTTACACCATAGTTTAAAGGCAAATGCCAGAGATCGTTGGAGGAAATACTGCCGGTTGCCGAAAGCCCAAAACGACATCCACGGTTCGATAACATCTGAATATCTGAGTTGCTTTTGGGCAACTTATTAGCCATCATGCGGGACAACCCCGGATAATCTCTCATCACAAGCGACACTGGCTAGTACCAATGCCACGTCAAACTTATCGCATGTGCCGAGCGAAGATCTCTCGATCTTTACACAAAAGCCATAGGTGGATAGGAGAGTTTTTGGCCAGGTGAAAAACTCGAAGTCGTGGCTATGGAGGATATCGCTAGCAGGTCTAAAACCAGCACCTGGATCCCAGCCGAACCGTCCTAACCATTTTGGAGATCGTCAGGCTTAGCAACCCGACCTTTCTGACTCATGACTGGAAAGCCGCGAAACTGGTAGAACTAAGTCGCTCTTATAGACGCGTGTTAATTATGGTCAATAAGGAATCCCTTAATCCTCTAACACAGACCAAAGGCATGATTCTGTTCGGTTTCGAGTCAATTCAACTAAGGGTTTATAAGAAGGGTGAGCTGGATCCTGATAGGCTACCTCCTCCTCCTTTAACTGAAACTGGAAATTCAACCTTAGATCTTGGAACGTCGATATCCTTTCCAGAAATGGGTAGTGCCGACTCCAATTTATCCGACGCGACAACTAAGCCGTCGGTCTCCTCTTCTGACACTCTTCTGGAAATGGAAAACGATAACGAGCTAAAAAAAGATCCTTTACGATCGGAAGAAGAAGATGAGCTTGGGCACATGTTCAGAATAGTAGGACTCGAACACCACCGTGGTGGGGGCTACTCTGGTAAATTGTAGGTAAATTGTAGCAATGATACGGTTTTTCCAGATTAATTAACTATAATTAATTAGTAAAATTATTAGTGGAACCTAGCCTTAATGCATTTTTACTTCCTAACCTTAGCGACCCAGACTTAATTGTTGTCAGACTAGAGACTACCAAAGGCTCATCATTGGTATTGGGTAGTGCCGACATCAACGATAGAGTTGAGTCATTTTGTTTCGTTATACAAGGTGGCGCAAAATTAATCACCCTATCGGAAGATGGTATAATTTTTGCAAATGGCGTTGTACATCAATCATATTTGACATTTTTGAACTAAACAGCTGCAGTATAGAAATAGATAAGCAATGGAGCGCTATACTACGTAAGAGCCTGAAATAATTGTATCAATTCCACGTCCGATTAGCGCTTAGCTACTCGACTCGAAAAGAGTGGAACCACAGGAGGCCATGCAGGGCGTGCGCGCCACCGGACTGTTCGTTCGGCCGACAATATCACGGCTGTGGCTGCCGATGTCGCTAAGAACGACGAAACATCAACCAGACGACGGGCCACGCAATTGGGCATCACCAGATGGACCCTACAGCGGATTTTAGTGAAAGACTTGCACATGTTTCCGTACAAAGTGCAAACAGGGCATTAGTTAATGCCTCCTGACTATCAGTCACGTGTGAATTACTGCAAAGCAATCCTCAATCTGCGCCACCTTATATTATAAGTACTAATCTCATTGTTTGCAATATTGGCAATGAGCCTACTTTTATGACAATAAACCGACAGAAAGTGCTAGATACACTCTTATCTCCGATAACATCACTCAAATACTAGCGAACTGAACACTCATTTTCAGACCACAGATACATCCAATTCAGCCTGAGTGATGCTCCTCGCAGCCAACCAGCATTCCGGAATTATCGGAAAACTGATTGACGTTAATACAGAGGAATACTGTCAGAAACACTATCCCATGAACTCTCAAGTCTCAAGACACCAACGAGCTTGATATGGAAGTGAAGGTATTCACTCTGGTTCTCAATCAGGCTATGGCAGCTTCCTGCAATCTTATTCGACCGAGAGACAACAAAAAGCCGCACTGGTGGACATCAGCACTGGGACCGCTTAGAAACGTTTGCAAAAAACTTTTCAACATACCAAAAAGTACAAGAAAAGTGACTGACTGTGACTCATAATATATAATATATTGAGCCAGCCAAAGAGAACACGATGGTTGAAGTTTAACTACAGAATAATTTATTTTATCGATATAATGATATAGATATATGATGACAGTTTGACATTTAACGAGACTGTTACCAGATTTAAAAATTACTTTCAATATACATGGTATAACACCCACACCTTAAGATAAATAATAATATTTTGTTTCACCAATAGCAGTTATTACAACTCTTTCAAACTATTGAATTCATGTTCTTTTTATAATCTTATATTTCAAACTTATAAATATTTGTATAGATAAATAAATTATTTACATTAATCAATATGTTTTTGTTTGAATTATTCATAATTTTCATTTCAAAACTTTTAGTAATTAATACAAATTTTATGCACATACATTAACAAGAAAAAACTTTACTAAAGTTCACAATTTTAATAACATCGTCTTAATAACATAATCTCTCTTGAACTTTGATCTTATCTCTTGGCCTTAAGGGTCTATTACATTCGTATATTTGAACTTGAGAATCAGAGTAAGAATTATTCGATGTTGCCGGCATTTGTATATTTTCCTTATTAGTACAAGTAGTTACTTTGTTTGAGTAACCTGTTTCAGGAGTTGGAGTTTCATCTTTGTTTTCGGCATTCGACAAATATCGTTGTCGCATTAGGCAAATTTGAGTTATTTTCGACATCACCTTTTATCATCTAACTCATCATCCTCATCGCCCCTAGTCTTTTTGGTATAGAATTGGCCAGTCTTTATCATCTGATCGGAATGTCTTTTGGTTAGTTTTCCTGTCTTAGCCTCTTTACACATAAACATCGTTTGAACTAACTTTTTATCCACTGTACCTGGAATCCAACCTTTACGAGATTGTTCTGCGTAATTTCTTAAGTGAACCTGGTTTCTATTGTCCTTCCTTTATTATAATTGTGAAACTGGGCCTCGGTGCTAGTTTTAATATTTGGACGAAGTCGGTCAAAACGTGTAGAAACATGGTTTCTGAATAATAAAATTGAAGGTTTTTCTCCCGTGGTACCGTGTTGTGCATTTCTGTACCCAAACAAATACCTTTGAAGCTGTGTCTGTATAGTGTCTTTACTATTGCCAGAAATCTTTTTCATGGCATTTTTAAATGATTTAACCTCGTTATCAGCAGCCCTATTACTTGCAGGTGAGGGCGTTAAATGTTTTATGCCATTTAAGTTAAAATTTTTTTTAAAATCTGCTGAAACAAACTGGGCACCGCTGTCCGTAACTAATGTCTTCAAATGCAAATCGAAACGGGCAAAAATTTTTTCCACATTTCCTGGCCACCCATTTTGAACGTACTCGTATCTATAAATCTTCCCCAAAGCTATGTCCCGCCTTGTTTCATTTTCAGTTTCCTGAATACGTACAGGTACAAATTCTTCAATCCAGTTTAAATACTCAACATTTTCGATTTCTTCTACATGATTTACCTTCAACGGAAGCCTTGCCAAGCCATCTGCCACAGCATTGTCGGAACCTTTAAAATAAATTAGATCGTAATTGAAATAAGATAAATATATCGCCCATCTCTGAAGCCTCCCAGCTGCCATCACAGGGATACCCTTATTTTCACCAAACAAGAGGTCTGTGATCTGACTTTATACAAAATCTTCTTCCCATAAGGTACTCGTAAAATTGGCGGACACCAAAATAAATAGCTAATGACTCCTTCTATATCAGTGCATAGTTTCTTTCGGATGTGGATAAGGTTCGAGAAGCATATGCAATCGGTCTTTCACCGCCATCAGGCATTTTATATAAGAGAACAGCCCCGATTCCATATTCTGATGCATCACAAGCCAAAACAATTTCATGTTTTGGATTAAAATGCACCAAATCGTCGTCTGAAATCAACTCGTCCTTACACTCATTCAAAGCCTTCTCACAATCCCTATCCCACCTGACCTGTACGCCCTTTTGTAAAAGTCTTTACAAAGGAGAAAGTAAACTTGATAAATAAGGGTTAAATTTCGCATAATACTATAGTTTACCATCCCCGCAAAAGCTCGTATTTCAAAGACATTATTAGGTTTTGGCAACTCAAGAACAGCTTCTATCTTCGGGGGATCTTTATTAACTCCTTCCTTACTCACAACATAACCTAAATAGTTTATATGAGGCTTAAAGAAAACGCACTTTTCCCTGTACAACTTGAGACCTGACTCTTTTAACGCACTCAAAACCTTTCTTAAATTGGCTAGATGTTCCTTAAGATCTTTTCCTGTTACAACAACGTCATCTAACAGGTTTGCTGTACCCTCGCATCCTTGAAGTGTCTTTTCAACTTCTCTTAGAAAAATTTGACAAGTGAGTTTTGTGATTTAAGGCAACAGAAATTGAAAATTGCCTTGATGTGTCCTTCAAGCGAGTTACTTTCCTGTTTCTTCGTCGACACGAATTTGATTATAAGCTGCAGTAAATTCTAATTTAGTAGAGAGTTCACCAGAGTTTAACCAGCTATTTACCATCTGTCCTGATTCTGCTTCAAGACAAAGAATTCGATACGTTTTCTGATGATTGAAGACGTTGTCTCGAATTGGGACCTCATAAGCTCCATCAGCTCATCGAAAGGAAGCTCCTTTGGTTTCTTGGGGAACACCAACTCTTTTACGATCTCGTATGCTCGATGACTTATGGTTGTCAATATAACCGGCGCACCTGTCTGGTATTCTCCACGTAGTTAGCCAAAAGGTACTGCTCCAATCTTTATATATACTGAAGTTATCCTCCAAATTGAATTATGGAACAGAACCCATGTGACCAGTGCTACGCACAATTGTAGTCGTACTTACAGGGTTAACATTTTCTGGTGGATCTCCTTCGCGTGTCATTTTTAAATATTAGTAATGATTTCACTTAACTAAACTTTGTTAAAACGATGGCTAGTACAAATCACGCTTTCCAATTGTCCTCGTCGCCAATGTAATATATTGAGCCAGCCAAAGAAAATACACCGGTTGAAGGTTAAATACAGAATGACTTATTTTATCGATATGATGATATAACATAGATAGTCTGATATTTAACGAGAGTGTTGCCAGATGTACAAATTACTTTCAATATACATGGTATATATAACACGAAGAACCCCTAAAAATCTATAAAAAATAACTGAGGAAGGCAAGCCGACAATCCTGGAGGTAATTCCGGGACGTAATAACAGAAACCTCTGAGTCATCGCGGCTAAGAAAAATTCTCTCTACAAATCCTATGATGCCTAGTTGGTTGAAAAAAACCGATGGCTCTTGGACAACCTCAAGTGATGAATCACTCAACCTGCTACTGGACACCCACTTCGCATATTCGCGGCCAGTAGCAACCAAAATAAGACTACTGCAATCGTGCAGAAAATTCATGGTCTAATTACAAGAGACAAGCTGCTCTGGGTCTGTATAGCTTCAAACCATACAAGTCTGCTGGTCCGGACGGTATAATACCTGCCGATACAAAGGTCCTCAGATATTATCCTGCCTACGCTAGAGAAAATCACGAGGAGCTGTGTAGAACTGATCCACATTTCACTGTCATGGAAAGAAGTCAATATAGTTTTCATTCCTAAAGCCGGAGAATGTTCTCATGCTGTCCCAAAGGACCTCAGACCTATAAGTCTATCATCTTCCCTTCTGAAAGCTTTGGAACGACTGAACGAATTCTTTATACGAGCTAAAATTGGTCCAAGACTTTTGTCAACGGCTCAACATACCGTCTTATGCTAAAAGACGTGTCAGCAGAAGTACTCAGCAAGGCGGTGTTCTCTCTCCCTTTCTCTGGAACTTAGTGGTTAATGAACTGTTGATATACCTGAAAGTTAGAGATAGCAGGGACGGGAGGTAGCAGGGTGACTGCCTATGCGGATGACGTTGCTATAACCGTCTCAGGTAAGCATCTTAATATCATTAAACAACTCCTTCAACTAAATCTCAACAGATTAACCCGTTGGACAGATGGCTGTGGATTGGAAGTAAGCCCCCATAAAACTGATCGTGTTCTCTTTTCTAAGAAATACAAAATTCCAATTCTAGAACCTCCTTCAATAAACAGTACCTGATTGCGCTTTCTCTGTTGATTACCTTCCTTGCTGCTTGCCGCCTTTATTTTTGGTGATGCGGGCGGATTTAGATTCCTATGAGTATGTCCAAGGATGCGGCTTGCACCCAACAGAAAAAGAAAAGAAAACGGCGTGTTCGTTTGATGGTCGGCAAGAGAATCGTTTATTAAGAACTGTCAAAAAACATCATATGCAGCACGAAGTGTGCTGCGATTACAAATTTTGCATTTGACTATGGGCGCGTTCATACCGCCAGCCTTGAAATACTGACTAGTCATTTCAATACTAATTTCTGATTACAATCATATTAAGTACTAAGTCTACCTCAATAGAATAAAATTTAATCTTTCAATTCATTACATTGAATTCAATTAAATCTTATCAAATGAATTCAAACCAAGTTAAGCTAACAAAGTTACGTTAATGTTACATCTTAGCTTAAATCAAGCAACCATAATTTGGAAATAGGACGCTTTATCGACCCATTCTGCGTAAAAAGTGTAGTTACTCGTGCTAATCCGTCCGCTCCTAGGTGAAGTTCACTTACTCGGGGTAAGGCCCATTTCCCTGGGGGTTGGTTATCATCTCGTACTACAACTAGATCGTTCACGGCTAAGTTTCTGGTCTTCTTCTTCCATTTATTGCGTTCTTGGAGGGTCGCGAGATACTCAAGCTGCCACCGTTTCCAAAAGACCTGCTGAAGTTGTAGGATAATCTAAAATCTGGAAAGGCGGTTAATATATGCTGATAGATAGTTTGGCTCAGGTAAAAAATAAGGTGAGCTTCCTACTAAAAAGTGTGCTGGAGTTAAAGGTTCAAAATCTTCCGGTGAATCCGAAAGTGCTCCCAAAAGCCAAGAGTTTAGACAAGATTCAATTTGACGTAATGAAGTTTGAAGTTCCTCCTCTCTTTAAATGAAATTTAGTCGATTTTACAGCCGTCTCCCAGAGTCCACCAAAGTTGGGGGCCGCTGGAGGTATAAAATGCCAATTTATGGATTCCTTAGAAGCTTCCCTTTATAATCGGTTTCGAGTATCCCTTGATCCCAAGTAACTATTCAACTATCCAATAGACCTTTCGCCCCCACGAAGTTTGTGCCATTGTCACTATACAACTCAGAGCATCTTTCGCTTCTCACAATGAAACGCCTTAATGCCAACATAAATGCCTCCGTGGACAAGCTTCTCACCAGCTCTAAATAGATCGCCTTAGTGCAAAAGCAAATAAATACTGCACCATACACCTTCTGCCCTCTGCAACCTATCCTTCTCCATGGCGTTGCGTTCAGTGGTCCCGCGAAGTCAACGCCAGCCTTTAAAAATGCTTTTTCTCCTTGGAGTCTAGATACAGGAAGATCTCCCATTAATTGATTTATTGGTTTCGCCCGATATCATTGACAGATAGTACAGCGTCGAGTTATCTTTCTCACTGCATTCCTTGCTCTCAAAATCCAGAACTCTTTCCTTAGTATTGCAAGCAATAATTGCGAACCAGCATGTAAATATTTATTATGATTGCTCCAAATAACTAGTTATGTTAGCTTTGAACTCCGAGGTAGGATGATAGGATCCCTTTGATTATAACCTACAGGAGCTGACTCGAGCCGCCCTCCAACCCGCATAATGCCCATTGAGTCCAAGACTGGATTCAGTTTGACCAGCTTACATGATTTTATTGGTAATCCCTTCAGCAGACAGTTTACTTCCTCACTGAAATGTCTACTTTGTGTTACTCTGACTAAAGGGATCAGGGCTTCTTCAAGCTCTTCCGTTTTTAAGAACCCGGTCCTTTTTGCATTGACAGGTTGGCAGTTGTGTGAAAAGCGTAGGATCCAAGCGGTGACCCTCAAAAGATTAGTCAAGCTGGAAAATTTATCAACTAACTGGAATGGTTCGCATGCTTCAGCCATTATAGCTGTCAGTACTACCTTGCGTTCTACCAGATGTTTTCTATCGCCACCAAATGACGGTAAATCCGCCGTTGCAACTGGTTCCTTACGAATCAGACTTGGCCCGTTCAACCATAAATCGTGTGAAAGTAATTGATCTGCCTTCACCCCCCTCGATGCATAATCAGCTGGGTTGATTTCTCCATTTATGTGCCGCCAATGGTTTGCCGGAATGATGCTCGTTATTGCCGAAATCCGATTCGCCACGAAATTAGCAATTTTTTTTTGATGACTATTAAGCCATCCACCCATAAACTGGAATGTTTCGATATTCATCTACCTCCCTTAGTTTAACTACTAGTTTCGCCAATAGAAGCACATAGTTCCAACCGTGCTATCACTAAAACCTGACTTAGGTGTGCCACCTTGACTTTCGCTGCTACGAAACTGGATATAACGACAGCAGCATAAGCTTCCTCTGAAGCGTCACAAAACCCATGCATTTCCAGGTTGCCCTTATTGTGCGGTGCGTACCTAGGGATCTCAAGAGACCTTAGCTGAGCTATACCATTTCGCAGTGCTTCCCATCTTGCAATAAATCGCAAAGGAATTTGGTCGTCCCAACTAACCCTTTCTTGCCATAAGCGTTGCAGCAAGATCCTACAGTTAATCAGAAAGGGTGCTAGGAAGATGCGGGCAGCTTCGGAGAGTTGATTTCTCGTAGAATAGAAAGAAATACGTTCTACCTTGACGTCAAAAATTAAGGAATCTGTAACAGGGTGCCAGCGTAAACCTAACGTTTTAACAGGTTGATTGGAATCAATAGACCAGGTCCAATTTAATTCTCTTTTCTCCAGAGGAATCTCGTCGAGTAAGTCCTTTGAGTTCGAAGCCCATTTCCGAAGATTAAAGCCCGCCCTTTGCAATAGCGCGCACAATTGCTCAACGAGACACCTTGTTGACTCCCTACTATTGCAACTCGCTATGAAATCGTCCATGTAAAAGTGATTACTTATCATTAAGGAAGCCGTTGGAAACTTCTTGCGATTGTCCTCAGCCAACTGCATTAAACGCCTAGTAGCCAAAAACGAAGCGGGAGCTGTCCCATAGGTAATAGTCGTCATTTCAAAGGCCCTGATAGGCCACTGGCTGTCTCTCTCCATAAAATACACTGAAATCGCCTATCCAACGGATGAAATAAAATTTACCTGTACATTTTTGCAATATCTGCACTTAGGGCAATGGGATTGAGCATAAATTGGAGCAAAATAGTGACCAAATCGTTTTGAAGCACCGGTCCTGTAAGCAATTGAGAATTCAGGGATCTTCCGCCAGGGGGACTACAAGATGCATCAAATACCACTCCCAAGCGGGTCGTCGAGCTATCAGGTTTGATGACTGCATGATGGGGCAAGAAGTATCCTCCTTCAGATTCCTGACCATGTTCCGCTGTAACTTCCACCATGTGGCCTAAGCTCAGTTATTCGCTCATATACTCCGTGTATTGCAACTGTAGGTCTGAATCCCTCAAAAATCGACGTTTCATTGACCTAAGCCTCTGCTCGGCCATCAGCCTTGAATTTCCCTGCAGATCCGGAACTTCCTTAAAGGGTAGCCTAACCACAAACCGCCCTAGCTCATCCCGGCTTACGTGTTCATTAAAGTGAGCCTCACAGGGATGAGCATCGTTCAAGTATCGTGCTGTGGGTTGAGGTTCCTTTAATTCCCAGAACCGTTCTACCATTGCCTCCAAACCTTCTACCGACTGAAACGCACATATCATATGACCGCTTGAATCCTCATCCTCACTGGCCAAAACCCATACGAATTCAGTATTCTGAGCAATCACCTTACTGTGGTCATCGTAAATCTTGCCGCCCGTTATAGCTCTGAAAATAATGTTAGCCTTTTATAAAATGTCTATTGGGCCTGGTTTCGCAAAGTGAGGATCAGTTAAATCCTCCCTGACTACCTGGACTGGCCCGTTGTAGTATACCTTGTGAGGCGGTAGTTGCTTAGTTATGCTCCTCAATACTACCGTTTGAGATGATATAGTAAAGTCTGTTTTCCTGGATCTGATCCTCAAAGCCACTAAGCCCCGAGCCTTCGACTCCGGGTCGCCAACTGCATCTATCGTAATCAATGTCACCTGAGATCCGGAGTCCAAAAGAACCCTGCACGGCTTGAATTCTCCCCATCGGTTCTGTAACAATACCACGGCAGTGGGCAAAAGCTTGTATCCCTTACTACTTCGGTCGACTCCCGTCAAAAATGCAGCCTGCGACCTATCCTTGTCCCTTGACTTCGTTGGTATTGGTCGCTGGTTCCACCACCTTCCTAACGTCGTCGGTATGAATCAGTGTGTGGTGTCTGGCCCTGCACTTCCTACCAGCTCCTGATTTGCACGCCTTGACAGAGTGGCCCGTGTTGAGACAATTGTAGCACAAGGCCCTTTATGCTATAACATTACGCTTCCCAAGGAGGTCAAAATTTATGAATTGAGGACACGATGCTACAAAATGCGCACCCTTGCACATAGCACATGAATCCGAAATTGCTGTACAGACAGAACGACGATTGGATTTACTGCCTTAACCCTGCGGCACCCTACCACTTGCAACGCTCTCTAATTCGAACTGTCTGATTGATATAAATTCAAGCAAGGCCTTAAAGGTTGGTTTTTTAGACGTAGCCACAGATCGTGCCCATAACTATTTTGACTCTGGGTCTAGTTTTGCCAAGATAACGTAAATAAGCCAAGCATTCCAATGCTCTACTGGAACACCAAGTGATCTTAAGGCAGTTACAGACTCATTAGAGGTATTATAAAACTAGCGTATACCAGCAGCGGTTGGTTGAGAACTAATTTCCTGCTGCTCTATAATTGTCTTTATATGAGCCTCCACAATAACCTTTTCCTTATCAAACATCGTACACAAATCCTCCCAGGCTTATAGGCCATTCTCTGTAATCGCCATTAAATGACGGAAGTGCTATTGCAGGTAATTCTGGATGATCCTGGATCACCGCGGACCTAGTTGAATTATTACTCTTGGAGAGGTTCGAGAGCACAGCCGCAATGGACGCCTGATTACCTGCTAATTGTTTGACAAACTCGTCGTATTCGCCTGTGGAATACGACTAATGGATTCTGCTACCTGATCGCCCGTAATTTATTTTAGACACCACCCCTTAATATTATAATACTTGCCCTCGATCTCTTCCCTTGCTCTTGACTCATTTGCTATTTCCTCCTCTAACAATAGCATTTCTAAATCCATCTGCACTTGCTCAAAGGATTTCATAAGTTCATTTAACTTATCGAGACGAACTTGAGCATCTATTACGGAAATCTTATCCTCATTAGTATCCATTATTACCTTCTCTAATCGCGTAAGGCTACCCTTGATTATACCTCGCTTTTTTCGCCTCCCTTCCATATTTCCCGTTATGTAAATATTTCAATATATAAGAATATATGGGCAAGAATATAATATAGATATATATATATAGTGCATTCTAGTAACAAAATGTCTTACTCACTGCGTTTTTTTTTTTTGTTTTTTGCTGCTACCGCCTTCTACCACACTTATCCACTTCCCACGTTGTCTTTCCCCGGCAGCTGCGAGTTCCACCGCTGTATTTCCAAGCGCAGGCGCCGAGTTCGAATGTTGAGTATCCCACCGCTGAGTTCTACTTTACTTTTTGCAATTCAATGCAAATAATCCGGCTGCGAAGGACCAGCCTTTCTCCGTTGATTACCTTCCTTGCTGCTTGCCTCCTTTATTTTTGGTGATGCGAGCGGATTTAGATTCCTACGAGTATATCCAAGGATGCGGCTTGCGCCCAACAGTAAAAGAAAAGAAAACGGCGTGTTCGTTTGATCGTCAGCAAGAGAATGACCGTTTATTAAGAACTGTCAAAAAACATCATATGCAGTACGAAGTGTGCTGCGGTTACAAATTTGCATTTTACTATGGACGCGTTCAGTACCAGTTTAGTATTTTCCGATACAGCAAAATACAGTGAGCGCATTTCGTTTAGCCGAACTTAGCACATGCTCTTTTATTTGTGTTTATCTCGTAAACCGTTAAATATTGACATTGCATGTTTCCGCATTTATGCAAGTTCAAACGTGCGCAATTAGCACTGTGAACGATCAGTTTGAAGACGTGCATTGTCTATTTAGAAAATCAGTTTGCTTGCGCTAGCGTTGTGATTTGTATGAATTTAGTGCGCCCTTCGTTTAGACGAATTGACAATTAATTCTAAATAATATAATTTTAACACTTGTACATCGGTAAGTAAATCATATTGCTTATAAAATGAAGTATTTTTAAGTTTTTTGGCAAAAAGATATAAATTTTTTTTACAAATTGTAGCCATGCCGAAAGGAAAGTATTTGAGTGAAGTGGAAATGGCTGCCATTACAGCTTACAAGGAAAGTGGTCTAAATAACACTCAAATTGGACGGAAAATTAAGCGTTCTGAAAAAGTCGTTGGAAACTTTTTGAGTAAGAAGGACAATTACGGTAAGAAACCGCCAACGAAAGGTCGAATGAAAATTTCAAAGCAACAGATTTACCAAATTCGCTCATTGGCTACAAAGCAAAAATTGAGTGCTGCTAAAATTATCGATAACCTTAAATTGGAAAGCGACGTGTTCAAGCTATTTTGGCAACTTCACCGAATCTGGTGAACCTCTCCTAACTCAGGCTTATAAGGATGCTCGACTTAAATTTGCACAAAAGCACATGAGCTGGACTTCCCAATGGAAAAATGTGACTTTTTCAGACGAAAAAAAATGTAATTTGGACGGACCAGATGGCTTGAGTTATATTGGCAAGATTTAAAAGCGCCATACTCATCACGCCTAAGTCGTGATTTTGGTGAAGGCAGTGTAATGGTTTGGAGTGCTTTTTCGTTTGATGGAAATTCTAAAATCTGTTTCATTTCACCAAAAACCAACAGCTAGAAGTACACAGAACTCTTAGAAGCAGAATTAATTCCCTTTCTAGAAGACCATCATGATTTAGATGCTGTTTTCCAGCATGACAACGCATCAATTCATCGTTCTAGTGAAACAACGAGCTAGTTTTCTTCAAAACAGCTGACGGTAATGAACTGGCCCGCACGCAGTCCTGATCCGAACCCGATAGAGAAACTGTGGGGCATATTGGCTACAAAGGTTTATGTAAATGGAAGGCAATTTAGCTCAATTCTGGAATTAAAAAGTGAGATTGAAACCTGTTGGGAAGAGATCGCTTCAAATTAACTTCGAAATTTGATAAATAGTATGGAAAAACGCATTTCCTAAGTATTAATAAACAGAGGAGGGAAAACTAAATATTAACTTCAAAAAAATTTTATTTGTGTTAAATATATATAAGCAAGTAAGTTAGTTAATTCGGCTATACGAAATGCGCTGTTAATCTGTGAATTTTTATAATAAAGCCTATTATTTTCTCAAAAGTAAAATGCTTCATTTATTTTTTATGCGGAAGTTGAATAGAACAATTGAAACTTTATTTTATGTTAATTTACATTATCGCTTATAACTTCCACTGAGCGTAATGTTCTAAAGTATGAACTCGGCTAAACGAAATACGCTCACTGTATTTGGGTCTCATTTTTGACAGGAAGGCTTATTGAATATTCTAGAGGAAAATAAAATAATAGACAATACAGCTCTCCTAAATAGTAATGATGCTAAAATTAATGTGGATAACGAAGAATCTTACAGAAACTTGACAAAAATGCTAAACTAAAAAAAAAATTCAATCGTTTGAAAATAAACAAACAAGACCAATAAAGGTTGTTGCAAAGAAACTACACTACTGATTAACACCTGTATGCATTTCGAATGACCTAAAGAAGAACAACTTCAAAATACCTGAAGTTGTCAACATGCCTTAGCACAAGAGTAAAGCACCGCCCCCAATCTTCATGCTTACTTTTGAGCAAGATGAAGACATCAAGAAAATTTATGAAATATCCTAGGACTGAAAGTACAAAATCATCCTTTGCCGAATTCAAAGCTAGTTCCTCAATGTAAGAACTGTCAAAATCATGGTCACATTCACAAATACTGCAGCTCAAACCCCAAATGCATTAAATGTGCAGGAGACCACAATACAGAAGACTGCATAAGGGAAAAAAATGCAGTCCCTAAATGCGTCAATTGTAGCGAAAGACACCCAGCTAACTACAGAGGATGTGCAGTAGCAAAAGGGCTACAGCAGGTAAAAGACAACAAGCAAAAGAAAATGCAAAAGCCTGTTCAAAAAGGCGCAACCGAAAACGGAGAAAAACAAAAACAGAAAAAGACTTGAGAGTGAAATCTAAGCCCCAAATGAATAAAATTTTGGATAGAGCTAAAGGAAATCTACCCTTAAGCGAAAATGAAAACTTAAGCCTCACAACCGGTCCAAAGAAGACATATGCACTAGTTGCTTCGAAAAACGTTGTAAAACCAGTCGGAAACCCCAAACATCCCAGAAATGTTATGGAGGATATCATACAAAGAATTCTTAACGGAATAGAAGATATGGAGAAGAATAATAAGAAAATTCGGGAAAGAATATTTTTCCTTGCAAAACAAAACAGTAAGAACATAATGGCTAAAAGCATACAAATCTTATTATGGAATGCCAATGGCCTCGAGAATCGCAAAGACTCTCGATATAAGCAAAATTGATATATGTCTAGTCACCGAGACGCATTTTAAAATTGGAAAAAAGTACAAACTTCGCGGATGCAAGACATACCCCACATCCTCACAATACAGCAAGAGGAGGGGCTGCAGTCATAATTAAGGAAGGAGTTAGCCACGATGAAGATGAAGAATACCCGTCGTGTGAAATACAAGCCAAATCCGTAAACATAAAAAAAAGGAGCGGCAAGATAACGGTAGCAGCGGCATATTGTTCTCCTAGCTACAGGCTCAAACAAAACAATTTTGAAAGCCCCTTCCGTAAATTCGGAAATAAATTCATAATAGGTTGAGATTTCAACGTTAAAAACAAATTTTGGCGATCAAGATTAACAAATACGAGGAAGAGAACTCCTTGAATCTTTGAAAGAAACCAATGTGAACTACTATTCAACGGGAAATCCTACTTACTGGCCCACAAATAGGAATAAAATCCCGGATGTTTTTGACTTCTTCTTAACTAATTATATCTCCTCAAACACTACCCAAGCTAACGAAGGGCCAGATCTTGACTCAGGTAATACAATTCTAATGAAGGAACACGTCTAGTAAACAAACTAACTGACTGGATATATTTCACAACCATTAATACAATAGACCAATTATAAAGTGAAGTACAGTCCTTCACCCTAGCTATACAAAAGGCTGCATGGGCTGCAACTCCTGAATTAAATAGCAAAGTAAAAAGAAACGTGTATCCCAAAGAAGTTTGCGACATTATATCTGAAAAGAGACGAGCTAGCAAACGATAGCAACTGTCAACAACTCCAAGTGATAAAAGTAGACTTAATAGCTTAAACAATAAGCTCAGAAAAAGGATAGCAGAATTTAAAAATGCATCGTTGGAAAGATGCCTTAGAAATCTGACAAACGATGCTAGTACAGAATACTCCCTGTGGAAGGCTACAAAAAAAAATTAAAAGACCAACGGCATATGTTCTGCCAGTGAAAAACAGCAGTAGTAACTGGAATAAAGCAAACTAACAAAGGGCGGATCTATTTGTGTAACATCTTGAAAACGTCTTTAAGACATACGACGATAATGATAATACCAACAAACGGAAGAAATGTGCGAAGACGAGAGATCGATTCCAGCAGTAACATCTAGGGAAATAGCCAACGAAATAAAATAAAAGGTAAACCCAAAAAAAGCCCCGGAATTTGATCTAATAAAAAACTACTTAAAAAAGGTATGAAAAAATAGCACAGATAGCAAACGCAGCGTTCAGCCTAAGGTATGTGGAAGGTCGCGGAAGTTAACATATTATGGTATGTACCTAAGCCGGGCAAACTGCCCAGTGAAGTAATGTCATATCATTGCTGCTAATCCTGTCTAAGCTATTCGAAAAAATCCTTCTAAAATGAATCCATCCGATTCTAGAAGAAAAGACACTAATCCAAACGAGTTTGGATTCACAAATAAATACCCAGATCCACAGAATAACTGATATAGTAGAAAAATCTTTAGAAGAAAAATAAATATGCTCTAGCATCTTCCTTGATGTAACACCGGCTTTTGATAAAGTCT
Source organism: Volucella bombylans (assembly GCA_949129095.1). Classification (NCBI taxonomy): domain Eukaryota; kingdom Metazoa; phylum Arthropoda; class Insecta; order Diptera; family Syrphidae; genus Volucella; species Volucella bombylans. The sequence goes on along the minus strand of OX422140.1, from coordinate 306,473,475 downwards.
GGCACAAAGGATTAGTCCGTAAGCTACGAAAATATCTTCCAAAACAGTACTATGAAATACTAGAGTCGTATACGAGTATAATGAAACGATTATAGATGAGTACTCCGCATTGAAACACAGCTGGAGTACCGAAAGGTAGTGTGTTGGGACCCGTTGTTCCTCCTATACACGAACGACCTACAACAAAATGACGAAACTACTGTTGCCACTTTTGCAGACTATACTGCTGTACGTACAGTAGGAAAAACCGTATAGGAAATTACAGAAAAACTGCAAAGGACAGTAAATAATATAGCTAATTAGACCAAAAAATCGCAAATAAAATGAAATGAACTGATGTTAACTTTACAAATAAAAACGTACAACACATACCTGTGTACATAAATAATAAAGTAGCTCTGCATTCGAACTCAGCTAAATACTTAGGCTTGACGTTGAACGCAAAGCTGCGCTGGAAAACTCATGTCAAGAAAAAACGTGATGAACTAAATATACGATATAATAAAATGTATTGTCTGATAGGGAGGTATTCATGCCTCTTAATTTACAATAAACTGCTTCTCTACAAGAAAATATTAAAATCAATTTGGACATATGGCCTCCAGTTATGGAGGTGTACAAGTAAGACAAATCTTCAAAGCATACAATGCTTTCAAAACAAAGTATTACGCAATATTGTTAATACGCCGTTGTACATATGTAACGCTGATCTACATAGGGATCTTAAAACTGAAATGTTAGAGGACAAGGTTCGGAAGGCTGCAAGAAGACATGAAGTTAGGCTTCGCAAACACGCTAATTTAGAAGTAGTCCAACTACATAATAATAACAATTTAGTTAGAAGATTACATAGAGTAAAACCTTTTGAACTAGTTAAGTAGTTAAAAATAAAAAAAATGTATATGTGACAACATAATCACACTAACAAAGTGATAACGAATTAAAAAACAAAAGGTAACAAACCAAAGTTAGTTCCTTAAAGCAGTACATAAGTACATACTAGAACAAAATTGCTGATTAGTCTGACGAATAGGTGCGATTGCTTGTAACATCATGACTTCCCTGGGTATGTTTAGTTGGTGATTCAAGTCCCACACTATCACAAAGCTCGCAAGCGATGTCTTTCAACGATTTTCATCTAGCTACACGCCAAAAAAAATTTGACTGGAAACTAAACTGGAAACCTAACATTCAAGAAAAAGTCTATAAAGCTACAGTAGCTTTATTCTCTTGCAATAAAGCCATTGGGAATAAATGGGGCCTTCAACATCGCATAACCCACTAGCTACACATCTCGGTCATAAGACCGATACTTAATTACGGGGTTGTCGTCTGGTGGACGGCCTTGGAAAATGCAGTTAACGGCAATAAACTAGGCAGAGTAAAAAGAACAGCATGTTTATGCATAAGCAGAGCCTTACGGTATTAGACATTCTGTTTCATTTGACATCCCTCGATATTTTCAGCATGCAGCTACTGCGACTGCAGCTTTTCGCCTTAAAGCGACTACGCAGTGGATAAGTAATTCATTTGACCACGCTAACAATCTTAATACATTAGGAATCCTCACAGAGAATATTGATTACACCATACCCGAACTTTGGTTTGACAAAGACTTTCATGTAAGCTCTAGATCCTTCTGGGAGGAAGATGCTTTCATGGAGCACAAGTTAATCAACTTTTTCACTGATGGATCTAAAACTGATAGCGGGGTGTGTGGCTGTGTGTTCTCAGAAAAGCTAAGTCTAAGCCTCTCCTTCCGTCTTCCAAATCACTATAGCATGTTCTAGGCGGAAATTTTGGCGTTTTAAGAAGCTCTGTCCTGGCTGAAAAAAAAGGTGATATCTGCAAAGGATATCCGCAACTTTTCGGATAGTCAGGCCGTTATCAAGTCGCTGGACTCAGTCTCATTAAATTCTAGAACCGCCTTTGAATGTTGGTCATCCCTTACGGATATGGCAGAGCATTTCAAACTTCACCTATGTTGAATGCCGTAGCAATTCCTGGAAATTGAAATCCTGACAAACTCACCAAAATTAGAAATAGTCTACCTATTCTACCGGTAAAGGGTAGCATCGGTATACCAATCGCTACGAGCAAATTTATATTAAAGCTGGATGCTAACAAAAGAACAGACCGTAGGTGGACTGTCGGATCAACATGTCTAGCGACTAACAGATCTGGCCAAGGCTGGATCTGAATCGCTCTAAGAGTTGAATCCTTCTAAATAGGAAACATCTCAGCATATCATCACTGAACATTGCCTTATAGGCAAGCATGCAAGAAGGCTTGGGGCCTTTACAAACGATTTTTGTAGAAGCTGCATGGACGAGGAAAAAGAAAGACAATCCTCCACCTACTCTGTACTTGCCCATCTCTCTCCCAAAGAAAACTCCGTTTAGGATCTTTCTCCTACAACGTCTTAAGCGATCTAAAGAATATAGATGTTAACAGTCCCCTACGCTTCATCGTAATCTCAAATTGGCTCCAACAGGAGGAGAATCATAGATCCACATGGCATTACAATGGTCCAATATGCCTAAGTGGGTTGGTCTTTCCAGCAGCCATTTTAACCAAACCTAACCTAAATTAACCTAAATTGAAATCTATGCATGAGGTGGTCCCCGCTTTTGCCACTCTACACTGTACGTCCAACAACGTCTTTCCCTAATTACATGATGCGTAACAATCAAATCAAAGAGATGATTTTTGTTTGAAGACACGTGCAGTAACGTCAGAGCGATCAACTGTTTTTTGTCCTGGGCGTAATAATTTTTGAATTTTATCAAATTTTGGATTGCAAGTAAATGCTATAAACAAATCTGGTCCACCATAAACAAGAACATAAGTCATTGCATCCTATATATTCTTGGATATGACGTTGGCAATTTTTAAATGTCTGTTTAATGTTAATTAATTTGCATCAAATGCAAAAATTTAGTCGTCAGTGTTATTTCCTTCATTAGACAACACTTCTGCCCATCTCTCAGATAACATCTTAAAGGCCAAAGGGGACATTTAAAAATTGTTTGCCTTTGACGCAAAAAAAAACCAACAAAAGCCTCTTGGACATCATCCCAAGGTCTAAAATTTTTTCCATCAAGGAAGATTTCCAGACTTCGGAATAAGTAGAAATCTGAATGTGCTAAATCTTGAGAATAAGGTTGATACTTGTGGTGGATTAACCAAATCTGGTCGGACCGTTTCTGATCTAGTGCCGACCTTAGTCTGCAAAGCTCTTGATAATAGACTTCTGTGGTGATAGTCTGGCCACGAGGCAACAGTAAAAATGGATTATTCCCTGCTGATGTGATGATATAAACAATATCACCTTGAGCGGGTGAAGTCCACCTCTGGGATGTTGTGCTGGTCTGTTGTCGGGACTAAGCCATTGGTGGCAACGTTTAATGATATTGCATGCAACCCATTTTTCATTTCAAAAACCATCATGCAACTATCATTTTACATCCAGTTAGAACTTTGTTAAAATAATTGAATCAAAACGTTGTTTTTTGTAATGAAGCAAAAATCAATGGTTCTTTCTTGTATTCCTTCTATGTGAGTATTTCTATGATAAAATATTTTAACTTGTGCTTCTTCGTCTCCAATAAGATACATTTGTAAAAATTTTGTTTGTTGGTCGGGCACCTCATTAATTGAAAAAGGTATACATATATCACAGTTGATTGATACATGTACATTATGATCAATATAGGCATGCAATCAGTAATGATCTCAATCGGTCAAGTGGTTCAAAAGTTTTAAGAACATTTACAGAAGCACAAACTATTTTATATATGTATATGGATATTGACTTCTTCATGATATCTAATACCATTTATTGTTACCCTGTTTGAAGAAAATTAAAAGTGGATTATTCTTTTATATATCTATCAAATTGTTTAGATCTTCGAATACGATTCGATTGTATTTTGATGATGAAATCTTCAGCATGGAACTCAAGCCGTTGCCAAATGGTGCTACATGTTTGAATGTGCTGTTAAAGTTGTTCTCTTTGAGCCAAAGAAGCACCATATCCCAAATTGAACCTAGAGCATATAAAACAAATTGTTAAAATAAACAAGCAATAACTGTATTCTTTGGTCAGGTGCGGACTTGTAGGGTAAAGTCCTAGGACGATACCTAAGAGCAACCGATTCAAAAAGACTCATTGCTCCCACTGGGCGACCATCCGGCAACGGTGGTTACTTCACGGCAATGAACCCTTTCATATTACAGACTGCGTATGCTCCGTGCACTCGCAAGGTTGTAATATTGATGAGTTTCTCTCCGTGCACGTGTCTTAACACCGACAAAATGAGGAGCTAACCTATTTAAAAAAAAAAAACTTTAACTCGAAGGTGGAACAGCAATCGCCGAGGGCTGCATGGCTAAGAGGGTGCTTAGTCTTCCGAACTTCGGATACCAGGCGACCTCCGATTTAAGTCCCAGCCTTCTTCTCAGCAAAAGGGTCTCTGCTGTTAGGTGACCTTCATATCCCGTGGGAATCAAAATTTATCCTACAAAAATTTTAACTTCAGAGACTGCTGCCACATTAAAAGCATCGACTTCTAGGGACGCACCTGTGATCCTGCAGCAGAAACTGTCGTTTGGACGTCTGCTGCCAACTCTGATGCTGATATGAGAAACGAGGAAGAAAATTCGTCCCTTCGGAGCGACTGAAACTCAGACACATTGTGTGAAGACACAATTATCTTGCTATCGGATGAGTTGTGTGTACCATCCGTGAGCACGACAGTAGCCGTAAATTTTGTGAATGTGTCACAAAAGTCTACATAAAATTAAAACCGTTGGAGAGGAGAAGGTTCAAACAAGCCTTGAAACAAGGTAACTTGAGGTATCGTGCTCTAGAGAATGCCACTGCCAAAATGGAAAACAACGGCATAGAGGCTAAAAGAACCCAATATGACGACTTAACTCGTCATACACTGGGTATAATCCCGGAGGGTGTATAAATCTCAACACTTTTAGTTTTGAGAAAATGGCTCAAATACCTCTTTGAGACGAAGAGATCTTTTGTCAGCTCTACAGTCAGCCCGACTGGATCGACTCATTTCTGAAACCACACATCATAAGGGTGTTCTTTCCGAAAAGCATCGGCCTAGCTAGTAAGAAAGTTTTCACGTCCTTGGATGCACAAAACTCAGGTCTTAACACCAGAACCTGGAGAGTCCTGCAAAGAATGGAAAAGTAAGATCTCGTCCATATGGTCTTTAGTGTAAATGACAGTGCGGCCAAACGGTTAATCGGCCACATTATAAAGAGTTTAGATAAAACTTCAGCTACCTCCACCAAAATTAACACCAGTAGTCCATCAAGTGACTAAAATACATTGTTAATACCGCTGTAGCTAAGAGTGAGAGAGCACATATCCTCCGATTTTAAACCGAGGGCTGCTTTACTGATCAGTTCCAAAATTAAATATCTTCTCACTCCAGGTCCTAACATAAGAGATTTAGGGCAGCGATCATTGAACTACTTAAGGGAAATGCATTGCGATAGTTCGTGTGCGCCTCAGCCTATTTCCCCGAAGACGTACTAGATGCGAAGCCCTCCTTTTCTGGTGCAGGATCTGATCGAGCTTTCCCACCGTCGTAATATGTGATGCCAACGCCCACAACAATATTGGGGTAGCGTTGATAACAACAAGAGGGGTAAATTAGTTCCAAATTATATTTTTAGCAAAAATCTGCTTATATCATATGTAATAGGGGTAACAAACCCACTTTTAGGAGGTGCTTGATCTCACCATCTCGTCTCCCTTTTGTCATAATTTTATCAAAGATTGCCATGATTCAGATGAGGCCTCCTTATCGAATCATATCACCTAAGGTTCAATATAGGATGCAACATCGGACATGAAATATGAAGAAACTTACGAACTGGAGTACTTTTCAAGAAAATCTAGCTATCAAAGCTGTTTCACTGCCTTCATCTCTACCGTCCAGTGGGGACGTCAACAAGATATCGCATAAACTAAATGAAGTCACTATCTTATCATTTAAATTCAGTTGCAAGTTGAAACGCAACATGGTTCAAAGGTGTGTATCATGGTGGAAACCTCAACAATCCAAACATACCGGTAATTGTAAATATACTAGTCCTCTCTAAGCAACTTCAATAATGAATTGAGAAAGTCCAAGAGAGCTTATTGAAGAAAGAATTGCGAAAACCTGGATAAACTGCCAGAAATCACGCGTCTTCAAAAAGTTCTATCAAAGGACTCTTCAAATACCTTAAGTCTGCTACAAAAAGAAGATGGTACTATCACAGCTAGTCGCGAGAAACTCTAAAAATTCTATTTAAGGTTCATTTCATAGACTCGAACCTTTTGAACAATACGCAGTATGTCAATTCTGAAACCACAAGGTTATCCTACAACAACAGAATTAGCATCCTATCTGGAAATATGTTCAGCATTGACAAAGTTGAATGGGCCATAAACTCATTTAAACCAGGTGGCTTATACCTGGATCAGACGGCGTTTCCGAGCACTGATTTAAAGTGGTGCCTGGTGGGAGGTAAATGTAGTTTTTATCCCCAAACCAGATAAACCTAGTGCACTACCTTATCGACCTATAAATCTTACATCATTTTTATCTTCTCAACAGAAATTCACCTCTGCACACCTCCACCAATATGAACACAGGAAAGAAAGATAAACGGAGTGTGAGTTACCTATTTTACAGACTCGGTCTTAAAGCTACGGATAACCCGTCGTTTCCTATTATCCATTGGGATATACTGCCGTACGCCGAACGTATACGACTGACAGGTACGAACTTACAAACGCTACAGAGTCTGCGCACATTCGAGTATGACATTGCGGTTTTAAGACCGAAATTACAGTTCCCAACGAAATTGCATAATTGGAGGAGTTTGTTCAAAGATATTCTTACAACTACAGTCAGACTCGATGGACACGCTTCTCCGCAACCTTGACAAGAGCACTCTCCTCGAACACGCTCCACCCACCGTCCAATAGGAATTTGTCAAACGAGGAAATCGACATGTACCTAAAACAAATGGACAAGACAATTAAACAAACTATGGACACTACAATACCGCGGTATCGACATACGACTAACAAAGATCTGTTCCGCAATCCTACTATTAACGCATTACACCGACAGAAAAATAGACTTCTGTCAAGGCTCACAAACTTGTACAGACAGTTAACTGACAGACAAGACCCGGAGATGACGACACTGAAGTCGTCGATTAAAAGCCTGCAAACGTTAATAAAATAGAATTACAGAATTTTTGTAAGTTTGTATTGGAACAACAAGGTTTGGGCTGTAAACTCCAGCATCCCGAATATTTTCCCGCAAATAAATAAACTATTTCTGAGAAAAAATCAAAACGACCTTCAGTGTTTTAAAAAGCCTGGACAACAGACAACGAACGGTTACTGACAATAGCAGGTATTGATCCAAATGAAGCCGCTGACGATGACGACTTCTTTGTGATCGAGGATCAGCAGGAGAAGGTTGAGACAATAGGGGCGACTTTCCACGAAGTATACAAGGCCACTGATATCATTGGCCCTAATTATGACCTGGAAAATCGCGTCTTGGTGCACAACTGCTACATTCGAAATGAAGTAGAGAATTGGCGATCCAATGGCTCTGGTTTTACCCGGTTTAGTGACGAAAATATGGCAAATAATGTCATTGCCAGAGAGGGGACCTACCTCCGTATATAACGAAGTAAGGACTCCATGAGATCTTCGACACAATCAGAGCTAAGAAATCAGTGGGAACATCGTGCTTCGATATCTTCCTCTAGGAGCGGTGGACATTTACACCACCCTGTTTAATAATGCAATGAATAATGCACATTATCCAGCGCATTGGAAAACGGCGGTGGTTCAACCAATCCCCAAAAAGGGATAAGTCTCCTTCCGAATATCAGTAAGGTGTTTGAAGAAGGTGTTTGAAATAGGTGGGTTGAGGATAAACATATAGTCCCGGATAATCAATTCGGTTTTAAGGCGGGACATGATATTTCACATGCCGCGTCTAAACTGGTGTCCGATATCCTTCAGCAAGGCGCAGTAAATTCGCCGATCCTATTCAACATTTACGAGTATACAAGCGACTTAATAGGTTCACTTCCCTATACTATTGCGTACGCAGAAGATTTGATAGCGTACAGAACAGGTCTAAAAATCGAGGTCTTTAATACTCTCTTGCAGCGTGACTTCGATAAGATAAGACGAATTTGAGATGATTTTTTTTAAGTATGTAAGAGTTAATGATAAATATAATGGAATGCAGTTAAAACTAAAACTAAGAAAAACTAAATTAGTAAATTCTGTTCCGTCCTGTTCCCTCCTGTTCTATCTGATTTTCAACGAAACTGATGACTTCAGCTCCGGGGCAGGTTTTCTGATGTATCGAATAAATATGATTTCCTTCAAGCTTCGGTTTTGTGAAGTGTGGGAACGTAACTTCTCCCTCCCTTAACTCAGGATTCTCCTGAATTCTGTTAACAATTTTGAAATTTTTTTTTTTTGTTTAAAATATATGTGAGCTGCGATTAATATAATAATAACAATGCTTGAGCCTCCTATTGTATAATTTATAATGCTATGTCTTTTAAGATAGTGTATTTCTTTTATTTTATTGACTTGGTGGAGGCTTAGTACTTCAAATGTTAAAGAATCATTACCCACTATTATATTTTCATAATTTGGAATATAATATGTTTCAACAGTTTTGGACAATTAGTTCCTGAATTTTTAATAAATTTTACTGAACAATTAATGAAAGCAATTTTTACTGAAAATTGTAAGTTTTATTATTAATTTTGACAACATATTCTAACTCTTCATTTATTTGCTTATTATAAGAATTAGCTATTGGTACTAATAATTTTACCTCTAATTTTATTGCGGATGTAGATATTTTTATGGCAAAAACTATAACTTCACTGTCAAACTTCGTTATTCCTACCTTCATGTTGCTACGTTTTATGAGGTCAATTCGGTATTTATTTATTTCTTGATTATATACTCAAAATATTTGGGTGTATCATTCCCAGCCTTGTCAAAAGTATATTGTCTTGGATTTGATCCACTTTTTCTCTAAGTAAATTTATTCGCATTTGTTGTTCCAAAAATTCCTATTGAGATATTACTAATCTCTTACTAAAATTTTCATTTTCGCTAATTTTTCTCAAAATTTTGTTTCTATCTGATTCCAAAATGTTTTTTAGTAATATCAAAGAATTTTTAAAATTTTCATTTATTTTTACATTTTCATTTAATATTAGTAACTTCGTCATTTATATTGTCGTAGGTTATGAGCTGGTTTTCTATGTCGGCCTTGTTGTCTTCGTCTAGAGTACCAAAAAGCCACTTAAGTCCTTCCCTAACAATGTTTATAAGTCCTCTTTTATTTCTTTGGAGCAAAAGAGTTTGTACCTTATTTCTTAGTGAAGTTACTTCTTCCTTCAAATAACCTTTTCTCCCCGCGTTCGAATTCTCAATTCTAATTTCCAATTTGTGTTTTGATGGTTGTTTTTCTTCTAGATTTAAGGCCCTAATTTTCTCAGTTAGTTTAGCCTTTAGTGTTGTTTAGCCTTTCTACATCGGAATTTCCAGTGTAATTATTTGGTTATGTAGTACGGAATTCGATATTTTCCTTTTTAGAAAATGCTATTACGTTATTCGATTTAAATTCGTTATCAAAAATGAACTTTCTTACTTTTCCCCTAATTACAATATATTGTTTTAATTTTTCTGCTATTGTTATACTATTTCTATCTTCTAAAAAGAAGATTATGGCATATTTTGAAAACTTATAAATAAAAACTATAAATGAATGTTTGCTGTTGACGTAAACATCTACATGGACAATTTCATTTATGGTTGAGGGAGTTTCAGTAAGAATAAATTTCTTTCTTATGGGGTGTCTGTCATATTTAGCAGAGGAACAAATCTCGCAGTTATTAATTAGCTGATGTATCATTACTCTAAGATTGGGGAGGTATACTTCTCTCTTTATTCACTCATATGTCGGTATTGTTCCAGAATGTCCTACCTCATTTTTATGGAATAGCGCAATTTGTTTCTTCAATATTTCATCGTCTTCTGTATCTTTAGCGAGGTAACTACATTTCACGAATTTAAAAAGTTTTCGGTTTGGAAACATTTCAATTATTTTCTGGTTCAATTGATTATATTCCCTATCATCTAAATTAGAATAAATTCCTGTTTTGCCTGTGTCCCCATTTGCTCATCTTCTAGATTACTACTATTTTTAAGTTTTTCGTTTAACACTTCATTCAGTACCTACTTCGTTATTTGTGTTCAAATTTTGCAACACTTATTTTTTCATTATCATTCTCTAGCTCCTGATCTTGCTCGTTTCCAGTTGAATCAATTGCATTTATTTCCCTACTCTCGACATTTATTCGGCTCAAGAAATCTGCAATCACGTTGTCTTTCCCTTTAATGTAGTCGATCTTAATGTTATATTCTCCTTGTTGTAGGAGCCACCTCTAAATTCGGGGATTAATATTTTTCTGTATATAAGGGGTGCAGCCATTTGATTGGCTTGTCTGACAAGGATCTGGTGAAATCTTTTTTCCAGATCAAAAGTCGTAAAATATTGGGCTTTACCCAATTTGTCCAATATGTTTTTCATATTAGGAATTGGGAAATTATTATCTATCGTAACTTCATTGAGTTTACGATAGTCGATAACTATCCGCCATTTTTTTTGTCCAGAATTGGCCGACTTCTTTGGAATAATCCAAAGAGGCGAATTGTATAGGGAATAGCTTTCTTTAATTATTCTTTGCGAAATCATTTCTGATATTTGTCTGTCTATTTCTTTTTCATGTGCCAGGTAATAGCGATATAATTTTGAGAAAATGGCAGATTACTGACGGTGGTAATGATTTCATGTTCTACTTCATGTGAGCAGATTAATTTCTAGCAATTTTAACTCCATTTTAACTTGTACATTTGTATAAGTGAATCGTTTTTGCTTACATTTCCACTAACTAAATTGTCTAATTTTTCTCTAACAATACTTACAAGATACTTGTCGTTATTATTAGGAGTATATATAATAGGTTTAATACTTTCGTTCTCAAACCTATATAATTCATTCAACTCATAATTAACTGACCTAACCTTATTAAATAGTTCTCTAAGATTTATTACCTTAAAGTTGCGGAATTCGCTTATTAGTTCGGCATAGTCCTTCCGAGGTCTGAAGTGCAGTTTAAGTTCGTTTTGTGCTGCTTCCCACTGTTGGAGCGTGTAGGGTTTTACTTTGTTTTTAGAGATGTGTAGGGTATAAAACGTGTCGAATGCGGTTTAAAAGAAACACGTCTTTTTTTCTTTAATTGTAACAGCAAAGAGAAAGTTTATTCTTCCGGAAATTACTTCCATATTTTAACATTTAACTGTCATACATTTATACAATATTACAATTCATAATCTTACGTTACGTTTCTTTGTTTACATAAGAATTTAATAGTTACATTTAAATTTATTTGTAGCTCAGTTACAATCATTATTATAATTTCAATAAAGTTCAAATTATTAAAAATGAAGTATATATTACAATTGTGTTTACGAACACCCACGTTAGGTCATCTCCAAGTCGTTGAACGCAACGTTTGGCCTCACCCTGGATTTTTTCATTCAATACTATGCTGATGGCGTACTGTATGAGTGGTTCGCTGTAGCAGAGTGCTACTGCCTTGTCAACTGAGTTTATGAATTCCATTAATTTGAAGTCGTCCTTGCCGTTAAAGGGCTTCATGTTCCTGAAATGGTTGAGAGCCTGTTCCGGTGACAATTCGAAAATGTCATTTCTATGTTATCGTGCCAAATTTTGTTATCGCAAATGTTGGTTCAGTTGCAACTGCAATTCAGCAATATGACTTTGCAATATGTGCCATTCTAAATATTGAAGGTTCCCTTGTTAATGCCGGATATAAATCCATCTCGGAAGCCATGTCCGAAAATCTCCACATCTTCCGGTGTGACTAAAATATCTGATTCAGCCATCAAAGTTTGCCCACAAGTAGGTATTCTATCACCGCTTTTGCGGTCACTGGTTATTGATGACCCACTAGTAAAACTTAGTAATTTTTTAGGATCATTTTTGCAATAAGATGCAGGCTGTTCTAAAGACAGTAAAGGAGGAAATTTCTCAATTAACCCCAGTAAAGCTAAACTTGTTGCATTCACTCGTAAAAGAAACCTGAGCCTTGACCAGATCTCACTTAATGGTACGGAAATTGTGTACTCCAATGAAGTAAAATATCTTCGAATGGTTCTCGATAAAAAACTAAATTGGAATTCATATATTAATAATAATATTATGAAAGCGACTACAGCTATGTGGGATTGTCGTCGTAAGTATTGTAAGATCTAGGAATTAGCCTCAAAGGGCACCCGTTGTATATATACAATGAGGATACGACCTATCATCACCTTCTATCAGTAGTATGTTAGAATAAACCAAAAGATAAATGTGCCATACGAAATTTGCAGCGGCTACAAAGACTTGGTTGCACCGGCATCACCGCGAATGCACACATGCCTCACGGCCTTCATTGGTTTTATACCACTCCATAAGAACAAAATAAAACTTTGGTGGGTGTCTGGTAATATAGGAATTGACGGAAATGAAATAGCCGTCAAACTGTCTGGAGACGGTTCGGTTGATTTTTTCATCGGCTCTGAGCCGTTCTGTAACATCATGTTCAGCAATCACCTCAGTAATAAAGAGTTGGGAGAACAAAATGTGTATATCTCAATAGGAAAACATCGCAAGGCTTCAACCGGCCAAAAGAGCCATCAACCCTTTCACAAAAAATCAAACGAGTCCCTACAACTCAAGGGAATGATATGAGAAGACTAGATGAATTTCTAACCGGACACTGCAACCTTCAATACCACCTACACAAAATAGGTCTTCTTCAGGAAACTGAATGCCGTCTTTGCTTGAAAGACGACGAAACTGTGGAACACATTTTATGTGAATGCTATAAGTGTGTTACGGAGACGACACTTGCTTAGAGAAATATTAATCAATTAGGAAATTGATAAAACCTCGACCAGAGAGATTCTCAATTTCATCAAAAGAATTGAGCCTCTCTTGGCTTCGTAATAATGATTTTATGGTACAAAAGATCTTTTAGGTTGCAGTGCTCCCACAATTGGCGGACCAGATCCCTTAAAAAATAAAATAAAGAAAACTCTATTCGTTATGAATTCTTAAAGTCCGACAAATACCTTCTTATCTTCTAAAAGATAACAATAGGCGTGTTTTTTGGTAATCTATATAGGTTAAAAAAAGTGTGAGCAAAATAAAGCGCCTATCGAGGCTAACAACTGTCATCATCGCAGTTAAGCAGCACTTGCTTCAAAGTGGTTTTTTCTTGGCTTCTTTTTCGAAAGAAAACAAATTGAATTTTGATTGTTATTGCATAAACATTTATAAAGAAAACAAAATGGAAAATGCAGAGGTAGATAGATATGTAAATAGTGGTTTTTAATATAATAAAACTCTAAACTCAAACGTATACTTGTTTGATAATTACTCGTTTCAGGTGATTTCTTTTTTGCTGAAGAGTTCAGCAGAAAGTTTAGACCACACCATTATTCTACCGCATTTACAGGAAATGGTTTCATTATTGGCATCGGATTACGGCTCCGGAAGTGATTCGGATGAATCTAAATGCGTCAATTTCGTTAGTGATGAGGATTTTAAGTCGCACATGCGAATGCGGCGTCAAACCATGGAATATCTCATATGTAGGCTTTCTTTTATTTTTTGCAAATGCATACAAACATTACTTTTGCTACTAATTAAACTTACAGCAAGGTACTCGTATTCTAAATCTGTGAGTTCGCATGGGATAAGTTCTAGTGAAGGTAGAACCAGAATTGATCCCAGGACGACGGTATACATGTACGTCTGGTACATTAGCAACACCTTTACCTTCAGGTAGCTTGGAAATTTGTTCCCGGCCTCAAAATCATCAGCGTGGTATGCTGCCCGGAGAATTACCTCATGTCTTATTGGAATTGCTCACGAGTTCGTCAATTGGCCGAAAAGATCTGCTGCAGAAGAGACTATAGCTAAGTTCCAGCAGAACTTAGGGGCTATTGATTGCACCCACATAAAAATCAAAGCCCCAAACTTGGCAAGGAATGTTATTTTAAGATTTGCAAGCTGTCTACTCGAAAAAAAATTGTTTAAGCATCACCTGCGGAAAACTAGGGTCTCTTCATGATAGTAGGGTGCTTCGGAGATCAGATCTATACCTTAGAACGGAGACTAACTAGATTAACTATGAAGATTTATTTCCCAATGGATCTTTTGTTATTGGTGATTCAGCTCATCCACCTAAAAGCAGGTTGGTATCACCTTTCAAAGATTATGGAAGCTTGACTGAATCGCAATGCAATTTTAATAAAATTCATTCTGAAACCAGAATATTTATAGAAAATGCTTTTGGTCTCCTCAAAGGAAGATTTCGAAGATTGCTAATGTTCACGGAACAAACCGATCTAAGTGCGATTACAAATCTCACTGTGGGCGCTTGTGTTCTGCACAACATTTGCGTTTGTAATGACGATTTGTATTCCATAAACTTACAACCAGAAACACGAATCCTAACACGTTTAATGAGACTTGCACAGCAGAGATTGCGGCAGATGTAGGAAGTAATCGACGAAAACTACTATTTAATTACCTGCTTGAATACAATTTAATTTAACTGCTTAGACTTACACATTTATGATGATAATTTGAACACACATGTATGTACCTACATATGTACACAATTCTCAAACACACAAATATCAAATATATAGCGTTTTTTTATTTATTTATTTTTTTCAAAATTTCTTCCAGCAGTTTTATTTTTTTTCTGTAGCTTTTCTAATTATCTCCTGCTGGGCCGTCAAACTCTCCTGAAGGCTTTTTTCAAGTCTTTCGAAGAGACACTTCTTAAATTCTGGCTTACTTTTCGCAGCACTCCTTTTGTGACTTTTCCGTGCGGTCTATGTGCCAGCTTCCACCCTAAAGTGTGAGCATTGGCAAATGCGGAGATATAGCTGAGCAGTCCTGGGGAGTAGGAGCACACTCGTCGAAAGGTGTTGGTGTCCTGGGGCTACGTCCGAGATGGAGGGTGTGGACATTTGAAATTATGGGCTTGTCACCAAAAATTTCATCCATCTTTTTGATATACGGGACAATGGCCGGGGTTGCACCTGTTTGGTTTGCATTGCCCTTTGCCGCTTTATACGCCATAAGAAGTGTTTTCAGGTTTCCTTCAATGGCACTAACTGTCGTGCTGGAATCCTAAAATATAATTTGGGGAACAAGTTAGTTACGTTAAGAACAAGTACCGTAAACCCCCGGAATACCATGTCTTCCAACAAATTTGCATACGCAATTTTTTTTCCCTTGTGTGTTTGAAATCATCCTTCCATTCTAGGTAGCACTGTACCAGTCCTCTTCCTCCGTTTACCAAGTTTTCCGCTTGCTATAAGTATGAAGTATTGTAGATGTACGAGTATACCCAAATTAATGTATTTTAGCTTTTATTTTTTGTGTTTTTACCTTTTCTCAGTAGAGTTCATTTTTCTTTCCTTTTTTCCGTTTGTCGGTTTCCAAATGACTTTTGTGTCACTTTTGGCACATTCGATAGCATTTTTCTATGTATATTAATTGGAAAAAATTAGTTTGGTAGCCCAGTTATTAACGCGGCTAAGGAATTATGACTGGATAGTTGTTCAGATTCTGTAATTCTATATAGGCTTAGTTGTTAGTGCAATTAATATGGAAAATATTTTTTAAGCCTATATAGATTACAAAAAAAAAACACGCCTAAATTCTATCTTCTCTCACAAATTTTTTTGGAGAACTTTTTTCTTCGCTCTCCAAATTGGTTATTTCATATGCATCACTAACGTTAATATCAGAAATGAAAAACTGTATTTTTGAAATTTTAAACAGATTCGAAATTAGACAACACCTCACAAGAGATTATCAACTTTGAGATACATATGTATCGGGTTTTCCAATAAGGACTTCACAACTTTTTTTAAATAAAACGCAAACCATTTGAGATATTTCAAAAACTTTATTATCGGCTTGAAGTACAATCAAAACATTTATAAATAGAACTCGCCTTCGTTCATATGGCCACCGCGGGCACGTTTGCAGCGGTCGATTCGTTGGACCCAATGTTCAACGACTCGGCCACACATTTCGGCCGAAACGGCCGTTATTTCGGGTTCAATGTTGGCTCTGAGCTCTTACAACGTCGTCGGCGTTGCATAAACCAAAGACTTAACGTAGCCCCACAGAAAATAGTCAAGCGGCGTTAAATCGCACGAACGTCTTGTGTTATATCTTGAGATAATACGCTCACCATACTTACTCTTCAATAAATCGATTGTAGCGTGTGCTGTGTGACTTGTGGCATCATCCTGTTGAAACCACATGTCCTCCAAGTCCATATCTTCCAATTCGGGCCAAAAATAATCGGGATCATGGCGCGATAACGCTGACCATTCACGATAGTTATCGTCGACGAAAAAATATGGCCCAATAACGCCGTCGGCATGCAAACCGCACCAAACAGTTATATTTTGTAGATGAAGTGGAGATTCATGAAGCACATGTGGTTTTTCAACCGACCAATAACGCATATTTTGCTTATTGCCGAACCCATTGAGCCAAAAATGAGCTTCGTCACTGAAGATGATTTTGCGATGAAATTCATCATCTTGGCGCATCTTCTCCAGAACCCAATCGGAGAACGTACGTCGCTTCAAATGGTCCATAGGCTTCAATTCTTGAGTCAGCTTGATCTTGTATAGGTGTAAACCAAGATCCTTACGCAAAATATCCCACAACGTTGTCTGAGCGATGCCCAATTTGGATCGTTTGCTACGGACGCCTGAACGGCAGCGATATTTTCGACATTTCGACCAACCCGTTATCTCACTGGCACGGCAACATCACACAACGAATATGTAGATTCAAATTTTTGCACTAAACTTGTTATTGCCTATCTATTAGGGCGAGAATTACGACCGATAATTGGAGTTAACGCTCTTAAAGTTGCAGTCACCGACTTCGAATTTCGGTAGAAAATTTTTATAATTTTCAGACGTTGCTCGTTTGTGCACTTTACCATAATGAAAATGTTGAGTTTATTGAATAAATTGGCAGTAACAATTTGATGATTAGTGAAAGAGTGCGTTCACAAATTAAATTCAAAGTTGTCAAGTCCCTATTGGAAAATCCATTATTATATATAGTTATTTGAATAACATCATATCAGTAGTATCTTAAAAGCACTGAGTTTACAATTGAATAACAAACTTCTGTTTCCAAAGGTGAAAAAAAATCGATGTGGAGGACTTACATAAGCTCTTCATGGGTTTCGCAGGGTGATAGTTCCGGCGAGTACAGTGGATGCGGCAGCAAATTGTTCCGCAATTCATGCAATTTTGCCATTGCGATTCTACATGTGTGAGCTGGTACGTTGTCGTGGTTGAACAGCTACTTTTTCTTTGCCAAATGGGGGCGTGTCTCTATCAATTTGGTATTAAATCTGTTCAAAAATTTACGATAGTTCTGTCCTATAACAAAAAGTCAATTTTAATTATTTTTGTTTTGATTATTCCCATCGAATCAGAAAAAATTGTAGGCATTGTAATGACCGGTACTAAAACAGTAGATAGCATAACAAACACAAGTAGTAATTTCGATAGAACTTCTTTATTTTTATTTATTTAGACTACCACGCTCTGACACGATCTCTAACAGACTAACTCGCGTAGCCGGAGTTGTATGGAGGATTACCAGCGAGCGAGAGAGCGCATCGTGGGTGTAGAGAGCACTATATAGTGAAGCGATGAGTGGCGAGAGCGTAAAACTGCGTGTCAGCTCAGAGCTCGTCCTGGCTGACAGGTCGACACATCCCTCCGATTTTTTTTAGCTTCAGCATCATGGAAGAATCCTCGGTCCGAGCATCATCTGCGACGTCTTCATTCCTTCACTAGGTGAGAGGCCGTGAGTCTCCTCAGTTGTTGATTGTTCTATAGCAGTCCGAGATGGGGTTGGAATCTTTTTCATATGGGTTACATTTCGTCTGAAGGTCTTTCCGTCTTCTCCTCGAACAACTACTTCGCTCGGGCCTCTTTGGACCACTTCAACTCGGTTGAGTCAAAAGTGGGTGTTAATTTGTTTGCAGGAACCAGGTTACGAAGCAAAACCTTATCGCCGACACCAATACCGTTTTCTTTCCCCAAATATTTGCTCATTGTGTCTATGTCTCGCTCCTCTAAATCTAAAATATTTTCGTTTATATCTTGTACAGAGGGGATCTTGTCCCTGGTTGTTCTGTTGTAAAGAAGCTTCGACGGTGACTCACCGGTTGTACCATGTGGTGTAACGTTGTACATTAACGTGAACTTTTGTACTTCCCTTTTATAATCTGCCCCCTTTTCGTGGGCAATTTGAAGCCGCTTCAGAATAGATCGATTCATGTTCTCCACCTCGCCGTTCGTCTGTGGCCAATAGAGGAGCGAGGTGGTTAATTCAATATTGTTGGTGTTGTGTTTTAATAAGTGAAACTCAGTGCTCTTATAATATAACAATTCAATAATTCAACTTTATTAATAGAACTTCATTAGAATTGTGGTGCACAAACGTTGTAGTTAAAGAGGAGTCATTCAGTTATTCCGGAACTACTTTTATAGTGACAGATAGATATTTCATACTTAAGATCTACTACTAAATATTCTAATACTAAACATAATGTTTTTTGGGGTTCGTTTAGATCAGTTGGCTTCAAAATAGTCTTAGAATTTGCTGCTAACGAATTGCCGACCGTTGTCCGCCTTTATCGGCTTAGGGTAGCCTAACCTGCAGAATTTTTCCTTGAAGTTGGCAATGATATCCGCTGTTGTAATTTTCTTCATAAACTTTGTCTCTTGATATCGGGGGTAATAATCAATGATGACAAAACTGAAATCGGGGTTTGGTAATGGCCTCAATAAGTCGATTGCGATACATTGCTAAGGTCCGTCTGGGAATGCATGTCGTTGCATGGGAACTGTTGGTGATGGTTTTGAAACTAGTAGACATTCACGACACTGCTTCACGAATGACTCTACTTCCCTGTCCATTAGCGGCCACCATACTTTTGACCGAAATCTGCGCTTCATGACTATTTCTCCTGGATGGCCTTCGTGCTCTAGATCTAGTACTCTTCGTCGTAATGCCGCTGGTATGACAATTCGGGCACCGCGAATTGTGCACCAGGGTGCACAATTCCAACCGAAATGGGAAGAACTTGTTTTTAGCATTGGTCATCGAATCATCACTCTTTACACTTTTTACTGCTTCTACGAGTTCTTTATCCGTGTCGATGCATTTTACGTGGATGCGTGGAAAACCGTATTTTCGATGAGTGCACAGACGCTGTCACAATGGGTGTCACACGAGTCAGTTTCTTCAGTTTTGCACAATCTTGATAACGAATCGGCTATGTTCAATTTACCCTGTTGATATACATATTACTTTAAACTTAAAGGATTGAAGTCTCAGTACCCATCTTTCAGTCCGAGTTGGAGACTTTGATGTTTGTTTGAAAATGGCTTCTAGGGGCTTATGATCAGTCACAAGCTCAAAAGTTATTCCTACGAGATAGTAATAACAGCGTTCTACAACTCAAACTAACACCAGGCTTTCCTTTTCAGTTTGTGAATATCTCCTCTCTACAGTAGAGAGGTTTTGCTGGCAAATGAGATAAATTGAGAGTTTCCAACTGCAACATGACTGCACCCAACGTGACTGGACTTACATCGGCTATTAGACGAGTGCGATTCTAGGAGTTAAAATAAGCCAGAGTGGGAATTTTCACAAGAGAATTCTTTAATCGCCGGAACGACTGCTCTTGTTTTTCGCCCCACGTAAAGGGGACGTTTTTTTTTTAAGGAGACTCCATAATGGTTCCGTAGCGTCTGCCATATCCGGAATGAACTTTCCTAGGTATGTCACAATGTCCTATAACGCAGATGGAATACGACGTAGATTTTGTAGTACCGGCTTGACTGACTCACCTCACGATAGTTGAACCCGTATATCTTTTATTTTTGGGAACGGTCGATGTTCTTCACGATGATTAATGTCAACCCCAATTTTAAAAACTTTTAATTTGATGGCTATTTTACGGCCTAGTAACGATTGTTTGCCGTTCTTAACAACGTAGAACGAAGCGATTGCTTCTGCTCGCTCATTCACGCTTATGGGGGCTTCAAAAACTGATATTATTTCAAGCAGATCCTTACCTGCATACGCTCTGAACCGTTTTGGTGATTCCTTTCGGATGTTCAGCAATGCTCTGGAATTGTTATAAGTAATTGTTCCCAGTCTTTTTCACTTATAAGATTGAATCGTGACCCTGAATCCATAACCATCGCCAGCTTACAGCCCCCAACAGAGCAAACAATTTTCCCATTTGATGGCTCGCCTAGCTCTTCTGTTATTTCGAATCAGTTATGTTCATGATCCCTTTCCCCTTTGGTCACCTTTTCCTCTTCCTTTTCTTCGTCTTCAAACCTTATATTTGACTGTCCAAACCTTTTTCTTTTCGAACTCCACCTGTCTTCAAAATTATTCGTTCGTTTATCTGTTTTAGTCCTAAACCCTCTGGCGAAATGTCCCACAAACCAGCACTTATTGCATCTAACATTTCAGGCCGGGCAGCCACTACTCTCTCTAAAATTTTCCCATTTGATGGCTCGTCTAGCTCTTCTGTTATTTCGAAGCAGTTATGTTCATGATCCCTTTCCCCTTTGGTCACCTTTTCCTCTTCCTTTTCTTCGTCTTCAAACCTTATATTTGACTGTCCAAACCTTTTTCTTTTCGAACTCCACCTGTCTTCAAAATTATTCTTTCGTTTATCTGTTTTAGTCCTAAATCCTCTGGCGAAATGTCCCACAAACTAGCACTTATTGCATCTGACATTTCAGGCCGGGCAGCCACTACTCTCTCTAAAATGACCTAATCGCCCACATCTCTCGCATTCTCTGCCATGGTTTGAATATTTCTCCTTTTGCGCAGAGAAAATGTTATTGATCCCACTCGACGATGGTGTAGGGGCCATAGTTTCGATCGGATCAAAGATTTGTCGATCGTATAAACTCATCCTTCTTTCCCGGAATGCCTTTGCCCGGAGTGATGCTTTACTCACTTTTGCTCCTCTCTATTCTCTTTTAGGAAGAACAATTTAAATGTTCAAATTCGCAATTTAATGCCAATGGTTTACAATTAAATGCAATCCGCTTTTCCCTGCAATTTAATGCGATGACAACAATTTAGTCCAATTTAATGGGCATAACTCACGTCTGCTATCAACTTTCTTACTTTTGCTCATCCACTCACTTTTCTTTCTTTTTGTTTTTTTTTTCCTGAGTATACTACATACTACAAAAACAAATCTCATTAAATTAAAAATTCAAACAATAAATAGATAAATAGAACAAAATTACACATGTTTTATCTCGCGTCTATGATTTCTCCCGATTCCAAATACAATGAGAATGAACGGAGCCATTCCGGTGTTATTCATTTTTATGAACCTGTTGTACCAAGAACAATTAAGGCAGTTGGTCTGTTTGCTAATAGACACAATTGAATGTGAAGACTTTCTTGACCTGCTCAGACACGAAACTTATTGTTTTTCCCAATTTTACAATTGAATGTAATAAGTAATCTTCACCACAATTGAATGTACAGTCTATATATTTATGTATATATCCCTCTCTCTCTCTCTCTGTGTTTCTCACAATTTAATGTGGGTTAATTCACCTATTCAAGTATGAACTTGTTTACAATTGAATGTAATCATTTAATCATTTATCCACACCATGTGTGTACGAGTATTTACGAGTACTGTCTGTCTGTTTCTCCCTTTTTTTTATCCTCGTCGCCAATGTAATGACCGGTGCTAAAACAGTAGATAGCATAACAAACACAAGTAGTAATTTCGATAGAACTTCTTTATTTTTATTTATTTAGACTACCACGCTCTGACACGATCTCTAACAGACTAACTCGCGTAGCCGGAATTGTATGGAGGATTACTAGCGAGCGAGAGAGCGCATCGTGGGTGTAGTGAGCACTATATAGTGAAGCGATGAGTGGCGAGAGCGTAAACCTGCGTGTCAGCTCTGAGCTCGTCCTCGCTGACAGGTCGCCACAGGCATTCCAGCCGATGGAACGGTCTTTTCTTTCTGCGGGGCGGACTAACTTTGCTTCGCCGCCTCTGGTGCTTTCTCATACTTCACCCATTATTACATATTTATAGTCGTCCCGGACGATATGCCTACCGCCCCTGTTACTTCCTCAATTTCGTTGGACGATCCGGAAAAGTTTACAATGATT
Source organism: Volucella bombylans (assembly GCA_949129095.1). NCBI lineage: Eukaryota > Metazoa > Arthropoda > Insecta > Diptera > Syrphidae > Volucella > Volucella bombylans. Next base: position 306,451,006 of record OX422140.1, on the reverse strand, counting down.
TTCTCAGTAATCACATATGCCAGCAGCCTGCGCGCTCCACATCAAAAAGGGATTTACGCCCCTGAATAAATTCGTTAAATCAATATCTCACGGTTGTATCAGATTGTGAATGGTCACGGTAGACAGCACCCAACTTGTCTTTGTTTCGCATGTTTTTTCATCCAAAAGTAAAAATCTTTTTTCCATTGTATCAAAATGCACCAAACACTTTTAATACAAGTGGTTATCAATTGAAACTGTGCGATGAATTAATCTGAAATAAGTTTGGCTTAGCAACCACACCTGTCTTTAAAAACTTGTTTATCTATCCTCGTAAACATGAACTCTCTTCTCAACCTTGTATCTATTACTCGCCCAAATGTACGAGTATGATATTTAGCATAATTTTTAAAATCTTAAAATCGTAATATGGGTTTAATTGATTCACCTCAATTTACTCGTAGCTATGACCCAATGAATCAGTTACACAAAACGCTTTCCAAAACCCTTGTTAACGATTATTATTATGCTCTGGGGTTATAATCTACTGAACCATATCGTTTTTCTTTCTGCATCTTCAGACCTCAGAGTTTACCCAAATCCAGTACGAAAGACAGAAAATGTAGATGTCAATGGTCAAATAACATTTCCATAAAGAAAAATCAGTAGGCTGTGGTCGCAACTCCAGGAAATTTAAAATTCAACTTTAAACGGGGGATACCTTTGAGAGTTTGTCTCATTATACGAATATGATTACCAAATTGAGGAAGATCCTCTGATGTATCTAAAACACAAGCAGGTGTGCTAGAGAAAGCGACTTTTCAGAATCCAAGGAAATCATTAAAATATAACATAACAAATGACAGTTTTTTCATAATCATGCCAAAAACATTCTCACACTGAAAGCTTTGAGCTGGTCAATAGCATTCCTCACGTACATACTTTGTTCATACTATCCAATAAAATTTGTTTTAAAGGAAATCTCGCGTAAAACAAAATCGAGATCACAGATTTGCAAAAGGCATAGAATATAATTAACTAGACAGAGAATGCGGCTAAACAACAGCGTAGTGAGTAATTAATATTCCTATGTATAGTGTCGGAAGTTCAGTTAGTTGTATCTGCTATGGGGTAAACACTCTCTCAAAATTCGTCAACAGTTTTGTATTTCTATCAAGTTATAAATCTTCGAATCATTTTTTTTAAATCCCGTGGAAGTGCACATATAAAAACAATAACGTCCTTTTAATTGTACTATATGTGCGCAAAAAAGAAGAAACTTTCTTTGGTCTCCACCGGTGCTGAAGCAAGTGAATAAAAATAAACCCTCTGCTAGTATGACTACGGAACCTTTAGCCGAGAATGAGCATCCATCACCTTCTAACAATTAGCTGACTCTGACACCTGTCACTCAGGTAAACAACAGTTTTCAATTATCGATTACTCTCGAAGTAGTTTACCGTGAACTTGTTGCTTTAAAGAATACACTCACAATTCAATTGCCCACTCTAATAAGTGTTCTATGGAAAGAGAACAAATCGTTGAGAAAAGACTTAAACCTCTTTCAATCTTTAGTAAATTCTATCCAACAGATATCACAGAAAAGTCGATCCTATGGCCTCAACCTTCTCCTGAGGATCTTCGATCACAAAGAAATTATCATCATCTGTGACTTCAATTGGCTCTACGCCTGCAGTAGACAGTATTCGTTCGTCGTCCGTTGTTCGAGGAATTTTAAGACACAGTAGGTCGTTTTAATTTTTTGGACTATTCTATTCTATTGGACTATACAAACTTACAGATGCTCTGTAATTCTCTCTTATCAATACTTGGAGGTTTTTAATTTACGACTTTTGTGTCCTAACCTCCACGTAATATCTGTCAGTAAATGGTCTGTACAAGGTCTACTATACTTCAATGGTAGTATTGCGGAATAAGTCTTCGTTGGGTGCGTGTTTATACCGAGATACGAGTATTGTAATGTCCAGCGTTTGTTTAATTATTTGGTCCAATTGTTTTAGGTACCTGTCAAGCTCCTCGTTATACTGATTCCTATTGGGCGGTGGGTAGAGCGAATTCGAGGAGAGTGCTCTTGTCAATATTCAGCAGATGCGTGTCCAGCCGAGTCTTACTGTAATTGCAAGAATGCCCATGAACAAACTCCTCTAGCTTCGCTATTTCGTTAGGAATTCTTATTTCGGTACTAAAACCGCAATGGTCACTGTCGTACACGAATGTATGCAGTCTGTTTGTAGATTACTCTCTGTCAGTTGTATCCGTACGTCGTAAAATAATAGTTCCAAATAAGAACCGTATCTGGGAAGCGATGGACTGCCCGTCGCCTTCAATACGAGTCTATACATGACACTGTGCTGAGCCCACTAATTGAGTATTTGGTACATGATTTCCCCAATCTCTATGTATGGCATTAAAATCCCCGCCTATTATATAATAATTCTCCTCCGATTCCAATCGAAAGAGTCGATAGAGTCTATCGAGCTCTGAGATGAATAGCGTGGATTGGAATGCTTCAGGCGCGTAGACATAGACCCTGAACAACCACTTTCCGCTCTAGCACCTGGAACCCATGCAAAACACCCTTGTATATTCTTCTAAATTTAAATTTTTTTCTAATAAAGATCGCGAAACCACCTCCTTGTGTGGACTTGGGTTGGTTTCTTCTTCTACTATTATATTTACTGTGTTCCACATTGTGCTAATCGGTAAGCTTAGTTTCGATAGCAAATAGTACATCAGGAATTTGGTCTTCCAGAAACTTAAACAGTGCGACTCTTCGCTCGATCCTAATGAGTGAATTCACATTCACTGTAAAGACCTTTAGGGTTTGCTCCAACATGTACCCATTACGACATGAGGTGCGTTAGACCCGGCAGCAGCGCGTAGATTTGATACACCCGATTAAATTCGGGGCGTGACGGCTGGAGTTTGAAGCTGATCGGATGGACTCTTAATCTCCGCTTTCTGCTGATGATCCATATTTGCTTTCTTTATTTCTTGGAACTTGGGACACCCCCGATAGTTAGCAGTGTCCCCAGCTCTTGCATAAAGTACATGAGAGTCGGCTTTTGTCAGAATCCCTCCCTTAACCCAAAGCACATTCTTGAGAAATGTGGTTCTTTCCACACTTAAGGCATCTAGGCTGCATTTGACAGTTCGATGCGGCGTGGCCGAATCTTTGGCAACGAGCACATTGTATAATTTCTCCAAGTGAACAACCTGGTAGTCCATGACTTTGATACTGCTTAGACTATCCAATTTGCTGCTGGGAGTGAGCTGTATGTTACTAGGAACAACGGTAGTTTTCGCTTCTCCCTTTTTGCTCTCGCAGTGGTAAAATGCTTAACTCCTACAAATTTAAGAGAATCAGTACTCTCTGACTCAGGGATTCACAAACTACCAGTATTTTGGGGAAAAGATCCATTTTCCAAAATGAACTGAAACCTAAAACCCCCATAGCAAAATTGCTTTAAAAATCATATCTCTAGTTTTTTCCTATTGTTACAAATACTTACCAATTTAAAAACTTTTCGGTTGGTTAAGTGAGTAAACTTGACATAATTTTCTCATTAAAATTTAACAAAATAAATAGACATAAAATTCAGTAAGTATCAATTGTAATTAATAATTATTAATACAAATTAAGTAAAAATACTTACGATAAGTAGTAATTATTTTTTGAAGAAAAAAAAAACCTTAAAATAGTAAAGCAAAGAAAAAGAATATAAAAATTCAGTGTGATGGATAAACGTGTTGACTTTCTACAAATCTATCTAAATCCGGTTCAATATTGGTGAGTTACAGCGTTAAATCTCCGCGTTTGTTCATTTCCAAACCGTTTCTTTGTTTTGTCAAAATGTTTGTAACCACACTGAAGCCTTTTTCGACTAGGTACGAGTATGAAGATGGAAAAGCGATAACGTATTTTTCAGCAATGTTCTACAATGCAGGATACTGTCTTTCAATGTTGCGTTGCAACCAGAACTTCAGATAGCCTTGATTGAAATGGTATTGTACGGATTTATTATCCATTGAAGAATTTGTAAATTTGAGAGATCCTCAAACGATTTAGTAAAATCCTTGTATAATGCGTCCAAATGAGTGACATATGATAAAATAGCATCGTCGTGGAGCATTTCTGGTAATTTTGACAAATGCGGAAACTGTGAATATTCCTTTTGCTTAAATTTTGTTTATAATGATGAGTTTACCACAAAGGTCGATATTATTGATTTTGTTTTAATCAAGTTGATCGTCACCCTGCAGCTGCAAATTAACTTTGTTGAACATACCAAATATATCAGTCATGTAATAAATATCTATTTTACAATTGTTCAGATTGTCTTTCAAATTCGGATTTTTTCTTGTAAAAACTTCAACACAGTTTCAAAAATAGCTGAAAACCTTCCTAAGCAAGAGCCTATTGATAGCCAGCGAACTTCAGTTTGCAGAAGTAACCGAGTAAAGACATCGTCGTTTTCCTCACATAGCTGAACAAATAACATAGAGTTCAAAGAACTGCTTCAAATCATTTATAACATATTGTAGGACTCAGATTTTTTGCTACTAATTGCTGTCTGTGAACCATGTAGTGAATGACCAGTACCTCAGGCAGTTGTCGCATTAATTGGCTAGGAAACTACCAAGACGACCAACTATAGATGGTGCACCGTCAGTGGCAACAGAAACAATGTTCTTCCATGGCATAGCTTTGTCGTTCCACTGTATCAGTCTCTAAATAAGTAGCAAAAAACAATTCTTGGCACATATTTTCATCTTTAATATATTATTTATTATTTATTTATTTATTATTCTGTAAAATCCTTTAACAATATAATTCAAAATAAATTCATTTACATTAATCTATATAATAATAAGATTAGATATAAAATTTAAGAACTTCATTTGACATTCTGTATTTTCTATACTACAGTAATGAAAATAGTGTTGAATGCCATTACCCTGACAACATGAGAAATCAAATAAATTATGTATGTATGGGTGGGGTGACCCTCAAATAAAAAAACTGATACAAATATTACTCAAGTATTATAAAGCAAGCTTAAGCAGACACATAATAGAACAAATATGCTAGAGCATCAAATAGATGATTGGTATAAAAACTTGTTTCATTGGTTATACCAGAGAGTCAAAGAGAACAGATTCTAGGCTAGTGAAGTTGAAATTCAGAAGCCAGGATTTTACGAGTTTGAGAAACAATCCAGGCAAGGTAATCGATCTGAGCGATATAGGAAGTTTTTTTTTTTTTTTTATAATTTAAGCGCGCCTAAGGGGTTTGATACCCTTTTACTGTTGCCTGGGCGCGGGTGGAAAGATAGAAGGAGGAGAAAGGAAAATTGCTTTTGTAGTGGTTTGAAACTCAGGTGTGTTTGGTTTCTATGTTTACTCTCCAGGGGTGGGAGTCCGAATAGGACGGAGAGTTTTTCTTCACTCAGAGTGATTCGAGGTATATCACAGTATTATTCTTTTTCTGTGCTTGAAACTCTACAACAGCCAAATCTACGTGTCAGTGTTATGCCTTCACACGCAGAATTTTTCTGTCTGAGTTCCAATTACACAATGAAAAACTGACTTGCCATGTGCAGGATTCGAACCTGGACCCTCCGAGTGAGAAGTGTTTGCTACTACCACTACACCACGGCCACCCTATTATTATTATTATATTAAATAAACGAAAAGACAAAATATAATAAAAATTACGATAAACAGTGATATGGAAGGGTGGAACAGATACCGAGTATGAAAAGTTTCCACGCAGGTTAAAGTTAGAAATGAGTCGGAAGTTCCGATTACCAGACTTCATAAAAAAGGTCTTCAGCACCTTAAAGCAGTATAAATGTCGGACGGGAAGAACTTTTAAGTCACAGAACAAAGGGTACGTAGAATATCTCCTAGGTTTGCGGCATAATTTTCTTAGGATATATTTCTGTATTATCAAAAGGGGTTGTATTTTATTCCTATAAGCACCTCCCCAGCAAGTAATACCGTATTGTAATTTTGAATGAAAAATACCATAATAAATAATTTTTAGCAATTTAGTAGAACAGATATTTCGCAAATAGAAGAAGTGCCTAAGCGTGCATCGGAAATAGTTCCTCAAAGCTTCTACATGATTAGAAAAGCTCATTCTAGAGTCTATAGTAAGTCCCAGGTAATTGTACTCACTAACAATATCGATAGGGAAACATTTATTACTGCAATTTAGGCTGCCATCAAAAGAAGGAGAAGATAACCCAGATCCACAGTTACAATTCGCAAACAGGAATCTCTTACACTCTGGTGAGTGAAAATAAACATTCAGATCCAGATCAAGGTTAAACGACAAATTAAAAATCATAATCTTAGTCTTACGACTTATAAGCAAGTTGTGTTTATAAAACCATGTTCTTACAAGACTAAGGTCCCAATTTAAGTCGGAAACCAGGTCTAGGCGACTATTTGAACCATAGGAGAAACCTATATCATCCGCAAAAGCCGTTGGAGCACCTTTAAAATTAAGAGTAAAAAGTGAGTTTATGTAGATTAGAAAGAGAATCGGACCTAGGACAGAACCTTGGGGTACCCCTAAGTTGAGAATCATAAGATCACTCCTGATTTCATCAATTTTTGCTCTTTGTGATCTATTTTTTAGGTAAGATCTAAACCACTCTAACATAAAGCCACGAAAACCTGCTTTTTCAAGTTTATCCAGTAGAATAAGATGATCAACCATATCAAACGCTTTGCTAATATCAATATATAGACCAGCAGTACACTTCTTACCATCTAAGTTTGACATTATTTGTCCACAAAACTGTAGGAGTACATCTTCGGTTGATTTTCCCTTTTGAAAGCCAAATTGTGTAGCATTAAAAAATTTAGCTTTTGTGAGGTAACTCACTATCCTATTTTTCACAAGCTTTTCAAAGATCTTACTCATAACTGGGAGTAGTGAGATGAGCCTATAATTACACATTTCAACAGTAGAACCATTTTTGAATAATGGGATAACATCAGCACACTTGAGGTCTTCAGGAAAAACTCCCTCAAATATGCAGCGATTAAAAATGTAAGCTAGGACATCCATTATATGACAAGCAATTTGTTTAAGGAGATATTAGGGATACCGTCAGCACCACATGAATAAGTATTTCTTAAAGTGCCGATAACTTTTAAAACTTCAAGCGGAGTAATGGATTCAAATGCAAAACTATTAGAACACATTGGTTCAGCAAAGCAATCAGTAGTCGAACAGAAACGACAAGTAGGTTGAAGAGGACATGGTAGCATGCAGGTGGCTATGTTCATAAAATAGCAGTTAAATGCATTTGCAATGGCTAGTTTATCAGATACAACACAGTCATTGACACGAATAACAGTCGGTTTTATTGCAACAGAGGATTTGTTTAAGATACTGTTAACAATTTGCCATTCACTTTTTAAGTTACCTCTAGCAGAATTGAACTTAGAACGGTAATAGTTATCACGACAATTTGGAATTTCACTTTTAAGTTCGGTACACAGATTTTTGTATTTGCTTTTCAAATACAGATTACCAGGGTGTTTATAGCATTTAGTTCTAAGTTTGTTTTCAGCCTTAACTTTGTTCAATAAGTAACTGGAAATCCAAGGTTTAAGCCTTTTGGAAGACTTTTTAGGACTAAAAGTATAAGAACAACTCAGAATATGCTTTTTTAGACAACCAGGAAGCAGAAGCATCAGAACACAGATAGACATCTTCCCAAAACTCACAAGAAAGATTGTATTTGAGATTGATGTAGTTTATCTTCGTTACCCTGTCAGGAGGTATAGAATTCAAATTGGACATTCTATCGGAAATATTAAACATGAACCCAGTCATAGAGTGATCAGTAATCATTAAATCAATACCAAATTTCTCACAGTTACTGAACGAGCCATTCCTGAACCGTCCATAAATATGGTCTAAACATCTGCCTGAGACAAGTCTAGTAGGTTCATTGATGAAACTAGCTAGGCCATGCGATGCTAACAATTCCATATAGCTCGACACAATTTCACTTTTTTCCAAAATGTTAATATTGAAGTCACCAATTATAATAACATTATTAGATTTTTCATTTTCTAGTAGACAAGAAAATTCTACTATAAATGTCGAAACATTAAACATATGTAATCTATAAACACATAAAAAGACATAGATCTCATTGTTAGTTCCGATGGAAACCTTTAGAATATCAGCACTCAAACAATCAACACAAAGGACCTCGTGAATTATATATTCCTCTTTCTCTCTTATAAAACAACCGACACCACCCGCAGCGTAATTTTCATTAGTGTTAACAAAAAAATTATAGCCAGACAAAAAATAATCGTTTTTTTCAAACTCATAAATCCAGATTTCTGACACAAAAATAATATCTGGGATGCACAGAAAGGAATCAACATGAGTGACAAGAACATATCCTAACAAAAAAGCTTCATTGCCGCATAATGTAGACTCGTCCAACTGGAGAGAAAATCTGTTGGTCTATAAGAAATTGCATTAAATGTTTTCCAAGTCGCGACCCATCTCGTGTATTCGTCTCTGAATGGTGTTATTGCTCAAAGGAATTCTCTTTAGGACCTCCGCAATGGATGGTAAAATTAGCTGCTTTCCAATTGTGTGGGTTTTCTCCGACTTCGGTATTAGTAAAGATATATTATAGGATCCCCGTTAGCCATCGAAGTCTTGCATAGATGATGACGCAAACATCGGTCTTATGGATGTTTTTCTTTAAGTGCTTGAATGAAGGACAATGGCTTACTTTTTTTGTCACTCCAGATAAGTGGTCCTCCAGTTTTGAAGGCTTCATGGCATCGTCACTGAATACTTTTTCACATACGAGACACATCGGCAAGTGTTGATTTGAAAGAGATGAAATAAATCCAAACTTCAAGTAGTCCAAACTGTGTTGTCTGCATTTTTTTTTCGTGTCTGCCATCATCAAACTGAACATTTATAATTTTAGGTAACAACTTTTCTAAAGTAATTTCAAAAAATACTTAGAAAAATATTAAAACGTTTTTTTTTTGGTACTTACCCTGTTACTTTTTATAAACTGCAGAAATATGTGGTTACGCTATTAACGTTCATAGGTAACTAAGTATTTTGTAAATTTTTTTTTCAATCATTTTATTTTAATTTACTTTATTTAGCTATGTAATCACCTTGTAATCTCTTGAAATAAATTACTAGATAAGTGTATTATCATTGATATTCAAGTTCCAACGAATTTCAAAACGCAAATGAACTTTCAACTTGTGCACGCTTATCGACTTGTTGAGTTTTTTAAAAGTACAATAATGATACTTCCTACTAAAATATTAGTCATTCTTATAACAAACGGGTACACGTAACACAACTTATACATTATCGTGAACGTTTCAAATAATAACTTGTGTTAATTAAAAGGGGTCAATTTTTAGACCTCGTCGACTCCCAAAAATTAGTTTTCGTTTATGTTGACCCCTGGGAAACCGATTTCGACTCCAAGAGGTGATGAACGACTTTTTGACAAGTGTAACACTTCAAACGGACCATTTGTAGTTTTTTTAAATTTGAGTAGTTGGCTTGAATCGTACCTTTTTCACCTTCTTTATACTTCCTTGCTTAATAACCATCAAAACTAAAATGAAAAAATACGTTAGAACCGAAAATCCACTTCAGATGTATTATAGATTTTCCGTCATTTAGCATCACATTAAAATCTTTGAAAATTGCCCATACCGACTTTAAATTTCGGTCATGTTCCTCTTCCGTGATCCCACCCACAATTACATCATCCAGGCAATTCAGACCGTTTTTGTAATAGGCTAAAATGTTCTCCAACGTTCTGTGAAATTTCTCTAGTGCCGAATTAACACCAAACAGTAAACGCTTGTATCTACAGACTTCCTTAGATGTAATAAAAGTCGTTATTTGTTGACTACCTCGTCCAATTTTAGTTGGTAGAAGTAGTTTTTTTTTTTTTTCTAAATCCAATCAGGAAAGGTACTTGGATCCTTTTAACCTTGTCATAACTGAGTCCAATGTCGGTAATGCATACTTTTTCCTCATTATCGTATCGTTAGCCCTTCTCATGGCTATGATTAATTTTACTTTTCAATTTTGTCTTCTGGTCGGCTGGTATCCGACGCAAGGGGTGCTGTACTGGCTTCGCAGCTTCATCAATAGTTAAAAAGATTGTGAAACACTTATCTTGGGAAATGCGGGAAGATTTTGGACTTGATTTACATGATGCACTAACTTCAAAACATTAAGTCCAATTGCAGTATCCTTGCCTAAGAATGATTGTTTACCACTCTCTATAACATAGAATATAGAAATCATATCGAAAATCCTATCAACACTTATAACCGCTTCAAAAACAACGATTATTATTGGCCCTGAATCTGTTTTCTGATTTAGTGCAGATGTTCCACATCGTAGCTTTTCCATTGCAAAGACAAGCCCCGTCCTTTTCACAGAGTATGTTATAGGTAGGGATCGCGGAACAATTAACAATTTCGCAACCTCCAATGAAAAACCCCCTCTCCGACACCCACCCAGGATATTATACACAACCTTATGAAATTTTGTATCTCCCAGATGAAGTAATATTTTCCTTTTCTTCATAAAGTTCCCAATTTCTTCGGCCTAGAGGTATAAGGGAACGCCCGAAGTCATTTCTCCCACTCGATGCGGATTGCTTCAACGTATTCTATCTGTATTCTTATTGGCTATTATCAGCAGGTCGCCACACAAATATATATGTACATATATTATGTATTGATAAATAAAAACTGAATAAATGATATTAGTGAATCATTTCTGAACGCTACCTTTTTTTTAAATTTGTGAAGTAGATACATGTACGGTTTGAACCATGGATATTTACACGGTAACAGATCACAATCAACGCAGAATTTTCGTCAATTGGTTTTTAGAACATGATGCTGGTTTTTCGCGCAAAATCATCTTTAGTGATGAAGCTCATTTCACATTGCATGGATTCGTCAACATATAAAATTGTCGCATATTTGGAGAAGAAAATCCTCGAATAATTTCAGAAAAATCATTATATCCACAAAAAATGTACTGTTTGATGTGCTTTTTGGGCTGGTCCGTTTCTTCTTCGAAGATTCCAATGAAATAGCTATTACTGGAGAGTGCTGTAGACAAATGACTGAACATTTTTCGTGGCATCAAATTGAAGAAATATAGTAGGCACAGACGATCTTTATCTTCAGTAGGATCGAGCTGCGAGTCACACAACACGTGTATACATTGAGCTGTCTCAGTCTATGTTTCCAGGTCGATTAATTTCACGTAATGGTGACATGTACTTGGTTTATATGACAGCTTAACGCGCAATGACTTAATACGTATTGCTTCAATACGTGGTGTGAAAATTGCACCTTTGCCTATAGCTGAAAGACCGGAGTCTTCCATGGTAGGCTGAATGTTCAGTACTATACAGCACTAGTGCACAAACAATTGCACATCAAACTATTTTTATAAAAATAATTAATATTATAAATTTTCAGCTTATTGAATTTTGATTAAGATGTTAAACAAGTCCGAATCTAGCGTCAGTTTTTTGCATTGTTTCTCATGGCATTTAATTTCTTACTTGCTCAATACATTTTTGTAACATATATTCAATCTCTTCTTTTAAGACCGTCGAATGTGGACTCTTTTTGGTAACAGAAAACGATTTATGTATTTAGCTATTCAACAAAATTATTGTATAATTATAAGTTAGATTTTTATTTTTTTTTTTAAATAAAACGGGTAAGTACTCGTACTTAGATTTTTTATTTTTATAAAAAGATGGGTCTTAATAATTATGTGTGAAAAATAACATCATTTAAATGTTCATCACGAGCATGTCTACATGCTCTCATACAATTACCAAAATTTACAAGGACTCGCTCACACATTACCGCATTAAGTTCATCATTTTCGGTCCGAATGTTGTTTTTCAGCTGTGCAATTGGTGTTAAATCGCATGATCTACTTGGCCAGTTTATTACTTAGTTTATATGACAGCTTAAAGCGCATTGACTCAATGCTTCAATATGCTCATATAAACACCACTTAAAACCGCATTGAAGATTTCATTGAACAATGACTCAATGCGCATTGCTTCAATACGCTCATGACAGCTTCAAGTGCATTGAGTCATTGCGTTAACAGTGACGACTCGGCATCTTCTGCCGCTTCCCAGATGAATTTTTGTGATTAGTCCCAGAACAAATTTTGATGGTGGTAGATTGGGTTCTTTGAGGAGCACGATGCCATCTATTTAGAGGTTTTGATTTTGTTTCTTCCAGTTAGGTCGATTTTGTATAGGAGTAAGATATTCCTTCTGCCAGCGCTTCCGAAAGCCTCGCATCAGAATCTGTAATAAATACCAGTTAGTTTTGATTTAAATATTAGATTGAGAGAAATCTGATTGCGGTAAAGCAGAGAAGGATTCTCCAATCACGAAATATGATGGAGTTAATGCTGTAGCTTCAAAGTCTGTGTTAACAAAGTGTACATCTCATCATATGTAAGTTTGTGCTCACCAATGACACGCTTGAGATGCATTTTCACAGATTTTACACCAGCTTCCCACAATCCATCAAAATGCCGAGCGGAAGATGGTATAAATCGCCAGTTAATATGATATTTTGACAAGTGGTTTATAATTATGTTCTGATGTTGTTGATTTAGAAGAAGGTCATGCAACTCTACGAGAATTCGCTTAGCTCCATGAAAGTTGGTTGCATCATTACTCCACATTTCGATGGGCATTCCACATCGCGAAAGAAATCGATCTAAAGCCAAAATAAACGCTACAAATCACCTACCAATACAAAATGAATTCCTTTTGCAACGAAACGTACAAAAATGGTGATGTATACTTTCATAAACTACGGATTTCTGCCGTGAGCTAAACGTATCATGATGGGCCCAGCATAGTCACAACCGACCTTTCTAAATGGGCGAGAAAACTGAACTCGTTCTGCGGGCAAGACTCCCATAAGTTGATTAGTAGCTATGTACCTTCCATTATCTGAAGTCATAGCCTACTTTGTGAAGCAGGTTTCTGCATCCGAGAATATAGTAGTTAAGTTATACTATCGCAAAAGTAAGGAACTCACCCGAATGTAAATGATGTTTGTGTACGTATTCCACTAAAAGGGTTAAAGGGTATGATTTACAAAGATCCGAGTGCTATAAACGTCCACCGACTCGAAGCACATTCAAACGGTCAACAAAGGGAACTAATACGAGTGGGTTTATTTCGCGAAGGTAGTTCCTTCGCTTGTTGGACCGTGCCTGTCTGAAATTTAAACCCTAAACAGTTTTCGCATTTGAGATATCTGCATCAGGGAGTGTCGGATTAGAATGGTCGGTTGATTGCCGCGAAATTGTTATAAATAGCAAAATGAATGCCATAACACTCACAAATTACATTTGAAGAACTGTAGACAATTTGTTCAAGAACATTATTTATGGATATACTCATATTACACAAAAATACCTGCACTTTTTGAGTTTTTCTTTCTTCCAAATGATCAATAGAAATGCCTTGCAAACTGTAATACGATACTGGAAACTTACTTGATCGTTTGCTATGACGGACCCGTCGAAGATTTCTATTCAAGTTAAACTCGAAGATGAAATCCACCGGAATGCAACATCAGCCGGTTTGCATGATGAGCGTACGTGATTCCAACATTTCAGTGGAATTGAAAACAGAATTTCCGAGGTGAGATTACCACGGAACACGAGCAAATTGTTTATATAAGAGATCTGGTTAGATACGGTTTAGAAAATTCCTTGGACCACCGTTTAATAAAGCCAAGTGATAAGTTGCTTTTGAGGATCATGTTATTGATATCGATCTATTCAGCACAAATGAAGAGTAGACTGGCCTTGAGAAACTTTGAAATCCGCTTACTGCAATGAAAGTTTAATTTTATTTATTAGTTAAGTTAAAAGAAGAGCTCTAAAGAGCTCTAAACGAGGGAGATATAACATTTTTATAGGAGCAACAGTAGACTATATCTGCGTAGGCGTCTAACGATGCATCGCAAAACGCATGTAAAAACGCATCCAGATGACACTGGGATAGTAATGTATTCGATGAGATGGAGCTCGTCGCGTATCACAGTCAAACGTTTTGAAAGACCCCGAGGAATTTCCTCGTCCCAATTTACCCTTTCTCGCCACAAGTCTTGAAAAAAGATTTTAATGCCGACGATTACTGGCGCGAGGAATCCCAGTGGATCGAATATCCGTGAGGCATCAGCAAGAATTCGACGTTTTGTGCAGAGAGCTTCGGTTGGAAGTGTTACTTTGTAAGAGAAGCAATTCCTAAATGAACACCAGTGTAATCCAATTATTTCTACCGTGTTAAAATCTTCCAACGAAACCGGTTAAAGTTACCGTTTATCTTTGGGGAGAAGATAAGCGTGATTACTTCTTCAACAGTATCAGCGCTGCTAATGATGTCGTCAACGTAAAAATCGTTTAGGATGATTGATGAAGCTAGAAGATGTGTTTCCGCGGAATCGAGAGCGAACAGACTTATCGGTACTTCTCGATGTTTCCCGAAATGCTATATAAATACGAGATCTAAGATATATTGCAAAAATGTTGCGTTATATGGTCGGGCCAACGAGAAGTGACTTATTAAAGACAAATATGTATGTAATATTGCTTGCGTTAAGAAAACGTCTATTCATATGTGCACTAATTTTCTATTTTAAATATTTTGCTACTTTTTGATTTTGCCAAAATATTTTTAACCTACTCTATTTTTGTACTAAATCTCTTTGCAACAACGTAAATTACTGTAATTTTAACTTTAACTTAACTTATAGTATGTTCTCTTAGCCAATTTTGCATTTCTTTTTGTTGTCATCTTCGATATATTTTCCATCAGAACTACGGCGATATGTTAAAGTCAAATGTTAATCTGCCCTTTGTTCATCAACGGATAATAGTGCTTCAGGCTGGACCTCTTAAAGACGCCAAAATCGCTCAACATTGAACTAATTGGGTACAGAATATTTAGATTCCTAACCTATCGGCTAGAGTTTCCTGTTAGCAGACACCCGCTATCACCCAGCCGAATATGGTTGGAATGAAGCTAGAAATATTTTCATCTTTTGGCCGAAGCCGAATCAAATGGAGATTGTATTTCAAAATGCTAAAGAGCCTAAAATATAGTGATCAGTTTGATAAAATTGATCGGTAGATATTTTCTTTTTTATTAATTTATTTTACAAAGATACAAACAGCAAAATAGCCAGTAAATTATTGCAGTAGACTCTTTCAAATAACACATAAACGGAACAATCAAAATGAATGCTTAGCAAAGAAATGAAAACACAAAATAACCAGTAAAAAAAATCCAAAACCCTAGGTACATTCGATAACACGTAAATACAACAAACAAAGTTAATATGAGAAGACAAACGAAGAAGTAGAATTAATAATCAAAATTAAATAATTTAATATTATATGCAACAAACAAAAGTTTTTGTACATTTTCTCCCTGCAAATTAGTCCCGATCAGCATAAATTTGTGCAGCAGCACTGAATAATTGCTCACTCGCTACACTAGTAGGAGGAGGTAATAAATATTTAATAGCTACTTCTTTCAATTAGGTATAAGGACTTGAGGCCCAATAATTAAAAATATCAGCATTCCTTGTAGCTACCTGCTACAGAAACGAACCAAACATGAAATAAATTGCTCGAAATCTCCTCCAAAACACGGTGCGTATGATACGAGTAGTTTAATTTTTGCGGAAAAATGGTTCGGCTTCGGCAAAATCTTCGGCCTTTTCTCGCCGAAGCCGAATGTTTTGCAGAAGGTGGAAATTTAAGCCGAATATGGCCGAAGCCGAAGCAGAAGCCGAATGTTCGGCCGGACTCTAACTATAATGCTGAAGACCTTATCTAACCCAATCAAAACGTCGATTGGACCAGGTATATTGCAATTCAGATCAGCCATGTGCATCGAAATCAAGGCAGTGGAGTCAATGTTGATTGTAGAAGACTGTGGAAGCAATGAAGTTAGCTTAGAAATAATTTAACAATCGATATCGACATTGTCCGAGTTGAAACACGAGATCAAATTTAAAGTTTCGCAGCCATTGGTAACACTGGTGGAAGTTGATGCGATTCCTACAATAGAAATCCTAGAATGTTTTCGAAAGAGCCCCAGGCGTTGTATAGTCCTTTCTGTGACACATGAAACTTGGGACCCTGAATCCAGCAGCATACGAAGATTTTGATAAATTCCTTGCTCATCACGAGTTCTCACTACAACAATTGGAAGAAAAGTTGAAAGGCGATGTGTAAGATCGAGAGAGTGGTTTGATTTTTTTGAATCAAAAAGAATTTTTGGCAATACCGATGTGTTATATGGTTGAATTTGGTTTTGTTGTGGTTATGATATGATTGGTGTATTTTGTGGAGGATGCACCAGTGTGGGAAGGCGGGATTTGCACAACTTACAATGAAAATTACTACAGTTATGGATACCGAGTGAAATAAAAGCTTAGCAAAACGGCACTTTGGGAAACCTACTTTAGTTTCCACCATATGGGAACCAGCAGCTAGTTTTCTCATTAAAGTTATATTTGTTAAGCTGGACGATGGTAACGAAAGGAAAGATTGTATGAACGACTGAATAATAACCTGCTTTTTCTCAAATGATATTTCTAATTTATACCATACTTCGAAAGAACTATTTTCCAGAATGTTCGGAAATGTTCGATATGGTTAACAACATCTCCACCCAGGAACGATTTTAAATACTGGAACTTTTGAGTAGCAGTTATTGAAAAATTGCGGTCGATTATTTCAGTGAACAGATCTTTCAAACCTGCTCATTCCTTATAATCATCATTAAAGGCTGGAATTATACACTCTGGAACTTAAATTTATAACTAGCCGAATCCCTTTCCACAATGGAGTTTGCTGACTGACTAACCTCTTTTCAGTCGAGATTTGAGATGCCACTTCAGAATTTGAAATTAGGTCTGTGGAATTTTCCCGAATTTCAGATGTAAGTATTTCGTACTCAGATTATCCAGTCTCAGGTTGATCCCGTCTGTTTTATGATAAAATTCGAGAAGCATATCCTGCAGCGACACAAAATTAGCATACGTTTCGTTAAGACACACCGAAAATGATTTCTAGCATGGCAATCGTTATATAGGGTGAACGATAGGAAAAAAAATTAAATAAAGCAACAACGGTATGAAATATGGTAAACCGGGGCACATTCATTATGGGGGCACATTCGTCAAAGGCGTTTTCGATGTGATTCGCTTTGAATTAAGAAAAGATGATATCGCTGAACTTATCCACCACTGAAAACATGAACAGAGTCCAAATTTGACATTTGTAGTTTCGCGCTCTAAGAAGTTTTGGCATGTTTTCCGCTTTTCTGCTCTCCTTTGTTATTTTGTGTTGAAGGTAAGTAAGAGATTTTTGAAGTCAATTTTATTGTATTAAATACATATTTTGTGGCCCGGTAGTATAACCTATTTTGCAATTACATATATACATAGTTAGAATTAGACTTTGATTAAAAGTGATAGAAATTTGTACAAAGAAAAAAGATTTGAGAATTCGGGGCAGATTCAGCGTCTGATGTTGGGGAACTTTCAGCAGATGCCGAAAGTACCCCAAAATTAAAATATTACTTTAAATGTTATTTTTATGTACGTAGATGATTCGGAATTATAAAAAGAAAACAAACAGGGTCAATATAAATGACGAATTAATGAAAAAGGCAGTAAACGATATCGTGAAGAAAAAAGAAAGTATTTCATCTGCGGCTAGAAAGTACGACATTAAACGTCAGACCTTACAGTTAAGAATTAGTAAGCGAGACCCATTAAAACGATCATCTGGTTCAGAAAGCAAAAATGAAAATAAGTTTCAATTAAAATATACGTCAAAACAAGTTTTTTCCAAGGTCCAAGAAGAAGAACTTGTCGCTTACGTTAAAAGAACCGCTTTTCATCATTTTGGTTTAACGTATGCTTCCTTTCGAAAATTGGCTTATGAATATGCAATAAAAAATAATATATCACACCCAAACGATTGGTATATATCTAAACAAGCTTCTGAGGGTTGGCTATATGGATATATAAAAAGAAATCAAAGCCTTACTTTACGAAAACCAGAAACTATCAGTGTTTCTCGAGTAAAAGCACTCAACAGAACAGCCGTTGACATTTATTTTTCGAATCTTTGAGAAGTATATGATAAACACCATTTTCTCCCAAAAGATATTTATAACCTAGATGAATCAGGAACAACGACTGTGATGGATACCCCGAAAGTATAACATATGACATTATATGCTGGTAAACTTAACATATACGAGAACTGTTATTGTAATTTTCGTCCAGGTACTTGTCCAAAAAGGACAAAGTAGCATTTGTCAGGTTTCATCCGCGGAACGTGGAACATTGGTAACCATTGTAGGTATTATAAATGCGATTGGAAACCATTTGAAACCTGTCTATATATATCCTCGACAACGATCCAATGACAGATTTACAATTGGCAGCTTTCCAGGTTCCCTAAGCTCGCTAAGTAAGAGTGGTTGGATGGTTTCGGAACTATTTATAGATGTTTTGAAGCATATTCAAAAAAATACCAGTTGTTCAAAAGACAACCCTATACTTTTGATACTAGACAACCACTCTTCACATCACAGCCATTTACTATAAGACTATTTACTTAATTTCTCAAGAGAAAATGGCATTATTCTTCTAACATTTCCACCTCACACATCACATCGTCTGCAGCCACTAGATGTGGCTGTGTATGGTCCATTCAAAAAATGTTTCCGAATGTCCTTTAACGAATTTATATCTGCAAATAATGGAAGGCGGATCACTATTTATGACATAGCAATGTTAACAAATCAACCATTTCAGAACTACTGGAACCTACCCTTTTAACTCTCAAGTTATTGCAGAGGAAGAATTTGCTTTGGAAAATTCATTTAACGAATTGACTCCGGAAAATTTGCAAAACATAAACTGTTCTTTACCAGATGCTTCATAAGTCCTAGCACCTCACGAAAATGTAAACAACATAAATAAACAACAACAGGAAGTGGAGCGTCTCGAATTTTCACCATTTCTTCAGAAAAACAAAGACTAGAAGAGAATGCACGCAGACGGGAAGCCAATAATAATGACAAAGTCCTTAAAAGAAAAATTAAGGCTATGAAACGAGTTATAAAATTTTCAACTCACATAAAAATAACCAAAGGGGAAAAACGGCTAATGTATCGTCTTCTGAAAGTGAAAACGTTGAAATACACTATGCCGAATACACTATGATTCACTAGGAAATTTGATGGAAAATGAAAGCTTTTCCGATGTTGAGTCAAACAAAATTGAAGAATCTACCAATACCATAGATGATGATCAGATATCGTTAGAACTTGGAAACTATGTTTCAATTAAATTTCAGGGAAATATAAAGCAGCAAGTTTTTTTGTTAGGCAAATAATTGAAAAGTTTAGCAATACAGCTTTTAATGTAAGTTTTCTTCGAAGTGCAACTAATTCTAAAACGGATTTTATTGAACCTCCGATAGACGACAGATCGGTTATCTCAAAAAGCGAAATTGAGCTTAAATTACCTGAACCTACCAATTTAGCATCAACTTCTAGGTGAGGAAAAAAATACAACTTTTATTTTTCAAGCTACAATGTCAAGTAATTTTATTATTTATACTACAATGACCCCTATCATGTATTTCAATCGGAATTTTTTCTCTGAAATCGGAGAAAATTCTCATTGCGTAATTCGTTTGAACGTTCTCATCGGAAAAAATTCCGAAAAGAAATAATACAGGGCATCGCATTGCAGAAGTATGCGATGAATTAAAATTTTTTGAAAGTAGCCTTCAATTTTTTCCGATATTCTCCGACAAAAATTTGTTGCGGAATTGTGAAAGGAAAACAAAGAAAAAGTTTTTAAGGATGTAAGTTTTATTAAAAAAGTATTGCAATTTGCAATTTTAATTGTATTATTCTTTTATTTAAAAAAAAAAGCACAAATAGCGGACAATATGAGGGGCTGGTTTCACGATTGCAGGAGAAACCGGACATTGCCTGCAATTTCAGCAAAAGACCAAGTAAAGAGGTATCTTCTTTTTGGACGAATGTCTAAATAATCAGATGTTTAATTTGTCAATTACGTGCTTTGATATACGAGTACGTTGAAAAAGTTCATTCCGAAACGGATAACGTGATAGGTCTACGAGTTCCGAACGGAATTTTTTTCCGTTTCGGAAATTTTTGCGATCGAATTACATGATAGGGCCGAATATTAATATTATTATTCCTAACTTTAATTAACAACTGAATTGATATATTTAATATTTTTATTTATTATTTTCAACATGCTTTATGTTCCTAACCATATGATGTTCTTAATTATTTTTTACTGAATCGAACTTAACTTTTGTTTAATTAAAATATTGTTTGTTCTTTTATTGAATTAATTTTATGTTTTGTTATCTTTTTTACGTTTTTTAAATAAAAAAATAAACAAAATCATTGCTATTTTTTAAAAAATAACTTGATAGCCCCCCATCAAATTCAGCAGAATAACTTGAGTTTTTGAAAAAGGGAAATTGTTGAATAAAATTAACAATAAATGTGAACTTTTTTTTGAATTATTCTTCAATAGTGAAGTTGTCTATAACTTCAAAGAAACTTGTGTTTATCGCGTTATTAAAAGAATGGTTTAGCTTAAAAAAAACAACGAATGTGACCCGGTTTACCATGTAAAATTGATTCTGGCTTTATTTTGAACTTACATTCATGACTTTATGTGTGGAATAGCACTCATTCAAATGGCCGCCTCAGCTTCGCTGGCAGTGCTTCAAGCGGTCGGTCCAATTTTTGATCACTCGGTCCAAGATGTGCTGCGTTATTCCGGCAATAGCGTGTCGAATGTTGGCCTCGAGCTCGTCCAAAGTAACACCGAGTGGTGTCAAATCGCATGATCGCTGCATCCAATTGGTGAACGCTCGCCGTGAGATGATCCAGTCGCCATGTATCGCCGTCTTGGAACCACAGCTCGAATATATCGATGTTACAGAGCTCTGACCACAGAAAGTCGGTTAACATCGCTCTAAACCCGAGACGGTAACGGTGTCTCCTTACACAACTGAGCCGGAATTTCGATAATATTTCGGGAAGCGTAAAATGATGCACGCTGAAATGCCAAACTGAATATTTTGGCAGCTGGATCTCATTGGTAACTTTGACAGCTGCTGAAAAACAACGATTGGAAAAACTATCAATTATAGTTAATACCTTTGCAATGCCCCTTTTGGAAGGACCACATTTGACGTCGATTATATTCATTTTCACTTGCAAAGTTGCAGAGAGAAAAAAATTCAACTAACCAGCCCAAATAGAAAAATGTAAAAGAGTTTATTTCATACCAATTGGTAAAGTCAAGATATGGAGTGAAAAACCACGTGTTTTGATTGTACTTATATAAATATGCGATATGTGTAGCAAATCGTATCAAGGCTATTCACGAAAAAGTCTTCAAATGGTCATGCATCTACTTACTATGCAAAATATAGTTAATACATGCAGAATATACGAGTATTCATAAAAAAGAAATAAAAATTAGATTATAACTCAATTGATTATTTCACAAAAAACTGATCAAAATTAATCCGGCTGATGGAAGGACTACACTTGTTTGGTTTTATACCGCATATAATTATATATTGTTAATTAAAAACTGAATAAATGTTGTGTATGCGTAATATAAATATTTATAGAATTTAATGTTCAATGTATGAATATTTCAATGTAATGTAGAATAATTTGGTTGATTTGGTTATTTAGTTACCAAAAAGCGTCCAAACTCGACGACGCGACGATTGCAAAAGAAGAGATTGAATTTATATTACAATAACGGAGTTGTTTAAAATCTTATTAAACTTCAATAAGAGCGGGATATTTATTAATTATTATTATAAAAATGGTGTGATGTGCATTTTTTTGTGTACTAGTGCTACATAGTACGTGAATAATATACATATACATATAATACAAAAGAAACGCAAAGAGAAAATAAATTGTGAAAACCTATAGTTTATCCAAGAATAAATGCCAGTACAGGGAAGATAGGACATTTGCCTCTTAGTCTGGTTGCAATAACATGCATAAATGTGTCCCTCTTTAAAGCTCTCATAGGGTTGCCATAGTGTATATGATGAATCACCACAAAGAGAAAGAGCATTTCGCTTAGGGTTACCATCTCCCCATTTAAAATTTTTCCTCGCCATCCAGCGTCCCATATAATTTCCATTTGGTAGAAAATTCGATTCCACTCTCCAGTCATCAATGGTTGAGACTTTGCTATTTAAGTATCGAAATCTTCTGCTCTTCGAGTATCGACATCTTCTGCTCTGTAAATCTAGATATCGCTGCTCACATTTAAGTGGTTATCACAATATGATCACTAATTGCACAGTCAATGAATTCTAGTTTCGAAACACCGCGAAAATAATCCTTTTTTTCTTAAACACAACATTAACACCGACACAACAGAGTAATTTGAACCACTATTATTTAACACAATATCACTAAAACGCACATAGTCCAACAATAATATGATCACTTATTGCACTGCTTTGAAGCTTGTATCCACAGTGTCTAGCCCGCCTTTTACTTTTAGGGCAATAGATCGCACACAAGTGCAATTGAATTTTCAGTCAAGTGGAATGCAGTCGGTTTCGATCAGATGCAGCTACTTTTCTTCAAACTGATTTTACCTGTCTTATCTCCCTTTTTTGTCTTTAATGTCATACTGACAACAGGTATATTTCCGATACTATGGAAAACGACAAAAATCCTACCTGTTGCTAATAATCCCACGTGTGAAGAACTAGGCTAATTTAAATTTTGCCATATTTATCAAAAGATTTTGAAAAATGATTGCAGGAGAAATGACTCCGTGCCTTAATAGCTCAACCCTACTAATATCAAAGCGATCGTAAGAACATAGCTGCATTAATGCCTTATTAAGTGTTAGCGAAAGGCAAGCAATCGATGATAATAAAGTAATCTTTCTCATCCTACTAGACTTCTCAAAGACGTTTGATACAGTAAACCACTCTATCTTATGTGACAAATATAAACGATTCCCTAATATCACATTTTGTGCTGTAAAGCTGCCTAATTATTATTTAACAGATCAGAGGCAAGCAGTTGAATATAATAACTGTTTATCAAGATTTCTGCTGATCACACGTGGTGTCCCCAAAGGGCCTATCCTGGGAACTCTATTATTTTCCATGTATGTGAATAAACTGTCCAGCATTGCCAAACACTGCTCGCTACATATTTACGCTGGTGATATACAGATGTATTAAAGTTTCCGCCGGGCGTAATCAAGCATTGTGTAAGTTTTATTAATGTAAAGTTTTTAGTGTAAGTTTTTTTTAATAATTAATATTTTTTAAACCTTACGATATTGGTTTGGAATATATAAATTGGTAATTAGTAATAAAACTAAGACCATGTTTTTTTTTAATTTATCTGCACATGATAATGTGATTTATAGACATACACATATATCCGCCTAACAGTTTTGTTATTGAACCGCTGTCAGTCTTCAAGTAAAATTTATAAGTTACCTAATATAGAGTATGATTTATCCTGCTGGGGTAGAACTCATTGCAACAAAATATAACCACTGATTAATATACAAAACCACATAGCAATTGGAAATTATTTTAAAAAAAGCGATGTCGGCAAGCTTTCCCCTCTTTTGCAGCTCAAAAATTATACTATTAGATATCTTTACCTTTATGAAGTTTTAAAATTCTTATTTTTTAGATTTGGATACTTGGCGAATAAAATCCAACAGCTTATTCACTTCGCATATCAGTAGTTTGACTACTATCCCGCCTCACAATACTCAAAAATTTCATATGTTTTTTACTTCAGTATCATCAAGACTGCACAATGTGCTTCCTCTTGAAATTCGTAATTTAATAATATATTGTATTAATACAGGCATCAGCAATATCTTTCTTGCACATGTGTGTTGACATTTTAAGCATTTTTTCATCTTCGAAGCCATTCTGTTTTTTTCAAGGTCAAATTAGGGCTTATAATGCTAACATTCTACATGCCTTTTTAAATTCGTCACAACAGATCCCTTCAAAATATCTCCACTTGCTCTACTCTACACACTGTCCTTATTGCTATTAAGACACTTACGGAGACAAACGAACGACCTATCTTTTAAATCTACTCTTGTGTCTCTACAGATATATTATTCCTTTTAGCTGGAATTTAAAACAACTATTTCCACTAATAATATTACGTTTATTGTATACAATGCCAAAACTCACTATTATACAATTTTTATTGGATTTTTTTTTATTAAATACTTCTCCTTTTATCTATTCAATCACATTAAATGTTTTGAATAATTACTTTTGCTTAGTCATAGTGCATATGTCAATGTGCCTAAAAGAAAATTTCTTCTAAGAGTAAGCAAAGACTCTAAGCTTTACCAGTTATTCATTCTTTTAAAAATTCAAAACATTTTGGTAATTGTTAAAAATTTTGTTGGTGTAGTTTTCACCTTGGTTTGTTTTTCTGCTAGGCAGGTTCCGGTAAACAAATGTGAATGAAAAAAAAAATACAACAACAAAACATTGAGCAATTAAATAATTCTTAAAAATATGTTAATTTTAGATAATGTCATAATGCACTGCAATGTTTTTGTATGAAAACGAGTGTGACATACTCACTTTTATTTACCAAAAGAAGCGACAACAAGCTGCGAAACAATTATATCAGCTACATCAAATAAATCCTGCAGATACTTGCGTAGAAAAAAAGCCATTAAATCGTTGTAAAAAACGGAATTTTTTAAAATTGGGGAATCATTTATTACCGTTCGTATATGTCAGTAAATAATATTATGGCTTATGATAAGATCCTTACAGAGTGAGCAGGTTCGATAATTATTTTTTTGCTTTTTACTGCAGTATAGACTCGTACTTATTAAAACGTTCTTTAAATTCTTCAAACTATTTAATTACTTAAAACATCCAAATGTTTTGATCATATTAGCTTTCTTCTATACTGATTTAATCACGAATTACAATATTTTACATGTAATTGTTACTTTATTAACATATTTTATTTAATTTGACTTTCTAAAAGTTAATCAAGGTAAAGTCAGTTTTAGTATTTATTGTAGGTCCTTTCCAAAAGGAAGCCACTGATTATATTGGCATTGTTCTAAGATAAATAAGAAATAAAATGTCAAAAAATAATAAAGTGCGCTCTAAAATGTATAAAGTTGAGGTGCAGCTTTAGTACTAAGAATGGTATTAATTCATTTGCAGTCCTGTTGATTTGCAGGAGGAATATGACCTTCTAATTGAAGCGTCATTTCACTATCACAAGATACAGCGGAGCTTTCCCCCCACTAAACCCACCTCACACTTACTCTATAGTATGTGCGATATTGTCATCGCAGTTTCCTTGTTGGTTAACATCAGAGCCTAAATATCTCAATTTTACGGATTTTAGCACGATAACTTCTTGTAAATACATAGTAGTTGGATTTGCTGGTTCGGTTGTAGTCTATAATAGCGTCATCATCGGCAAAAAAAAGAAAAACTGTTTCAGACTCATTGATGTGCTGCTTCTAGAGAAAATCTTACACGACATGTAAGGCAACTGACCTTCTATACGGCTTTGGTGTACTCCAACTTTAACTTTGAATTCTTCGGTTAATTTTCCTTTTAACATTGTTCACATTGAGCACGAGTTAAACATGTATGTTCAGAAAGACTTTATTATAAAAAGAAAATTAAAAAAAAATAGGTTGTTCGCTCATTCCTTTTTTGATTATCAACTGATACAGTTTAAATAAACCGCATTACCAATTCGTCGTTTGTTGTTTTTTTCTATTTTTCGGAGTTGAATTCGGTTTTGTTTTGATCGATGGTAATGTACCCCATTTTAAATCAAATAAAATTAGTCGCATCCTGATTTCAAAGTAAAACTAGCTTCCTTGAAATTTAAAAATAAACATTTTGGTCTTTCTTTCACTTATTTATTGAACCCTTTTATGAAAATAATTATGTGTAAGTTTGGCTGATATATTGTAGAAACTGATCGACTTTTTATATCAAATTATTGGAACACATGTGCCCAAATAAATTTGTGGTTGCTCCTTGTATTGGGAAATGCTCTATGAAGCAGGTGTTCTGTATAAACGTTGATTTAGATAATTTTTGGCAGAAAATTGAATATCTTTATATATTACATAATTTAGGGCATTAAAACTATTGCATCTCATTTTTCTAATATTCATGTGAGATTATTGGTGACCATTGGTGAAATCATCGATGAAATGTAGTTTCTTGAAACACGCGGGTTCAACAATAATTAGGTTTTCGGCACACGTACATATCTTCATACAAAACAAAAACGTGGTTAAGTCAAGGGATGTATTACGCATGCATCGGCTAGAAAAAGTGGAGAAAGCATGGACTCAATTTGGTAGGTATTTTTCAAAACGACTTTTTTGCATATTCATCGGAAGCAGACTATATTGACCCTGAACCAGAGTATTAAGAATATGAGACAAGATATTTCAAGCCTCATCCACCCTTAACCGGCGCAATTCGGAAACATCGTTGTGTGGAAAAGTTAGTCGATAAAGTCTAATAAATTTTCCAAATTTATCTATTCCAATCTTTGTTGGCGATTATAAAGATTGGTCGGATCTTAAAGGATCGGTTGATAATAATACATCGCTAACGGGAACCCGAAAATTGTAATATTTAAAGTGATTTCTACGCGGCGACACAGCAAATCTTATAAAACAAATGAGCAGTTTGAATGAAAATTATTTAAACACGTGGGATAGTCTTGAAAAACGATATATTAACAATTTATAGTTAAGTCCTTTGTGCAAGCCTTTGTTTTTATCTTTACCACTCTTTGAAAGATAACAGAGGGGCTGACGAGGTAATTGGACATTTGAGCAGCTTAAATGCATTGAACAAAGATCCATGGCTTATTTTCCTCCTTCTCATTATTCGAAACAGCATGGGCTGGTAAAGTTGGCTCGAGGGAGGACTTAACTATCAGTGACTTCATTTTAATTTCTCGACACTCATTGCGATTGCTTGCAGTCGTGCACTTCTCTCTCTCATGATAATCGGTTTAAATTCATTTCGTAAAATCATGGAAAAGGGAAATCAGCAGCTGTGCTGATTTTTCTCGTCTTGTCGTTGAGACCTGTAGAAAATTCGTAAAAGAGAAGGCACTTTGTTTTACTTGTCTCCGTTAAGGAAATATTTCAAACAAATGTAAATTTAAATTTCGATGCAAGATTTGTAAATTCAAACATCACTCCCTATCCACCCTATTACTGATAACATTTCACCCACTACTAATTTCATTGCGAGAAATTTTAACCCACCAGTAGCAACACATGATTCTTCAATCCCCTCGTTTATCTCCAACTATTCACTTGAATCGACTTAACAACTTAACATCACGTTATCCCAAATCTCGTTTATTACTGAACAAACCGTACAACGCTTGGGCATTCTACGTGAACCTACTCGTATATCAGTCAAGGGAGCACCTTCTAATCAGCTGGAAGTAAAAATGGATGGATATTGGTTCGGTTGACATCGTGTTATAGTCAGCAATTTGTTGAAGCAGACTGCTAGGTCCTTTCAATATTACCATCGCAATCAAAAAAAAAATTTTGTCTCGGATAGTATATTTTAGTATCTCCTTACTGATCCTACATATAACGAACCAGCTGCCGATAGGGTATTTGATATAATTCAAGGACCAGCAAAGAAAGCTTCGCACAATTTTCTCACTATGATTCGTACAGTTGTTGGGTGGGTCGTAGATGGGTATTATTTTCACACTACCTCCAAAAATGAGGTAAAATCGTTTCATACAAAACTGGGTCTCGGACAGGAATTAAATCTCGATCGATTTTGACATGTAGAAGAAGTGTACGTCGATCCTACGTTATCTATTTTGTAGCAAAAAGCTGAAGATGATTTCTCGACAACTCATTCTCATCAAGCATAAATCTTGATTCGAGGCTTTTACTGCCAAATTGCACCCAAGGGATTAAATAAGCAGTTACATTAAATAAGCAAACATCTTGCAGTGATAGCTTGTCACATTTTAAACTGGGATTGCAGCAAACATATCTTTAAAGCATAAATATCTCTTGCCATCCATCATGCCTGATGCATCGCGCCAGGAGGTCTGATTTTAAATTTGTTTTCATTGTCTCCTCTAAAATGAAAAAATAGAAATTTCAATCAATTCCCAATAATTTTCACGTATAAATGGTTTCAGAATTCTTTTTTATAATAGTTAATTAATTCATTAAGGACCGTCTCATAGAAATATTTCTTTGCGAAATCAAACCATTTTTTCGTAGCAGTTGGATCAACGTTCTTCCAATTGTCTCTGATTTTTTTAAACGGGATATACGGACTGCTGGTAACTGGGCGGATCTTTGATTCAAATATACATTCATATATATGATGACGGCAAGCAAAAAGTAACAATTCTCTTTCTATTTTTTGCTCCAAGAGCACACAAACCCCATCTATGCGACCTGTATAAGAGGCCATTTTATCGCAGCACATAATCTGTGCCTTATCTTTGAGGTCCCAATCAGAAAACGCATTCAAAATAGCTTGAGCTTGGTCTTTGCCAGTAGAACTTTCGAGTTTGGGCACTGCTAAAATATGTTCTTTTTCTACAAATGAAATCAGAATTGGCAGGCGTTCTTCTTTTGAACCCGTCACATTTAAACTTGACAACAGTTTTCCAACCAAACGGTCACAATTTCAGGCACGTTATTCTGAAATTCAGGTTTTGTCGATTTTGCTCTTTCTTCTCTCATTTGGGTCCGAATTCGTTGAATAGAAGACTTTTTGATTGTAAAATCTTCACAACTTAGATCAAGTGCTTCTACTACAGCCTGAAGTATGTAAACAGAATCCCTTACATTTAGTTGAAACCTATCTAAAGCAGCAAGTAATATAGGGGTGATTTTACTTCGCGAATATTAAAGAAAAGAACTGAGAGAACTTGGTGATTAGACTATAACTTTGCACCAGTTATTTGTTGATTTATCTCAACAACCAAGAAAATACTTTTTTTAATACTTCTTAGTTCCACTGACATGTTGAAACTTTACTATGCATGTTAACTATTCGATAAAACGCAAACAAATGACAAATAGAACGAAAATGGGGGTCATCCTCGTATACAATAAGTTATACATACATACAATTATTAAAGTGCTTGCTTTTCAAAATTCATTTATTGTAACACTAAACCTTTCTCTTGAAAATTATGTACATTCTTGCTTTTCACAACTTTGTAAAACTAAACCATAAGCATAACCGTGTGAGAACCAAATCCAAGCTTCCGTTCCCACAGTTTTCATACTTTGTTGACAAATTATAAATTGTGAGTTAAATCAAAGATTCCTGGTCATTTGTATTTTGTAAAGGATGAAATAAAGTCTGTAGGAGCGTTTTGTTAATTGGCGCAGTCGGTAGGATACAAGTGTATCCATATAAAAATGCCCAAAAATAGAATAAGTAGAAATAAGATTCAAGAATCTTATTGTTCATCCTTAGTAGATAGATTTGGCAAATTTCAAAACAATTTTACAACTTTAGAATCGAATCAGTGCGAATTCCTAGCGACAAATAATCTTCCAAAACTGTGTGTAATAGTAAAAAACAATTTTCCAAATCTTGCCGAAATGAATTTAGATAGTTCAAGCTCAAGCGTAAACGCTAACGTTGTTACAAACGTTGGTAATAGGAACACAAGTAATAGTCAATTAAGTAGTTTAGATATTAACAATATATTTAATGCCTTACGTATTCCAGATGCCGTTAAAGATCTGCCACATTTCGACGGTAACCCCCGTTCTCTGTATGATTTTATAAATAACGTAGAGGAAATTTTGAAGCTTATACATCAGTTAGACGCCACTTCATATGCTATCATTATATTACGAGCTATTAGAAACAAAATCATTGGCCAGGCCAATGAAGTATTAAATATATACGGGACTCCGACGGAATGGGAACAAATACGAGCTAATCGAATTTTGCACTATTCAGGTAAGCGGAATGAATCATCTTTGATTCGTTATATGCATGAGTTTAGACAAGACAATGATACTGTTGAGAGATTTTACTCAAAGATCATTGAGTTGCTGTCAACAATGACAAACCATATCCATATACATGAAAAACATATAGCTGTAATAGATGCAAAAAAAGGCGCTATATTCAGAAATGTGTCTAAATACATTTCTTATACGATTATGAGACCTAAAACCTTGGTGGAGGCAATAAATTATTGCATCAAGGAACAAAACACATACTATTTAAAAATATAAACCCGAAACTTCCTGTTCTATCAAACCCACTACCATTCCCCAAACTGACACAACAACCTCCACAAAATTAACGGCTCCAATCATACCAACCAGTTAGACAGCAATGTAATTCCTTTCCTCAATACTTACCCCAGTTTAAACCATCTCAACCTTATCAACCCCAAATAAGGCCCTTACAGCAAATACCCCATTTTCAGTCTCCCAATCAGCAAGAAAAGAGATTCAATAACCCTATAATAAACATTTCTGCATCTAAACCACATTTTAATTACCAACAGCAACGTCCAATTCCAATAGAAATATCTAGCGGTAATTTTAAAACTTTTCCGAAACCAGTACAAACCCAACAACCCTTTTTCACAAAATCAGGAAAATTATGGAGAGAAATATCCCATATATGTGTTACCTGATGGATACTACGACCACCAACCTAATTTGGACTATTATACAATTGAAGAAATTCAAAATAATGAAGTTACACAAGTTACTGGAAATGAAACAATACAGGAGAATGAAACTGATGACAAAAATGTTCATTCCAATGCCTCGGAAAACAATACGGGTTCCTAGATGTTAATCAACACGGTAGCAATCTTCTCCCTTACATAAATGTGACTTCACCTTTTGGTCAACAACTAAAATTTCTCATAGATACAGGAGCCTCTGGTAATTTTATTGACCCCGAACTTACTAATCCCCAATATCATGAAAATATTGGCACTGTTAAAATCACTACCGTTTTGTGTACACATGAACTCAATAAACATACATTTCCGGCATTCCCTGAATTCAAGTCTAACGAACAGTTTACTTTTCTCTTATTTAAATTTCACAATTATTTTGATGGCCTGATAGGATTAGAAACATTAGCGAGATGCTTCAATAGATCTGAAGAATAAAGTATTAAAAACTCAAAGTGCAGCTCTTCCCTTATTGCTTAAGCGAAATCTAATGTTAAAAATCGATATGACACCAGCAAAATCCAAAATGTTGGTTACATTACCGGTCGATATGCAAAATGGTGAAATATACATCAAGCCAACAAAAATAAATTATTTTCTAGAAATACCTGAAGGAATATATAATATATATAATATATATAATATATATAAATCTGAAGAATGGTACAGTCAACTCTAATATGGAACAAAAATTATTTGTAGAACAACCGATAAAGGTAGAAAAATTTAAAAATTTCGAAGAATTTAATAATATAAATATTTGTCAAACTGACAATCCTATTGAACTTCTATCTGGAACCGACATAACTAAATTACTTCGAGTCGATCACCTTAATAATGAAGAAAAGAAATTGATTCTTAGACTGTGCAAAAATTTTGATGATATTTTCTTCATAAAAGGGCAGAAGTTACCATTTTTCAAAGTAATCAAAAGACGACATTCCATTATATACGAAGTCCCATCGATATCCAGAGATACATAAAACAGAGGTACAGTCTCAAATTCAAAACCTATTGCAGCAAGAAGTAGTCCCACATGGATCGTACCCAAAAAGCGAGACGGATCAGGTATTGAGAAATGGAGACTTGTTGTCGACTATCGTAAGGTTAACGAAAAAACGGTAGACAATCGATATCCTTTACCTAATATAACGGAGATTCTTGATAAATTAGGGAAATGCACTTTAGATCTGGGCTCCGGCTTTCACTAGATCCCTTGACGTTCAAAAAACCGCATTCTCGGTTGATCATGGACACTATGAGTACATTCGAATGCCGTTTGTACTCAAAAATGCCCCGTCAACCTTCCAGAGAATAATTTACAATATTTTACGTGATTTACAAGGTAAAATTTGCCTAGTATACATGGTCGATATTATCGTTTTCTCAACCTCCTTTCAATAGCATATCGAAAATTTAGCAAAGGTCTTCTCAAAATTACGTGTAGCCAATATAAAAATTCAATTAGATAAGTCAGAATTTTTACGTAAAGAAGTAAAGTTTCTTGGTCATGTAATTACACCAGATGGTGTTAAGCCCGATCCCAGTAAAATTCATGCAATAAAAAGTTATCCGATACCCACTACTCAAAAGGAGATTAAGATCTTATTTGGTCTGCTAGGTTACTACAGAAAATTTATTAAAGATTTTTAAAATATAACAAAAACCTTGACTGAATGCTTAAAGAAAGGAAGCAGCATAAACCTCAACGAACGTTATGTTAAAAGTTTTGAACATTGTAAGGATATATTAAGTAACGATCCACTATTACAATACCCTGATTTTAATAAGAATTTTAATTTAACGACCGATGCTAGTAACGTTGCAATTGGTGCTGTTCTTAGTCAAGGCCCAATAGGATCTGACAAGCCAATCTGCTACGCCTCAAGAACTTTATACCAAACAGAACATAATTACAGCAGAATAGAAAAGGAACTTTTGGTCATAAATTGGTCTACTAAATATTTCCGCCCATATCTGTTTGGTCAAAAATTTAAGATTATAACTGACCATAAACCCATCAACTGGTTATTTTCACTAAAAAGACCAAATTCGAAATTAGTCTGATGGCGGTTAAGGTTAAAGGAATTCGATTATGAAATAGTATATTTCGAAATAAGATGTCGAAAATGAAAGAGAAAATAACTAAAGTCATTAACAACTGTGAGAAATGCAAATTATATTAGTACGATAAAATATGAACTTTCTGAAATTCCAAATAAGCCTCTTGATATTCTGCATATAGATGCTTACAGTATTCACAATATACAAATACTTACAATAATCGACAAATTTTCAAAGATAAAAGCAGAATCTTAACTGCACGTAATAGTATCAATATAATCAGTTCTCTACGTTAAGAGGGTTTTCCTAACGTCAACTTGGGATCTCTACTGCAAAAAAGTAGTTGGATCTTCGTTGAGATGGTTCGATATGAAAAATGAACTTAGTGAGCGGAGCGAAAAATAAAAAAGATACTGTCTTCCTTGCGAGTTGGTGAACAATTAATCTTTATTTTTACTAACTGACCGGTAAACGGTCATATTCAAGACAAGTAACACGTTATAATTTTCGTAACAATAAAAAATATGGTGGCTGCCACTGCAAGTGGCACAGAATGTATATTTTGTAGATAACAGATTATTCAATTACGTTATTGACATCGCATAGAATAGAATAATATATTATACGAGTAGTTCAATGTTTGCTGATATCCAACATTCCGCCCCCTTTGAAAGCATCTGCTTTCAAGAGTCTAACACGGTAGCGGTGCAAGTCTTCGAATGTGATGTCTGATAGTTGCTCTAGCTGTTTTCACATCTGCGACTCGGACTTTGCCATCAGAGCCTTTGACGACTGCTGCTATCCTTCCATTAGCCGTCTTTGGGGTGGTACGTTGTCTTCGTGAATAAGCACTAAGTCGCCAATTTTCAGGTTGTGGCTAGGTGATGTCCATTTTCCTCTGCCTTGTAGCTCATGCAGGTATTCCACAGACCACCTGCGCCAGAAATGGGTTTTGACTGCGTTGATTCGGCGCCACCGGTCGATGTAGCTTATTTCCGGAACTTCAATAGTTGGTTCTATGATGGTTTTCAGAGACGACCCTATCAATAGATATGCGGGCGTAAGAGCTTCCAGGTCGTTAGGATCGGATGATATCGGGTTGATAGGTCTAGAGTTCATCACGGCTTCAATCTCGACAAGTGCCGTAGAAAGCTCCTCAAACGTCAGCTTTGTTCCACCTAAACTTCGCTCCAGATGACCCTTTGCGACCTCAACGGCCGCTTCCCAGATTCCGCCAAAGTGAGGTGCCCTGGGGGGTATAAAATGAAAATTTATGCCAACATTAGTACAAAAAAATTGCAAGATTTCTTGGGAACATTTTTTAAAGAACGTATTGCGAAATTCTTTTAATTTGGATTGTGATGATGGATAGGTCCGCAAAAATCTACTCCACAGCACAAGAAAGGCCGCGATGGAGTCAACCTCTCTTTCGGCAAATCGCCCATGATTTGGTCCAGCAATTTGGGTCGATATCTAACGCAGTGAATACACTGCCTTACCGTATATCGCGCGACTTCTTGAGCATTGATTATCCAAAACTGTTGTCTCAGCAAAGCAACCAAAGCTCTTGGTCCAGCATGGTAATTACATAAGTGTAGATGTCGGACTAAGATTTTTGTGAATTGGTGGTTTTTTGGTAACAACAGAGGAAGTTTACACTCCTCAGGAATCTCCGCATGTTTTAGCCGTCCTCCAACTTTCAGTAACACGAGACCATTTGTCTCCTGTAAGAAGGGATTCAACCACTTAATAGATCCTTTAATAGAACGTTTGTTTTTGATTGCATAAATTTCTTCCGTAAACGAGTCTGATTGTATAATTTGAATGGTTTGCAATAAAGCATTGTCTATCTCCGCAACTGTTAAAAATTGACCCATTTTATATGAGTGCTTTTTTAACCGATGACAAAATCTTATTACATAGGCTAATATTCGAAGGATTTTGGAATAGGAACTATAACGATCGACTATTCCGCATACAAAATTGCGTTCTGATTTTTTTACTGATGAGTACGGTTTTTCTTTTTTCTAATGAGGTTTCCTCTGAAGAAAGCGGGATCTCTATTCTTGACGGCCAATTTCCTTCACTCTGCAATAAAAACCGTGGACCATTGAACAGGATCGAGCCTTTCAACTCCTGAATATTGCATCCTCTTGATACGATGTCAGCCGGATTCTCCTGTATAGGAACGTGGCGCCAGATGACTCCTCGTGTTTTTGCTTGGATTTCAGCAACCCGGTTACCAACAAATGTTGTCAATTTTGATGAGTGAGTAGAAATCCAATGAAGAACAATTGCAGCATCCGTCCAAAAGTAAGCTTCTAACTGGACACCTTTAAAAATGCCTTGAATTTTTTCCCACAATTTTGATAATAGGTGAGCTGCACACAGCTCCAACCGAGGAAGTTGTCTTCTATTTATAGGTGACACTCGAGACTTTGATACCAAAAGCCTTACTTGTGTAGACCATGCACTATCAACTATTCTAAGATATATGCAGCAACCATATGCGTGCATATATGCATCAGCGAACCCATAGATTTGATAACTGTGCCTCCTTGCAATTAAGGCAAAACTAGGAACCGATAGATTCTGCACAGAGTGTAAATCGACCATAAACTGCTCCCATTCGGTTTCGATGCTTTGTGGAAG
Source organism: Volucella bombylans (assembly GCA_949129095.1). Classification (NCBI taxonomy): domain Eukaryota; kingdom Metazoa; phylum Arthropoda; class Insecta; order Diptera; family Syrphidae; genus Volucella; species Volucella bombylans. The sequence goes on along the minus strand of OX422140.1, from coordinate 306,415,304 downwards.
AGCTGCATCCCAGTCAATTTTTTCGATCCATAATCTTTGAAGGATTATCTTTGCTTTAATTATGATTGGACTAAGTAGGCCTAATGGATCGAAGAGCGACGACAAAAGTGAAAGGATGGATCGTTTTGTATTCTTGGAGTATGTTTTATTCGGCTCATACGAAAAGATAAACTGATCACAAACCGAGTTCCACGATATTCCCAAAGTGCTAGTGAGACCTGACTCACTCAACTTTATGTTTGTGTTCTGTACAGCCTTCTCAATGTTTGGGAGATTGCTATTCCATTTAGACAACTCTAATCCAGCTGAATTTAAAATGGATGTGACTTTTTCCAATTTCCGAACTAACGTTTCAATCTTGTCGTCTCCTGTGATAAAATCGTCTACATAAAAATCTTCCTCTAGAGCGCAGGAACCTAATGGCAATGATGTTTTGTATTTATCCGCTAAATATTTAAGGCAATGAATAGCTAAAAATGGAGCCGAAGCGGTGCCATATGTGACTGTGTTGAGTTCGTATGTTTGTATTGGGGCTGATTCGTCTGTCCTCCATAGAATGTACTGGAACTTTCGATGAGCAGGATGTACCAAAACTTGTCGATACATTTTAACTATGTCAGCTGTCAACACAAACCTATGCCAGCGAAAGCGAAGAAGGATATTGAATAACTCAGGCTGGATTGTTGGGCCGACCATAAGAGTATTATTCAACGAAATCTGAGAGGATGTTTAGCAAGAAGCATTAAACACCACCCGAAGTTTTGCCGATACACTACCTGGTTTAAGTTAGGTTCCTTGACGAGTGACATATACCCTAATTTCTTATATTCCGCAAGGAATTCGGTATACTGTTTCTTCATGGACTGATTTTTTGACAACCTACGCTCAAGTTCTAAGAACCGACGAAAAGCTATATTATATGAGGATCCTAAACAGCTTGGATTCCGTTTGAATGATAGTTGTACAACTAGTCGACCATCAGCTAAACTCTCGACATTTTCTTTGAAATGAGCTTCGCATTCACTCTGTTCTTCTGTCCACTTTGATTTCTGGTCATGAAGTTCTTCTAACTCCCAAAACCTTTCCACATAGCGATCCAGTGAGTCCTCGTTTAAACTTAAGAAGCATTGTTGCATCTCCCTGTTCGACGGTGTTTTATATTTGCCAGAAACAATCCAATCCAGCGATGTATTTTGTAAAGTCGGAAGTCCTTGCCTAGTTTGACCTGACCTACTTTAAGCAAATCGAAGAAACACCCGACCCCTAACAGCAAATCAATCTGCGAAGGTTGGTAAAAATATTCGTCTGCTAACTGTAGATTCTTGGGTAGCTTCCATTGTGCCACACTTAAAGTTGCTTCTTTTCTTTTCTTCCAGTGATGGATGGAGTGATCAAAAATTCAAGGAACACTTCTAAATTATTGTACCTAGAACAAATTGTAGTTTGGGTTTGGAAACTGATTTTCGTTTCAGCTACCCCGACCCCTACTATATCCACATTTGTTGGTGACTTTTGCAGATTAAGTGACCTGGCAAATCGTTCATTGATCATGTTGACTTGAGAACCTGAGTCTAACAACGCCCTTCCCATCTGAAAAGTTCCAGTCGAATCCATGATGAGAACTAAAGCTGTGGCCAAAATCACCTGGGCTTTCTGAGATCTCCCAGTTTCCAATACGGCATGCACAGCCGCTGAGGTTGATGGTTCGCCAACCGAAGAAACATTCTCTTCCTATTGTGCTTGTGGTGATGCTGCTTACAAACTTTACATTTCAAAGGCGATGGATGGCAAAGGCCTAGTTTCTTCGCATTCGAAAACCGTTGCATAACGTTTATCCTACCAAAATTTGAACAATTCGAAATCGAGTGATTAGTGTCTCCACAAAACAGACAGGATCGTTTAGTGATTGCGGGAGAAGTTTGAGGGCGATGAGTATATATGACTTTGCCTTGGTAAGCGTCTTTCGTCCATAGTCAGGTCTTAGCTGCTTGCTGTCGCGAGTCTCGAGGTATTGACATCGCTCACTTAGAACAGCTGAACGACATCGCATTGCAAATGTTTTCGAACGATCCAATTGATTGAAGCGAATTAAAAATAGCAGAAATATTATCGACGAGAGATCGTAGGTCAATGGCCGAAACCTTTGTGATGTTTGGTAACTCAAAAAACTCTGAAATGTATTGGGCAAATATGCGACAGTCATTGTCATATCGTTCTTTGAGCCTTGCGAGAGCCTTTGGATAATTGTCTTCCGATACTTGGAAGGCCTTTACTGTGCTTAAGGCTTGTTCGTTCAAACAGGATAGTAAATGATTAAATTTTTGAATTTTACTTAAAGTTGGTGCATCATCCACAAGCTTTGTAAACGGATTTATAAAATTCTTATAATCGGAGTACTTTCGGTCAAACTTCGGTAGCTTTAGGTTTGGCAAATTACTGTTTGTTGCCGGCGGTGTTGCGAAACTTGTTTCCACAGCGCTTAAATTTCTTGTCGATCAAAATGAGTTAGTTATCGCGAATGTATGTATGTATGTGTGACTGATTAGCTGAACTAACGATTGAGTTTAGAAAATTTCAGACGTAGTAAAGAATAGCAAAGGTTCCGCAAGATTTAATTGAACAATATTCTTGCTTATTAAATTGTATATGTTGCAAAGCGATTATGTCACTACATTAATATGTGTCCAACGGCGACAATAGAATCCACACGATAGGGAATCTCGACGAAAAATCTGCAATCGAAAGCTTTACTTCAATGCATACGATCAATGTAGCATCCTCTTCGGCGACGACGAGAGAAAATAAAGGTTATAATAAGCTGTGTAGATGTGGGCGAAATGAAGATCTATGCTATGAATGTATAGTTGATTGTGGACTTTGTTCCACAAAAAAGCTTTGTTGCTATATGAATGAGCGACAGAACGAGCGGCGAAACTGAGCAAGTGCAACGAACGTCAGTGAGTTCGTCTGGTAAAAGATTTTGTGTATTATAATCCTATGATAATTCGCTTTGCAGCGATGTGGAACGTAATAGTTCGATTAAGTGGATTGTAAGATGACTGCGACCCTAATAGCATCAACTGTGATAACTCACAGACCATACGTATGCGTAAAGAATCTCCCAAACAAACTTTTAAATATCGCAATATGTCTTCTTTTTTTTAACACTGATAAGTGATAAGTTATTTGTATATTAATTTTATCTGCATGCATATCGCGATTCCTTCGAAGGTGCGTTTATTCATCCATTTTATCTTATGACTTTGGTAGTTATGTAATTTAGCGCAGATTCGATTGAAACATAATTTGTGACATACCTGGGTGGGAGATGACACTTATCTACCCACATATATTTGTCCTCCTGGGTTAGCAGCTTAAATTTGAGCTTCTTTCGTATTTGTGATCGGGGATTTATTCGTTTTTTGATTCAGGGGATTTATGTATGTATGTATGGGATTTATGCCTTGAATTTTTTCCCACAATTTTGATAATAGGTGAGCTGCACACAGCTCCAACCGAGGAAGTTGTCTTCTATTTATAGGTGACACTTGAGACTTTGATACCAAAAGCCTTACTTGTGTATACCCTGCACTATCAACTGCTCTAAGATATATGCAGCAACCATATGCGTGCATAGATGCATCAGCGAACCCATAGATTTGATAACTGTGCCTCCTTGCGATTAAGGCAAAACTAGGAACCGATAGATTCTGCACAGAGTGTAAATCGACCATAAACTGCTCCCATTCGGTTTCGATGCTTTGTGGAAGAGCTGCATCCCAGTCAATTTTTTCGATCCATAATCGTTGAAGGATTATCTTTGCTTTAATTATGATTGGACTAAGTAGGCCTAGGTTAGGTTAGGTAAGAGTGGCTCTTGGAAATACCAACCCACTTAGGCCTATTGGCGTATTGTGGTGCCACGTGGATCTATGATCTTCTTACTACTGGAACCAGTTTGAGCTTTTAATAAAGCGTAGGAGACTGTTAACGTCTATTTTTTCGAGATCGTTTAGGTCGTTGTAGAAGAAAGCTCCTAGGTGAAGCTTCCTTCTCTGAGAGAGAGCTGGGCATGTGCAGAGTAGGTGGGTGATTGTCTCCTCCTCTACAGAAATCGTTAGTAAAAGCGCCAAGCCTTTTTGCGTGCTTGCCTATGAGGCAGTGTCCGGTAATGACACCTATTATGGCGCTGAGATGTTTCCTATCTAAAAGGATCAGACACTTAGATCGACTCAGATCCAGCCTTGGCCAGATCTGTTTGGTCGCTAGACATGTTTGTCCAGCAGCCCACCTAAGGTCCGTTCTTTTATTGGCATCTAGCTTTAGTGTTAGTTTGCACGTAGCGATTGGTATACCTATACTACCTTTGTCTGGTAGGATAGGTAGAGTGGTTCCAATTTTGGCGAGTTCATCGGCTCTGCAGTTCCCTGGAATGTCTCTGTGGACCGGCACCCAACAGAGGTGAATGTTGAACTGCTCTGCCATCTTCATGAGAGATGATCGGCATTCAAGGGCAGTTTTAGAACACAATGAAACCGAGTCCAGAGACTTGATGGCGGCCTGACTATCCGAAAATAGGCGGATATCCTTTGCAGATATCACGTTTTCCCTCAGCCAGGACAGAGCTTCTTTAATCGCCAAAATTTCCGCCTAGAACACGCTACAGTGATTTGGAAGGCGGAAAGAGAGGCTTAGATTTAGCTTATCTGAGAAAACACCGCCACCAACTCCGCTGTCGGTTTTAGATCCATCTGTGTAGAGATGGATTGACTTGTCCTCCATGAAAGCATCCTCCTCCCAGAATGATCTAGAGGGGAAGCTTACATGGAAGTTTTTGTCAAACCAAAGTTCAGGTATGGTGTAATCGGTGTTCTCTGTGAGGATTCCTAATGTATTAAGAATGTTGGCGTGGCCAAATGAATTATTTGTCCACTGTTTAGTCGCTTTAAGGCGAATAGCTGCAGTCGCAGCTACTTGCTTGCTAAAAATGTCGAGGGGTGTCAAGTGAAGCAGAATATCTAATGCCGCAGAGGAGGTAGACCGCAAGGCTCCGCTTGTGCATAGACATGCTGTTCTTTGGACTCTGCTTAATTTAATGCGGTTATATGTGGGTTATGCGAGGTTGAAGGCCCCATTTGTTCCCAATGGCTTTCTTGCAAGAGAATAAAGCTATTGTAGCTTTATTGACTCTTTCTTGAATGTTAGGTTTCCAGTTTAGTTTCCTGTCAAAAATGAGACCCAGATATTTTGCTGTATCGGAGAAAGCTAAACTGGTACCGTTTATTGAAGGAGGGTCTATGATTGGAATTTTATATTTCCTAGAAAAGAGGACAAGATCAGTTTTATGGGGGTTTATTCCCAATCCACAGCGATCTGCCCAGCAGGTTAATCTGTTAAGATTTACTTGGAGGAGTTCTTTAATGGTATTTAGATGTTTTCCTGAGACGGCTATGGCAACGTCATCCGCATAGGCAATCACTCTGCTACCACCCGCTTCCAGGTATATCAGTAGTTCGTTAACCACTAAGTTCCAGAGAAGGGGGGAGAGGACACCGCCTTGCGGCGTACCTCTACTGACATATCTTTTAGCAGAAGTCTCACCCAGTTTGGAGTTGATTATCCTGCTTTTTAGCATTAGACCGATTAACTCCCCAAGTGAGTCGTCTACCTGCAGAGTTGACAGCGCAGTCGTGATTGCGGATGTGTTGACGTTGTTAAAGGCGCCCTCTATGTCTAGGAAAGCAACCATTGTGTACTCCTTATATTGTAGGGATCGTTCGATGTGGCTAGTCAGAGAGTGCAAAGCCGTTTCCACCGACTTTCCTTTACAGTAGGCATGTTGAGCCGTAGACAGAAGTCTTGGATCAACTTTAGCTCGAATATGGATATCAATCAGTCGTTCTAAAGTTTTCAGAAGGAATGATGATAGACTTATAGGTCTGAGGTCCTTTGGGACCACATGAGAACATTTTCCAGCTTTGGGAATGAATACTACATTGACTTCTCTCCATAACAGTGGAATGTGGATAAGTTCTACACAGCTCCTCATAATATTTTCCAACACTGGTAGAATAATATCTGAGGATCTCTGTAGCTCGGCAGGTATAATACCGTCCAGACCAGCAGACTTGTATGGTTTGAAGCTATGCAGCGCTCAGAGCAGTTTGTCTCTTGTAATCAGACTATGAATTTTGGTCACGGTTGCAGTAGGCTTGTTTGGGCTTCTACTGGCCGCGAGTTGGGAGCTACCTGGAAAGTGGGTGTCCAGAAGCAGGTTGAGTGATTCATCACTTGAGGTTGTCCAAGAGCCATCGGTTTTTTTTCAAACAGCTGGGCATCATAGGATTTGTGGAGAGGATTTTTCTTAGCCGCGAAGCCTCAGAGGTTTCTGTGATTTTGTCGCAGAATGACCTCCAGAATTGTCGCTTTGCCTTCCTCAGTTCTTTTTTGTATAGTTTGAGGGATTCTTTATATGAGTCTCAGTCGGTCACTTTTCTTGTGCTTTTTGCTGCGTTGAAAAGTTTTCTGCAAGTGTTTCTGAGCAGTCCTAGTGCCGATGTCCACCAATGTGGCTTTTTCTTGCCTCTTGGTTGAATAAGAGGGCAGGAAGCGGCCATAGCCTTATTGAGAGTCAGAGTAAATTCCCTGGCTTTCATGTCGAGCTCATTGGTGTCACGCGGGGGACTTGATAGTTTAGAGGATATCGTTTCCGACAGTATTCCTCTATATTTTGTCCAATCAGTTTTCCGGTAGTTCCGGAAAGCTGGTTGGATGGGTGTAATAAATATCATTATTATAACTACTAAATAAAATGTTATTTAAATATTTATATGCTGGCAACTCCCCATCAATAATGCTAATCACTAAAGCTGTATATTAATTGTAGTAGTCAAGTGAGTTGAAGACTGACAACCAAAGGAGAAGCAATAAAGAATTAAATAAACCTAACAAAAGTTTTTTTATTTTATAACGCTAAACGTTACATAGTGTCAGAAGACGGAAAACAACAATAGAATACCGGTTGAGTTGGACTGCTCTAATCTAGGAAAAGAATGGCCTTTATGGAAGCGCACATTTCTAATGTACATGATGGCCAATGGGAAAATGGACGGAGATGAAAAAACCAAAATTGCAACATTTTTATGGTTAATTGGTGCACGTGCTATGGAAATTTATAATACTCTGTTTCCCAACGACGGCTCCCTTGATGGTCTGGTTGAAACTAACAGCGCAAATCCTGCACCTGGGGAACAAGTTACAGCAGCAGTGTCTGGAACATCTGCGAATGGTGCGGCCACGGGAGCATCAACTAGCAATGTAGTACTACCAGCAAGCAATGTGCGAGTGTTAGATGACGTTTTGAGAGCATTTGACGATTACTGTGTGCCAACAAAGAACGTTACAATGGAATCCTTTAAGTTCAATACAATAATCCAACAAGAAAAACAACAATTTGCGGATTTTGAAACAGATCTACGTAAGCAAATACAATATTGCGAATTTAAATGTCATTGTGGTGCATCATATGAGGAACGTATGCTGCGTGATCGAATTATAATTGGCGTGGCAGACAAAAAATTACAGCTTAAACTCCTCGATGGAGAAAACGAACCGCTAAAAACAGTTATCGACATCTGCAAGGTATTTGAAGCTGCTAATACAAATAAAATGCTCTTGGAAAACAACCAACAACAATTCCAACATCAAGTTCATCGTGTAGCAAAAGAACAACGACAGCAACAAAAGCACTGTTACAACTGTGGGTATGTACCATTTTCAACAGCACATTTGCGTGAGTGCAAAGCAAACAACATCATTTGCTCGGCATGTGGAAAAAAAGGTCATTTCAGTAAATGGTGCAAAAAGGGCAACAACAAAATGGAAAGCAATATGGATAACAAAAAACTGGACAACAAAATGGAATCAAAAGCAGTAAAAGGATTGTCTGGAGGAAATTCTTGGGATGATTCAGGTATACTGAATGTAAAGCTTATTGATGGGGTAGAAAATAATTTAAGTATTTTTAGATTAAGTAAGACAGTAGGTTCGAAATGGACAAAAAAGTACCAGATAAATAATGAAGTAATAGAATTTAAAATCGACACAGGGGCAGATGTCAATTGCGTTCCGCTTAGTTTAATCAAGAAAACCAAGGTTAAATTAAATAATGAAAGAAATTTTTGCGTTACCGACTATAATGGAAATAAAATTAAAATTTTTGGTTCTGTAAAGTTAAATTGTGTTGATCCTAATTCTAAAAAAGAACAATCTGCTCTATTTGTCGTTGTTGACGATACATGCAAACCAGTACTGGGTTTGAAGACGTCTATTAAATTCAATTTGATTTCTCGATTAGATGTGAATACTATCACTTGTCTTCCGAAAACAGTTGATGAATTGGTGGCTCAAAATAAGGATTTATTTGAGGGGTTATGAGAATTACCAGGGGAAATGAGCATTCAGTTAGTAGAAAATTCAAAACCAGTAGTGCATTACAAGAAACGTATTCCTTTAAGTCTAGTTGACAAATTGAAACAGGAACTCAAAGAAATGGTTCGCGTTGGGGTTATCTCACCTGTTGATTACCCTACTGAATGGGTAAATAATCTACAGGTGGTTGAGAAACCTAATGGAAAGCTGCGTTTATGCTTGGATCCTAAACCTTTGAATGCATGTATCAAGCGGGAACATTTTCTGATCCCTACAATTGATGATTTTACTAGCAAATTACATGGCAAACATATTTTCACTGTACTTGATCTTGCTAGTGGGTTTTGGCATATGAAGCTCGACAAAAAAAGTTCTGATCTAACTACATTTATGACTCCGTTTGGAAGGTTTAAATTTAATCGTGTACCCTTTGGTCTAAATTGTGCGCCTGAAATGTTTCAGCGCAGAATGGTACAAATTTTCGGTGATATTCCCGGTGTTGTGGTATATTTTGATGATATTGGGATAGCGGCAGAAACGGAAACAGAACATGATTATATTTTAAAATTAGTAATAGATCGTGCGCGTTTGAACAATATTAAGCTTAATGCGGACAAAATTCAATACCGGAAAACACAGGTCAGTTTTATGGGTCACATTTTACAAAAGGGACAAATCAAATTTCCTAAAAAATATTGTGAAGCAATTTTAAAGTTAAAAAAACCTAAAAACAAGCATGAAGTATTACGACTATTAGGTCTGTTTAAATACGTAGCTAAATTCATTCCGAACTTATCGCAAAACACAGCTGCATTACGTAAATTGACCCACAACGATTCTAAGTTTAGCTGGACAGCAGAACACGACAGTGAGTTTGAAAACGTTTTGAAAGTCATTGCATCTGACCCTGTTTTATCTGTCTATGATCCTAACAAATGTGTAATTGTGCAAACAGATGCGTCTAAGGATGGACTGGGCTGTGTTCTAATACAAGAAGGTCATCCAGTCGCATACGCTTCTCGTACTTTAAGTAAGAGCGAACAGAAGTGGGCGCAGATTGAAAAGGAATTGTTGGCAGTTGTATTTGCGTGTCTACGATTTCACTTCTTTCTATATGGTCGTGAATTTATTGTTGAAAGTGATCATAAACCGCTTGAAGTTCTCTGTAAGCGTGATATCGACGACGTATCAACAAGATTGCAAAGAATGTTTATGTTTCTATTAAAGTATCCGTTAATGCAACTTACCTATAAGCCTGGAAAGCAAATGCTGGTTGCGGACTGCCTTTCACGGGCACAATTGTCTGACAATTTGGAATTCAGTGACTTATCAGGTGTCATTCACACTGTTACAAAATCGGCATGTTTCTCAAATGAAAATTTTGATAATTATATATCAGCTATGAATCAGGATGAAAAGTACTCTCGTATATGCACGTATGTCAGGGATGGCTGGCCTAAATTTCATCAGCTTGATGATTTTGCTCAAACATTTCACAGATACAAAAATGAATTACATTATGAGAGTGGGCTGTTATTTAAAGATCACCGATTGATAATCCCTTCAGGATTGCAAGGCAAAATCAGTAGAATGATTCATGGCCCGCATTTGGGTATCGAAAAAACACTCGCTTCAGCGAGGTTAAAGTATTTTTGGCCAGGCATGACGGAACATATAAAGAAAATGGTGTTATCCTGTAAAATATGTGAAAAATTTAAAAGAAACAACCAAAAAGAACCTTTACTACAAGAGATCTCGCCGGATTATCCATTTCATATAGTCTCAATTGATTTATTTCAATATGCCGGTCGAGATTTTGTGACATTAATTGATGCATATTCTAATTACAATTTTGCAGCACAACTTAAAAACAAGAATTCACAACATGTAATTGAAATTATTTCTAATTTATTCAATACTGTTGGTTACCCCACAATTTTGAAATGCGATAATAGTCCATTTGGTTCATATGAATTTCAATCATTTGCTAAAGAATGCAACATCGTCTTAAAATTTTCAAGTCCCTTATATGCTCAAAGTAATGGACTTGCGGAAAAGGTCCCTTATATGCTCAAAGTAATGGACTTGCGGAAAAGGGTGTCGCAATCACTAAAAACATTCTAAAACGTTGTATTGAAATCGGTGAACCTGATAAATTTCAGTATCGCATTTTGGAATATAATTCAACTCCAAATGCGAGCTTAGGTTATTCGCCATCTCAACTATTTTTTGGAAATACTGTGTCGAAACAATATAAGTGAGATTGTTCAAAATAAGATAAAAAAAAAGGAAAAGCAAAAGTACTATTATGATAGGAACGCAAAGACATTGTCTGTTTTAAATGTTGGGGATCTTATTGTTTTTAAGAAAAATTCGAAAACATGGGAAAATGGAACTGTAGTGGGTATTGCAGGTGATAGATCATATATAGTAAAAGATAGTTTTGATAATTACTACAGAAGGAATCGTAGGTTTATTGCAAATTCATTAATTAGTAACAGATTTGAGAGTAGTGATTTGTTGTTGGAAGAGCATTTTAAAAATTCATTAAATAATAATATAGAAAGTCTAGGAGACACAAATATTGTAAAACCGGTTAGTAGTTCTAAAGAATGTAACAATGTTAATACAAAAATTAACGAAACGGTCAATGTGTACGAACCCACATCGCCAGAGCGCAGTATGAATTGTAATCCGCAAAACACGGAAACTATCGATGACAGTAGTTCAGAGACACCTGCTAGTAATAACAGTATACCAGTTACAGGTAATTTAGAAGGTCACAGTACTCGAAGTGGAAGGATAAGTAGGCCACCCATACGTTATGGTTATGATGAGTAAAAAAAAAAAAAAAAGGCGTGTAATAAATATCATTATTATAACTACTAAATAAAATGTTATTTAAATATTTATATGCTGGCAACTCCCCATCAATAATGCTAATCACTAAAGCTGTATATTAATTGTAGTAGTCAAGTGAGTTGAAGACTGACAACCAAAGGAGAAGCAATAAAGAATTAAATAAACCTAGCAAAAGTTTTTTATTTTATAACGCTAAACGTTACAATGGGGGGAGCATCACTCAGACTGAATTGGATGTATCTATGGTCTGAAAAGGAGTGTTCAGACGATACCATCCAGTTTGTTAGCCTTTGGGTGATGCTGTCGGAGACAAGAGTAATATCTAATACTTCTTGTCGGTTTTTTGTTATGAAAGTGGGCTCATTGCCAATATTGCAAATTAAGAGGTTAGTACTTAAAATATAGTCTAAAAGTGACTCACCTCTATCATTGATGTCGGTACTGCCCCATACCGTATGATGTGCGTTAGCGTCGCATCCGATTATGAGGTCAGTTTTTTGCCTTCCCGCTTCCAGTACCACCCTTTCTAGGTTATCACCAGGGAGAGGGCCCACTTGGTCGTGGCCAAGGTAAGCCGATGCCAGCCAGTAAGAGCCTTTGGCAGTCTCTAATCTGGCAACGGTTAGGTCGGGGTCACTGAGGTTGGGAAGTAGAAATACATTAAGGCTACGTTTCACTAATATACAAGTTCTAATCTTACCTTTGTCTCTTGTATAGAGCGGAACGTATGAGGGATTCCGGGATTAGAATTATGTCTTCTGCGCTTTTGGAAAGACGTAGAATGAGTGCGGCCGAAGCCTTTTTTGAGTGGTGGACATTAATCTGGAGAAACCGTATCATTGCTACAGTCTTCCAGAGTCGCCTCCACCACGGTGTTGTTGAGGTCCTCCGATTCTGAAGATGTGCCCAAGAGCTCATCTTCTATCTCTGATCGTGTAGAACCTCTAATTGCTTCGTCATCGGTTTCCATTTCCGACAATGTGTCAGAAGAGGAGACCGACGGCTTGGTAGTCACCTCGGACAGATTGGAGTCGTCGCTATCAAATTCTGGAAAGGATATCGACGCTCCAAGATCCAAGGTTGTGATATCAGGTGTTAAAGGAGGAGGAGGTTGCTTATCAGCATCCAGCTCATCCTTTTTGTACACCCTTAAGTGAATGGACTCGAATCCGAACCGAATCATGCCTTTCGTTTGCGCCAGAGGATTAAGGGATTCCATATTGATCACAATTAACGCGCATCTATAAGAACCCCTTATTTCCTCCAGTTTCGCGACTTTCCAGTCATGAGTCGGAAGAGTCGGGTTGCTGAGCCGGATGATTTCCAGGATACTTTCTGGAGAGGAGGGTTCGGCTGGAATCCAGGTACGAGTTCGAGGTCTACTAGGAATGTCTTCCTTAGATACGACCTCGAGTTTTGCACCTGGCCAAACCTCTCCTAAACCATCGATGGCCTTAGTGAAGAGATCGAGAGATCTCTGGTTGGAGCAAGCGATGAGCTTGACATGGCTTTGGTGTCAGCCAGCGTCGCTTGTGATAGGAGGTGGTCCTGGGTTCTCCCGCGTGATGGCCAAGAAGTTGCTCGAGAGCTTCAACTTGACCAATTGCCACCGTTCCGGTGTAATGGAACCGTCGGTATCGCTTCTGTCGATCACCGCGATCACCAATGCGTCCTTTAGGACTTCATTATAAGACCTCAGAGATCTGCTGTTGGATGGCCCAGGGGTTGTGGAACTGTGTGTTTTGGGCCTCTTGGAAACCGGTACGGTTTCCTCCAACGATCTTTGACGCTTAGAGGAGTCTTGTGACGTTTTGGGAGCAGTGGAAGCAGTGGGAAATCCGTCTTTTGGGATGTTTTTAGCCCACTCAACCTTGCTCTTTATTTCCGCACTTCTCTCAACCTCCGGAATGGATCCGAAGGTTTTGATGATGCGTGAAGCATTTCGGCGTCTTATGTAGAGCGCCTTAGATGGAGCTTGCCGATGCGGCTGAGCTCCAGATTCCTCTTTGGAGGGAGGAGTTTCGGTAGCAGCAACAAGTCCGTGGCCTGCCACAAACTTGCTGCTGCTGGGGGCGGGGGAAGTGATAGGACCATGGCTTGCCACAGTCTTAACACTCCCCAAAGGAGTTTTGGTAGCAGCGACAAGTCCGTGGCCTGCCACAAACTTGCTGCTGCTAGGGGCGGAGGAAGTGATAGGACCATGGCTTGCCACAGTCTTAACACTCCCTGAAGGAGTTTTGGTAGCCGCGACAAGTCCGTGACCTGCCACAAACTTGCTGCTGCTAGGGGTGGAGGAGGTGATAGGACCATGGCCTGCCACAGTCTTAACACTTCCTGAATTCTTATTATTTGGCTTGTTCCTTTGCCTTTAGCGCACCATGGCCTGCCACAGTTTTGCCTCCTCTCGGCAATGCAGGAGCCTTGCCGGTAGTCGGTGTAGTCACCGTTCCACCGCCCGGTAATAAAGGAGTACCGGCCTCGGTTTTTGTTTTCTGGTTATTTTCCATTGATAGTCCCACGAGTAGCGGAGAAAGGGATGTCCATCTGTACAGAGATCCGCCATATACAGATAAGGCTAGCTAATCCGGAGGTCGCCAGGTATCCGGATACTCCGTTTGCGACTGAGCTATTTTTGGAGATACTGGGCCCTCAGCCAGGTTGATCTTCGGCACGGGTCGTATAACACCTTGATCCAGCCCAGGGGAATGATGGAGTGCTTTGGGAGTTGGGGAGGGGGGGGGGGAGCATCCTTTGGTTTCAGGACTCGTCTGGAGAATTTCTTCTCGAGATTCATTGACCCTACTCAGCCTCTACAACTCGACAAGTTCGATGCTCGCGGTAGAAGTAACCTAACCTAACCTAAGTAGGCCTAATGGATCGAAGAGCGACGACGAAAGTGAAAGGATGGATCGTTTTGTATTCTTGGAGTATGTTTTATTCGTCTCATACGAAAAGATAAACTGATCACAAACCGAGTTCCACGATATCCCCAAAGTGCTAGTTAGACCTGACTCACTCAACTTTATTTTTGTGTTCTGTACAGCCTTCTCAATGTTTGGGAGATTGCTATTCCATTTAGACAACTCTAATCCAGCTGAATTTAAAATGGATGTGACTTTTTCCAGTTTCCGAACTAACGTTTCAATCTTGTCGTCTCCTGTGATAAAATCGTCTACATAAAAATCTTCCTCTAGAGCGCAGGAACCTAATGGCAATGATGTTTTGTATTTATCCGCTAAATATTTAAGGCAATGAATAGCTAAAAATGGAGCCGAAGCGGTGCCATATGTGACTGTGTTGAGTTCGTATGTTTGTATTGGGGCTGATTCGTCTGTCCTCCATAGAATGTACTGGAACTTTCGATGAGCAGGATGTACCAAAACTTGTCGATACATTTTAACTATGTCAGCTGTCAACACAAACCTATGCCAGCGAAAGCGAAGAAGGATATTGAATAACTCAGGCTGGATTGTTGGGCCGACCATAAGAGTATTATTCAACGAAATCTGAGAGGATGTTTAGCAAGAAGCATTAAACACCACCCGAAGTTTTGCCGATACACTACCTGGTTTAAGTTAGGTTCCTTGACGAGTGACATATGCCCTAATTTCTTATATTCCGCAAGGAATTCGGTATACTGTTTCTTCATGGACTGATTTTTTGACAACCTACGCTCAAGTTCTAAGAACCGACGAAAAGCTATATTATATGAGGATCCTAAACAGCTTGGATTCCGTTTGAATGATAGTTGTACAACTAGTCGACCATCAGCTAAACTCTCGACATTTTCTTTGAAATGAGCTTCGCATTCACTCTGTTCTTCTGTCCACTTTGATTTCTGGTCATGAAGTTCTTCTAACTCCCAAAACCTTTCCACATAGCGATCCAGTGAGTCCTCGTTTAAACTTAAGAAGCATTGTTGCATCTCCCTGTTCG
Organism: Volucella bombylans; assembly: GCA_949129095.1. NCBI lineage: Eukaryota > Metazoa > Arthropoda > Insecta > Diptera > Syrphidae > Volucella > Volucella bombylans. The sequence goes on along the minus strand of OX422140.1, from coordinate 306,400,076 downwards.
ACGGTGTTTTATATTTGCCAGAAACAATCCAATCCAGCGATGTATTTTGTAAAGTCGGAAGTCCTTGCCTAGTTTGACCTGACCTACTTTAAGCAAATCGAAGAAACACCCGACCCCTAACAGCAAATCAATCTGCGAAGGTTGGTAAAAATATTCGTCTGCTAACTGTAGATTCTTGGGTAGCTTCCATTGTGCCACACTTAAAGTTGCTTCTTTTCTTTTCTTCCAGTGATGGATGGAGTGATCAAAAATTCAAGGAACACTTCTAAATTATTGTACCTAGAACAAATTGTAGTTTGGGTTTGGAAACTGATTTTCGTTTCAGCTACCCCGACCCCTACTATATCCACATTTGTTGGTGACTTTTGCAGATTAAGTGACCTGGCAAATCGTTCATTGATCATGTTGACTTGAGAACCTGAGTCTAACAACGCCCTTCCCATCTGAAAAGTTCCAGTCGAATCCATGATGAGAACTAAAGCTGTGGCCAAAATCACCTGGGCTTTCTGAGATCTCCCAGTTTCCAATACGGCATGCACAGCCGCTGAGGTTGATGGTTCGCCAACCGAAGAAACATTCTCTTCCTATTGTGCTTGTGGTGATGCTGCTTACAAACTTTACATTTCAAAGGCGATGGATGGCAAAGGCCTAGTTTCTTCGCATTCGAAAACCGTTGCATAACGTTTATCCTACCAAAATTTGAACAATTCGAAATCGAGTGATTAGTGTCTCCACAAAACAGACAGGATCGTTTAGTGATTGCGGGAGAAGTTTGAGGGCGATGAGTATATATGACTTTGCCTTGGTAAGCGTCTTTCGTCCATAGTCAGGTCTTAGCTGCTTGCTGTCGCGAGTCTCGAGGTATTGACATCGCTCACTTAGAACAGCTGAACGACATCGCATTGCAAATGTTTTCGAACGATCCAATTGATTGAAGCGAATTAAAAATAGCAGAAATATTATCGACGAGAGATCGTAGGTCAATGGCCGAAACCTTTGTGATGTTTGGTAACTCAAAAAACTCTGAAATGTATTGGGCAAATATGCGACAGTCATTGTCATATCGTTCTTTGAGCCTTGCGAGAGCCTTTGGATAATTGTCTTCCGATACTTGGAAGGCCTTTACTGTGCTTAAGGCTTGTTCGTTCAAACAGGATAGTAAATGATTAAATTTTTGAATTTTACTTAAAGTTGGTGCATCATCCACAAGCTTTGTAAACGGATTTATAAAATTCTTATAATCGGAGTACTTTCGGTCAAACTTCGGTAGCTTTAGGTTTGGCAAATTACTGTTTGTTGCCGGCGGTGTTGCGAAACTTGTTTCCACAGCGCTTAAATTTCTTGTCGATCAAAATGAGTTAGTTATCGCGAATGTATGTATGTGTGACTGATTAGGTGAACTAACGATTGAGTTTAGAAAATTTCAGACGTAGTAAAGAATAGCAAAGGTTCCGCAAGATTTAATTGAACAATATTCTTGCTTATTAAATTGTATATGTTGCAAAGCGATTATGTCACTACATTAATATGTGTCCAACGGCGACAATAGAATCCACACGATAGGGAATCTCGACGAAAAATCTGCAATCGAAAGCTTTACTTCAATGCATACGATCAATGTAGCATCCTCTTCGGCGACGACGAGAGAAAATAAAGGTTATAATAAGCTGTGTAGATGTGGGCGAAATGAAGATCTATGCTATGAATGTATAGTTGATTGTGGACTTTGTTCCACAAAAAAGCTTTGTTGCTATATGAATGAGCGACAGAACGAGCGGCGAAACTGAGCAAGTGCAACGAACGTCAGTGAGTTCGTCTGGTAAAAGATTTTGTGTATTATAATCCTATGATAATTCGCTTTGCAGCGATGTGGAACGTAATAGTTCGATTAAGTGGATTGTAAGATGACTGCGACCCTAATAGCATCAACTGTGATAACTCACAGACCATACGTATGCGTAAAGAATCTCCCAAACAAACTTTTAAATATCGCAATATGTCTTCTTTTTTTTTAACACTGATAAGTGATAAGTTATTTGTATATTAATTTTATCTGCATGCATATCGCGATTCCTTCGAAGGTGCGTTTATTCATCCATTTTATCTTATGACTTTGGTAGTTATGTAATTTAGCGCAGATTCGATTGAAACACAATTTGTGACATACCTGGGTGGGAGATGACACTTATCTACCCACATATATTTGTCCTCCTGGGTTAGCAGCTTAAATTTGAGCTTCTTTCGTATTTGTGATCGGGGATTTATTCGTTTTTTGATTCAGGGGATTTATGTATGTATGTCTTTATACTCGTAATAGCACTTGCACACCCGAAACCGATAACCGAAACGCGTTTCACTTTATCGTCTTTTGGAAATGTTCGTGAATTTGTTTCAAAGTACTTATTTTGGGATATAATACAAATTATATCCTCAATATTCACTAATATAAATTCCTATTATCCTACAGGCCGATTAAACACCAGTAGAATAACCCCGGACAACTTTACCAACACAGAAGTTATCACCCTGGCAGAAAATACTAACCAACAACAAAATTATTCACTTTCAATGTGTGTTGTAGTAACTATGATCCTGCTAATTTTGTACCTGATCAACTATACAAAGAAATGCCGCCGGAATCATGCAGCCTCCAGTCAACAAACAGATGATATAAATTCAGAAGCTCCAGCTCATGATAAGTCTTCAAGTAACAGCCTTTCATGGCCATCGCTTCATCTTAGGCGGGAGGAGTTATACATCAAATTACGTACGAGTACATCAATAAGTTATACATACCCATAATACTCTTTTGTCAAATAATTAAAGTGCTTGCTTTTCAAAATTCATTTTTTGTAACACTAAACCTTTTTCTTGAAAATTCTGTACATGCTTGCTTTTCACAACTTTGTAAAACTAAACCATAAGCAAAACCGAGTGAGAACCAAATCCAAGCTTCCGTTCCCACAGTTTTCATACTTTGTTGACAAACTATAAATTGTGAGTTAAATCAAAGATTCTTGGTCATTTGTATTTTGAAAAGGATGAAATAAAGTAGATTTTTTTTTAAACTCCGAAGGAACATTTTGTTAATTCGCGCAACTCGGCACGTGTTGCTGCGATTCAAATAAGATAAAATTTTATTTTCAAGTATTTTATGGTCAAATGAAAAAAATTAGAGCGTATGCGTTAGAAAATATTAACTTTGAAAAATAAGGCATACCCTAAGGTATGTATGTACGTATATAAATATAAGCGAATATTTAAATCATTCACTTTTTTTCGGAAGAATAAAAGTAAGTGTTTATGTGGACAATTTTTTTTAAACCATCGTTGACGGTTTTGTTTTTATTTAAAAAAAAAGTTCATTATGCTCGTATACCTATACAAGTATTGTAGATTTGGGCAAAACCGACTCAAGTAAATAAATAAGTTCAAGAAGAGGAATCCGAAACTCATAAATTCATGAAGAAGGATGCTCAAGATTAACACAACAAAACTGTTGTTAGCAAACAATTTAAAAGAGAATTCGAATACGTAGTAGATTTTAATAACTCGCTTTATACTAGGGAGGCTTTTTTATTACTTCTGGACGAAATTTAAGTGGGTAGTGTTAGTAATATTGGAAGCAAGGAATATTTTGAAGAAATGGTAGAGATTCCAGTATCAGTGTTAATAAAATTTATCTCAGAATTTAGAGGAACTTCAGAAGATGCTTTCGGATTTATCGAAAATTGTGAAAATGCAATGGGTTTATCTAGTTCGACACAAAAAACATTCTTTTAATCTACATTAAATTCCAATTTACGGGAAATACTGTGATTATCTTAATGAACAAAAATCTAAATAGTTGGGCAGATTTTAAGGCAGAATTGAATAAAATATATAAGGAAAAACAGTTCATCCCTCAACTGCATAGGGAACTTATTAATATGAGGCAACAGTCAGGTGAAACAGTTACGCAATTTGTCCACAGAGTTGAAGATTGTTACAGAATGCTAAGTCCGAAACTCAAGAAAAAGTCTGGGTAGGGAAAATTAGTTATATTAAAACCTAATATGTTGGTTTATAGTTTTATAAATAGGTTAACATTTAAGTACAGCAGTTAGCTACGTAGTTGAAGAAGAATCCAGACTGCAATGGTTCCAGAACTAACCGAAAAAAAACCTCTCTAGTCGATATTCGGTAAAAATAAATTCTCTTATCGAGTGTTATACCTGATCGCTTAATTGCCTTATACGAGTACCTTAAAAAGAAATGAAAGCAACGCGAAAAATAGTAGAAATTTTAGAGAGGCAAATATTTCTTCTATCAATTGATACATATGTGATAGTGACGTTTAGTGCAAAGAATTTCAAATTACTCGTTGATGCTGGTCCATTGATAAGTTCAATCAAAACGTGTTGTACCTTTCTAGAAGATTTAAGTGATATCGAATAAACAATTTTAAGAGGTTTTGGAAACATGGAAACAAGTAGTATTGGTAATTGCATACTACCTGTAGAAATAGATTATCTGGCTATGAAATGATAGTTTCATGTAATTGAGGATAATCTTATAAAGAGTTATGATGGTATCTTAGGTACACATATAATGAGGAATAGATTATGAAAATAACGTAATTATTGTAGTATTACAAAGGTGAATATAAGACTGAGATACGGGAATAAGGGTATATACATTCCACCAAGGTAGGAAATATGCCAAGTATTGTAGTTAACTTAACGAATCTAGATAATCATGAAGTAAAAGACACTCATGAGGTTTTAATAGGAAAACAAGTTTTTGGTAACGCAATTGTGCGGAATTCCTTAACAAAATCAGTAAATGGAAAAGGTCATGTTAGAATTGTAAATATTGATGAATAAACTGCATACATAAACTTGTATTATTCAAGAAAATCTGATCGATAATTCCAAACACTTAACCAACATAGAGAATAGTTTGTTAGCTATTATTAAAAGATACAGCGACATTTTTAATGTAGAAGGAGATAAACTATCAGGAACACACATATTGAAATACAAAATTAGATTATTTGATAGCACGTCAATATATATCTCAAGGTGCACTAGACAAAAATCGAAAAATAGATCTACAAGCTTATGGAAGATGGAATAATTAAAATAGTCAATCACCATGTAACTCACCCGTATGAATAGTTACAAACAAAAGTGATGCAAGACAAAAAAAACTAGTAGCGAAGGGTAACAGATTACCGTAAACTGAATGAAGTTACGATCACAGATAATTTCCACTTCCCAAACATAAGCGAGATTCTTGATCAATTGAGAATCAGTAAATATTTTTCTACTATTGATCGGACATATGGATATTACCAAATTCCGTTGGATAAAAATACTATAGAAAAAACAGCTTTTTTTATTTTGAATTCATAGGGATGGCATTTGTGTTGAAAAATGTCCCGGCGACGCCTAATGAATAGCGTTTTAATCGGATTACAATGCATAAAATGCTGTGCTTATCTATACGACATTTTCGTATATGGTAGAACATTGCATAAAGATAACGGAAAACTGATAGAAGTGTTTGAGCAGCTTAGACGAGCAAATTTTAGAAAAGAAGTGGATTAGTTATGACACATCATAACAGATGAACGGGTTAAACCATAAACAGGTTAATTATAAAGCATAAATAAACTCTCATCTTCAATTACAAAAGCGAAAATGAAATCGTTCTTAGAAATGATTGGTTATTATTGGAAATTTGTAAAAACTTTCAGTAAAATAGGCCAATAAATTAATAAACTATTACAAAAGAATGAGGATTTTAAATGGGATCAAGAAGAACAAGAAAGTTTTTAGAATTTAAAAGCAATTTTACAAAATTTTGTAGATTTCAATAGCCCGACTTCGAGAAAAATTTCATTATAACTACTGATGGTTCAGTACTAAGCCAAAAAATAAATGAAAAAGATAGTAAAAGCTTGAATAAAGCTGATAAGAAGTATAGCACACTTTTAAAAAGTTCTTAGCTATAGTGTGGGCTGTCAAAACTTTTAGGCTATATGTTTATGGGAGACAGTTTATTATCAGAATGTTGCAGTGGCTTTTTAATGTCAAAGATCCTGGCAGTAGATTGATTCGCTGGTGTTTAAAACTTTAAGAATACGAAATAAACCACGAGAATAATGAAAACGAAGTTTTGGAAATTGAAGAAGTTGTAAGTCCTGTATTAAAAATGAAAATTCTAAAAGAAAACCATGAATCTATAATTGAAGGACATAGTGGGCAAAAAAGCACTATCTCAAAAATAAGAAGCAAATGCAATTGGAAAATATTAAACACAGATCGCAACTCTAGTCATAAAAAAGTATTTGGGATAAAACCTGCCATCTCCAAATGGAAATCCTCTTCATACGATGGTACGATTATTCTCAAATTTGCCGATCCGTATGAAAAAAGAGAGCTCTTAAATAGCTGCTTAGAGCACTACAAGCAAACAAATATTGATTTGACTCTTCGTGACATTGGAATGAACTCGAAAGAACTGGAACGAAGTGCACTCAAACTCAAGCTTTTAAAGAAAATTTCTTCCATCAACACCAAAAATGGGCTTGTGGATGTACCATATGTGCGCACATTAAATAGAGAGCAGTTACTCATCACTAGAAAAGAAGACCTGGAGAAGTTGTGCAATCACTAATCAGCCACACTGTTGCCATTTTAGCGACTTTGTCGCTATATCTAGTGTAATTTTCAAAAGTTTAGTTACTTTTCTAGTGACTTTTTGCAAAAAAATGTTTTTCTAAATATAAATTCGCACCACTTTTCACAACATCATACGATTCTTCAGCGCACAGGAAAACCAGTTAGTTAAAAGGGCAAGAAGTAATGAAAAGTCCACTTTCAGTTGTCATAGAGACTGAATTTGTTTGTGTTTTTTTAAGTTATCATATGTTTTTACAAATTGTAAGTTTTTAATTTATTGTTTAAAATAAAAATTTTGTTAAAATTGAATATTTTTTTTTTTTTCATTTGTGGTGACCATTTTTTCTAGTGACTTTTTTTTTTAAATTTAGCGTATCTAGTGAATTGTTAGGGTCGAGTTAGTGACTTTTTTTAAAAGCTTACGGCAACACTGATCAGCAATGCATATCTTAAAATTAATTACTCTATTTTCTGCTCTTATTTTCCCCGGACTTTTCTCTTTCCTTTTATCATTATATTTTTATTAATAATTTGTAAAGGCTTTTCATCGTTAATTGCAGTAGTGATCTCAATCTTATACAATTTAGAACGTTTTTCCGTGTTCTCTTGTTTCTCGTGAACAATGCATAGATGCATAGATTAAATGATACGAATGGGAGTTGTGAGTGTCCACTACCACTGGTACAACGCTTTGAAAAACCGAAGATGTTGCTAAACAATTTGAGTCCAAATAATATGGCCATTAGTGTTTGTCATTTCAATACGAGTGGATCTATGGAGTGGATCTATGGACGTCATTTTCATCACAGAAAGTTGGTTAAATCCGGATATGGGGACATATGTATCTTTTTAAAGTGCATGGATATAAAATGTATCGGACTGATCGACTAAATACGGGGGTGTTGCCGCGTATGTAAAAAATAATTTGCTGCGTAAAGTAGTGAGGCAATCCACAAGCTTAGAAGATACTGAATATATTTTCATAGAAACAGTGGTAGAAAATATAAAATTTCTTATATGTAGGAGCATATTGTTATAAGAGAGTAAGAAATCATCTTGAAGACTTAGGGCCTCTATATACATATATATTATACTAAGGTCGTAGTGTGTGGAGATTTTAACCTCAACATTCTCAGTAGTTAAAATAAGCAATTTGTAGATGCGGTCAATGCATTGAGTTTTCATTTTCCTAACGGCGCCAACCCCACTCAGTTTCAACCTGACAAAGTGCCTTCCCCGGTAAATGTTTTTCTTGTTTCTGAAACTGACTTGGTTACAAACTATTATCTTCACCATCTTCAATCTTCACCAGGATTTTCATATCATGAAATGATCATACTTTTCTTAAATATTGTTCGTCTTAGTTCAAATAATGTCTTTGTAGAATTTCGTCAGTTTTCTTCCATTGATGTCCTTACGTTGTTTAATGACTGTGATAGCCTTAATCGGTCACCTATATACTGTACATCTGACGTAAAATTTCAATTTTCTGGATTCAAAAATAACATTGACTATCTTTTCGATAAAAATGTTCCCGTTGTACGAACGAAAGTCCAAAAACCCAGCACTCCTTGGTTCACTCAACAGATTTAAGACCTTATTGACAAACGAAATTTGCTGTACTTTCGAGAAGTGTGAAACGCTGTTAGCTGTCTGATCCCTAAAAACCAAAATCAGTACTATAAAACTAAGTTTAGCTCCAATAAATCAAGTTCAGCGTTTTGGAAATCTATTCGGCAAGTCGGTATTACCAGAAGTGATTCTGACTGTAGCAATATTGACCTTAGCTAATGAACTTAATAAGAAGTTTACCAACAGTGCACCACTAAACAATAATCAGATTGACTTTTCCTTTTGTGACAGTTTCCAAACAGTACAAAGAACACTGCGTTCTTTTTCCTTTCAATATGTTGATGAGACAATTGCAGGTGAGGCTATTCTTTCTATTAAATCGAATGTTGTACGTTTGGATAATATTCATCCGAAATTCATTATATCTTGTTGCCAGTTCTCTCTATTCCAAAATCACGCTCGCAAAATAATTCTGAGTATAGGCTAATTGCTATTTTTCCTTTTGTCTGTAAGATGTTTGAGAAAATTGTGAGTAAACAAATGAAGACCTTCCTTGGACTAAATAATTTAGTGACCCAATACCAATCTGGACTTAGAGCAAAGCAGAACTGGAAAACTGCGTTACTAAAAATTACTGACGACATCCGTTCTGCCCTTGATAGAGATATGATGCCACTTGTAGTATTCCTAGACTTCTCAAAATGACGAAAAATCTTCTAGTCTGCCGGTAACATCTGGGGTGCACCAAGGATCTGTCCTTGATATAAAATATTTATAAGAGTATAATTCATTGCGATTACAGGGTCTTAGAGTGTCGCAAACTTTAATACGACCTCGAGTCCATATTCGTTTTTTTTTTTTTATAATTTACGCGCGGCTAAGGGGTTAGATACCCATTTACTGTTGCCTGGGCGCGGGCGGAAAGGTAGAAGGAGGAGAAAGGAAAAATTGGTTTTGTAGTGGTTTGAAACTCAGGTGTATTTGGTTTCGATATTCGCTCTCCAGGGATGGGAGTCCGAATAGGACGGAGAGTTTTTTCTTCACTCAGAGTGATTCGAATTTATAATTCGCACTAATTTTTTGTGGTTGAAACTCTACAACAACCAAATCTAAGTGTCAGAGTTATGTCTTCACACGCAGAATTTTTCTGTCTGAGTTCCAATTACACAAATGAAAAACTGACTTGTCATGGTCTCAAAAAAACTATCTTAGCCTTAATTCGTCAAAGACGAAGACGCTGCTGATTGGTAGTAATAATCAGGAAATTGCAAATTTAACTGTTTTTTTTAATAATAATCCATTAAGCATGTTACCAAAATAAAAAATTTGGGAATTTACTTCAATAAACATCTTAACTGGATCGACCATATAAACCACGTTTTCACAAAATATATAACGTTCTTAGGGGATTTAGCCCAACAAAGCGGTTCTTGCCTGTTACAGTCAAAATGATACTTAGTAAGTCTTTTGTTTTGCCCATCATCTTGTATGGCTGCGAAATCTTTGCAAATTTAGATTCTTTATCCTTGAGAAAATTAAATATTGCTTTCAACAACTGTGTTATATATATTTAAAATATGAATATGATACACTCTTAAAATATCGAACGGTTATTGCACTGCTTAAGATTATTTACTCAGGAAAACCAAGTTACTTGATCACAAAAATCAAGTTTGTCAACTCTCAGAGAACCCTTAAATTAATACGTCCTAGATAGAATTTTTTTATTAACAGTCGTCAATTCTTTATTAATGCATTAATGAACAATCTCCCTATTACATCAAAAGGGTGAATACAGAGAATCATTTTAAGAAAGATCTGTTTAAGCATTACACAAGTGCAATTGTCCCACTAAAGTTTGATTTCTTAGCTAATAATACTATTTCTTCTTCTAATACTCTCTCTATCTTTTCTAAACAACCTTCTTTTTTTCTTCTTCTTTTTCTTTTTTCCTTTCTACTTCTTAGTACGAGGGCGGGTCAATAAGTCCGTGACTTTTGGAATAAAACACAGATTTTTTGATAAAAAAATAATTTTATTTTTCAACGTAGTCTCCTTTGAGCTCTATACACTTTGTCCAACGCTTCTCCAATTTTTTTATCCCTTCCAAAAAAAATGATTTGTCGAGGTCCTCAAAATAGGCCTTTGTTTGCGAGATGACTTCATCATTGGAGTCAAATCTTTTTCCACCAAGCCATTTCTTCAGTTTTGGGAACAAGAAGTAGTCGCTCGGAGCCAAATCTGGAGAATAGGGTGGATGAGGGAGCAATTCATAGCCCAATTCATGGATTTTTGCCATGGCAACTGCACATGTGTGCACCCTTGCATTGTCTTGGTGGAAAAGAACTTTTTTCTTGGCCAAATGAGGTCGGTTTTTTTTTTCAAATCGTCATTGAATCGGTCCAATAAGTTGGCATAATATTCCCCATTGATTGTTCTTCCCTTTTGAAGGTAGTCAATGTGGATTATCCCGCGTGCATCCCAAAAAACAGTCGCCATAACTTTGTTGGCTGGCAAACCCACCTTGGCCTTCTTTGGCGCCGATTCACCCTTAGAAACCCACTGTTTTGACTGTTGTTTGTTCTCTGGTGTGTTGTGATGGATCCATGTTTCGTCCACGGTTACAAAACGGTGCAAAAACTCCTCCATATTGCGATTAAACAACGCCAAACCAACCAACGCCAATAAGCACACGAAATTCACTTTTTTCCATTTTCTCCTCAAATTAGTGAGTAGTCTGATAATAATAGCTGTCAAACACAAACTAACTGACGCAGCAAGTTTAAATTTTGACAGGAGTCAACTGACAGATTCCTGTTGACAGGAGCAGTGTTGCTGTTTCAGTAAAGAGGTCAGAAATTCAAAAACTCACGGACTTATTGACCCGCCCTCGTAATTTAGTCTTAGATAATATTTGTATACTAGGTTTGTATTACGAATTAACTGCGCAATGCTAAAAATTGTTTTAAATTAAATATGCGCAGAGATGCTTTAAATAAATAAATAAATAAATAGAATATGTCAGTAATTGTAATGAATGTCAAATGGAAAAAATTAATAAACAACCTCACAGAAATCCTATGAATAATTGTAAGTAATGCTAGTGCGAGTTTAGAAAAAAATTCTATAGTTATAGTGAGTCCACAAATGGAAATTATGGATAAAAACAAATATAGACTTACAATCCAAGATGATTTATCGAAATTTATTAAATTTGTACGAGTATCATCGCCAAATAAAGAGATGACGACAGTTGCAAAGGGTTAGAAGAAAACTGGATTGTAAATTTGGAAAAGAAAACAAAAAGTTTTGTCCGACAAGGGAGCCGCTGTTACAGAACTCGGTGACTCTTTAGATTCAAACATATCACGACAAGCGTAGTATATCTTCAAGCTAATGGAAGCCTTGAGCGAGCGCATGTAATCTTACGAATTTAAAACTAATAGATAGAAAAATAGATTCTAACAGGAAATAGGATGAGCATAATGAAATATGCTGCATTTTGTTATAAAACCACTATTTATAGCAATATGGGATACACTCCATATGAAGTCTTATTTGGAAGGAAAGCAAATAAACCAAGTGAAATTGATTTTGAAATCGTAGAAACAGTTACCGATTATGCCGAGAGTTAAAAAATAAATTTGTTGGTTTAGAATTGAAAGCGAGACAGAAGCTGGAAAAAGGCAAGCAGAAGTCTTAACAAAGATATCATAAAAACAAAATTAATATAAGATAGGAGACAAAGTTTTAGTTAGAAATGATTCAAAGGGGGAACTAGACAATAAAGGAAAATGTACAGTCGTTTTAGTAGGAGATCATTATTTATTAGTAAAAACTCTAACGACTCATTAGGAGTCACCTCCCTCAACATTGATAACATAGATGATCATAAAGGAATATATTTCCAAAATTTGAGCACAACAAAAATAATATATGGACTTTAATAATAAACTTTAATAATAAATAGAATTGATCTGCAAAATATAGAACAAGGGATCGACCAACTAGAACTGATCTTGATTAAAGAAGGTAGGAAGGAGCATTATAGGTCAAGAAATAAAATGGAAGTTATACACAGTATGTCAGGTATAAAAAGTATAAAACATAAGCGAGGATTAATTGATATAATCGGGTCTGGTCTAAAGGCATTATTCGAAACTACGGACGCAGAAAATGTCAAATATTACATATCATGGGGTAGTATAAACTTTGAACGAAAACCAGGAGCTTATCAAAACTAATTTTAAAGAAGAAGTCACGATCTTAAGATTATTTAATGAACAAAACGTAGTATTAAGCTCATCATTTCACAATATGGAAGAAGAAATAGCGGAAGCAATATCTGAAATAAATACTACCATATAATAACTGAAATTAATGATTTGAAACGTAATAAAAAGCGTAGCGATTCAAGCTCTAATTATAGAAAATATAAGGCAATTGGACATTAAATATAAAAATTATTCTTTTATTCATATACAAATCGATGTTCATTCTGACCTATGAACTTGACAATTGCAAAAAATGCTGACAGGTCCAAAATCAATTATTTTATTTGTTAGTATTTTCCAATGCATTCAATAGGTTAATATGAAAACTGCGATGTGATATATTATTTAAGACACCAATTGCAAGCTGTAATATAAAACAAGCACCCAACAATATACAAATTTATCATAAACTAAACTAAGGGAGAGCGCATGTTTAACTGGAGTTGGTAACATTGAACTTGGAGCAAATTGTAAATTTAGTACAGTAGATATTAAACTAGTTACCTCAAATTTAACAAATATAAATAAAAATGTATATAACTTTGGGTTAAGCGATAGCTGAATAGATAAAAGAATTAAGGATATACAGCCATTAGAAACTATTTCAAATCTTCAAAGCAGTAAAATAAATAATTAAGAACATTGTGTACCCAGAATATTAAAACCTACACATACTCGTACATATATGAAAAACTTCAAGGTGCAATCATTGGAATAAGTATAATTATAATTATAGTGGCATATATAATTATAGTGACATATTTAACACGTAATTGCATTAAAGGGAAGAATACTTTCAGCATTTTTTATAAATGTTTTAATATCAAAAATAGTAACAATTAAGAAAAAAAAACAGTAATTCAGTGCAGTAGAACCAGCTCAGGATCAGCAAATAAGATTCTTTTGTAGTATTTAAAACATATGCATTGAAATAAAATGTTTTAATTTATTTATTTACTCTGGATTGTCATATATGAGAATATGATACCAGAGACATGTTGATTTTGCATAGTTATAAAATGCTCTTGATGAGAATAGAAATGTCATCATTTCTAATTGTAAGGTTCATGTAAGCTTTAGGTTCATTAAGAAAATAAATGTATTTTTACGAGTAATTTAAAACTCGAACCATTCGGTCATTTATTTTATTCGTCATCCCCATTCCATTAGGCATAGGACAGGGGTGGCTATATGTTCAGAATTGAAGGTGTAATCGACAATATTGAGTACGAGTTAAATATGTATGTATGTTCAGAAACATGCAATGTAAAATGTAATTAATGTAAAAAGAAAAAAGAAAATTCTTGTTTTGACCATCAATTGATATAGATGAAATTATACTCGATGGTTATGTACCCCATTGTTAATCGAATAAAATCAATCACATTCTGATTTCAATGTAAAACTCACCCCTTGAAATTTAAAGATAAACAAACATTATCGTACATATCGCGTATCATTCTTATATGATATATTTAAATTTAATTTAAACCCAAGTTTTTCGATTGTCATCCGCACTTCGAAGGGTATGTTACCCGGTCCAACCGCGCGCCCCTGTTCGTTCTTTTTATAGCTTCGCTAAACTTGCCTTTGTTGAGCGAATGGGATTGTGCGGAAGTTCTTCATTTAGTAAGGTACTCTTTCCATCTCTTGGAAAACTCATTGTTTCCCGATAACAGGTTTCGCTGCTCACCTTCAATATATTTCGGCGATTGAATATCTTGCGAGTCTTTTCTACGTTACTCTGCAATCTTAAACATGTTAGGCAGTCTATCCATGCTTCGACGTTCTACTTCTTCTGCTGCTTGTCTCTTGGCTATAGGTTCTAAAGGCACTTCTTCTGATTCCCGATGCAATTCTTCTACTGCTATCGTTCGTATTGTTGCGCTGGCTTTTTCTGCCTCTTTTTTGCAATGTTCATAATCTATCTCAGAACGCACTTCATCACATTAAAGGCATGTCTTTAATTCTTTAATTCTTCTCGTTCTGAAACCAATTCCTTCATTTCAGTTTTCGAATTCGTAGTTTGAGAGTTCTGCGTGCCCGTTTGTATCTGCGTCGATGACAAGTATTACCTCTCTTAATATTCCATTTAACAGTTTATCAAAATCGCGGCAAAAGAAAGGAAAAAATTCAAGTGATGATTATTTCTAGAGAAGCAATTCAAGAAATCAGATATGCGGAATTCCCTATGAAAGAGATGGATAAATTTAAATATACGAGTAGTATATCGGCTAACGTAAATAAATAGTAAATAATGAGTATAAAAAATAATTATACTCTGGCAATATTGCAGAGCCAGCTAAGTTGTATGATATACAGTTTTGCTGTATATTTCTAGAATGAGCACATTTACAGTACCAGTTATGAAGTCGGCTTCTAACCGTGTAATTTTTTCAACTCTTACCAATTGTCGTGAAATCAGAGTCAAAACATATCTTTACTCTTCAACTACTAAACTTTTTGAATAACTTAACTTTTCTACATCTTCGGTACAAATTTTAGCTGCAGCACTTTAGTTTTGTTCTTTCGTTCAAACCTTGACATTTTTGTTAATATTAAGTACCTGGCTACACTTTTACTACTTAAAAGAACAAACTTTCTTCCTTCACAACAGCCAAACAATAACTTACCCAACTATCCGTCACTTGACTTTGTAAACTACTATGTATATAACTTTTTTGCTTGGTACCCATAAGGAAGCGAGTGCAAAAAAATATATGTATATACGAGTTTGGCTCTTAATTTTCCTTTTTTATGTCGTCTTTTGACCACTATATAACAACTGCGCCCTACTATCTGGAACAAAAAAAAAATCATAAATGAAAACATTTTCATGGAAAGCAAAATAATCTGATTTTTAATTTTTTTTTGATCAAAGGCGACCTAGTTTTGCTTGTAAATTGTTTATTTCCCCCGTAATCCTTAATTGAGTATTTCCTTAGCAATTTGTTAAAGAAAAACTTACCGTTCTTGCTTCACTTAATGATACCTTCTAAATGTCCCCCAAAAAAAAAAGACCTTTGATAAATATTTTTTTCAGCTCTATCTTTTTAATCATTACCTTTTCTTAAAAAATACGATTTTCGTTTTACACTTTTTTTTTTAAAGAATAAAAAAAGACCCTGATTTGCATAGTCATGTAGCGCAAACGAACGAAAGAGGTTAATGCCTATTGTAGTCGAGAACCTATTCCATTGGAATGCTGGAAAATTTTTCAAGTTCTCGGTTGATGACCCGGCAAATGTCTTGCGAAGGCGAAAATCCTTTCAATGCCTCAACATCCTTTTTCGTGTTTTGCCTAAAATTTTAATTTTCAACAGGGGTTTTGGTCCTTTTCTCATTTTTAATTAAATGATGAATAGTGTTGAACATTCGGGGATACCTTGTTAGCTGTTGCCGCAAAAATTGAGAGGCTCATGAAAACGCCTCTCTATTTGGGCTGAATTCTAAAGAAGGTTAATGTTGCTTTAATTTTGTAAAGAGTAGTTTGAACGAAAAAAAGGATAAAGAAACACGGTTTATTACAAAGTCTTTGGGAAATTTCAATATCAATCTGTATTGGTAGGAGATTCATTTCGAGGGCGGAAGCCATGAGCGTTGACAATATCGTTTGGGATAGATTCGGTCCGTATATGTGAATGGGGTTTTGACCTGAAAG
Organism: Volucella bombylans; assembly: GCA_949129095.1. NCBI lineage: Eukaryota > Metazoa > Arthropoda > Insecta > Diptera > Syrphidae > Volucella > Volucella bombylans. The sequence goes on along the minus strand of OX422140.1, from coordinate 306,383,901 downwards.
GGGGTTGGAGAGTTTTTCTTTGAGTTTTATTTGTTTTCGGAGATTTATTGGATGGACTAACCATTGAAACAATTTTATGCAATCACTTCAAAAGATTATTTATAGAAAGGTTTCCAGCACGCCCTTTCAACCCGAGCATTTTATTAAAATGGACTTGATCTTCTATATTTTGTGTTTTTCAAATAGCGGCTATTCTGGAATCGTATAGAATACCTATATACATAATATTGCTTGATTTTTTCCAATAAAAAGAAAAGAGTTGTTGTAATTTAAATTAAAACACATTTTCTTATACTTTTTCAATTGATTTTCCGCTAGAATAAAATTGTTTTTTTTTTTCACAAAAAGCACGATAAAACGAGCGCCCTAGAATACCAGACGGTCAAGCCCAAGCGATGTAAAAAATAATTCATACTCTCTGATCAAGGCTCAATATATAAGGCATTTTTTCGCCTAAGATTGGAATACAATGCCCACATCTGGTCAGGTGCTCCTAATACATCACTGGTCGTGCAGTCATAAAATCCAAAACCATGTGATTAAACTCATAGGTGACGACAATATAGCATAGTCAATTGAAACGCTTGAACGCCGACGCAACGTCTCTATCGTTCTATCGCCATTTTCACCACCAGTGATCCATTCAAATTGCCAATAGCATTCTGCCCCTTCAAACTTTCAAACCGCTATGAATGTCCATCAGTTTACCCTCAAGCCCACTTTCGGACGTACTCTCATATATCATGATTCTTTACTTTGTCGTATGGAGCTCTCTATTTTATAGTCATTATAACTTGCAAACATTTAAAACCAATGTAAATCGGTATCTCTCTTTTCTTTCTCACTTTCCGCGTTGTGTGCAAACATTTTAAGGGTACATTTCAACCCCTTGAGCGTCCGCCGGTTTCAAAAATTCATGCGGTGAAGATTAATACAGAAGAAGAGAAGTGCAGATTTAAGATTTCGCTGATCAATATTCGATTTGAGATTTGAGAGATGAGTTGCAGTAAAGCAGTAATTTTATCAATTAAAAACTGATGAACAAAGAGTATGTCACCAACTTTGCGACTTGTTGTAAGATTATTGCAGTATCTAGAGATGATAGTGATTTCATATAGTAATGTATTTAAGGGTTTTTATAAAACCCATGTTAATGTTTGATTACAAAGTTCTATTATTAAAATCGAGGTGTACGATGGACGATAGACTTAAACACTTTGGTGGAACTCCTTTGCACGCTTGATGTTTGATACCCAAACAGTAAGCGTGGTAAACGAAAGCTGCCTCTTGGTCAGTGGGTGGAGGTCACGTACTAAATGATTCGTAGCATTATTGCATTATGTGGCAATATACTCTCTGTAGTAAAAGAACAACGAATACGGTTCTCGGTTTCTCGGTTCTTGGTTCTCGGTTCTCGGTTCTCGGTTCTCGGTTCTCGGTTCTCGGTTCTCGGTTCTCGGTTCTCGGTTCTCGGTTCTCGGTTCTCGGTTCTCGGTTCTCGGTTCTCGGTTCTCGGTTCTCGGTTCTCGGTTCTCGGTTCTCGGTTCTCGGTTCTCGGTTCTCGGTTTTATGTTCTCGGTCCTCGGTTATCAGTTCTCGGTTATCTGTTCTGAATTCTCAGTTCGCGATTTGCTGTTCTCAAATGCGTGTAAGTAACGCGAACTACTACCGTATCGTGATCTGAGTGGAATTGGGTTGTGTCTCGTATATCATAGCTCATCTCCTATGACTGTTCTCGGTTCTCGAATTCGTGAATAAGTAACAAGTAGTAAATGATTAAAGAAATCGAAAGTGTGTTTGTTTTACGTGAGTTTTGTTTTATATTTTTTCATCGCATCTACTGCTAAAATATTAATTTATAAAACTTCTTGAACTCAAATTTTTTTGTGAATATATATATATATATATATATAAAGCCATAGACAAAAAATGTGTAAAGTGCAGCATTTGTACAAACAATTTTTTTTTGGTAAACTACAAATTTAAAGCGGCTCTTGTGTGATACATCCTGTGCAATTTCTATCTGAAATAAGTGTTGAGGTTGTTAAAAACATTGGATTTAGTAGACTAATTTCGGGATCGGACACTAGTGCTAGGAGCGCGGAAATAGATTAATATGTTCCTTCAACCTTAGCAATATGCTCCGGATACAGACAAAGAAAAAGATTCACGCAAAACGAAAAAGAACAAATCGACAAATTTTTACTTAAAACGATAGCCAGCAACTTTTGTCAATAGTGGGCAATTCCGGAAGTGACGAAGACATTGTGGCCGCAGAGTCAGGGTCGTCCGAAAACTCAGCAGACGCCCAGGATCAAACGCAAGTTAGGGGGACTATGTTGGAACAATTAAACGCTCTTCAGATTGCAGTCGATGAATTACGTAGGGAAACTGTGGCCAGCCAAGTAGAGACCCAGCGTTTAAGGGACCGTATAGACAGCCAAAACAACGATATAGCACAAAAGGGTACCTCAGTGACCTCAGATCGTCGCCAGTCAGGAGAAAGCCAGGCTACTGGTGCTTACGAAGCACCAAATGCCATTGCAACCACGTCCTCTACACATCGCAAGCTATATGATCTTCCGCCATTTTCCCGTGCACCTGAGGACTGGCCACTATTTATAGCCAAATTTACTGAAATAACAAGAAATTTTTCATACAGCGCTACGGAGAACACCATACGTCTCCAACGTTGCCTGCAGGGGCACCCAGGGAAGCAGTCTCCTCGCTCCTCATCCACCAGAAAAATGTGGACTCCGTCGTTGAGGAGCTCACATTTCGTTTCGGGCGTCCAGAGCTTATGGTCAAAGCTCAGCTCGCAAAAATTCAGCAATGCCCACCTATGAACGACCAGCGAATTGATCAACCAATTCCCTTCTCCACGAAAGTAAGGAACATCGTCGCATTTCTGGAGTCAGCCAACTGCGAACACCATTTGAGTAATCCAAATTTGGTCGAGGAGCTGTCGTGCAAGCTCCGACTGCCAGACGCTTGGAACGGGCAAAATGTACATTGCCACTGAAATCACAACCCACACTCAAGGATTTCTCGGATTGGTTAGGTGAGTTGGCCAGTCTTGTGCAGCTGCTGCCGCAGCCCGCTATGACGCCATCAAGAATTCAACCGAATCAGCCTCGTCGAATGTTTCACGTCAATCAAGAAACTTCCCAGTCAATACCAGAATGCTCACAAGGAAGATTATCATTATGAACGTGCTGTGGCGGGCTTCATCGAATTGCGGACTACAGTTTGTTCAAAAACTCTACAATAGAACAGCGTTGGCTAACCGTTAAAGGTAAACATCTTTGTTTTTCTCTGTTTAAAACAGAGTCATAGCACAACAACTTGCCGAGGTCGACGGAGATGCGAGACAGGAGGTTCTCATAAATTTCACAACAAACTTTTGCACGAAAAGATTTCAGTTCTGTCACCAATTGCCACGAACTTCCAACCGTGTCTCGAAGGACTAGAAAATTTTCGTACTCCATCTGCACCTGGACTCCTCTTTCGGATGTTACCAGTGGTGTTATCAGGCTCAAAGGGCGAGATAGCCGTGTTCGCCATGTTTGACGAAGGTTCGTAATTCCGATATTGGAAGATGAGATGGCCATCAAACTTGGACTCAGTGGGAGGAAGCAGCAGTTGACTCTTCAGTGGTTTGGTGACAAGGTGGTGACAGAATCGTCTCGTACCGTATGCTGTGACATCAGAGGGAAGCATCAAGAAGCCCGTCAATACGAACCTTGCAATGTAAAGACTGTACTCAACCTAGGCTTACCCACGCAGACATTTTGCAAAAACAACTTTGAACATTTGAAGAACATTCCGATTGAGAACTATGAAAACGTACAACCATCTCTTCTTCTAGGTCTTGACAACTGTTATATGGGGGTTGCCAGTATTGTTTTGGAGGGAACACAAAAGGAACTAGTAGCAGTGTACACTAACCTCGGCTGGTTGGCATTTGGACCGCAATCTACCGACGAGAATGTCAATCAACGCATTTTTCACGTGAGGATGGTCGAACCGCTCGAAGAACTCAAACAGATAGTCAATTCATACTTTACGACTGAGAATTTCGGAGTGCAGAAAACGCACGTGTTGTTAGAGTCAGCCGAGGATATAAAAACCAGGAAAATCCTTACTGAAACGACCAAGCAGGTGGGACAACGCTATGAGACGGGTTTGCTTTGGCGCTACGACGAGCCCCTTTTGCCCAACAGCTTTAACATGGCAAAGAGCAGACTTCTCAACGTGGAAGCAAAAATGCGAAAGGATCCAGTATTCGCAGAGCGGTACTCCCGGCAGATGGCAGACTACATCGAGAAAGGTTATGCTCGAGAGATGACTACGGAAAAACTAGTAAGCCAGGAAAACTACGCATCGTTTTTGACGCCGCCGCTAAGACTAGAGAAGTATCACTCAACACGATGCTTTTGAAAGGACCGGAGCAGGCCAAACCGCTCTTGTCAGTATTGTTCTAGTACCGACAAGGCTCCGTCGCAGTCGCCGCAGATATTCAAGAGATGTTTTCGCAGATTAAAATAAGAGCAGACGACCAACAAGCCCAGCGTTTCCTATGGCGCGACGGGAATGAGGACCAGCCAGTTTGAGTACCGAGTCGACCGCAATATTATTGTGTGCTGTCCAAAAAAAAAAAAATCACCGCGCGCGTGTGCAAAAAAAAAAACAAAAAGTGCAGCGCAGTGACAAAAAAAAAATCATACAGTGCGGGTATCCCACCTCTCCCGCTCCTAGTCGAAGTACTGTTGCTTGCACTCAATCACTGCCATTACTGTATTTACCATACGGTACGGGCAGTGGCTGAGTGTATATAACAACTGATGGATAGCGGGTTGTGAGTGATTTTTATTGGTGCACTGTTTCATATTGTTGTAAGGGCATAACACCTACAACAATTTGATCCGGTAAATCAATGTGAGAATTTTCACTTCGCAGCCTTGCTTAGTATCGTCGGTGCTTGTGTTTTCTGTGTTTGTCTGTGATTATGACTAGGGAATTCAGAGTAGACGTAGCCAATATACGCGAGTTAAAAAGTAATCACTTTTCTGCGTACGTTCACGGCTGTAAGTACAGACCAGCTGTTTTGGCACTTAGTGAAACACAGGTTGATCCCCGCCCACACCTCTCAGATCATTCTGATCTGAAGCTACCTGGCTACGAACTAGTGTCATTATTCTTCTCTCATCGCGGTCTCGCCATTTATGTGCGTAGTGATGTAGCTTACCAAACTCCACCACAATGCGATCCATGTTCCAATCCGGAATTCAACTTCATGTGGTTAAAATTCCATCTCCGTAAGCAAATTATCCACTACTGCTTTATTTATAGAAGCCCCAAACTGGACAGCAATTCAACTTTTAACGAATTTGATGCGCTGTCTGACTCCATTCAAAGAATTGCATCCCTGTATCCTCATACTGAAATCGTTATTACGGGCGACTTCAATATACACAATTCTGGGTGACTTCGACATTCTGGACAGACAATTCCCGAAGGACGGTGGGTTGAGATCTTCGCTGCGGAAAACAACCTAACGCAGCTTGTAAATTAGCCCACGCGAATACCAGACGTTGATAGTCATACCGCCAACACCCTGGACTTGTTTTTAACTTCTCACCCTGATAAGTACACCATTGATGTGCTCTCCCCTCTAGGATCGTCGGACCATTGTGCCATATCAGCTAATTTCTCGTACACCGACCACACAGTTAGAGAAAATATTCTTAAAAGAACTGTATGGCAATACGAGAAAGCCAACTGGAGCGGTCTTAAAAGCTTCTTTAGGATTTTTAACTGGTCGTTATGTTTCCTCGATAACTACGTGGATGCCGCTGCTGATATGATCACAGACACCATTGTCTTTGGAATGAGATTCTTTATTCCTCATCGGATGAAGAGTATCAAACCAAAAGAAAAGGCATGGTACGACTCGAGCTATAAAGAGGCCGTTAGAGTTAGAGAAATATTTTTTCGGTCCTTCAAGACCAACCCGACAGAGCAAAACCGAAAAAAGTTCAAACGAGACAGAAATGACTGCAACGCCTTTCTTAAGCATGTGAAATTCTAATATGAGCAAATACTGAGGCAAAAAATACTGCAAAGTCCCAAAGGCAGTAAAAATTGTTGGTCGTTCGTCAAAAATATTAGAAATTCCGCCTCATCCTCCATCCCAACGCTCATTTACAATGACATTCCAGCTGTCAGCTCTTTGGACAAGGCCAATCTGCTTGCTGCACACTTTGTGGCCAGCTCAACACTCCCAGATTATGCTTTGTCTCCGCCTACACTTGAGTGCGTCGAATCTTCAATGGGACGAATCTACTTTCGCACTCGTTTAGTAGCAAGAGTACTTAAAGATCTCAACATACATAAATCCGCTGGTCCAGATGGTATATCTCCCCTTCTTCTGAAGAGGTGTTCTTCCTCGCTGGCAAAACCACTGCGTAAGCTTTTTCATCAATCCTACTCTTTAGGACTCTTCCCGAGCAGATGGAAAACAGCATTTGTGTAGCCCGTCCATAAAAAAAGGCGAATAATCTTCTCTCTCCTCCTACAGACCCATTGCACTTACGTCCCTTCTTTCCAAGGTCATGGAAACGCTCATGAAATATCTCGAAACACGAAAACTTTTCAAGGACCGGCAATATGGTTTTCGTACCAACAGGTCCACTGGTGATTTGATGGCATGTCTTACAGAAAAGTGGAACCAAAGCGTACATCAATCTGGCGAAAGCAAGATAGTTGCACTTGATATTTCTAAGGCATTTGACAGAGTTTGGCATCGAGCTCTTTTGTCGAAAATGCGTGCATTTGGGATCGACGACTCTCTTCTTCAATGAATTAGAAATTACCTTTCGGAACGTGCAATTCAAGTTGTCTTGGACGGTTTCAAGTCTGATATTCACAAAATAAATGCTGGTGTGCCCAGGGCTCTGTTCTGTCTCCGACACTCTTTTTAATTTTCATTAATGATCTCTTGTCTGCTACTTCTAATCCAATATATTCCTTTGCTGATGACAGTACTCTCTGCTTTTCATATTCGTTTCGGAACTCACGGCCCTGCCCTTCGGCTGTAGAACGAAAACGGCAGCCTATGCTAAGCTCATTAAATTCCGATATCAACAGCATAACCAATTGGGGAACTATCAACAGAGTGGAATTTAATGCTTCCAAAACACAATGCTGTCTGCTGTCTTTAAAGCGAAATTTAAACACCCAGCCATTATCTATGAATGGCACTTGCAGAAACCGAAAATCTTTCCATTCTCGGTATGTGTGTCAATGACAACTTACGTTGGAATGACCACATATTTGATATCGCCAAAAATGCTGCGAAATGTCTAGGTTTCCTCAAGCGATGTAAGAAATATTTTACCCCCTCTGATCTGGCCTCAATATATAAGGCATTCATCCGCCCCAATTTGGAGTACAATGCCCACATCTGGTCAGGTGCTCCTAAAACATCTCTCTAAAACCTGCTAGATATGATTCAAAATCGTGCGATAAAGCTCATTGATGATACTAATATCAGTCATTCAATTGATACCCTCGAACACCGACGTAATGTCTCCTGTCTCACTTTGTTTTATCGCTATTTCTACCACCAGTGCTCCACTGAAATCGCCAGTAGCATTCCGCCCATTCAAACTTTCAACCGTAACACCCGTCTCGCTATGAATGCTCATCAGTATACCCTCAAGCTCATTTTCGGACGTACCCTAAAATATCGTGATTCGTTCCTAAGCCGTACAACTCGCTTATGGAATGCCCTGCCGATCTCTGTATTTCCTGGTCGCTATAACTTCCAAACATTTAAAAGCAATGTACATCGGTACCTCTCTTTTCTTCCTCCGTAAATTTCCTTTGCCCGCGCTGTGAACAATCACCTTAAGGGTATACAAACCCCTTGAGCGCGCGCTCATTATAAAAAAAAAAAACCTGATGACATCAATGATTTTTGGAGCAGCTTGTTCACCATGTGCAGCCGAGCTTATTAAAAATCTCAACGCAGGCAAATTCACCCAGGAAGCGCCTGAAGTTGTTTCGACGTAGTCGGAAATCACTATGTAGACGACTATGTCTGCAGCTTTAACAGCCAAGCCGAAGCGGAACGTGTGAGCAGAGAGGTCACAAAGATCCATAGCCTTGGAGGGTTCACCCTTCGGACTTTTGTGTCCAATACTGATTCACTTCAGTCGAAGTTGAACAAAGATTCACCTCAGCAACAATCCATAGTAAATATTTATGCCAGTGATGGGGGAGAGAAAATTCTGGGCCTATGTTGGAACACACGAGACGACACCTTCCGGTTCCAGCTGAAATTTAATCGCATCGCAAAGGAGGTGCTTACGTAAATGACACCGCTGATAAAGAGGGAAATGTTGAAAATAGTAATGTCAGTGTTTGACCCGTTTGGTTTCCTGGCAAATTTTCTTGTTCCTTTCAAAAATTCTTCTGCAGCAGACATGGAAGAGTGGAATTGGCTGGGACGAGCCACTACCAGCACGACTATTGGAACAGTGGAAACTTTGGTGGGCTGAGCTATACTGAGTATGTGATTTTAAAATCAGTCGTTGTTACCCACCAAAATCGCCATCAGCCGACAGTCTGCAGCTACATATTTTTACGGACGCCAGCGAAAGTTCATTTGCAACTATTGGGTATCTTCGTTTAGTCCTGGGAGGAGAGATTGACGTGGCCTTTGTTGCTGCAAAAACAAGATGTGCATCACAGAAAACGCTGTCGATTCCTTGTCTAAAACTGCAAGCCTCTGTATTGGGAAGTCGCTTGCAGCGAACGATAAGAACGCATCATCAAATTAGAATTAACACAGTTATCGCGCACATGATTGTAGAAATATTGGACACATCAGATCCGTCGGATTGGCATTAGCTTCCCACTGAATTAAATATTGCTGATGATGCCACCAGATCATCCAATCCTCCACCCTTTAATCCAGCTAGTCGGTGGAAAACCGGACCTGAATTCTTACACCTACCTGAAGAGCAATGGCCGCATACTTCCGGCGATGTAGTACCAGAGGTGCTTGCAAAAACAAAAATCGACAAAGAATTCTCCACATCAAACAGTCAAGTAGTTGGGAAATAAACGTTATTAAATTTTCTTCATATTTAAAGCTGCGAAGAGTTATAGCCTGGTTGTGGCGCTATTTTGCAATACTCTTAGGACGTGCCCGACAGAACTTAGCTGGCGATAGGAACAACAAGTTAAATAACAATAAAGGTGCTGGTGAAGTCGACGAGTTAACATCAGCGGAAATAATAAGAGCCGAGAAAATACTTTGTCGTCAAGCGGAAGCATTTAGTTTCGAAATCGCTGCGCTTAGAGAGAAAAGATTCGTCAAGCATGATCCGTCAACTAACCCCGTGTCTGGACCCTGATGACATTCTACGCATGTATGGACAATTAAATGCCACCGAATGTCTGCCAGTGGAAGCTCGGCGATCAATTATTCTGCCCCAAAAACATCTACTGATAAAACTTATCGTTAAAAATGTTCATCATAAACTACATAATCAGAATGACAGCCTGATTTTGAACGAGGTCCGCCAACGATACTGGATTCCCCACATCCGAGGAATACTCAGGGAGGTGAAACGCGACTGCAACAAATGTAAGTTCTTAAAGGCTAAGCCTAGGGCACCACTCATTGGACAACTGCCGCCAGACCGAGTCCCGCCTTTCATTCGGCCTTTTACCTACACCGGATTAGATTTCTTCGGTCCTCTCCAGGTCACCATTGGACGTCGCCGAGAGAAGCTATGGGTGGCTCTATTTACGTGCCTTACAATAAGAGCTATCCACTTGGAGTTGGCTGCCGACCTATCTACCGATGCTTGTATACTGTGCATTCGGAATTTTATTAACCGACGTAGAGTACCAGTACGCAGCCGAAGTTCCGTAATGCGGAACGGATAAACCTTCGGTGTACAGATTCCACATGCAATATATGGGTCCGGACTTCACTGGAGTATTTGAGAAGAGGTTGAAGAGAGGTTATATAAAGGATTTAGTAACATATGTGTGGATGGTTTTGATCAGGAGTTCTTTTGGGGCAAAAATGGAACAGGTTGTGAGAAATAGTTGAAGATTTGAAGATAAGAAGTAGCAAGAGCATTATCTATAGAAAGGCGAGGGTTATAATAGAGAGAGAAGAAATTTGTCGCACTTAGTAAGATGCTTAGTTCCGCGAAAATTAAAGTTGCAGACGTTTTCATATTACAGAGTTTTCAGCTGAGGGTAAATATCTAGATTTTAGAGAGGGCGATTGCTCGCTGAAACAATGCAGGTACCCGCATCAATAAAAAAGATAAGATGAGATCTACCTCTCCTGTTGTTGTAGGTAATACCACTTTATTGTAAAATACCGGAGATTGTAAGACAGTCGATGAAGATAACTTCTGAACCCATTTCATTTAACCAAAATAACTATAACATCGCTAGAATAGAGGTGACTAAATAGAGGGCCAAAAGTATCTACAGCCAATAACTGCGGACTAATTCAGAAGGTCAAATGTAACAACAAAAAATGTAAAAATTTTACTTTAATGTGGGAATACTAGCTCGCTCCAATTCAAAGTAAGAAGTACCTACGTTTTATAAGTGTAGATTTGAGATGAGTTGATGTTGCCAAAAATTACTCTTCGACTTATTGATTCATATTCTTTTTCTCTAGTCTCAGTTAGGGCAAAAATATCATATGGAAAAGATGAAGAGTTAAGATAATCTACAGAAGGTTTGGTTCGTGTTGTTATAATAATAAATGGTGAAAAGTTTTGGAAGGATTCCTCGAAGTTTCACAACTGTGTGTCAGGCTGACAGATACAAGCTTATGATTTAAGTTTGTCTGAGCTGGTGTAAGTTTTTTAATTTGGAGAAGTTAGGACTGAGCCGTAGCAAGACGGACTTCTTGGAGAAAGAAATAAATTTTCCTACTTCAAAACTCAGTTTGGGTCAGAGTAAGAGCATGTATTTATTTTCTAGTATGAGCACATCGAGCAAAGGTTGACTACTATTTGATCGACATTGGAAATAAATATCAAAGCCCGATGGTTGAGAATTAAGGTAGCCAGCTATAGTTGGAATATAAGAATTAAGGGAAATGTTTACACTGTTGCAAATCATATTTCGCTTATGTTAAGTTTAGCACAGTGAAACATTTAAAGTTGACCACCCTTGTAAGTTCGCCATTCACGAATCGTCCCCAATATTTTATATATGACTGTTCCTGAAAATACCTTTGTATGTTGTCCATCTGCCTATCTTATAGCCTGGCCTTGAATTTGCACACTTTATCTCATCTCACATATACATAACTAAGCTTGCGAATGGTGGTCAAGCAAAATATTTTCCAGCATAGTCGCCTCGTAATCACATAGTGGTAAATGTATTTTGAGCCTTGTGTTTACTTATTAACTGAAGTAAACGTCATAGCGGTTCATTCATGCTTTAGCGTGTTAGATATGGAGATGGCTCAGCTTCTGCAGTTCGTGAGTAGTATCAGGGGCTTAAGTTCTTGTAGCTTTATATATGAAAAGGAATGATTTTTAGAATTGAACTATGTAAGATAAACATAACACCTAAGAAGCAATAATAATAATAATTGGATTTCAAGAAGCCACCAAGAAAATAGCTTGTTGAACTTTCTCTGAGTAAGAAGGGAGACATAGAAGATGAACTTTAAAACTTTCATGCGAGCAATGGGTAGTTGTAGCCTTTTCGGAAGTAAAGTAATATCCAATTTCGATTATTATGTGACGAAGGTGCTAATGTCGACCATCAGTCTGCAACCAGTTGGAAAATGAAGTTGCTTCAACTATTAAAAGACTACCCACCGGCTGATTAGTTTAGTGTAGATAAAACAGGACTGTCTACCGCCAGTTTCCAACAAAAATTCTTGTTGCTAAATGTGAAAATTGCAAAGGGGTAAAGATGCAAAAAGGCTTTATTCGGTTAGCTGCCAAATGAAGCTGCAAAAAGTCCATCTTGGTGGACAATGAATCAAGGCACACTACTCTAACGGATTATTCGAAAATGTCGTCGTAAAGTATTTAACGCAAAGTCTCACATATTAAATTCAGCCTTTGCAAAAATTGATGGGTGCTGGTCACTAAATTATCTATTTGACGCCATAATATGGGTTGTGTCTGTTGGTGTGAGGTCAAAAGGTCAATAGTAATACCATGCCTTCATTGTGCGGGTTTTCCAGACAGTGCCAACCCAATCGTAGAAATCTCGGACGAGATTCAATTAGCAGAAACCATCGCAAGCCTACCTGAGAGTTTAAGAACGGTATTGGTATCAGCTGATGGAATTAAAAAAGTGTACGTCTCAACGAATCAATATGATTATCTATTTTAAACTGTGCTGTTCCACTCATCGACTATGCAGATGGAATCGAAAATCACTCAAAGAATTTTCCTCCTAAAGCACCCATTTTTGATAAAGTCCGTTCCTCTGCGCCATAGAGTAGGACGAGGATTACTTATATATATATTACTTATATATATAGTCAATTGTCTTCACAGCGATTGAAAAGAGTTATTCTTCGTTTTATCTTAGCGTTTGTGTTGTTGTCTGAGTTGATAGCGAAACCTAGTTAGACAAAGACAAAGACATGCATGATCGGCTGGTTTAGTGTCAAAATATCGAAAAGCAAAAGCGCACTCTTTAATTCTATTCGCAGCAACAACCTAGCAAGTGTCACTATTCCTAAGCCATTGTTATGGGACCACAACACCCCCTTGGCTTTTTCCTCCGCACCTAATAAATGACTCACTCAGCGCTTCACGAAAATGACATACGCAGCCGATAGCATATCGAAACAACTTTCTGGAATTATTGTCTGCGTTTATTTTGATTGCTTTTTACACACCGACGCGTCTTATAAAGAAGGAATTACAGGATTTTGCGTCTACAGGCTAGACAATCAATTTGACAAGATAATAACGCAACAAATTACTACACCCAACCAAAACTCCTTCATTGGTGAAGTAATAACGCTAGCAGCAGTAGTTAATGCAAAAACAGTAATAGGCACCGACTCCCTCAGTTCAATACGTACCATCCAAAACAACAATAGTAAAACGCCTGTTTTTCATTTTCTTCGCTCGGTTATCACTTCAAACTCCCCTAGGATACATGTTATATGGACACCCGGACATGTAGGCACACCAGGATATCAGTCGTTCATAGACCTCGACAGAGGATAGACGTGTGATTTTTTCGTGTTCGGCTTCACAGTGTGAAAGACAAAAAACAAAAAAAAAGGAGTATACTTTTACTCAATAATTTATCGAGTGTTCGGTAGCCTAAGTGGCAAAAACCCGGGCGACAAATCTCGGGGTTGTGGGTTCGCTTCCCAGCCCCTGCGAACGGGTTTTTCTTATTTAATTTATCAAACAGACAATTTTAATAAGAGAAATTAAAGTGTTCACAAAAACAAAAAACAAAATAACGTGATGGATGGTGGAGAGCGCTCCGCTCTTCCCATAACGGAAGTGGAAAAAGGCAAATATAGTGTTGCCGGTGCCGTGGCGAAAGCCGTTAAAAGGAGGAGGAGTTTGAAAACTCCTCCTATTCTTACAAAAAAGAGAATAAATGACGTTTTAACGGCTGATGAGGTCAATTACGAGGGGGGCAATAACAACTTTGCCTCTCTAGCGGCATCCGAATCGGAGGATGAGGATGAGCAAATAATAAACAACATCACCAGCAGCATACAAAGGCTGGAAAAGGAAATGCTTGCTATTAAGCAACGGCAAATAGCACGCAGGCAGAGGGAGCAATTGGAAGTATCGAGCTCCCAAAAACAAATCCAGCAGCAGCAGAAACAACAACTGCAGCAAAAAAACAGCAGCAGCAGAAACAACAGCAGCAGCAGAAACAGCAACAGCTGCAAAAACAAAAGCTGAAACCACAGCAGCAGAAAAAAAAGCAACAGCAGCACCAACAAGAACAACAACAGCAACAACAACAACAACAGCAGCATCAGAAGAAGAAGGAGAAGGTACCTCCTATTAATACCTATAAATTAGAGGTGAGTGCAACCAAGGACCTGTGTAAGTTGGTCATTGGTAACAATTTTAACATTAAAAGATTGGGGAACGATCGTCATGCCATCCACTGTAATACAGTGGAGGGCTATGCGAAAGTGAAAGAGCTCCTGAAGGAAACGACGACGGAGCACTTCTCATTCACACCGAAGTGTGAAAAGCGGCAATCGATGCTGTTGAAGGGGTTGGAACCGTCTTCTGATCCTGAGGAGATCCTAGCACTGCTCAAAGAGAAGGAGTGCGAAGGACTCAAGTTTGTGGGGGTAAAGCCGTTTAGCACAGCCAGAGCTAGGCGGGAGAAACGGAGTCTGCCGTTCTTCTTGGTGCAGCTCAGTTCCGAAAGCCGTCTGGATAGTCTAAGGAGTATCAATGTCCTAGACTACCAGGTGGTTCACTAGGAAAAATTAAAAAGGAGCGACGGCGTTATACAATGCGTTCGCATTGCGACCGATAGGTCGCAGCTCTCGTGCGTATTATGTGGGAACGTGGGACACACCGCAAACTATCGGGGTTGTCCTAAGTTCACCGAAATTAAAAAAGCAAAATTGGCTCGGCAGCAGAAGGTGGAGGTCAAACGTTCACCTGTGAGGTTTCAAAAACCAGCCGTCACGCCCCAAATTTCCTACGCCCAAATGGCGTCAGGTAGGGGGGCTACGGTACAGCAAGCGACTGTTGCTTCTCCGGCGCCGATGCCGAGAACAACGGAAGTTGCACCCAACATGCTAGCCATCTTGCTCGCAATCCAAGAGCAGATGGCTCAGCTGCAAAAGCAGGTTCAAGAACAGGCCAAGCGGGTGGACCAGATATACGCGTTGCTGCCGGGCCTAACGCAACACATGCCGTAATGGGTACGCACATGGTGGAGCAAACTTTGAAGGTCCTTGCGGTGAATGTGAATTCATTGATTAGGATCGAACGAAGAGCCGCGATGTTTAAATTGCTACAAGACCAAACTCCTGATGTGCTTTTCGCTAGCGAAACCAAGCGAACCGATAAGCATAAACTGGAGTACAATAATTATATTGTTAGAAGAAGAAACCGGCCCAGATCCAAACGTGGAGGCGGTGTCGCGATCTTCATTAAAGAGGGTATAAAATTTCACAGAGTGTACAAGGGGGTGTTGCGCAGGTTCCGGGTGTTGGAGGCAGTCGTCGTTTACATCCCGCTCCGCAGTGGAAAGCGGCTGTACTTGGCCTCTGTTTATGCACCTGAGGCTTCACAATCCACTTTATTCATTACAGAGCTCGACACGCTTTTTCGACTTCTGAGGCTGGAATCGGGGGAGAATTATTTTATAATCGGCGGGGATTTCAACGCTAGACATAGAGATTGGGGAAATAATTTGCCAAATACTAGAGGGAACCTACTACTCGATTGGTGGGGTCAGCACGATGTCATGTACAGACTCGGTCTTAAAGCGACAGATAACCCGTCGATAACGACCCAGAGGCGGGTCTTATTTGGATCTACTGCTGTACGACGAACGCATACGACTGACAGGTACGAATTTACAAACGCTATACTGTCTGCGCACATTCGTGTATGACAGTGACCATTGCGGTTTTAGCACCGAAATTACAGTTCCCAACGAAATTGCGGAATTGGAGGAGTTTGTCCAAAGATATTCTTACAACTACAGTAAGACTCGATGGACACGCTTCTCCGCAACCTTGACTAGAGCGCTCTCCTCGAACACGCTCCACCCACCGTCCAATAGGAATTTGTCAAACGAGGAGATCGACAATTACCTAAAACAAATGGACGAGACAATTAAACAAACTATGGACACTACAATACCGCGGTATCGACGTACGACTAACGAAGACCTGTTCCGCAATCCTACTATTGACGCACTGCACCGACAGAAAAGTAGACTTCTGACCAGACTTAAAAACTTGTACAGACAGTTAACTGACCGACAAGACCCGGAGATTAGGACACTGAAGTCGTCGATTAAAAATATTCAAACGCTAATAAAAGAAAATTACAGAATTTCTGTAAGTTTGTATTGGAACAACAAGGTTCGGGCTGTAAACACCAGCAACCCGAATATGTTTCCGCAAATAAATAAACTATTTCGGAGAAAAAATCAAAACGACCTTCAGTGTCTTAAAATAGCCCGGACAACAGACAACGAACGGTTACTGACAATAGCAGGTATTGATCCAAATGAGGCCGCTGATGATGACAACTTCTTTGTGATCGAGGATCCACAGGAGAAGGTTGAGGCCATAGGGGCGACTTTCCAGGAAGTATACAAGGCCATTGATATCATTGGCCCTAATTATGACCTGGACAATCGCGTCTTGGTGGACAACTGCTACATTCGAAATGAAATAAAGAATTGGCGACCCAACGGCTCTGGTTTCACGCGGTTTAGCGACGAAAATATGGCAAATAATGTCATTGCCAGAGAGGGTGACCTACCCCCGTTCATTTCGAAGGAAGAACTCCATGAGATCTTCGACACAATCAGGGCAAAGAAATCAGTGGGGACCGATGGTATTCCGAACATCGTGCTTCGACATCTTCCTCTAGAAGCGGTGGACATTTACACCATCCTGTTTAATAATGCAATGAATAATGCACATTATCCAGCGCATTGGAAAACGGCGGTGGTTCAACCTATCCCCAAAAAGGGGAAGGATATATCCAATCCGGCGAATCTCCGGTCGATAAGTCTCCTTCCGAATATCAGTAAGGTTTTTGAAAAAGTAATTAATAGAGCTCTGTCTAGGTGGGTTGAGGACAAACATATAGTTCCGGATAATCAATTCGGTTTTAAGGCGGGACATGATATCTCACATGCCGCGTCTAAACTGGTGTCCGATATCCAATGGAATAAAGCCAAAAAACAATGCACTGGTGCCTGCCTTGTTGACTTGGAGAAGGCTTTCGACACCGTATGGTTAGAGGGTCTTTTCTATAAGCTGACTAGGCTGTCAGCTCCAACAGACAGTTCATCGTGAAAAATGGCGATGTGACTTCTGTTGGAATATTTCAAATTAAAAATGGTCTTCAGCAAGGCGCGGTCAATTTGCCGATCCTTTTTAACATTTATACAAGCGACTTGATAGGTTCACTTTCCCATACTATTGCGTACGCAGACGACTTGGTAGCGTACAGAACAGGTCCAAAAATCGAGGTCATTAACACTCTCTTGCAGCGTGACTTCGATAAGATAAGACGATTTTGCGATGACTGGAAGTTGAAAATCAACTTTCAGAAGTCGGAAACCATTCTCTTTAGGACGCCGTTGTCTGGAGCCTCTAGGGATACCAGAAAAAATTGGCGAAAGTTCTCTATCGTTGGACAACGCGGACAACCTCTTGCCTGTCGAAATGTAGTCAGATACCTTGGAATCTGGCTAGATCAGTTTCTGTATTTTGGCAAAAATGTAGATGCTGCTCTGGCCAGAGCTAAAGGCGCTTTCCGTTAATCTTCCATGTCGCTCGGACAGCTGGGGACAGGCGACTCAACTACAACAGAGACGTCGCACACGGCAGTGTGGATCGCCTCAGGTTCAGTAGGGCGGTGGGGAATCGCGATAAGAGGGATGTCGTTCGGCAGCACCAGCATTTCTGGTGGCTGAATGATGGAGAAGATGTTTCGTCGTCGTTTCCGTCAATTATGGACCAGCCTCGCTAATGAGGCAGGGCTGACCAATATATTTGCTTTGTAAATAGCGATGGCCAGCTCACATAGGTTTAGGTTAGCATTTAAGTAATATATACATGCGTTAGTGTATATAAAGGTATATACTAAAATATGTATATTATTGTGTATAATGTCTAAGTGTGTTTATGTGTATTTTGTGTATGTAGGTTAAGTAGTCTAAGGTTTTTTTTTAAGTTAGATATTAAGTTTTTATAAAAAATAAAAATTGTCCATATGCTAAGTTTTTGTAATCAAATTTTTTTCTTAGCCCTAAGTATATAAAATAAATATTTCCAAATAAAATGTAAATGATGTCGAAAGACATAGATATAAGAATTTAGAGTAGCTTAGAGTGCCTGTGTGGGGCCAGTAAGTTAGTATAAGATTGTTAAGTAATTATAAGCTAGCATTTAAGCATTTTTTGTTAGTATGTAAGAGTTAGTGATTAAGAAAATAAAATGCATCGAAAACTGAAAAAAAAACTGAAACTGCATACCAGGATATGAAAAGGCAGATACGGGCTTTTTGCTAAAGCAATATGGTCACAAAAAGTGAAAGAAATACGAATAGAAGCAGAAAACCGCTGGACCTTATCAATTTCCTTCTTAAGAACACATTAGCCTTTAGCGCCAGTATTCTACAATAAAGCCTTGAGTCGACTACAAGCGGTTCAACTCTGCAGGATGAGATTAGGTGTTACACCATAGCATATCCAAATGTACATGCATATATTAAAACAATCATTTGCCGACGGCAAATCTACTTCCCAAAATTCTATGTTACGTCAGCAGTATGCGATGTTTCGTTGTTTTTGATTTGCCGTTATCACTCATTCGCCTAACTCAAACGAGAATTGGAGTGAATGAACTCCAAAATAATGGCAATAAAGAACGAGTGCAACTACATATATATAACAGTCCAACAATAGCAGTGGAAGTACAACTGTGATGACCGCGAACTTACAACTGCAAAAGGGTTCAGTGACCAGAATTGGTACATTGTGCAGTTGGATCGAAGGCGACAAGAAGTTCGATCATACCAATCGATGGCTTTCGTACTTAGCCAGGCAGCAAGAGTACATCAAGGGTGTACATCAAAATTGTGAAGCAAATAATAGACAATAAATGAGAAATTTTATTTTGATCATACATTTTTTATGTTTAATTTATTCTTATAGTTTATCCAAGAATAAATGTCAGTACAGGGAAGATAGGACATTTGCCTCTTAGTCTATTTGCAATAACATGCATAAATGTGTCCCTCTTTAAAGCTCTCATAGGGTTGCCATGGTGTATATGATGAATCACCACAAAGAGAAAGAGCATTTCGCTTAGGGTTACCATCTCCCCATTTAAAATTTTTCCTCGCCATCCAGCGTCCCATATAATTTCCATTTGGTAGAAAATTTGATTCCACTCTCAGGCCATCAATGGTTGAGACTTTGCTATTCAAGTATCGAAATCTTCTGCTCTTCGAGTATCGACATCTTCTGCTCTGTAAATCTAGATATCGCTGCTCACAATATGATCACTAATTGCACAGTCAATGAATTCTAGTTTCGAAACACCGCGAAAATAATTCTTTTTTTCTTAAACACAACATTAACACCGATACAACAAAGTAATTTGAACCACTATTATTTAACACAATATCACTAAAACGCACATAGTCCAACAATAATATGGTCACTTATTGCACTGCTTTGTTGCAATGCATTAAAATAGCGCGCGAATAAAATTTAAAATACAAAGTCGAAAAAAATGGTTTGACTACATTTTGACGGTTTCTCAAAAAGAGGAAAAAAAAACGCAAATGACAATACCACCACACCACATATTATTACATACAAATTCATTTTTGTGTTCTCAAAAGCTTCAAATCGAATAATCTCTGTAACAATAACACCGAAAAATGTGCTAACATTTGAGAATGGTAACACTGCTTTGATGAGATTATTTTCAATGCACAGCCAGCAGTAATGGCGAATGGTGATTTTATGATCATTCTGCCCACGGCTATCGGGCAAGCAAGTCATGGAGTGGCTGTGGTTAAATCTGAAAATAATTACAACAACAATTGTACACAAAGTTCAGTGGCTTGCTTTGTGTTTCAGTGGTAATGTGCAATTGAGTCCACCTACAGGCACCACTGTTAGAAAAAAAGCTTTCCCGTAAGCCCTGTACTGACATGTTTTGTTGGATAAGGTATAGTTGAAAGTGAGAATTTTGCTAATTTCCTTACGAAACATTAGGTCATCTACTGTTTAATAAAGCTCACTTATACCACAGAGGTACTCAACCATTATGCAACGTTTGCCATGAGATTTAACAATACATCATGTACTTCAAAATTGGCAACTTACAGAGACCATTTTAATAATAATATACCAACTCTATCAGAATTGCTTGATCCCGCTTTACCATCTCAAAATTCAAAATTATTTTCATTATTGACTAAACACAAATTCAATTATATATATTATATATATATATATATATATATATATATATATATATATATATATATATTTTAGAGCAATGCAAATATAAACTTGTAAATAATTGTACAAAATGTAAATTGTACGTCATATGGGCATAGTTCCCTGGCGTACAATATTATTTGTATTTGTACCCGTGAAAAATAAAATAAAATAAAATAAAGTCCTTAATTACCTCAAAATTATATCTATTGAAGGTGACATTCTGTCCATAACGTCGGTGTTGGGTGTCCTTTCTGGTTGACAGCAAATACTTGGTCTTGCCTTCGTTGATCCTTAAACCCACCTTCGCCGTTTCCATCTCAATAATCGCGAAAGCGTCATTAACATCATGCTGCTTTCTTCCGATTATGTCAATATCATCGGCGCATGCGAGTAATTGGAAGGGCTTTTGAAAGATTGTGCCTCTTATGTTGGCGCGTGAGTTTTGTACTAATCTTTCAAGAAAGATGTTTAAGTTGCCTAAATCCTTTTTTGACATCAAAAGTCTAGATGAGTTCTTTACGGACCTTGATGGAGCAGCGTGCATTCTCCATCATCATCCTGCACAAGCGGACGAGTTTTTCAGTGTAGTTTGCCGAACTAGACATTGCTTTGTATAGCGTTTCTATAGATGCTGTCATACGCGGCCTTAAAATTGATGAATAGGTGGTGTGTATCGACTTGGAGCTCATGGGCTTTTTTTTAAAGATCTGCAGTAGTGTGAATATTTGGTCGATGGTGGAATTTCCTGGCCTGAAGCCGCACTGATATGGACCAATCAGGTTTTTGACGAACGGCATCAGGCATTCACACAACACGGAAAATTGCATTTTGAAGGCGATCTGGTTGCCACACTTCAGAGAGTCTCCTTTCTTAAGGATCGGACAAAAAATGCTGAGGTTCTATTCATCGGACATACTTTCATCCGACCATATTTTACAGATGAGTTGTATGCTCCTTACCAAGCCTGCCGCTTTGAAGAGCACGGCTGTCAGTCCGTCCGCTCCAGCAGCTTTTTTGGACTTCAGCCTAGATATAACTATCTTCACTTCATCTAGGTTGGGTGGAGGGAAACGTTGGCCTACATCATCAGGTTGAAAGATTCATTTTACCTAAAAGTGGTATTTGGTTCGTCATCGTCGTTATGCAGTCTACAGAAATGCTTTTTCCAAATCCTCAGTATCGACTGCGACTCTATTGCGATGTTCCCTTGTTAGTCTCTATAGGCTTCGGTTCGGGGTTTACAACAGTGGCATATTTTTTTACCTTTGGTAAATCTTCCGAATCTCATTCCTGAAGTATCACCTCTGAATTTCCGCGACCGCGAGTTAAAGGTTTGCCAGTAGAAAACAACTGTTTTTGGACAGCGTAACGCTGTATTCCGCTTTATTCACAAGATTTAAAAAAATTATTATTTTTACATATGGTACTTATTTTATTCTTATTCTACAATAATTGGAAACAAATTCTATGGGAAAATGCATTTACTAATTCAAAGCGAACAAATTGTGCGGTAAATTTTCCCGCAACAAGTTTGGCTCTCTTTTCCCGTGCAAGTCCCTTCGATCCCTCTTTTCTTTGAGTGGGAACACCGAGCTCTGGCGGAGGTGGAGGGCAGCCATGGTCCCATCAGCCAGTGGCCCACCAGCCCCAGACCTCGGAAAACAACAATCCCTTTTGGATTGTTCTTTCCTTTCGTCCTTTCGTCCCAACACTCCAGCTACCATCCCATCGCATTTCCTTTCTCCTTCGTTTAATTTGTTTTAATGTTAACAAAAAAGTTTTTTTAGTGTAATGTAATATGGGAAAAATGCCCGGGTAATAGAAAAAAAGAAAACTCTGCTTTTCGCAATTAATTGGTGGAACCTAAGAGTAGGAGCATAGTTAGGCATAGCTAGGATCTACAGCTTCCATAAACTCGCTCAGCGGAGTTCCCAGTCATTACTGGAATTGGGAGCGAACTCCGAGACTAAGGAGTTTAGCATGAATGTGGAAAATGGTATGTGTGAGAGGCCTAGTCGGACACGGGTGCGCACACTGCTAGTGTTGTAGCTAGAAATCCCGTCGTTGGGTCCACTAGTGCTGAATGAATGTGTGAGAGAATGTGCGTGTGAATGTGTGTGTGTGTCTGGCGGGAGCTGTGGATCGAAAAAGATGTGGAAGACACTTTTGTGACGACCAGCAATTAAAGAGGTCAGACAAGGTTTTTTTTAATTGGAGCATAAAAAAAAATTCGTTCGATATGCGAAATGCAATTTTTTTGGGCTACTACCCAAAAATTTCTAAATTAGCTAAAGTAGCTTGATAAGATCGCGAGTCGGGCCAAAAAGAAAAAAAAAATAAAATTATGAACACGAGATAAAGGAGAGGATAGCGGAGCAGGAGTAGCGGGACGCTAGGTTGTGCCAAAAAGGGGCACATCACGGTCAGGAACAAAAGCTAAGTATAGTGACAGTGCAGTGTAGTGGAAATTCGTTTTTTTTTTTGTTGCTTTTCCGAAGTGAGACTCCGGTGGGCCGCGAGTGCGAAAAATCCCGAGAAAAGACGGGACACGCGACCCGTTAACTAACGATTTTTTGTTGTTCCGGGACGGTGAAAATAGCGGGTCACTCTATTGACGAGTGTACCGCTAAATCACTTAAGAATAAATCGTCAAGCCCCAACGGGGCATTTATAACGTGAAAAAAAAATCAGTTTTTTTTTTATTTTTGTCGTGGAATTTTTTTTCTCGGGGAAGTTTTTCCTTCTTTTTGGTCGCTCGGAAAGGTTTCGTGACTCCGAAGAAAAATCACGTAGCGCCCTTTTTGTTTTACCCGGGTTTAGCTGCCATCAAAGCGCTACCTGGGGGGAACCCACCGCGGGGATAGTGAGATACCAGAGAGAAAGTGTTATCGTTTGGCTCGGGGCATCGCCTTATCGGTGCCGGGAATCGAACATAGCAAGTGTAACCTGATATTTATTTTATGCTTATTTTACAATAATTGAAACAAATTCTATGAGAAAGTGCATTTATTAATTCAAGGTGAACAAAGTGTTATTGGATAAGTTTAAATATGATAAATAAGTTAATGCAATTTAAACAATATGCTGAAATTTAGTCCTTATGGATATGGATATCTCCTCCTTTTTAGTGGAGCGACCGTGGTACCGGTTCTGCTGCATGTTGGATTATCGGGATGTTGAATGATATTTTATATTTTTGGTGTTGATTCAATAGGTATATGAAGATAATGATGGAAAAGAGGCTGCAGATTAGTAAGGCGTTGAGCATCACTATGTTAGTCCGGCTGGTTTTTGTGTGTACTGTGGTAATGAGCTTCGTATTTGTAGTGTCTATATGTTGGGTGTCACCAGTATCGATGATCTGACTCATTGATGATGAAAAAATGTGGATGTAGAGGATTTGGTTTATCTCGGTCTCGCAGCTTTCGAAGTGAATCAGGTGTGTTCATTTTAATTTTTTGCGGTAAAGTCCACAAGTTGTTTGGATAATTGATTATGGAATGTTGATTACTAATATAAAGTTGTGCAATTTTCAACTCTGTCTGGTTCTTCTCTTAGGTTTCAATTACTTGGTAGCTGCACTATGAAAGTATCATGAGTGTTCCTTCTTGTCATCTCTACAGTAGAATGTCTTTTCAATTTTTTGACATTTTTCGTCAAAGTAGCGTATATTTTTGAGGTTGGACATACGAGGCGCGTTCAACATATTCTCGGTATAGGGTGAAGCTGTGGTTGTATATATAAATTGACTTATTTATCAAGTAATACTATTATTTTAGTGCATTCATGTAAAATTTCATATAAATGTGATTATTAATTCGCGTTTTATCTCTAATTAAACAGAATCATAATGGCAACTGAGACGATGATGGTGAAAATTGAGCATCGCGCTGTAATTAAATTTCTCACTAAGCAAGGAAAAAGTCAAAAAACTATTCATGAAGAGATGGTGGCTGTTGACCAGGGTTCCGCACCTTCATTATCAACTGTGCAAAAGTGGTCAAGTGAGTTCAAGAGAGGCAGAGAGAGCATTGAAGACGACCCCCGCTCCGGCGCCCCGGCTACTGCTTGTACGGGAGAAAGCATCAAAGAAGTCGAAAAACTTGTTCTTGAGGATGCCCGAATAAAGGTGAAAATGATGGCGGTGATCACCAAGCTT
This sequence comes from Volucella bombylans, assembly GCA_949129095.1. Lineage (NCBI taxonomy): Eukaryota > Metazoa > Arthropoda > Insecta > Diptera > Syrphidae > Volucella > Volucella bombylans. The sequence goes on along the minus strand of OX422140.1, from coordinate 306,359,504 downwards.
TCAATTGGTACCATTCACACCATTCTTCATGACCATCTTAACCTTTCAAAGGTCAGTGCAAGGTGGGTGCCACGAATGCTCACAGAGCCTCAGAAAAAAGTGAGAATCGCATGCTGTAGAGAGCTTTTGGAGATGTGTAGTGAGAACGCGGACGGTGTTATGGATCGAATTGTTACTGGGGACGAAACATGGGTCCACCACTATGACCCTGAAAGCAAACAAGAGTCCATGCAGTGGCATAAAAAAGGAACAGACCCCCCGAAGAAGTTCAAAGTCACTCCGTCTGCCGGGAAGCTAATGGCCACAGCTTTTTGGGACTCAAAGGGAATCTTGCTCATTGAGTACAAAAAAAAAAGGTGAAACCATCAACGCCACATCCTACGCTTCCACTTTGCATAATTTGCGGGAGGAAATTAAAAAGAAAAGACGGGGTAAACTCGCAGCGGGTGTGTTGCTTCTTCATGACAACGCTCCTGTTCACACGGCGCGAGTTTCCAAGGCTGCTGCGCGAGATTGTGGTTTCGAAGAAATCCAACACCCACCCTATAGTCCAGACCTTGCCCCTAGTGATTATTTCCTGTTTCCGGATTTGAAAAAATGTCTTCGTGGAAAAAGATTTTCGGATGATGAAGAACTCAAGTCGGCAATAAATGGGTATTTTGCAGAGAAAGAGGAAATTTATTTTTTTGAGGGTTTAAAAAAGCTTATCTCAAGACGTAACAAATGCATTGATGTTAGGGGAGATTATATTGTAAAATAAATACAATTTAAATTGAATTCGCATTTTAATTCATATCGATACCGAGAATATATTGAACGCCCCTCGTAATACAGGGTTTAGTACAATAATTATCATTTTAGTATTATTAATGGGTAATGGGATAATGTAAAAGAATGAAGATGGTTCTGGGGAGATTTCTGGGATTTTGACATTGAATATAATGTTAATGTCGTTATAGTATGCTTGAAGATGAAGGAGTTCGTAAATATGCTATTCTGATTTGATTCCTATAGATCTATTTTCAAAAAAATTCATATATTGAATTAAGTTCCTCGGAATTTAAAATTAGCTTTTATGTAATATTGAGCGAGTTTAATAGCTTCTGCTATATTTGATAAGTAACTGTTCAGCAAGTCAACATTGTAGCTTATTTGATTGAGATATTGTGTATACCTTATTGTAATCTCGTCGGATTTGTTTCTATTGCTAATTTCTGTTTGCAAATGCTTTAAGTAACCTTGAATAATTTCCTGTTGCCTGTTTATATGGTCAGTAATATTACTAAATCTCTGTGTCATTTTATGGCTATTTGGGTAAGTTTGTTTACCTCGTCTGTCACTATTGATTGGACTTGTGTCTGTTGTTCAATTTCTTCGTTTAGGTGTATAGCAACGTCTTCATCCATGTTGCCCGTTATGCATTTAATTACAGATCCTAGTCCATCAATAAGTCAAATTGGTTATTGTTTGTATTATTATTATTGTATTATTGAAACTCTCGTTTTTTTTTTAATTTGAGATTTGTGTAATTCTTTATTATCTGTCGTAATAATTGTAACTTTCCTGTTTGACTTAATTCTATGTTTGCTAAACTTAGGTGTTAACTTAATCCTTTTAAATTATTTCCTTAACATAACATAGTTTTATTTGTATTCATTTGGTTATATACAGTTCTCGTTTAGTTTTTCTTTCTATATTTTTAGGTACTATTTTTTCGATATGTTTTTTTTTATAACTGGGTATTGTTTTTCTTGAAATACATTTAGTTTTTTAACATACTCGTGTTCGTTATTGGATTTTAGTTCTTTACCAAACTCATAAGTTCTACCGTAAAATAATTCGTAAGGATCAGAGATTAATTTTTTTTTGTATGCCGTGAAGGCCCATGAAATGCTTTATAGATTTGATCACATTGAGACTGTTTTATATCCGGAGTGTATATGCCGCTGTATATTTGTCTACAATTGTTAGTATCTTTTTATTATTTATGATATGCTATGCTATGCTACTATGTCTAAAGGTTTCTCCGAAGTAACTGGTTTTTCGAATTTTACCCTTGTAGGGTTCCAGTTGGATTTTATTAACTGCCAGTACTCACAGTTGTTAATAAATTTTGCAATTTTTCTTTTCATATAGGGGTATCTTTTGAGATGTAATAGAGTTTCCTTAATGCCTCAGTTATGTCTGTTAAAGTTTCTGTACAACGGATTAGTTTAAAAATTTTACTATTTGAAATGTATTTCAAATAAACACTTTGAACAATTCTAAACATGTCATCGTCATGGTCTGTCATTGTCTTGATAATTAACTGAATATTAAATTCATTCAGTGCAGTTTTGGAAGTATAGCGGAGGAGTACCTAAAGTTGGGGTTTCCATGATTATTACTTGTTACCTCATTAGTGTTTATTTCGACTTTATTAATGGAGGGTTGTATTCTGACTCGATTAAGGGCATCTGCATTTAAGTTCAATTTAGCTTTTCTATACACTATTTCATAACCAAATTCTTCGAGTTTCAAGCGCCATCTAACCCTGTCGAATTAGGGTTTTATAAGTTTATGGGCAATTACTATTTTAAATTTATGACCAAATAAATATGGTCGAAAATACAATATTTGGTATGATGCCTTGCGATAAAACTGCGCCTAATGCGAAGTTACTCGCGTCGATGGTCAAAACAAATGGTTTAGAGAAATCGGAATATTGTAATATTGGTTCGTTGAATAGAATATCTTTGCATAGCTCAAAGGTTCGTTTATATCCTTCATTACGTTTTTTCTTCGTTAAGGGCTTTACTTTTTTTAGGCATTGTGTTCGGGGTTTGGTTAATTTTGTAAAGTCTTGGATAAATTTCCGATAGTACCCAAGGATTCCTAAAAAGGATTTAATTTCCCTTTGGGTTCGTAGTATAGGAAAGTCCTGTATAGCCTTAACCTTGTTAGGATTAAGTTTAACGCCTTGGCTGGTAACTACATGCCCAAGGAATGCTACCTCCTTGTGCAGAAATTCGGTCTCATCTAATTGAATTTTGAAACTTTCTTTAGATTTTCACCATGTTCCTGAAGAGATATAGAAAAGATGATCATATCTACATAAACTAGGCAGATTTTGCCTTCCAAGCTCTTTAAAACATTGTCCATGGCTCTTTGAACGGTCGAAGGAGCGTTTTTCAGGCCAAAGGGTATTCGGACGTACTCATAATACCCACCCTGTACTGTGAATGCAGTTTTTTCTATGTGTGCCGGATTTATATGAATCTGGTGGAAACCACTAGCGAGATCGAGTGTAGTAAAATACACGCTTCTACCAAGTTTATCCAAAACGTAATTTATGTTAGGTAGGGGGTATTTTTCTCAAATTTTTTTTTCATTCAATTTGCGGTAATCGATCACTAGTAGGAATTTTATTTTTTCACTGGGGTTTTTTTTTTTTTTTTGGGATGATCCAGATTGGTGAGTTCCAAGGCGAGTAGTAGTGTCTTATTACACATTGCTCTAACATTTGTTTTATTTGTGATTGGGCTTCCTCTTTACGAATATGGGGGTAACGATAAGATTATGAATATATAGCACTATCGTCCGTAGTTTTGATACTATATTTTATATTATTGGTGAGGGTTAGCTTTTGACCGTCTTTAAAGAAAATGTCTTCATGTGGTCCTCATAGTTTTTAAATGACTTTTTTCTCTTCAAAGTTGCAGTGAGGTGAGGTAAGGTGTTAGAATAAGGTCAGTAATATCATTAGAAGTTATGGAACTTGAATTGGGGTGGTAACTATTAATTTCAAACTTATTTAGTTCACAGAAATCTGGTTTACAGAATTTATTGACTTGGTTGTTAATTTGATGAATTAATTACTACTAAGTATGTATGCCATTTAATTGCTTTATATTTACCTTCGGAAATATAGAGATAGGGCGTGATATACCATATGTTGTGTTAATAAAAATATCTCTTTCTTCGACATCAACTGGTAACTTTATATCTAATGGTTTTTGAGTCTGCTGATAGTATGTACTCGTATTTTGGGGAGACACAATTTTGTTTTAGTTCTAGAGGTAATTTAGAGTTTTGTGTTATTAGGAGTCTATTGGGTAAATCAACTTTCGCTCCCAGTGCGCTGAGTGCATCAAATCTTAGTAAACCGTCGAAGTATCCGTGAACGCGGAACACTAAGAATCTACTTAGTTTCTCCTGGCTGAACTTCTTTGTTTATTTGATGGGTATTTAATACAGTTTTTATAGTTGTGGGACTGATTGATGATAGTTTATTAGGGTTTATGATCTCGGGATTGATGAATGAGGCTGAGGCTCCTGTATCAACTAAGAATTTTAATGAACGCCCAAAAGGTGAAGAAATATTTATATGGGGGAGCTTGGTGACCTGTTTGTTTGTGTCTATATAGACTGTTTTTCTGCCGAGGCAGGTGTTTGTAAATTTCTGTCATCTAGCTCATGCATTACGTTTAGTGGGTTAAGATATCTTTGATCGAAAATGTAGTCGTATATAATAGTTTCTTTCTGCTTGGTAATATACATTGTTTTTAGGATTATCTGTATATATATTATGTAATTCCAGGCTTGTGAATTTCGAAGACCAGTTTCTTTCGAAATTTTTAGGTTGTTGGCTTCTTCGGGTTTATCTGGTGTTTCCAGAACCGAGTCCCACTGGCGATAAGTTCCTTTGTAGAGTTTGGGGAAATTGCAGGATATGCTGTTGAGGAGACGATCTTTGTTGCTGGAATTGTGGGAATTATGGCTAAAAAATTGGTTGTTGCTGTACGAGTTGTGGCTGGAAAGTCGACTGATGCATTGGCCGTGATTGATTCGTTGAATTTGAGCTAAAAAATTGTGGCTGTCGCCTTTGTTGTTGGTGAAATTGGCCACATGCTTCGGGCAATGTGGTTGGTTTCATTGGACAGATAGTTGAGTTGAATGGTTCACATAATCCTACCAAGAATGGGCCTGTTGGCCCATTGTGATGCCACGTGGATCTATGATCTTCTTACTACTGGAACCAGTTTGAGCTTATAATAAAGCATAGGAGACTGTTAACGTCTATTTTTTCTAGATCGTTTAGGTCGTTGTAGAAGAAAGCTCCCAGATGAAGCTTCCTTCTCTGGGAGCGAGCTGGGCATGTGCATAGTAGGTGGAGGATTGTCTCCTCCTCTTCCTCGTCCATGCAGCTTCTACAAAAATCATTAGTAAAAGCGCCAAGCCTTCTTGCGTAATGACACCTATTATGGCGCTGAGATGTTTCCTATCTAAAAGGATCAGACACTTAGAGCGACTCAGATCCAGCCTTGGCCAGATCTGTTTGGTCGCTAGACACGTTTGCCCAGCAGTCCACCTAAGGTCTGTTCTTTTATTTGCATCTAGCTTTAATGTTTTGGCGAGTTCCAGCGAGTTGGCCCGGCACCCAACAAAGGTGAATGATGAACTGCTCTGCCATCTCCATGAGAGATGATCGGCATTCAAGGGCGGTTTTAGAATATAATGAGACCGAGTCCAGGGACTTGATGGCGGCCTGACTATCCGAAAATATGCGGATGTCCTTTGCAGATATCACGTTTTTCTTCAGCCAGGACAGAGCTTCTTTAATCACCAAAATTTCCGCCTGGAACACGCTACAGTGATTTGGAAGGCGGAAAGAGAGGCTTAGATTTAGCTTATCTGAGAAAACACCGCCACCAACTCCGTTATCGGTTTTAGATCCATCTGTGTAGAGATGGATTGACTTGTCTTCCATGAAAGCATCCTCCTCCCAGAATGATCTAGAGGGGAAGCTTACATGGAAGTTTTTGTCAAACCAAAATTCAGGTATGGTGTAATCGATGTTCTCTGTGAGGATTCCTAATGTATTAAGAATATTGACGTGGCCAAATGAATTATTTGTCCATTGTTTAGTCGCTTTAAGGCGAATAGCTGCAGTCGCAGCTACTTGCTTGCTAAAAATGTCGAGGGGTGCCAAATGAAGCAGAATATCTAATGCCGCAGAGGGGGTAGACCGCAAGGCTCCGCTTGTGCATAGACATGCTGTTCTTTGGACTCTGCATAGTTTAATGCGGTTGACTGCATTTTCCAAGGCCGTCCACAAGACAATCACCCCGTATGTAAGTATCGGTCTTTTGACCGAGATATATAGCCAGTGGGTTATGCGAGGTTGAAGGCCCCATTTGTTCCCAATGACTTTTTTGCAAGAGAATAAAGCTATTGTAGCTTTATTGACTCTTTCTTGAATGTTAGGTTTCCAGTTTAGTTTCCTGTCAAAAATGAGACCCAGATATTTTGCTGCATCGGAGAAAACTAAACTGGTACCGTTTATTGAAGGAGGGTCTATGATTGGAATTTTATATTTCCTAGAAAAGAGGACAAGATCTGTTTTATGGGGGTTTATTCCCAATCCACAGCGATCTGCGCAGCGGGTTAATCTGTTGAGATTTACTTGGAGGAGTTCTTTAATGGTATTAAGATGTTCTCCTGAGACGGCTATGGCAACGTCATCCGCATAGGCAATCACTCTGCTACCACCCGCTTCCAGGTATATCAGTAGTTCGTTAACTACTAAGTTCCAGAGAAGGGGAGAGAGGACACCGCCTTGCGGCGTACCTATACTGACATATCTTTTAGCAGAAGTCTCACCCAGTTTGGAGTTGATTATCCTGCTTTTTAGCATTAGACCGATTAACTCCCCAAGTGAGTCGTCTACCTGCAGAGTTGACAGCGCAGTTGTGATTGCGGATGTGTTGAAGGCGCCCTCTATGTCTAGGAAAGCAACCATTGTGTACTCCTTATATTGTAGGGATCGTTCAATGTGGCTAGTCAGAGAGTGCAAAGCCGTTTCCACCGTAGACAGAAGTCTTGGATCAACTTTAGCTCGAATATGGATATCAATCAGTCGTTCTAAAGTTTTCAGAAGGAATGATGATAGACTTATAGGTCTGAGGTCCTTTGGGACTACATGAGAGCATTTTCCTTTGGGGATGAATACTACATTGACTTCTCTCCATAACAGTGGAATGTGGATAAGTTCTACACAGCTCCTCATAATATTTTCTAACACTGGTAGGATAATATCTGAGGACCTCTGTAGCTCGGCAAGTATTATACCGTCCGGACCAGCAGACTTGTATGGTTTGAAGCCATGCAGCGCCCAGAGCAGTTTGTCTCTCGTAATCAGACCATGAATTTTGGTCATGGTTGCAGTAGGCCTGTTTGGGCTGCTACTGGCCGCGAGTTGGGAGCTACCTGGAAAGTGGGTGTCCAGAAGCAGGTTGAGTGATTCATCACTTGAGGTTGTCCAAGAGCCATCGGTTTTTTTTCAAACAGCTAGGCATCATAGGATTTGTGGAGAGGATTTTTCTTAGCCGTGATGCCTCAGAGGTTTCTGTAATTTTGTCACAGAATAACCTCCAGGCGGCCTCTATGTCTAGGAAAGCAACCATTGTGTACTCCTTATATTGTAGGGATCGTTCGATGTGGCTAGTCAGAGAGTGCAAAGCCGTTTCCACCGACTTCCCTTTACAGTAGGCATGTTGAGCCGCAGACAGAAGTCTTGGATCAACTTTAGCTCGAATATGGATATCAATCAGTCGTTCTAAAGTTTTCAGAAGGAATGATGATAGACTTATAGGTCTGAGGTCCTTTGGGACCACATGAGAACATTTTCCAGCTTTGGGAATGAATACTACATTGACTTCTCTCCATAACAGTGGAATGTGGATAAGTTCTACACAGCTCCTCATAATATTTTCCAACACTGGTAGAATAATATCTGAGGATCTCTGTAGCTCGGCAGGTATAATACCGTCCGGACCAGCAGACTTGTATGGTTTGAAGCTATGCAGCACCCAGAGCAGTTTGTCTCTCGTAATCAGACTATGAATTTTGGTCACGGTTGCAGTAGGCTTGTTTGGGCTGCTACTGGCCGCGAGATGGGAGCTACCTGGAAAGTGGGTGTCCAGAAGCAGGTTGAGTGATTCATCACTTGAGGTTGTCCAAGAGCCATCGGTTTTTTTCAAACAGCTGGGCATCATAGGATTTGTGGAGAGGATTTTTCTTAGCCGCGAAGCCTCAGAGGTTTCTGTGATTTTGTCGCAGAATGAACTCCAGGATTGTCGCTTTGCCTTCCTCAGTTCTTTTTTGTATAATTTGAGGGATTCTTTATATGAGTCCCAGTCGGTCACTTTTCTTGTGCTTTTTGCTGCGTTGAAAAGTTTTCTGCAGGCGTTTCTGAGCAGTCCCAGTGCCGTTGTCCACCAATGTGGTTTTTTCTTGCCTCTTGGTTGAATAAGAGGGCAGGAAGCGGACATAGCCTGATTGAGAGCCGGAGTAAATTCCCTGACTTTCATGTCAAGCTCATTGGTGTCACGCGGGGGACTTGATAGTTCAGAGGATAACGTTTTTGACAGTATTCCTCTGTATTTTGACCAATCAGTTTTCCGGTAATTCCGGAAAGCTGGTTGGCTGGGGGGAGCATCACTCAGACTGAATTGGATGTATCTATGGTCTGGAAAGGAGTGTTCAAACGATACCATCCAGTTTGTTAGCCTTTGGGTGATGCTGTCGGAGACAAGAGTAATATCTAACACTTCTTTTCGGTTTCTTGTTATAAAAGTGGGCTCATTGCCAATATTGCAAATTAAGAGGTTAGTACTTAAAATATAGTCTAAAAGTGACTCACCTCTATCATTAATGTCGGTACTGCCCCATACCGTGTAATGTGCGTTAACGTCGAATCCGATTATGAGGCCAGTTTTTTGTCTTCCAGCTTCCAGTACCATCCTTTCTAGGTTATCACCAGGGAGAGGGCCCACTTGGTCGTGGCCAAGGTAAGCCGGTGCCAGCCAGTAGGACCCTTTGGTAGTCTCTAGTCTGGCAACAACTAAGTCGGGGTCACTGAGGTTGGGAAGTAGAAATACATTAAGGCTACGTTTCACTAATATACAAGTTCTAATCTTACCTTTGTCTCTTGTACAGAGCGGAGCGTATGTGGGTGTCCTAAGTCCACGAACCACGCCTTCTACAATCCATGGTTCCTGGATTAGGATTATGTCTTCTGCGTTTTTAGAAAGACGCAGAATGAGTGCGGCCGAAGCCTTTTTTGAGTGGTGGAGATTAATCTGGAGAAACCGTATCATTGCTGCAGTCTTCCATAGTCGCCTCCACCACGGTGTTATTGAGGTCCTCCGATTCTGAAGATGTGCCCCAGAGCTCATCTTCTATCTCTGATCGTGTAGGGCCTCTAATTGCTTCGTCATCGGTTTCCATTTCCGACAGTGTGTCAGAAGAGGAGACCAACGGCTTGATAGTCACCTCGGACAGATTGGAGTCGTGGCTATCCAATTCTGGAAAGGATATCGACGCTCCGAGATCCGAGGTTGTGATATCAGGTATTATAGGAGGAGGAGGTTGCTTATCAGCATCCAGCTCATCGTCTTTGTACAGCCTTAAATGTATGGACTCGAATCCGAACCGAATCATGAGGATTAAGTCTGCGCCAGAGGATTAAGGGGTTCCTTATTGATCACAATTAACGCGCATCTATAAGAACCCCTTAGTTCCTCCAGTTTCGCGATTTTCCAGTCATGAGTCGGAAGAGTCGGGTTACTAAGCCGGATGATTTCCAGAATACTTTCTGGAGAGTAGGGTTCGGCTGGAATCCAGGTACGAGTTCGAGGTCTGCTGGGAATGTCTTCCTTAGACACGACCTCGAGTTTTGCACCTAGCCAAATCTCTCCTAAACAATCGATGGCCTTGGTGAAGAGATCAAGATATCTCTGGTTTGAACAAGCGATGAGTTTGACATGGCCTTGGTGCCAGCCAGCGTCGCTTGTGATAGGAGGTGGTCCGGGGTTTTCCCGCATGATGGCCAAGAAGTTGCTCGAAAGCTTCAGCTTGACCAGCTGCCACCGTTCCGGTGTAATGAAACCGTCGGTATCATTCCTGTCGATCACCGCGATCACCAATGCGTCCTTTAGGACTTCAACGATCTCTGGTGCTTAAGTTATGTTCTTTTATTAGCAAATTAATAAAAAAAACAATTTTTATTTACTTTTCAATTTATTTTTACAACACTTAACTCTACGGAAGGTATCGAGAGAGAGCCAACCGAACTAAACTTATCTGCATGTTTTATATGGCAAATTTGTTGATGCAGCATTTCCGATGAATACAGGTTTACCTGTGGGAAAGGAATGCGCTTTGATGAAGGTGTCATATTTGCCAGCGCGTGTAGCGCAAAAGTGAAACGTTTGGAAAAATGATCCGCGCATTGTTGGTCATGCATTCTACGCGTGATTGGTAGCTTGGCATGCAATGCAAAAAAGATAAAGGCGAATGTTAGAAAGAGGAAAACGGAAGTGAAGTCTCTTACGTAACACGTCCCCCCTTAGAATTCTGCTCCGGAAAATCTATATTCTTAACTTCGACTTTAATGTTAGTCTTACTAAGTTTATTTATTTTTCGAAATGCGATCGTGATTACAATCAAAATAGTTATTATGATACTCGTAGGTGTTACTCCAAAATTTATATGTCCATACGTGATATTTCTACTTTTAATTTCTTCTATCAGTTTCCGATTTTCTAGATGTTTCGTATTAATTTCCTCTGCAGAAAAGTTTACTTCGATTTGCCCTATAGTTACATTATTAAAGTTTGGTATGATGAAGTTATTATATATTAAACAATTTTCATATTTTATATCATCGATATTTATTTTACAATTTTCGAATCTAATTAGATTATTTCCCACTAAGCTTGCACTATAATTATGACAATTATGCATTATTTGCGTGTATGGTATATTTTTAGTGATTACAATATTGTTTGTCAGTTGTTTAATTTCAATATTCGTATTATTCTTAAAATTACATATGGGATTTTTAGTAAAAATGTTAGAAATACAAGTATCTTTTATTAATGCTAAATCTTTCATTTCAATTGTCCCATTTACATTACAATAGTTACGTTTTCCATCGCTAATAAATTCTCTATAAAGAGTAGCTAATTCTAGGTTATTTTTATTTGGTACAGGTTCAATTAGTATCTTAAAGTATTTATCATTTGAATAATTTGGTAACATAAGTACAAAAATTATTTGATTTTCATAGCTAATTACAGAACTTTTAATATTAGAAAAGTCACTTATTGTTACGTTAAACATTTCTATTTCCTTTACTGATAGAAAATCCCTTCCCAAGATTCCGAGTTGACTTGCTAATAGATTGTCCTTAACTTTTCTAACTAGCTCTGTGAGTAGTTGTGTGTCATACTGTATTTGGAATGAATGCTGCATGTGAGTGATTTCTGAATATTTCCTATTAATAGCATTACCTAGATTATGTAGCTGTTTTTTTATTTCTGACTGTTGTCCGTTTATACGAGTATGTCTCGTTATATTGTTTATGCGTTCGTCAAAATGGTAATTTATTCGAATTTGGTCGTTTAGCCCATCAATAATATTTTAGTTATTCTTCTCATTCGTTTCTAGGCTTTTCATAATTTTCTGTTCGTCATCATGATCCATAACTCCTGTTAGATATTTTAAACCTTTTCTTATAATGTTAACTAAACCTCTTCTTACTTTGTGATGGTGTTTTTTCGCTAGACTTTCCATTTCCTGAGTTAACAAGTTGAAACTATGTATCATGGTTGGGTATTCGCTTTTGTAATTCAGTTTGTTAATATTATGTTGAATAATGTCTAAGTTTTCGGTCCATGTGGTCAGATTTACACAATGAAGTAATTTTGTATAGCCTACTATAACTTGAAGTTGTTGGTCTCTTATCGTAACGTATCCTTGTCTGTTATCTAAGTTTAGTATGTCAATCTTTTGACCTTGTGTCTTCATAGTCATTGTTGCAAGTAGTATCAATATCTGGAATTTTATGAGTTTTCGTGTTTGTATTTGCGTTTTACCTGATTTTTGTAATATTTGCTTCCTTTACTATCTCTTATATAATTTTTATCAACTACGTCAGGGTTTTCGTTTTTATAAATTGGTTTGAGCTTGTTGTGACTTCTATTCTTCAAAAATGTATGTTTTTCTTTAGTAAAATCTATGTCTTTCCTATCTTTATTGAGTTTATTTGTGTATTTTTCTTTATTTTTGTTTATAAATTCTATGATTTTGGGGAAATCTTCCTGGGTTAGAGTTCCGTTAAGGAAATTGTTTGGTCTCTGTTTGGTTGTAGAGTGAATAGTATTGTTATAAATTTTAACTGCTTCTAAGATTCTATTTCGGAGTGTATCTTTATTGTCTTTATCTGCTGCAAAAGTTCTGATATGTTCGTTTAATGTCAAGTGAAACCTTTCTACATCTGAGTTTCCTGTTTTATTGTAAGGAGTTGTAATATGCAATTCTACATTGTTTTCTTTAAGAAATTCTTTAATAATAATAGAACAGAAACCGGATTCGCCATCGGTTACTATTTTGTTTGGAATGCCAAAGTTAGCAAATCTATATTTTAGGGTATTTAAAATAGATATCCAAGTTCTATGTTTTATTTCTTGGACTGTTACATGCTTGGAAGATTTATCTATCATCGTAACGAACATGAGATTAATGTTTGCATACCAAATGTCGATGTGGATAACTTGATTTGGTTTTTCTGGCGTCTCAGTTATTGAATATGGTATTTTAAGAGGTTGACGTTCGTATTTTGATTTATTGCATATTTCACAATTGTTTATGTATTTTCTAATTTTTTCTTTAAGCTTCAGGGTATAGTAGATGTCTTTAATTTCTTCGTATGTTTCATTTATACCGCGATGATTAAGTAGTTTATGAGTTTTAACTATTACTTCTGCTTCTTTTTCTTCGTTATCTAAATCACCTAAGAACTTAGTGCATTTAATTACTTTCAGGAGTTTATTTTGACTGAAGTATTTTAGATATACATCTTGAAACCTTGCAAATATGTGATCATGGTTACAATAAATAGCAACTATGCCTTTGTGTGGCAGAAGTTTTTCATTATGTCTAAAACAAAATCTTCCCTAAATTCTTTTAATTCTATTACTATTCTTCTTTTTTTGAACGTATTATATATTTTGTGATTATTTAATTTGTCTGTTGAATTCAAGACTCACTGGGTTTTATATATATTTACTGGTGATTCTATTATTGAAATATGATCGCTGCTATCCTCATTTGCACTGTGGATAGTTGCAATTATTGATTGTGTATCTATATTTTCAACATTTTCATTACTCTGTTGATCTGTATTTTCATTGAGATAAATTTCCATCCTAGATAGCCCATCTGCTACCTGGTTATCCTTACCTTTTATGTATTCAATTTCAAAGTTGAATTCTCCAAGCTTTATCTTCCACCTCTGCAATTTAGCATTGGGTTCCTTTAGTGAACTCAGCCAAACTAATGGACGATGATCTGTCCGGATTGTGAATTTTCTGCCGTATAAATAGGGCCTGAAATATTTGGTTGCCCATACTATGGCGAGTAGCTCTTTTTCAACGGTTGAGTAATTGATCTCGTGATTGTTTAGAGTACGACTGGCATAGCAAGTCGGATGACCATCTTGAGATAAGACAGCACCGATTGCATAATTTGAAGCGTCTGTCGTAAGCGTAAACTTCTTAGTAAAGTCAGGATGTCTAAGTATTGGTTTAGATGTAATCAAAGCTTTCAGATTTTCAAAACTTTGATTATAATCTGGGTCATTCATATCAATTTTAGATCCTTTCGTTAAACAAATAGTCATAGGCTTTGCTACTTTGGAGTAGTCTTTTATGAATTTTCGGTAATAACCCGTTATACCGAGGAATGCTTTTATATGCTTTTGAGTTTTAGGAAGTTTATAATTTAATATAGCTTCAATTTTCTGGGGATTAGGTTTGATGCCTTCTGTCGTGATAATATGTCCTAAAAATTCTGTCTCTTTTTTCAAGAATTCGCTTTTATCGAGCTGTACTTTCAGATTAACTTCTTTGAGCTTTTGGAATACTTTCTTAATCGAAATTATGTGTTCCTGCAAACTAGTTGAAAATATTATTACGTCATCAATATATACTAGACAGATTTTTCCAATATATTCGGCTAGTACAGAATTCATCATCCTTTGGAACGTTGCCGGGGCATTCTTTAACCCGAACGGCATTCTGAGGAATTCGTAATGCCCGTTATTAGTTGAAAAAAGCAGTTTTCTTGATGTCATTGCTGGCTATCTCAATTTGGTGAAAGCCTTTCGCCAAGTCAAGCGTCGTAAAGTACTGAGCCTTCCCTAATTTGTCAAAAATCTCATCGAAATTAGGGATTGGGAATTTGTCATCGATAGAAATCTCGTTGAGCTTTCTATAATCGATTACAATTCTCCATTTTTTCAAGCCCGATGCGTCTGCTTTTTTTGGGACTACCCAAATTGGAGCTGAATAAGGTGAGTTGCTTGGGCGAATTATCTTTTGCCTTAACATCTCATTTATCTGAGATTCAACCTCATTCCTATGAACCTCTGGGTATCTGTAGTTACGAGTGTAGATTGGGATTTCGTTTTTAGTCTTTATCTCGTGCTTAATCGCACTTGTAAAGGTGAGATCTGTTCCTTCTTGAAAAAATATTGTTGAATATTGCTTAACCAATTTTATGATGGCGTCTTCTTCTTCCTTTTTTTTTTTTTTATAATTTACGCGCGCCTAAGGGGTTAGATACCCTTTTACTGTTGCCAGGGCGCGGGCGGAAAGGTAGGAGGAGGAGAAAGGAAAATTGTTTTGTAGTGGTTTGAAACTCAGGTGAATCACTCAGAGTGATTCGAAGTTATAATTCGCACTAGTTTTTTGTGGTTGAAACTCTACAACAGCCAAACCTACGTGTCAGTGTTATGACTTCACACGCAGAATTTTTCTGTCTGAGTTCCAATTACACAAATGAAAAACTGACTTGCCATGGGCAGGATTCGAACCTTGGACCCTCAGAGTGAGAATCGATTGCTTGTACCACTACACCACGCCCACCCCTTATTTAGGTGTTGCGTTCGTATTTGACTCAGAATTGGTTTTACGCTCATTTCTGTACTATAGATTTCCAAGGTTGGGATTTGTGTTTTGTACTTTTCGTACGTTAGTTCTTCCTCGTCTTTGTTAAAAAAAGTTTGGATCTCGTTTTCACCTACCATTAGAATTTTCCTTTTGAAATCAAGAATTGCTTCTATTGGCAGTAGGATATTGTTGCCTATCAATCCGTCAAAATTTTCATGGAATTTAAATTCTAAAAACTCCGCAGTTTTACCTATTTTCCCTAACTCTTTAAACAACGGAATTTTAACCTTCCTATCTACATATATGGGTGTGCTTGTTGTTAAAATTTTGAGTGGGGTTTTTAGCTTTGTTTGCCATTTAGGATGGCATATCCCTGGGTTAAGGATACTGGTCTCTGATCCAGTGTCGATCAGTATTCTTAGCCTGTACTTGTTTTTTGTTTCAACTATTATATAGGGTAATCGGCTATTGGGCTTTTTTCCCGAAAATCCTCTTTTCTTTCCAGTTTATTCACTTGCCTGGTTACTGCTGATAATGTATCCATTGGCTCTACTATGTCATTGTGATTGTGATTACTTCTAGAAGGGTTATTTGGGTTTGCTCTAGCTTGACTACTTTGGTTTGTCCTAAACTGATTGCTTTGATGTGTCCTAGACTGAATACTTTTATTTGTCCTAGTCTGGTTATTCCTATTTGGGCTATTTTCGTTAAATTGTTGTCTGTTGTGTCTGTCGTCTGACTTATTAGACTTGTCGGAATTTTGTTGAAGATTTCTATCGGAATTTCGTCTCTGATTGGAGTTAGAAATACCTCCCGAATATGCATATCCTATCTCTGATAAGATCTGCATTGCCTCTTCTAAGTTTTCTGGATTTCTGCAGTGTAAAAGTCCCTTCATTAGCTATGGAATTTTGCTTATAAAAATTCGAAGAGCTGCTTTACAGTTTTGTTCTATTTCAATATGGTTATGAGCTCTAATTGTTTTGGTTTTGTTATTAAGTCGCCTAAGAATTACCTTAATACTGTTGTAATACTCCTGACAATGATTCCTAAAGGGTATACTCCTAAGGTCGTCATACAACTGTTCGATAGTTTTCCTGTCACCAAAATATTGAAAGAATAACTTTTTTACGTCTTCCCAATTACTGACACTGTTATTTATTTCTATAGCTTCCCTAGCTTTGCCTACCAGTTTATTTTTAATGATATCGAAAAAAAAGATTTGCCCTGTCTCATCGTACCTAGCAAGGGTCGGATATATTCTATCCACCAAGTCAATAAAATTGTGTAAATTATCCCTATTCCCATCATAATTTGGGAGATTATTTAGATATTTTAAAGGGTCTATACTTAATGTTAATTGACTCACGCTGATGCTCTTTCTGATGTCATCTTAATGATTGGTTCTAGTTGTCGATGATTGTCGATTTCCTCCGTTCTACGTTTCCTTCGTCTTTCGTTATCCAGGTTATCCAGGTTATTTAGGTGTTCACTTTCACTATTTATATTTTGTTTTTCTATTGTTATTTCTTGATTCAAAGCACTTTGGGGTTTGCTTTTTTTCTCTTTTACTTATGTTTTATTTTTGTCAGAAAGGACGTTTTGAAAAGCTTCTTTTTGTTGTTGTTGTTTTTTTTTATTTTTTTTTTTTTAGACACTCACCACTATGTGGACTACTTTCTCGACTATACTTCACTAAAGAGTTAACGTTTTAGTTTCTCTTATACTTCACTGAACTTAATCGCTCCAGTTTATTTCTTATTATGAATTTATTGTCACTTTGTCGTAACGAGATGTTCACATGAGTTAAATAATAGAAATTAACCGCGTATTAATATTATTCTTTACCGAACACTTTTCGTGTACTCAATGTTTTTGTTTTTATGATTTTATTGTCACTTTGTCGTAACGAGACGTTTACATGAGTTAAATAATAGAAATTAACCGCGTATTAATATTGTTCTTTACCGAACACTTTTCGCGTACTCAACGTTTTTGTTTTTATGATTTTATTGTCACTTTGTCGTAACGAGACGTTTACATGAGTTAAATAATAGAAATTAACCGCGTATTAATATTGTTCCTTACCGAACACTTTTCGCGTACTCAACATTTACCGACTGCGCCAGTTATGTTATTTCATTAGCAAATTAATAAAAAAAACAATTTTTATTTACTTTTCGATTTATTTTTACAACACTTAACTCTACGGAAGGTATCGAGAGAGAGCCAACCGAACTAAACTTATCTGCATGTTTTATATGGCAAATTTGTTGACGCAGCATTTCCGATGAATACAGGTTTACCTGTGGGAAAGGAATGCGCTTTGATGAAGGTGTCATATTTGCCAGGGCGTGTAGCGCAAAAGTGAAACGTTTGGAAAAATGATCCGCGCATTGTTGGTCATGCATTCTACGCGTGATTGGTAGCTTGGCATGCAATGCAAAAAAGATAAAGGCGAATGTTAGAAAGAGGAAAACGGAAGTGAAGTCTCTGACGTAACACTTAGAGGAGTCTTTTGACGTTTTGGGAGAAGTGGAAGCAGTGGGTAATCCGTCTTTTAAGATGTTTTTAGCCCACTGCTCTTTATTTCCGCACTTCTCTCAACCTCCGGAATGGATCCGAAGGTTTTGATAATGCGTGAAGCATTTCGGTGTCTTATATAGAGCGCCTTAGATGGACCTTGCCGATGCGGCTGAGCTCCAGATTCCTCCTTGGAGGGAGGAGTTTTGGTAGCATGTCTTGCCACAGTCCTAACGCTTCCTGAATTCTTATTTTTAGGTTCGTTGCGTTTGCCTTTAGAGGATGGCGCACCATGGCCTGCCACAGTTTTGCCTCCTCTCGGCAATGCAGGAGCCTTGCCGGTAGTCGGTGTAGTCACCGTTCTACCGCCCGGTATTGAAGGAGTACCGGCCTCGGTTTTTGTTTTTTTTTTGTATTTTCCATAATGGTCCCACGAGTAGCGGAGAAAGGGGTGTCCATCTGTACAGAGATCCGCTGTATACAGATAAGGCTAGTTAATCCGGAGGTCGCCAGGTATCCGGATACTCCGTTCGCGACTGGGCTATTTTTGGAGATACTGGGCCCTCAGCCAGGTTGATCTTCAGCACGGGTCATATGACACCTTGATCCAGCCCAGTGGAAGAAGGGAGTGCTTTGGGAGTTGGGGAGGTCTAAAAGTGGTCTAACTTGAATCCGTTATTGGAAGTGGTGTCTTGCAGGCTACACTTTCCGACAGTACCGCCAAAAATGCCCTCTCTTCCTAGCTTTGCATTGAAATTGTCGTGGACAATCTTAATGTCATAGCTAGGGTTCTACTCATAGATCTTGTCTAACAAATCATAAAAGCCATCTCTAAGTGCTGGTCAGCACTTTAGCTTATAAGTTTGGCAAGTTCAGTCCGGATGGACATCGACCAGTACGTGATGGTTTCCACTTGGAGGTAAAATAAGCACAATTGATGCGTAGACACATTTGCAACACTGGGTATCGCAAAGCTGACAGCTGTCAGTGCCTACCCTATTTCTACAGCGACCAACCATCTTTGTTTTTAATGTATGTAAGTGTTTGTTTTAATAATCACATACATATTATGCAAACAGTCTTCTATTTTTCAAAAATATACATGCCCTTGTAAGTTGTACACCTCTCTAAGTTCGCAAAAAATTCTTGCACCATGGGAGGCCAACTTCCAGAGGTTCCACTGCAGCATGTCTAATGTTTGACTCAGCTGCTTCTCAATGTTTTTGAATTCATTTTTATAGAGGCTAGTAGCTTACTCAAAAGTATTCGTAAGATTTTCGATTTTATTTACAAAGTTGTCATATTTTCCAAATTGGCTTAGACTTGCTCGCTTGCTTAAGCTGACATACGCATGAAAAGGTTTTCGCTCGCATGAGGCCAATTAGTTAGAATAAGCAAGTGTTGCTAGTAAGGAGAATTTTTAGGCGTTTTTTGTTTAGCTTTTATTATGACTGTTCAGTGAAGGATTGTCACAAATAAAAATGTATTTGAAATGAAATAAACTAGAGAGCAACTTCATATTTCAGGCTAAGTTACACTCAATAAACATACGTATTAATACGAACGACAATATATGTATTTCAATAGATCGCTAAATAAAAAGAAACACTTACATTCTCTTCTACTTTAATCCGTAAAACTGTTTGCCAAGGCATAGGACAATAACATCCACCAGCACTGCAAAATATCAGTAAGCTACATGCACGGACTAAAACCCAACAGATGTAAATCAATAGAAGTAAATGCAATTTAAACCGTCAAAATCACACCATTAGTCTAGAAATACATAATAACAAAGCGAAATGGAATGCAAATAATATAGTATTTTTCCCATCTTGACATCTTATTGGACAAACCGGACCATTATTTTATTGGCTGAAGTATGCCAACCTCAAATTAGACAGTTTGTCTTGATATTCTGCAAATATCACTTGATCCATGACATGTCTAACTGTTCTCCCTTTCACTTTTCCCTCGCTGTTTGCAAATCGATTTGATTTTGTCTGATACATTACGAATGGGAATACTACGCTTTGCAGTTTCAACGAACCAATCCATTCAGATGTTGCAACCTTCTATGAGATGTCCACAATCCTTCTAGTTCGACGACATTTTTATGTTCATGTCGTCGTTGGTTTGCAATGATAACTCTAAAGTACACTCTCTCACTGCACCCTTTTTTTTATCTACAATATATATCTTTTTTCTTTTTGAATATCTTTCTCGACGGCTGGCTGATGGCTGCCTTGATACAAGTATATACTCGTAATACGAATACTCGTACTTGTATCCACTTCAGCACTAAACGACTAAGACCATGACGCTGCAATTCTTTTCATGATTTCCCAATGGAATTTTTCCATCATCCTTCTTTATTGGACCATATCGAGGTGAGTGTAAGACAACCTAATGCATTTTTACAACGAATGCATAACGCATTCAATATTACTACGTTTACTGACACAATAATTACTATTTGCTAGAACATAAATTAAATATGATTAAAATGTCCATTCGAGTTTGAAGATTCAGACTCTCCCTGGAGACCTTTTAAAATTGATAAGGGGCGCATATGAGACATGCATGGAATGATTGAAGTAATTTCATCGTGTAACGGTTGCCACCGAGACTTACGTAAATGCCTCAGTTCGGATGATTTCACGAAATTTCACTTTGGAAAAGTCTGTAACTCTGTATTTCTGTACATTATTTTTCCAATCATTATTTTCTAACACGACAGCTAGAAAGAAATTTACACATGACTAAAGAAATAATTCGGTTGGGAATTGTAATTACTCAATTTATGGACGCATTGACATTTGAACATATGGGCGGATTTGTTTTTATTTGTTGGGTTGAATCCACAGAAACAAATTGTTGCTAAGACCTGCTTAGATACTAGCTAATTGCCGCATAAAATCTTTAGATATAGTATATACATGTATGGTACAATAGGATATGCATGGAACACAAACAACTCAAAATGAAAAAATCAAAAAACAGCTTTTTATACAGGGTGGTCTTTTTTTGGATACAGATATTTTGGGATATGATTCATTAGTTCATTTTATGAAAAAAATCGTACGGGAGGGGGGGTCTATCTTCAACATCCACGGAGTTAAAAAATTCCTTCAGAGAAGTAGGTACCAACAAGTATTTAGTTATAAATTCTAGTATATTAAACTTAGAGCAACTAAGCTTTTTTTTTGTCTGATAGCCAATTGATTAGTGATTAATTCATATTTAAACACTATTACCTCACATGGTCTTCAATCACAATTTTTTTTAATTATTTTTAGTAAATTTTTTGGAAAATCGCATTTATCTCGGAAAAGTGTGCTAATAATTTTTTTTCTTTTTTATTATTTTGGTGCGCCATAATGTTACCTACAAATTCACCATACAAACTTTTTACGTGGCGCTTACAGATTTCCAGGTGTAAGGTTAAATAAATTAACCCCCAATATGACTTTTTTATTATTACTAAAAAATTACTCTAAAATAGGTAAGTACACTTTCGTTTTCATTTTCATATATTTGTTATTATTAAGTTTGAATGTAGTGCGAATGTAGTTTCCACAAGGTTTTAATGAGTTATCTTCTTTAAGGGAGATATATTTGTTAAAAATATAAACCAGCTTCTCCAATTCATATATTCGTATAAATAACGCATTGGGCTTATGAAGTCCTTCCTCACTAACCTAATTCGTTCAAGTCCTAGTTACATCATCTTTATCACAAAGCATATCAACAATATTTGGTATTTTAACCTGTTTAATAGGCACCCTGCAAGTATTCTAAACCATCGTACTTAGCTTAGGTTGGGTTAAAACAGGAGTGTGATGGATATGACATCACACAAACAATAGTCACCAAAACGGGCCCACCGCAATCCCTGTGTAACCAGTTTAATTTATATTCGAAAAACCTAAACAATCTCCCTGGTGAAACTTCCAATTTCTTTGCAAAAGCCAAGAAGGTCTGTGAAGTTCGTGCGGTATATTTCCCCAAGGTTTTCGAAAAAGTATTTCCCTAAGAACTTTCTTCGACTACGTGATATTGCCTCGCACTCACGCAGTATGTGTGGCATGTCCTCAACAGCTTGCAGACCACCGCAGAATCTGCAAATGTTCGTATCAGACAATTGAGTCTCTGCGTGTTTCCGCACGAGACAGTGTCTTTTCAGGATCCCTATTATTGTCCTAAGCGTATCCCTGTTTAATTTGATTAAATCTCTAGATCTTTTGCCGTCAAAAAGTGGCCAGAGAACTTTGGATACCCGTGTCATTAAAGACTTAGCCACCTTAGGTTGGCAGTCTTTATGATTTTTTCCTGGATAGTGCCCCTTACTATGCAAAGGGGTGGTTTGATGTTAGTAACGTCACTATTATCGAGTAACCCTCCCCTTTTTGAAAGCTCTTCCGCTTGCTCATTTCCGTCTATACTGCAGTGTCCTGGCACCCAGCACAGTCTCACCGGGTTCTGACTGCAAAATCCTTTGAGCACTGTGTGACAGCCCCTGACTATATCAGAATTGATGTTAGTCGATTCCACTGCCTTAACTGCGGCCTGGCTATTGATGTAGATATATCATACAGGATGTCGAAGTCGACCAGGGAAGGAATTTAATCCGTTAGAATTGGACTACCCGGAAGTGGCTCCACTAGGACCGTGCCGTGTCCGAAACTACTGCTCTTGAAGTGATTCAAATTAGTGAGTCGTATCGCACAGTTGCCAGCAATCTGTAAATCGAGCAGTTTTAGGTGCAGAAAAGTGTACAATGCTGCCGTATCGGTGGTATAGAGCGCACCTGTAATGGCTATGGAAGCCATTCTTTGAACTGGCGCTAATTTTCCGTAAACCGTTTTCTGTTTTTTTAGTTTCCACCACACTAGTGATTCATATGTAAGAATGGGTCTTACCACCACCGTATACAGCCAGTGTATCAGAGCGGGTTTTAAGCCCCAAATTTACTGTTCTTTTAAAGATAAAAAGAGCATTATATTTATGCCTTTTTGATTCTTTCCGCTACTTTGAAATTCCAATTCAGTTTTTTATCCAGAATTATACCCAGATTTTTCACGCTGTCTGAGAGGGACAATTGCCCTCCGTTAAGTTTTGCGTTATTTTATACTTTCTGGTTAAAAACAACTAGTTCTGTTTTGCAAGGGTTAGCATTGAGATCACATCTTTTTGCTCAAGTGCTGATCATCTTCAGGACAACCTTTATAATGTCGCTTAAAATATTTAAGTATTTCTCCTGCACTATTAGGACCGCGTCATCTGCGTATGCCATGGCACTTATACCCATTGTACTTATTAATTGTATTAAGCTTTTTAAGGATATTATTGATAACCAGCACCCACAGGAGTGGCGATATGACTAACCCTAGAGGGGTTCACCTGGTTACAGACATTCTAACCAAGCTTTGCCCAATGGAACTGTTTATTTTATTTTAATTGCAAGCACGTGGCAAACCCGGTTTGTATTGCCCTGTTCAATATTATCGTCTACTAGAGCACTTTTAAAAGCGCTGCACTCCACGTTATTGAAGGCTCCTTCTATAACGAGCAAGGCCGCCATCGCAAACTCGCCGAAGTGTAAATTCCTTTGTTTTTGCCCCACCACTTCCTGCAAGGCAGTTTCTACAAATTTTCCTTTCATATAAGCATGCTGCGACTCCATGAAAAAGCCATTACTGCATCTGTTCCTAATATGGATCTCCAATAACAGCTCTAGGGTTTTAAGCATAAATGATGACAGACTTATTGTTCTGATATCTTTTGCTGTTATAGGTATGTTCCTGTTTGGCAGGTTTAGTGAGTGTTATTTCGAACTCCTCACTATCGCTAGTGAGATGTATGAAGTCAAGATTTCGCCTCTAACACTTATTGGACAGGGATTGCCTATTTTTGTAATTGTTTGCGCCAGCACTTCAGTCTATTTACATTTATATAAAACATAGAATTTTTGAATTTCGCGCCTTAAATAAATATTGATTTGAATTTTTCATTATGTAAAACTTGAACGTTAATTCATACAGTAAACTTCCCAAAAGAACAAACTCACCACACCCAATTTTCTTCCTTTCCTCATTAATACAATTTGTGAATTAAATCATTACATTGTTAACTTCAACGGCGAATCGTTCGTTATGGTTTAAAAGAGAATAAAGTAATAAAATAAAATTTTTATAACGTTTAACAAAGTACAAGTGGCTTGTCCACGAGTAAAGGCGGAAATAAAAGGTCAGCCCAGGCAGCGCTGCCATATCTGGGTAAGGCTAAGTGTAACAGACCCACGCCAAGGCACTTGAAAGAGCTCTGTTCGAGGTTGGCTTGAACCCCAACCTTGCATCCATCGGCACGGTTTACTATACGCTCACACCACAACTGGAATTAGGTTTGGCAGTTCTTAGTTCGTCACTTTTTAGCCGTCCGTAGCCGGTCGGCGGGGTGGCTATATGGTCCTCCTTTGCCACATATGATACCGAAAAACAAACATTTCCAAGATGTCTTGATTGAACCGATACGTTAATATGTATTGCAGCTTTAAATTTATCCTTGAGGTATTCGATAACCATTCTTAGGGACTTTATGCTTATTAAAATACCTTGCTGGAATGGTGAATTACAATACCCTTTTTTTTAATTTGAAAATGTCACACCATGCATGCAACCTGCGAAGAGTAATTTGAAGCAACAACATTTTGGAGGAAAATTTGTTTTTAGTGTATTAAAAAAATCAGCTAGCTCGTTCCAGTTAAGCGATGAAAATTCCCAGCATTCCCATGCGATTTAATACCCACGAGTTCGTATGACGGAAAATTTGCGTTACGTGTTTTACCTGTAACAATTTAAAAAATACATTTTGTCTCTCACTGCGTTTAGCAGATAAATGTGTTTATATCAAACGAGGAGCGATTTTTAAATCATTCTTATATTGTAATTCTCTAGCAGTTCAACTAATGGTGCTTTTGTTAACCGTTTTCCATCAAGGAAATGGTCCCGCAGCAATTTAGTCAAATGAGCTACATCAGCAAACGTAAATACATTTTCGTTTTCTTTAGTTGGATGAAACCTCGATTACCACCTCCCATATTCATTGTAACTGCAACGACTTGGTAACCAATAAAGTCGAGATTTGTGTTCATTCATTTTTGGTTAGCTTTTTGTCAAAGCCATAATATAATGGCTGTTTCCAGCTACTAAAAACTCCTCTCGTCATAATTACCTTCACATAACATACTCGTAGTTTGCCGGAGCAAGCAAAATATCGGTTTTCTTTCGAATTCATAACACGCGCGTATTGTCATTTCGTCCGCCATAAGCATGCGCACTATATAGCGCTCCAAAAGGTTTGCATTTTTCATTAAATTAAAAAAAGTTTTGAGAAAACCCGGACGAACATCTAGTTTCCTAGCCCATTCTGGAGAAGGATTTCCTTTTTTTGAGCATAAACCATTAGGCTTTTGGCCACTTGCATGTATTACAATGCTGCTTGAAATGTCTTCAATTGTCCGCTTTATTCTTGCATCTTTGCACATCTTCACCTGTTGCAGCTTATAATTTTCAGCTTGCAGAGAATTTATTTGTCGTTGAAGACATACTAAACTTTTCTTCAATTCTTATGATATACAAGACACAGAAGGCATTATGTTTATTATGGTTTTTTCGGACAATTCGGAAATTTTGCAATTGTCTAACTACAATTTGACATAAGGCGTGTGGTAAGGACAATGTTAGTGTTTGGCTCAGATGATTTTTCTTGTGGTTGTTCGTTAGGGTATTCAATTAAATTGTCTTTTTCAATTGGCCTTCCCAGCAATACTGCTATTACAGCTTGACGATGTTTTCTCTTGAATCTATTTTTTCTCTGGGCGTTTGATTCATTTTCATTATCATGGGGAGAATGAGTAAATGGTCAATTCTGAGGTATTGCGTCATCTTTTAGTTTTTTGCAGCTTTGTTTCAAAATTTGTGTTACGTTGTGAAGTTTGTGTTGCAAATTACGAAAGTACTGATCGCGAGTAAAATGATTGGAATAAATATCAGCTGTTTCCATATTTATTTTGTCTTTCGGTTTTGGTCACATTACACAATTTCGCAATACCTAGGTTTTTGGGAAACCTGAAAAATTTCACTGCGCTGTTTTTTCGGTCCATATTATTTATTTCTTTTCCACTTGTTGTCATTAGTATCACAATTAATCACTGAACAAATTGCCATTTGTTGTTAATTTTATCACCGATTATTATTTTTTATTGAAAGCATTAGAATTTATTGAATAAAATACAAAATTTTCACGGCACAATAAATAAGCGGATATATCAGCGAAAGTCTGATGCTTAGAATTCGTGTGCATAATGGACAGTAAATAACAAAAAAAAATGCGATCGAATATATCACATTGTATTTCGTATATCTTGCACAATACCTGCTCTGACTTTCAGATATATGGATGGACAAAAAAGGAATATTTTATTTAAAACCGATATAGTTATGTTTCAATTTTGGACCGTAATTTACAGAAGAGTTACTCAGGGTTATGTGACAAAAAAAAAATTCGAAGAAAAATAAAGATTTGCGTTCACAGCACTTGAAAGATCGTCACAGGGTATCAGTTTTCTCGATTTCTTTTTTTGAGTGTCAATAATTTTAAAAGTACATGACTTAGATTTTTTTATAATTTTGTGATAACCGACACCACTTGACCTATCACCCGTTTCCGGCTTGACGTTGATTTTTAGGACACATTGTATAATATTTAGTTTTAACGATTGAAAAAAAAATATCTGTTTCGTGCGGTATGAAACTAATTTATCTAATATTGGACTTACCAGGTTGTCAATTAAAATATACACGAGTACGAAAAAAAACCTTATATGATAAAAGATTTGTATTTTATCAAATGATGAGAATGAGAAAACAATTGCACTGCAATAATTCCTGCAAATAGTGTTGAGATATTTGGTGAATTTCTTAGAATTACGTGCACTTTTACACCTAAGATGAGCCTGGGGTCATTAGCATCTTATGTGAATTCCCGAAGTCTGAATGCGTAATCGGATTTACACGTCTGGAGACTACCGATATAGCAAAAGGAAAGACGGATATATGTACATTCATACGCTGGCGTACCACACCGATGAAAGGAGAATAGTACGATAACATGGTATTCAGTTAGTGAACGTATATGAAGGAGTGGTCCCAGCCGTAGTTAGCGAAGCCGTAAAAGAAATAAACAGTTCGCAGTTGGATTGTAGACGATAATCGGAAGTCATGAGCTTAAATAGCTCGCGATCATATTCAATATTCAGAGGCGATCGAATGCCTAACCAGTTGAATGAGAGCTTTCTGGTTCCACTGTGTAAAGGTAAAGGCGACACTAGAAATTGCAACAACTTCCGATCGGTGAAGCTAATGCCACATACTATGAAAATATTCAAGCGAGTTCTAGACATTTTTCAACAGAATGTTAATACATTCGCAGTCAATGGGGCTTTGTGGGAGGCAAGTCGACATAGGCAGGCATTCAATTTACGAAGAAAGATGGAAAAACATCGCGAAGCATCGAAAGATCTGCTTATCATAACTATCAACTTGGAACAAGCGTTCAAAATACCTTCCACAGATTTGGATGCCAAAAATATATAAACATGTACCCGAAACGAATAAATATATGTGGGATAGGTAGACAGACCGACGCGGAGATACCCTACTGAATGTACGACAAACTTATACATAACACACACACATAACTACGTAGAAGACGCATACGATTCATACCCAAAGACGACGGAACAGCAAAATCATCCGTCGCCAAACAGAACGAAGATCATACGAAATACAACAAAAACACAAGAGAACATCCGACTGAACGGGACATACAGAGTGCAAGCACACGACAGATAGACCGACGACACTGCGACCAACGAATAAACACACAGATCGAGACAAACAAGCCAAAGTCGACCGTTACCTTTTTTTAATAAATCCAGCAAGCAAGTAGAGTAGTTTTGAGGAGAGTATCATTTGAACCTTTGTGCTGGCCGGTCGCTTTTTGGTTTTCTTTTAAATAAATATAAAAAGTAATTCGTTTTAATCTATGAGTTTTTGATTTCTTTTCCCATATATATGCTAAGTATATATACATAAATATTGTTAAAGCGAAAGTTATATGCACAGCAGGAATAACCGGCGAATTTGAAATTAAATTTGGAATACACCAAAACTGTCAAAGTAGTGCAAGATATTTTATTGAAGTAGTAGATCAAGAGAAGTAAAAATACAGACTAGTAGAAGAAGTCTGTAACATTTTCTCTGTTTTTCGTCGACATATATTGTATTTAGAAATAGTCATCGTGACACAGTGCGAACAATTTAAACACCTATGCTCTCCTGTATTTTGGGACAGAAAACTTAAAGGTTTGTCATATACGACTTTCGGTCATTCAGCTTTAATTTACGCACCGCAATATTGGTATGAATGAAAAATATAAAGGAAAATGACAGCAATGGAAATAAAAATGCGAAAACATCAGGAAGCTCTTGGCCTTACTAACGAGGTGATTCAAAATAGAGTGTGTTCGTGAACACAATGTATGAATATACATATATTTTAGTTTAAATAATTATTTCTTTTCAATATTAAAATTGTAATCCATGTTAAAACTAAGCTAAATTAATTGAAACTTAATCTAATGTAACCTCTGAAACGTAACGTAAGATTACGAATTGTGAATATTTAGTACAAATGTATGACAGTTTGTAAAGTTAAATATGGAAACAATTTCCAGAGAATAATAAAAAGAGTCTCTTTGCTGTAATCATTTAAGAAAAAAGACGTGTTATTTATTTCAAACCGAATTTTTCTGCCCTTTTACCCTACACATCCCTTATTCTAAAAGGGAACTTCAAGAATGCGCTTGGTCTTCAAGCGAAGATTCGACGAGGAGAAATTGAAGAAGGTTTAGAAGGAGAACATTTTTGATCTGCTTCAAGAAAAATATTTCACTTACCGAGGTGAATTGGTCGACGCTATCGACAATGCCAAGTTAGCATCCAAGGAAAAGATTGTGGAAGGTGAATCCACAGGTGCTTCTTGTAATGAGCTTTCATTACAACAAATTCAAATACCACATTTTGAGGGCTCGTACACGAAGTGGCGGGCTTTCCACGATGTTTTTTTGTCCTTAGTCCACACAAATAAGAAGCTGGGTAAAATCCAAAAGCTTCACTATTTGAAGTCGTCTCTTATAGGTGAAGCTGATCGTTTGTTGCAGCATTTAGGTTTGTATTCTGGCAATTATGACAAAGCATGGGAACTGCTTGTCGCCAGATACGACCACAAGCGAGTGTTGGTATCAGTCGTTCATAGACCTCGACAGAGGATAGACGTGTTGACGTGATTCGGCTTCTTCATAAGTGATTCAGTTTAGCCTTAAACATAACTAGCTGTGATTTTTTTTAATTCACTCGGTAGCCCAGCGGCTAGCGGCGTCGGACATCGAAGCGTGGGATACGGGTTCGATCCCCCACGTCAAACTTGGAACTTCTGTTTTTTTTTTTTTTTTTTTCTCTTCGTTCTACACAAAGTGTGATTAAAACAAAACAAACACAATTAACAAATCACGTGATGGATGGTGGAGAGCACTCCGCTCTTCCCATAACGGGAGTTGGAAAAGGCAGTAATAGTGTTGCCAGTGCCGTTAAAGCCATTAAAAGGAGGGGGAGTTTGAAAACCCCTCCTAACCCAAGAAAAAAAAGAATAAATGCCGTTGAAACAGCAGATGAGGTCCGTTATGAGGGGGGCAATAACAACTTTGCCTCTCAAGCGTCATCCGAATCGGAAGATGAGGATGAGCAAATAAAGGAAATCAACATCAGCATACAAAAGCTGACAGAGAAAGTGATTGCTATGAAGCAAAGGCAAACTGCACGCAGGCAGAGGGAGCAACTAGAAGTAGAGAGCTCCCAACATCAAAAGCCACAAGAGCAGAAACAACAACTACAGCAACAACAAAACCAGCAGAACTAGAAGCAACAACTGCAGCAAACAATAAAGCAGCAGCAGAAACATCAACAGCTGCAAAAACAACAAAAGCTGAAACCACAGCAGCTGAAAAAACAGCAGCAGCAGCAGCAACAACAACAACAACAACAACAACAGAAGCAGTAACAGCAGCAACAGAAGAAGAAGGAGAAGGTGCCTCCTATCAACACCTATAAATTAGAGGTAAATGAAACCAAGGACCTGTGTAAGTTGGTCATTGGTAATAATTTTAATATAAAGAGATTGGGGAATGATCGCCATGCCATCCACTGTAATACAGTGGAGGGCTACGCGAAAGTGAAAGAGCTCCTAAAGGAAACGACGACGGAGCACTTCTCATTCACACCGAAATGTGAAAAGTGGCAATCTATGCTGCTGAAGGGGTTGGAACCGTCTTCTGATCCTGAGGAGATCCTGGCACTGCTCAAAGAGAAGGAGTGCGAAGGACTCAAGTTTGTAGGGGTAAAGCTATTTACCACAGCTAGAGCTAGGCGGGAGAAACGGAGTCTGCCGTTCTTTCTGGTGCAACTCAGTCCCGAAAGCCGTCTGGATAGTCTAAGGAGTAGCAATGTCCTGGACTATCAGGTGGTTCACTGGGAAAAACTAAAAAGGAGCCAAGGCGTTATACAATGCGTTCGCTGCCAGAGGTTCGGGCACGCCGTGTCGAACTGCCAAATGCAGCCTCGATGCGTGAAGTGCGCTAAGAACCACAGTTCCGAAGAATGTCCTCTGGGTGTTGACGGAGCATCCGATAGGTCGCAGCTCTCGTGCGTGTTATGTGGAAATGTGGGACACACCGCAAACTATCGGGGTTGTCCTAAGTTCGCTGACATTAAGAAAGCAAAACTGGCTCGGCAGCAGAAGGTGGAGGTCAAACGTTCACCTGTCAGGTTTCAAACACCAGCCGTCACGTCCCAAATTGCCTACACCCAAATGGCGTCTGGTAGGGGGGCTACGGTACAGCAAGCGACTGTTGCTTCTCCGGCGTCAACGCCGAGAACAACGGAAGCTGCACCTAACATGCTGGCCATCTTGCTCGCAATCCAAGGGCAGATGGCTCAGCTGCAGCAGTAAGTACAAGAACAGGCCAAGCGGGTGGACCAGATCTACGCGCTGCTGCCGGGCCTAACGCAACACATAACGTAATAGGTACGCACATGGTGGAGCAAACTTTGAAGGTCCTTGCGGTGAATGTTTATTCACTGATTAGGATCGAACGAAGAGCCGCGATGTTTAAATTCCTACAAGACCAAACTCCTGATGTGCTTTCGCTAGCGAAACCAAGCTAACCGATAAGCACAAACTAGAGTACAATAATTATATTGTTAGAAGAAGAAACCAGCCCAGATCCAAACGTGGAGGCGGTGTCGCGATCTTCATTAAAGAAGGTATAAAATTTCACAGAGTGTACAAGGGCGTGTTGCGCAGGTTCCGGGTGTTGGAGGCAGTCGTCGTGTACATCCCGCTCCGCAGTGGAAAGCGGCTGTACCTGGCCTCTGTTTATGCACCTGATACTTCACAATCCACCCTATTCATTACAGAGCTCGACACGCTTTTTCGACTTCTGAGGCTGGAATCGGGGGAGAATTATTTTATAATCGGCGGGGATTTCAACGCTAGACACAGAGATTGGGGAAATAATTTGCCAAATACTAGAGGGAACCTACTACTCGATTGGTGGGGTCAGCACGACGTCATGTACAGACTCGGTCTTAAAGCGACGGATAACCCGTCGTTTCCCAGAGGCGGGTCTTATTTGGATCTACTGCTGTACGACGAACGTATACGACTGACAGGTACGAATTTACAAACATTAAACTGTCTGCGCACATTCGTGTATGACAGCGACCATTGCGGTTTTAGCACCGAAATTACAGTTCCCAACGAAATTGCGGAATTGGAGGAGTTTGTCCAAAGATATTCTTACAACTACAGTAAGACTCGATGGACACGCTTCTCCGCAACCTTGACTAGAGCGCTCTCCTCGAACACGCTCCACCCACCGTCCAATAGGAATTTGTCAAACGAGGAGATCGACATGTACCTAAAACAAATGGACAAGACAATTAAACAAACTATGGACACTACAATACCGCGGTATCGACGTACGACTAACGAAGATCTGTTCCGCAATCCTACTATTGACGCACTGCACCGACAGAAAAGTAGACTTCTGACAAGACTTAAAAACTTGTACAGACAGTTAACTGACCGACGAGACCCGGCGATTAGGACACTGAAGTCGTCGATTAAAAATATCCAAACGTTAATAAAAGAAAATTACAGAATTTTTGTAAGTTTGTATTGGAACAATAATGTTCGGGCTGTAAACACCAGCAACCCGAATATGTTTCCGCAAATAAATAAACTATTTCGGGGAAAAAATCAAAACGACCTTCAGTGTCTTAAAATAGGCCGGACAACAGACAACGAACGGTTACTGACAATAGCAGGTATTGATCCAAATGAGGCCGGTGATGATGACGACTTTTTTGTGATCGAGAATCCACAGGAGAAGGTTGAGCCCATAGGGGCGACTTTCCAGGAAGTATACAAGGCCATTGATATCATTTGCCCTAATTATGACCTGGACAGTCGCGTCTTGCTGCACGACTTCTGCATTCGCAATGAAATAGGGAACTGGCGATCCGAGGGATCTGGTTTCACCCGGTTCAGCGACGAAAATATGGCAAATAATGTCATGACCAGAGAGAGTGACCTACCCCCGTTCATTTCGAAGGAAGAACTCCGTGAGATCTTCGACACAATCAGGACTAAGAAATCAGTGGGGACCGATTGTATTCCGAACATCGTGCTTCGACATCTTCCTCTAGAAGCGGTGGACATTTACACCACCCTGTTTAATAATGCCATGAATAATGCACATTATCCAGCGCATTGGAAAACGGCGATGGTTCAACCTATCCCCAAAAAGGGAAAGGATATATCCAATCCGGCGAATCTCCGGTCGATAAGTCTCCTTCCGAATATCAGTAAGGTTTTTGAAAAAGTAATCAATAGAGCTCTGTCTAGGTGGGTTGAGGACAAACATATAGTTCCGGATAATCAATTCGGTTTTAAGGCGGGACATGATATCTCACATGCCGCGTCTAAACTGGTGTCCGATACCCAATGGAACAAAGGCAAGAAACAGTGCACTGGTGCCTGCCTTGTTGACTTGGAGAAGGCCTTCGACACCGTATGGTTAGAGGGTCTTTTCTATAAGCTGACTAGGCTGGGGATCAGTAAACCACTCTTGTACATTCTTTATAATATGCTAACCAACAGACAGTTCATCGTGAAGAATGGTGATGTGACTTCTGTTGGAATATTTCAAATTAAAAATGGTCTTCAGCAAGGCGCGGTCAATTCGCCGATCCTATTTAACATTTATACAAGCGACTTGATAGGTTCACTTCCCCATACTATTGCGTACGCAGACGATTTGGTAGCGTACAGAACAGGTCCAAAAATCGAGGTTATTAATACTCTCTTACAGCATGACTTCGATAAGATAAGACGATTTTGCGATGACTGGAAGTTGAAAATCAACTTTCAGAAGTCGGAAACCATTCTCTTTAGGACGCCGTTATCTGGAGCCTCTAGGGATACCAGAAAAAATTGGCGAAAGTTCTCGATCATTGGACAGTACGGACAGCCTCTTGCCTGGATCAGTTTCTGTAATTTGGCAAAAATGTAGATGCTGCTCTGGCCAGAGCTAAAGGTGCTATTGCCCTTACAAAGAGACTGTTTTATAGCAGCCAACTCGATACGAGGGTAAAGGTAATCTGCTATATGGCCCTTTTCAGGCCCATGCTGGTATTTGGTTGTCCCGTGTGGTTCAATGTACGAGCAAGCTTAATGGAAAAGATTCGGGAGTTTGAGAGGGCTTGCCTTAGGGCTTGTCTTCGCTTGTACAGAACACCAGAATCGGAGTACAAGAAATTTTATCCTAATGAGGTCCTTTATAACAGGGCGAACCTAATACGAGTGGACAACTTGGTAATTAAGCTGACTCGAAGGCACATTGCAAGAGCAATGACCTCGACGAATAACCTGATATCTGGGGCTTACTACCCCAATTACCTTTACCACGAGAGTGTGCGCTTTGACGGCTTCGTTCCACCGGAAGCATTCCTCTACCTTGATCAGATAGGGTTGATCCAGGATAGATCAGCGGTCCCGTTAATCTTCCATGTCGCTTGGACAGCTGGGGACAGGCGACTCAATTACAGCAGAGACGTCGCACACGGCAGTGTGGATCGCCTCAGGTTCAGTAGGGCGGTGGGGAATCGCGATAAGAGGGACGTCGTTCGGCAGCACCAGCATTTCTGGTGGTTGAATGATGTAGAAGATGTTTCGTCGTCGTTTCCGTCAATTACGGACCAGCCTCACTAATGAGGCAGGGCTGACCAATGTATTTGCTTTGTAAATAGCGATGGCCAGCTTACATAGGTTTAGGTTAGCATTTAAGAAACATATACATATATCAGTGTATACAAAGGTGTATACTGATATATGTATATGATCGTGTATAATGTCTATGTGTGTTTATGTGTGTATTGTACATTTGGTTTAGGTAGGCTAAGGTTTATTTTAAGTTAGATATTAAGTTTTTATAAAAAATAAAAAATTTCATCCATAGGCTAAGTTTTTTGTTATCAATTTTTTCTTAGCCCTAAATACACAAAATAAACATTTATAAATAAAATGTAAATGAAGTCGAAAGACATAGACATAAGAATTTAGATTAGCTTAGAGTACCTGTGTGGGGCCAGTAAGTTAGTATAAGATTGTTAAGTAATTGTAAGCTAGCATTTAAGCATTTTTTGTTAGTATGTAAGAGTTAGTGATTAAGTAAATAAAATGCATTGAAAACTGAAACTGAAACTGCGAGTGTTGGTAAACGTTAATTTCCAACTTTTTTTTGAACAGCAGCAGTTGATAAAGGAGACTGCAAACAACATGAAATCTCTACTGGGCATGTCCCAGGAATGTTTCCATGCTCTAGAAAATTTAGGATTGCCGGTTAGTTCATGGGATGACATACTAATTTATATTCTGGTGCAAAAATTACCTGCTTTTACTCAGCGTTTGTGTGAGGAGAAAAAGAAGAGTTCCTGGAAACACGTTTTCGAACCTTGGAAGCAGTAGCTGGAATGAGTGGCATAAAAGTCAGCGGTTCTTCTGCACACAATGCTGTTGCTGTCGAGAAGAAAACGGTGTTGTACGTCGGGAAGAAGCAGTTTGCATGCCAGGTATCTGGTAGAGGTCAGCACTCCCTTTGAACTTGTCAGAAGTTTATCGCCATGGAGATCTGTGAATGATCTAAAGCAGTGGCCAGAATCGCGGTTTGCCGGAACTGTCTATCATACAGTCACCGGACTAGTCAATGTCAAAGCAGTGTGCGCTGCTATTACTGCAAGCAGAAACACCACTCTCTGCTGCATGTCAACTGTGGAGGGTCGAATATCGCAAAGGTTAGTACTAACACTACAAACTTTCCACATAAAAGCAAGGATTAACCAACCTGTCTCTCTTGGGGTAGATCAACCAAGTGTGCTTCTTGCCACAGCCGTTGTGAAAGTGAGGTTTTCAAAGGGCAACTATTATTATCTTAGGGCATTAGTCGATCCTGGATCTAGAGCAACGTTCATTACTGAATCCGCTGTCCAGTTATTAGGGCTTCATCAACGGCGAACATTGATTGAGGTATCTGGATTGGGAAAAATCAGCAGTGGTTCATGTCAGCGGTATGTATATCTTACTTTTGGGTCGCTGGTAACACCATTCGAAACAAATACCCGGGCCTAGATGTTCAAGTCGCTGACTGGTCTGTTACCGTCCAAGCCTCTAGCTCAACAAAACTGGGAACACATCGAGGGCTTAAGGTTAGCTGATCCACAATTCGATAAGCCTGCAACTGTTGACATTCTCATGGGAAGCGATGTTTATCCTAAATTTATTTTAAAATCCATTGTACGCGGTAATGAAGAAAGATCCTCAATTGCACAAGAATCAGAGCTAGGTTGGCTTCTCCTTGGGAAGACAATTTTGCGAGGTATAGGACCTGTCCACAGATTTTTACAGGTTTTCGACATAGATACTCAGCTGCGAAGGTTCTGGGAACTGGAGGAGTTGCCATTCGACGCTAAGGAGGCTGCTGAAGACAAAGCATGTGAAGAGCATTATCTCAAGACAACTACAAGACTGGCTGATGGGCGATATGAGGTATCGCTGCCATTTAAAGCCGGATGTAAGCCTGTGTTTGGTGCCACGAAGTTAGGTGCCTTACGTAGGTTTCATCAACTGGAAAGAAGATTCCAGGAAAATCCCACAGTGCACAAGGAGTACTCTAAGTGCTTAAATGAATATAAGGAGCTTCAACAGATGACAGAGGTTGAGGAAACGAATACCATACTGAATACACCACACCACTTCTTCATTCTTCACCATGCGGTATTCAAAGAGTCGAGCACAACTACGAAGCTTCGCGTTGTTTTTGACGCTGCAGCAAAATGTTCGGACGGATCCTCGTCGAATTCACACTTAATGACTGGATATAAAATTCGAACAGATATTTTCAAATTAATTTTAAAGTGGCGATTACACAAAATTATATTTACAGCGGACGTCGAAAAAATGTATCGCCAAATTCGAGTTCCAATCGACGACTCAAATTACCAGCTTATATTTTGGCGTAATCACCCTACGGAGAAATTAAGGATTTTTAGACTTGAGACCGTAACATTTGACACTGCCAGTGCTCCATTCTTGGCTATTCGAACGTTGCATCAGGCGGCAGCAGGTGAGGCTCAGCATTTTCCTCTAGCTGCCAAAGCCGTACGTGAAGAGATGTATGTTGACGACCTCATATCAGGAGCCGACTCAATCGAAGATGCCTTATTGAAGAGAAATGAAGCTGACTAGGAGCGTTCTAAAGTCAGCTGGGTTCCATCTAAGGAAATGGACAAGCAATTCGGAAGATATTCTTCGTGATATTCCTGCTGATCAACGGGAAGTGCGATGGAGTGGTTGATGGAATAGAAGAATAGAAGATTCGTTTTCTTTTAAAACTTTCTTTTCAGAAGATAAAGTCGTGACAAAAAGAACCATGCTATCTTCAATCGCAAAACTTTTTG
Organism: Volucella bombylans; assembly: GCA_949129095.1. Classification (NCBI taxonomy): domain Eukaryota; kingdom Metazoa; phylum Arthropoda; class Insecta; order Diptera; family Syrphidae; genus Volucella; species Volucella bombylans. The sequence goes on along the minus strand of OX422140.1, from coordinate 306,322,789 downwards.
ACCCATTGGGTTGGTTTCAGTTTCAGTTTTAAATGCATTTTATTTTACTAACACTAACTCTTACATTCTAACAAAAAATGCTTAAATGCTAGCTTACAATTACTTAACAATTTTACGCTAACTTACTGGCCCCACACAGGCGCTTTAAGCTACTCTAAATTCTTATATCTATGTCTTTCGACTTCATTTACATTTTATTTAGGAATACTTATTTTCTATACTTAAGGCTAAGAAAACATTTCATTACAAAAACTTAGCATATGGACATTTTTTTATTTTTTATAAAAACTTAGTATGTAACTTAAAATAAACCTTAGCCTACCTAACCTAAATGCACAATACACACATAAACACACATAGGCATTATAAACAATCATATACATATATCAGTATACACCTTTGTATACACTGATATATGTATATGTTTCTCAAATGCTAACCTAAACCTATGTAAGCTAGCCACCGCTATTCACAGAGCAAATAAATTGGTCAGCTCTGCCTCATTAGTGAGGCTGGTCCGTAATTGACGGAAACGACAACGCTACAACTTCCCCTTCATTCAACCACCAGAAATGCTGGTGCTGCCGAACGACATCCCTCTTATCGCGATTCTCCACCGCCCTACTGAACCTGAGCAACGACTCTGCTGTAGTTGAGTCGCCTGTCCCCAGCGATCCGAGCGACATGGAAGATTAACGGCACCGCTTATCTATCGTGGATCAACCCTATCTGATCTAGGTAGAGGAATGCTTCCGGTGGAACGAAACCGTCAGAGCGCACACTCACGTGGTAAAGGTAATTGGGGTAGAAAGCCCCAGATATCAGATTATTCGTCGAGGTCATTGCTCTTGCAATGTGCCTTCGAGTCAGTTTAATTATGAAGATGTCCACTCGTATTAGGTTCGCCCTATTGTAAAGGACCTCATTAGGATAAAATTTCTTGTACTACAACTCTGGTGTTCTGTACAAGCGAAAACAAGCCATCTCAAACACACGAATCTGTTCCATTAAAATTGCTCGTACATTGAACCACACGGGACAACCAAATACCAGCATGGGCCTGATAAGGGCCATGTAGCAGATTACCTTTACCCTCGCATCGAGTTGGCTGCTATAAAACAGTCTCTTTGTACGGGCAAAAGCACCTTTAGCTCTGGCCAGAGCAGCATCTACATTTTTGCCAAAATACAGAAACCGATCTAGCCAGATTCCAAGGTATCTGACTACATTTAGATAGGAAAGAGGCTGTCCGTGTTGTCCAATGATCGAGAACTTTCGCCAATTTTTTCTGGTATCCCTAGAGGCTCCAGACAATGGCGTCCTAAAGAGAATGGTTTCCGACTTCTGAAAGTTGATTTTCAACTTCCAGTCATCGCAAAATCGTCTTATCTTATCGAAGTCACGCTGCAAGAGAGTATTAATGACCTCGATTTTTTGATCTGTTCTGTACGCTATCAAATCGTCTGCGTACGCAATCGTATGGGGAAGTGAACCTATCAAGTCGCTTGTAAAAATGTCGAATAGGATCGGCGAATTGACCGCGGTTTGTGGACACGATTGTCCAGGTCATAATTAGGGCCAATGATATCAATTGCCTTGTATTCTTCCCGGAAAGGCGCCCCTATGGTCTCAACCTTCTCCTGAGGGTCCTCGGTCACAAAGAAGTCGTCATCGTCAGCGGCTTCATTTGGATCAATACCTGCTATTGTCAGTAACCGTTCGTTGTCTGTTGTCCGGGCTATTTTAAGACACTGAAGGTCGTTTTGATTTTTTCTCCGAAATAGTTTATATATTTGCGGAAACATATTCGGATTGCTGGTGTTTACAGCCCGAACCTTGTTGTTCCAATACAAACTTACAAATATTCTGTAATTTTCTTTTATTAACGTTTGGATATTTTTAATCGACGACTTCAGTGTCCTAATCTCCGGGTCCTGTCGGTCAGTTAACTGTCTGTACAAGTTTTTAAGTCTTGTCAGAAGTCTACTTTTCTGTCAGTGCAGTGCGTCAATAGTAGGATTGCGGAACAGGTCTTCGTTAGTCGTACGTCGATACCGCGGTATTGTAGTGTCCATAGTTTGTTTAATTGTCTCGTCCATTTGTTTTAGGTAATTGTCGATCTCCTTGTTTGACAAATTCCTATTGGACGGTGGCTGGAGCGTGTTCGAGGAGAGCGCTCTTTTTAAGGTTGCGGAGAAGCGTGTCCATCGAGTTTTACTGTAGTTGTAAGAATATCTTTGGACAAACTCCTCCAATTCCGCAATTTCGTTGGGAACTGTAATTTCCGTGCTAAAACCGCAATGGTCACTGTCATACACGAATGTGCGCAGACAGTATAGCGTTTGTAAATTCGTACCTGTCAGTCGTATGCGTTCGTCGTACAGTAGTAGATCCAAATAAGACCCGCCTCTGGGAAACGACGGGTTATCCGTCGCTTTTAGACCGAGTCTGTACATGATATCGTGCTGACCCAACCAATCGAGTAGTAGGTTCCCTCTAGTATTTGGCAAATTATTTCCCCAATCTCTGTGTCTAGCGTTGAAATACCCATTGGGTTGGAATGCTCCATGTATGATCAAGGCAAAAATCATGCTGCAGGAATTATGGTGTCAAGGAGTGATGTGGGATGAACCAATACCACAAGGGCTAGAAGAGCGATGGCGGACGTTTCAGCAGGAACTTCCGCAGATACAGGACATCAGGATTCCACGGTGGGTACATGTAGTCAGCAAACAAGGCACAACAAAGCTGCAACTACATGGGTTTTGTGATGCTTCAAAGAAAGTATATGGGGCGGCCGTCTACTTGCGTGTCGAAGATGAGGAAGACAACGTCTACCAGCACTTGATGTTTGCCAAGACGAAAGTGGCACCATTCAAGACAGTTTGTCTACCAAGGCTTGAGCTCTGTGGAGCGGTTATGTTAGCCAGTTTGCTCGACTATACGAATAAGGCACTGTATCTGACGAATTTGGAGATACACGCGTGGATAGATTCCACGATTGCCCTCGCCTGGGTCACATCACCGCCAAACCGATGGAAAACCTTCGTTGCCAACCGTGTAGCAGAAATTCAACGCCTGACGAACTGCATCTCTTGGAAACACATTCCGACCGAACACAACCCAGCTAACTTCGCCTCGAGGGGTATATTGCCACCAGCAATTAAACGAAACGAGTTATGGTGGAAGGGTCCAAGTTTCCTACGAGAGAATTGGAACTTTGAGATTCCCATTCAACCCAAAAGGATTAACCCTGACTTGGAGCAACGAAAGGAGAACACGACCAACATTTTCCATATCACGCAACAACTCGGTGAAGACAATAAGGTCATCAATCTTATGCTTAAGCAATCTTCGTTAATAAGGCTTCGTCACATTCTAGCCTATTGCATTCGTTTTGTGTTTAACTGCCGGGCAAAACCTGAAACATGGTATAAAGGTTCATTGAAGGCCAACGAAATTGACAAGGCTTTGAAATTGTTGATAAAAACCTCACAAAAACAAATGTTCCCTAAAATGGATGTTGCAAAAAAGGTATATCCTAAACGTACCTTAAACTTGAATCCCTTTATAGATGCTGACGACATTCTACGTGTTGGAGGAAGATTGCGGAACTCAAACTTGGACGACGAACAGAGACATCCATCTATTTTGGCACCAGATCATCGTCTCACACACCTTATCATAAGAGATGCACACAAAAACACAATCCATTGTGGTGTTTCTCTAATGATGGCGTACATCCGCACAGCGTTCTGGATTTTTTCGTTAAGGAGAGAGGTGAAGAAGATGGTGCATGACTGTATCACTTGTTTCCGTCACAAAGCGAAGTCAATGCAACAACTCATGGGAAACTTACCTGAGCCAAGAGTTCGCATGGCAAGGCCTTCCTCCAGATCAGGTGTAGACTTTGCAGGACCCTTTAACATCAAAACCGGGAAAGGAAGAGGAGCAAAAATGTTAAAGGGATATTTTCCGATATTCATTTGCCTAGCAGTCAAGGCAGTGCATTTGGAGGTCGTGTCAGACCTTACGACACAAGCGTTCTTAGCGACCTTCAAAATATTTATAGCTCGCCGAGGAATGTGCTGAGAACTCTACAGTGATCGTGGCACTAATTTTGTAGGGGCGGAAACGGAGTTAGAGAGGATGCTGTAGAAGGCGAAGGTTGATTGGGGATCGGTCAACGAACAACTAACTTTAGCTACACACAAAGTGGAATTTTATTCCCCCTGCATCGCCCAACTTCGGAGGACTTTGGGAGTCGGTAAAGTATCAACTCAGAAGAGCGGTCGGAGCAGAACCTCTGACATTTGAAGAATTGTCAACGCTACTTACCCAGGTTGAAGCTTGCCTCAACTCCGGATCTTTGTGCCCAATGTCGGACGACATCGAGGATTTGGAAACGCTGACACCGGCACATTTTTTAATCGGCGAAAGACTTGTTGCAATTCCTCAAGGAGACACTGCCTTCGAGAGGGTAAGTTACAATGACCAACTATTTCTGGTGCAAGTGGAGTACGGAAACAAGGATTTCGAACACTAAAATAACGATATATGTTACATATACTATTTTTCCTTTACTTCTACACAACACAACACAAATAATTTTCACCCCATTTTCTCTCCATCAATCATTGAAAATTTCTTTCTAAATAAATGTACACAAAATCTTATGAAATTTCTTACCTATACAACACAACACACCATTTTAAACAACATACCATTTTAAACAACACAACATTTAAATGACATAATATAAAACTTATAATAAACACACTGTAAATAATTTCACATGAAAAACCAAAGTCATTTATTTTATTTTAAAAAACAATTTACTAAATTAATAAAATATAATAATACAAACTTATTTTGTCCTAGCCATCCCTACACAGCACAACACACATACATAAATACAGTCCACTCTAAACCACACAAAATCATTCATACCAGACAACGTTGCAGAGTTCCAAAATTCCAAAATGCCGACGGGAATTGGAGAATCAAAACCCCGACGGCACTTGAAGTTTTTCACTGAACACTCAACGTTGTCCACTCAAGACACAACACAACACTTTAAAGGTATCAATTTGAAAAGAAAAACAAAACATTTAAAAATTAATAAACACTTAATAATAATAATATATACCTTAAACTAATCTTAACATAAATTACATAAATAAAGAAAATAATAATAAATAAATATGTAAACAAAATTAAATATGTAAAAAAGAAAAAACCTTACTCTAGATGAATTGCAACAACAATTCAAAAGAAGGCGGATTCATGGCTTTACTTGAAAAAGTAAACACCACACACACTAAGCCAGCTAATTCGGCCATATCAAAATCACAAACCGTTCGCGAAAATTTCGTCGCACATCATCGCACTGCACAACCAAAAATTGCGTACACGGAGAACAGTTATCGTAAAAAATAACACCACAAATTGTACCGAATTTGTTGGGAAAATATTTTTAATGAACTTTTTAATTTTTTTCCCATTTCTTTTTTTCCTTTATTTTTTTTTTGCACTGCATTGAATATCACATTCGCAAAACCAAAAACCATCGATGTACATATGTATGTATATCAATATGTACACACGCGCGTATATAAGATTGTGTACTCGCGCAGGTTAACACCAATCATAACGAAATCAAAGATAAATAAATAAAAACCCTTACCTTTTTTATTATCAACAAAACTAAAAAAAAAAGGGGAAAACAACGAAAACTAAACAAAAACAAAAACCGAACAACACTCGCGACGCAAATTGACCCAGTTTTGGTCAATGATCAAAACAAACTATTGCACTAGGCGAATTACGCACATTTTATCTCCCTTTGTTGCTCGTTTATTATATCGTCGTCCTTGTCACCTACATGTAATATTTCAAATTATTAACTTACACGATTTTGTCTCATTTACATGTAGATAGTCAACACACTCGCACTCACAAACCACACAACTTTTATGTCAAAAGAGTTACAACCTACTCCAACTCCATTTGGTTACAGTAAAGTACAAGATAGAGGACACTTGCGGACGAAAATCGTCCACCGGGCGGGAGCATGTTCGTGAACACAATGTATAAATAATATACACATATTTTAGTTTAAATAATTATTTCATTTCAATATTAAAATTGTAATCCATGTTAAAACTAAGCTAAATTAATTGAAACTTAACTAATGTAACCTACATATAATTAACGTGAGATTACGAATTGTAAATATTTAGTACAAATGTATGACAGTTTGTAAAGTTATGTTAAATATGGAAGTAATTTCGGGAGAAGAATAAAAAGAGTGTCTTTGCTGTAACCATTTAAGAAGAAAAGACGTGTTATTTATTTCTACCCATTTACCCTAAACATTCCTAAACAAAAAAAATAGTAAAACCGTACACACCCCAACAGAGTGGCCTATAGAATGGTTCTAAGGCCAACAATCGGCACAGCAGCAATGCAGATATTTGGCAATGATATATCGTGGCAGATGTAGTTATACCCGTAATATATTACAACGATTAATGAAAGGAGATGCAGCATTTCATAGAATTTCTTATGGCAATTTGGCCATTGTTCATACGTAGATTTTGATTACCTCTTTGCTCTTTAAAAAAGATGTTTGAATGGATCTACGACTACCGAAATCACGAACTGATGGGATTGATATTTAAATAAGCCGTTATGTTGCTTATTTTCTGATCTATCACAACCAAATTAGTTAAACAAGTCCGAACTTGTCAGGAGAAACGTACAATGAGAGACAGATCTCCCATGATATGCTAGATTATCTTTAATCATTTTATTTCTTGGTTAACAGATCGAGCAATCCGTAATTCGTCGATTACCATGATTACTAGAGGCGCATGGAAACAGATGTGTATGGAAATAAAAACTGCACTGTAATTTTTGTATATGAGTCTTTTATTTCTTGGATTAAAATTCAATTGTTTTAACTGCATTTGAGATAACAATATCACTTAGCACTTACCATACTGAATTAACCACTTGTTAAGAATGGAGAAAAGTTCCTGACGGAGCTGCTTTTCGCAATATTTCCATGAAATTAGGAATTCACTATAAAAATAATATCCATCTACTACGACGGTTTTCTCGCTACATATCAGTCATAGGGCTGGGTGGTCTCTGTGTTCAGTTTCGTGTAGGAAATATGGTCCATGAAACCGTCACTTGAGATCTAATCAGCTAGATGTTTGTTTTTCACTTCTCCACGGTGAATTTTTCCACATGGGTTGAGTTCTGGAGTTTTACTACTCTGTTGGCCACATATGTTGTCTTAGACAAGGTCTGCTTAACATAACATGAAGTATTCGTTTGACCAATTCAAGCATAAAAAATGTTGCACATAATTCAAAGCCAGAAATTGATGTCGTTTTGCTAGGTGTATATCGAGATTTTGAACAAATTAGTGGCTCCACAATGAATGCCAACGTGTACTTTTAGTCTAACAAGACTCGTTCCGTGTAATGCTGTACACAAAGACGAGAACCAAGTTGGGAGCTGCTGTCGACACATATCAGCAGAGGAGAAAAATCGAGCACAAACTTCTCCGAAAGGAAACAGAGGTTTCGAAAAACGAAAAGTTGAAAAGAAATGTTATCAGAAGATAAAAACGACGTGCTACGGCAAAAAAAAACCAACCAAAGACGACCAAGGGAACATCAAGGTCCGTGCTAAAAATTTGGAAGGACTACTTCTGCGGACTGTTGAACGGTGATCATGACGAAAATACAGCTATCAGCAAGGATACACCATTCAATCATTCAATCCGGGCGCAGATAGCGAACACTTTGGTCAGGCTGGCTCAAAAGAAGTGAAGTGGACCGGACGGTTTACCCGCGAAACTCTTTACAGATTGAGGGAATGATCTCGTAAGGGGCTCATATGTACAATTTGTTCAGACGAACACGTGAAAATTGAGTATCGTTTGTCTGGTTATTAAGAAAGGAGACCCCCTGAGCTACTTCAACTACAGAGACATACTCGTAAGTATTTTAAACGTCGCATGCAAGATTCTTGCTGCGGTATTATGTGAGCGTCTTTAAACGAACGACAACAAAAGTTCCGTACGGTTTTAGACCTGGTAAATCCACCATTGATCAGATTTTCACTCTATGGCAGAGAGAATACCAAAGCGATACCCACAGTCTCTTCATCGATTTTAAGGTTGGATACGATAGTTTCTATAGAAGGGATCTACACAAATATCAAAAGCAGCAAAAATGGATCTCGCGGTTTACGAAAGCAAAAAAGCTATTCTGTCGTCAAAAACGGAAAAGGAACCAAATTTAATTTTGAATTTATCTACCTAACATATGCTTTGTAGTGAACTCCAGTAACGACATAAGCGCGGAGGAATTGCTCTTGCCAACCGCTGCTTTAATTGGCTAAAAAGGATTTGGGCAGCAAAGCAATATCTGAAGCAACGAATAAGACACCATACATGACCCTGTTCTCTTGTACGGCTCAGAGACATGGACACTCTCAAGAACGGAAGAAAGCTCTCTTAGTTGCTATGGACGTAAAATTCTACGTGTGATATTTGGTCCCGTCTACGTTAACAGAGTGTGGAGCAGAACGTATGTATAAGGGAGAACTATAACGACGTGCATCTGGTCAGAAAAATGCGTTAAGAGTGAGTAAGATGGCTAGATTATATAAATCGCATGGACACCAGTGCTTCAGCCTGAAAGATCTTCGATTTTACCCTACTGGGCAACGCAGTATAGGAAGATCTTCGCTAAAGTGGCAGATGCAGTTAGAAGCGGAATTTGATTTGCGTAACTGAAGGCAGATAGCTAGGGATTGATTTGGCTGAAGAGGCATGTTGGTTGAGGCACAGGGCCGCACCAGGAACTAAGTCTCATAGTTGTTGACATATAAAGAATTTGCAATACCAACCCTGTTTAGATATCTTGGCGTCGGCAAAATATTCAACTAGATTCTAACTGCTTTAATCGAACAGAGCATGTGTACTGGTACAGCTTAATTCGGCTATATAATGCTTAAAGATTTCCACACTTTTGAGAAAAATTCCACGTATTCCACTTTTTTTTCCTAATCCTTACAGAAATATTTTCCTCTCACTGCGAGAGGTCCGGATCAGCTATGATTGCTAAATAGGCTATACCGTGGACTTGGTTATGCTTCTTTTATTGATATGAAGTAGATGTGGCTTCCAAATAAATCTGCGGTCTTAACTACTTTATTTGTAAACTAGGAATTTATTTTCGGCAATAATTGAGGATATCATTAAGTGGAACCAGATTATGGGTACAAAATTTAAGCTTTCGAAGCGTTCCAAGTTTAAGTACAATAAAAATATTGACTTAACATGTATCCCTTTCACTATCTATTTAGTAACTGCTCCGGTTATGCCGTCTTCTTCGTACATATTCCTTACGATTACTTATGACCTTAAGAAATAAGAGATACCCTCATCGTGGGTTAGCTGAGACATACATTCCTTCGCGAAGTAAGGCGGGTGTGGTACTACAGGTGTTACACACTATTAATATGGTATTTTTGTAACTAGGCTTCTGAAAATTAAACTCACACGATGAGTTTGTGTTTGGAATCTTCAGAATGCCAAAGGTACAAAATAATTGGACTCTTGTCCGGGATAAATACAAAGCTATGGAATTGACAATTGAACCGATAATTGTTCAAAGGAATTCCAGTCGACTGTAGATCTTGTCATAAGCAAGTTTTGTTTTTTGCAATAACGCCCTCAATTTATACTCAATGATGCGGGTGTGTTTCGAAGGATTATTGTCTGAAGTAGGCATACGAGTATGTGAAAGTAATGCATATTCTTTCTGTTATAGTATGGTATACATACACTTACACATTCACATCATGTAGCCATATCTTCCCACTTTTAGGCCAGTCACTAATAAATACTTCATACAAACGGACATCTTTTAATATACATCACAACATGGTGTCAGATGTGATAATATAATATTCAAATTTACTATAATAAAGTTATTTAATACCGTGAATAGTGGCAATTACATTAAGGAAAATTCGAGTGAAGCTGTGCAAGAAAAAGTCAAGCGAAAGTTGGAATCCCTAAAAATAAAAAAGAAGGAAGAAGTGACGATGAATACTGTCACGAGTATACCACCGCCCCGGGCTATGAACACAAAGGAAAACCAGTTGGAAAATTGGAAAATTTTAAGAGAACAATGGGAAAATTTTGAGATAGCTGCAGACTTGACAGGTAAATCGGATCCACAACGGGTAGCGATTTTAAAAGCATGCATGGGCGATGAGTGCTTCAGAGTGTTATCTCAATTGAAAATTTTAGACACAAACAAGGGAACGGTAAAAGGTATTCTTGATTCGTTAGAGGCATACTTTAAACCGAAAGTAAATACAAGGTACGAGCGATTTTTATTCAATACAGCAAAACAGGAGGAAGATGAAACAGTAGAAGCATATGTATGTCCATTAAGAGAGCTGATAAAGAGTTGTTCATATAGGTTATATACCCCATGAAATCTAAAGCCGCTTCAATTTTTGCAATTTCAAAGTAACTTAATTTTTTCCCACACTTTTTCGCGATCACAGCAACATAAGGTACGACAACAATGTTGCAAACAAGGTGTCAAGTATCGCACAAGTCTACACGCGCAATGTTGAATATAGCTGATGTAGCAAGTTAAGATTTAATATAAGGGAGTGACAAATGGTCACTCGAGTTAGTTAGTAAGTTGCATTTGAATGAAATAAAGAAATAATCTTTTTTTTTAAACTCCCAGTGTTAGTCATTTGTTAAGTGGCGCAGTCGGTAGGATTCTTTCAAACGGGAAGAATCCATAAGAGAACGGGCGATACGCGAGTTCCAAAATCAAAAATAAAAGTGTTAAAAGTGTCAAAAGGATTAAGCTTAAAATCAGCTTTCTTCCAACACAGAAAAAAAAAACACAAAGAAAAAAAAAATAATAAAACAAAAGGTGTTATAATGGTTCAACTACCAATCAGTTTAAACCCAACACAGAAAACAACAAAATAATAAGTGCCTAACGCGGGAAGAGTGTTCTAAGTGCTAGCTATAAATCAGCAAGAAAGTGCTTAGTTGAACAAGTGCTACTAACTCGAAAACAAAATAAAATAAAATTACCTTCAAAATTCCACGAAAAGACGTCATTTCCAGACTATTCAGAAACCGGATAGAAAAAGAAATGGAGGCAGCTCTAGTTGAAAGATTGACCATAGCTTTGGGGGCATTAGCCAGCAGAAACCCTGTCCAAAGTAGGGCAGTTACTATTATGAAGGAAATAGCCTATATTAAAGAATATAGTGGCGACCAGGAACAACTAACACAGTTGCTAACAGTCGTACAAATACATCTGGACAGCGTGGACAACAGTGTAAAAAATGAACTATGGCAGGCGATTCTGAACACAAAGATTCACGGATCAGCGAAAGAACTTCTCATCAACAATCGACCAGCGACTTGGGAAGAAGCGAAACAACTATTACAACAACACTTTAGACCTACAATTAGTTATAAGGACATTTCCAGGAAAATAAGCAATTTAAGGGTGAGTTCAATTTCCGATCTTAATCAACAAATAGAAAAAATCATTAAAGAAATAAACACTTTCGCGACGTACGAAATAAAATCGGCCGAAACAAAAAATTGCTTTTATACAGTTATAGTAGACAAAATAAAACAAATTGTTGCAGGAAATTTATCTCGTGACATTAGGGATAAATTTGTACTACACGAAGTGAAAGAAACGTTATATTCTTACATAGGATTTGATTTTAACAACATAGATAGGAAATTTCTAATAGACGACAGACACAAAACCACAAGACTAATCAAAAACATGACAGCAATAACATTCAGAACAGCCAAAACCATAATCGCAATTCAAATAACTCGAATAGTTCAAATAATCAAAATAGACAGGCAAATAGTAGTAGGGATAATAGAGATACCTTAGGACAAAATAGGCAGCGTAACTCTTACTCACAACAGAACAATGCAGGTCAGGATAGGCAGAATAATTATAGGCTAAATACAGGGCAAAACCAAGAACCAGTATTTAATAGTTCAGGGCAAATTAGAAACGCACGACAACAGATACAACCAATGGACGTAGGACAAATCATACACGAAGGAAATGAAGACGAAAAATTAATTGAGGAAGAGGTTCATAATATTGAACCAAATTTTTTTCTCAATCGAGCCTCGGAAATAAAATATTCACGGACTTAACGATTGACGGACTTATCGATACCGGGTCAACAATGAGTATTATAAATTCCAGCAGGGTAGACTGCAGGAAATTTAAAATTTTTGAAAAAGTTAATTTAAGACTACAAACAATTAATGGCATTACAATAGAAAAAATAGACAGAGTGATAACAAATATACCAAAAGAATTTAATTATGATAAGAAAGGGGCGATAAGGTGGTACAAGAGAGACTTAAGTGATAAACCATACGATCTGTTGATAGGCATGGACCTATTAAGTAACATTGTCAAAACTTTAGATTTTAACAATAAGAGCCTCATTTTAAAAAATGAGACTAAAATATCGGTTTATTCAATAGAAGACGAAGCAGCTTTTGACTGTTTCGAATTAAGTTCGACCGAAAAAAAAGTGGACCTAAACCACATTAATGAAGAAGAGAAATTGCCCGAAAACCATTCAAATCTTCGAAAAAAGTTAACTCGTAAATCTTTGAATAAGTATTCTTGCGATAAATGTAATCAAACTTTTGCTAATCTGGATCTTTTAAAAGAACATATTAGAGTAAATCATCAAGCACCTCGTCATAGTTGTCAAATATGTTTTAAGGAATTTATCCGCCTAGGCCACTTAACGAGACATTTGAACAGAGTTCATAGAAATGGGGATACATTAATACAAAGCAAAAACGAAGAAATTGTGAAAACTGAAGATAAATCCGTAAACGAAAAAGATAACGCAGTGGAAAACTCTTTAAAAGATGATAGTGAAACTGATCAAATAGATTTTGATTTTTCTACGGATAATTACGATGATCCTATTAGTTACCCTACATTGGAAGCAGTTAAAGATGAATATGAAGAAGAAAAGTTGAATGTGATCGAGAATCTTAAAACATTGGAAGAAACCCACAAGCAAATATCCTTATATCACACCCAGGAAAGTGCTCATAGCGGAATAGTGGAAACCTACCACAGTCTGAAAAATAAGATCTATTATCCCAAATTAATTAAAGAAATTACTAAGGTAATAAATAACTGCAAAACTTGCTTAGAAACGAAATATGAACGAAAACCCATAAAGCCCAAATATGTAATTAGTGAAACTCCAACCAGGCCGAACGAAATTATCCACATGGATGATTTTATTTTCAAAAACATCCATTTCTAACAATGATTGATAAACTAACGAAAAAAGCATATGTTTACTCATTACCAAATAGGAACTGGGTATATAAAATAGAGACAATAGAAGAACATTTTTCCAAATTCGGTAAGCCAACTAAAATAATAACAGATAATGAATTTAAATCAGAACAGGTAAAAGAATTCTGTATAGAGCAGGAAGTAGAGCTTCACCTTACCAAACCAAACACCCATACTGGAAACAGCGACATAGAAAGGTTCCATTCCACACTACAAGAAATCTTAGTAGTCATGAACAAATTAGATTTAACACTCACACAAAAGATGCATAGGGCAGTTAAAAAATACAATAATAGGTATCATTCAACGATTAAAATGACTCCAGAGGAAGCAATGTTCACTGATCTCGCTAGTTTAGTTAATGATATAAAGAAACAAAAAGAGAAACGAACAGAAAAACTAAATCAAAATAGGGAAGATTATGAAGAAAAGAGACAAATTATTCCAGTTAAAAACTACAAAAGAAATTATTATAAAAACGAACCCAGATATAGGATAAATAAAGCAGAAGGCGAACACCCAACAAATATTAAAAGACCACGTATATTTGCAGGTAATGATATTCACACATCTAATACTGATCTTGTTAGCATCGCATCAAACAACAGCAATGTTACAAATAACACCACTGACAACTAACAATGGTTATACAGTCATCAACATGGGACAGACCGAAATAGTTAAGGACACATAAACAGTACTACACATTATCAATATCAATGAACTTAGACAGACTTTGAACTTAATAAAAGAGAGTGCAATAAGTTCACAAATAACAGATGACAGGACAATCATAAAACTTGTAGCTAACATTGAAGCCAAAATAACAGCAATAGAGCCGGAAAGGACCAGACACAGAAGAGGACTTGTAAACATGATCGGATCAGCACAAAAATGGCTATTCGGAACCATGAACGACAATGATAGGCAGGAAATAACAGATCATAGAACATAGAAGAAAACGACAGTAACGCAGTCTTTAACCTTAACAAGCAAATAGAAATAAACTCCCATTTCAACGACACGATTACAGATCTGAAGACCATTATAGAAACTGACAGAAAACAACTGACACAAACATACGAAGAACTGACAGGAAACGAAAAACGAATCATTCGCCAGCAACTGAAAATAGATCAGATATTAAAATTAAGAATTTTAGAAGACAAGCTTAATCAGATAATAGATAGCATAGCATTAGTCAAACAAGGCCTAGTCCATCCAAGTATGATGACCTCAGCAGAAATTACTAATACAGGATTAGATTTGTATAAGCTAAAAAACATTAAAATAGGTCTATTGAAATACGACTTAGGCAGACTGATTATTGCAATCAAAGTACCACACACCTACAAGCAAGTAGACTTTAAACTAATCACGGCGTTACCTACTAAATTAAAGCAAGAAATTGTAATTGAAGATCAATATATTATAGAAATAAATCAAACAAAATATAAATATGATAGCAAAATTTTATATGAAAAGGACTTACTACCAATCAATAATTGTATTATAAACCAAAATTGTGAATTTAAAGAAAATAAATTAACTGAGATTAGAGCATTAGATGAATACACTGTAATCTGTAAAAATATGAATAATGAAGAATTGTTTAACTATTGTGACGACCGAAAAGTAAAACTAGATGGAAATTATTTGATTGTTATTAATAATTGTTCAATAAATATATTAAATCAAACCTTTGGAAATAAAAATATTCAATTTGTCGATAGATTCTTTTACAAAGATGAGATAAAAGTCAATTTTACGAAAAATCTTAGTTTTAAGGAAATTATATTAAAAGATTTTGTAAACTTAGAAAGCATAAGATTGTTAAGATTTCATAGAAATGTAAATTATATTGCTAACTCAACTATATTCATCATCATTATCGTAATAACTATCTCAATAATAACGCTTACTAGAAAAAACAGAAATCTGAAATTCAGAATTAAGAATCAAACTCCTAAAAACTTCAAAATTCAGGAGAATTCTCAATCTAACGGGGGAGAGGTTATATACCCCATGAAATCTAAAGCCACTTCAATTTTTGCAATTTCAAAGTAACTTAATTTTTTCCCATACTTTTTCGCGATCACAGCAACATAAGGTACGACAACAATGTTGCAAACAAGGTGTCAAGTATCGCACAAGTCTACACGCGCAATGTTGAATATAGCTGATGTAGCAGTTAAGATTTAATATAAGGGAGTGACAAATGCTCACTCGAGTTAGTTAGTAAGTTGCATTTGAATGAAATAAAGAAATAATCTTTTTTTTTAAACTCCCAGTGTTAGTCATTTGTTAAGTTATACAGAAAACCAAGAAGATGATTGATTTTATGTGTGATCGTATAATACCAGGGATTATAAGTAACGAGATGAGAAAAATGCTTCTAATGACTGAAGATTTGACATTGCAAATGGCCATAGATATATGCAAATTAATCGAACAGACAACAGAGAGAATAAAAAACATATCAAACGCTGAAAAAGAAATCAATCACGAAACACATGAAGCCAGTAGAATATAAATTAAACTACATTTAGTTTATTTAATTTTTTAAAAACTGTCGGACTACGTCCGACTCTTTATTTCTTCCGAAAGATGTGAGTGCTACTTAAGAACTAAACTAACATTCGATCAATACCTAACTCGAAGCTTTCCCAAATGTGTTGTTACTGCATGGTCAGCAATGCTATCTCAGGTATCGTTGAAGGTGTCAGCAGCGGATGTTTGCTGGTTACTCAGATGTCGTTGAGAATTTCCTCTGCTCGTGGGAACGATGACACGAGCTGCATGCATGTATCGAACTTTGGTACCGTGGGAACATGTGCATTTTGGATTTTGCACTTTTGTTGCGTTAACTCCTCCGCCCTTAAAGACGAACGTCCTCGTGAGTTGCAATTGACGACGTAAGATGAGGAATATCTTTAATACCAATAGTGGTAGTTGATGTATTATTGCTGTTTGAGACAGCTTCTCTGCTTAGATTATGGTTTTTATTATTTATTTTTCTGTAAGTAAATATAACGATGGCCGAAATAGTTATTATGATGATGATATTCACTGATAAGTTTATCTTGTGCTTAGTTTGAAGTAGTTCTATTTTTTTCGTGCGGTTAACGTATAGGTCTTTAATCATTTCCAGGGACAGCATTTCCTCTGTTTTACTAGGTACATATGATGGTTGTAGTATTGCCGGTAAAGGTTGGTAATGAGTAATTTCCTTAGCCAGAATTTTTCTTCCATTGATGTCGATAGTGGTATTAAAGTGTTTTATGATATAGGTACCTTGAAGCATTAAGCCATTAAGCATAATCTTAGCCATTGAATTGATTAATCAGCAAGATACCAGGTGAAACTTCTTCTATTTCTGGAACATGTTCGTTGTTCATGATGGTACAATCAGCTTTCTGACTTTTTAGTAGTTTTGGGATACACGACGAGTTTCCTAAATTAACTAAATTATTTTCGCTACAAATTGATAAACTATTATAAGTTTTACATTTACTCGCAATGCCGTAGATATTGTTATTACATTCTAAGATAGATCCGTACTCTATTTTATTTATGACTTTCTTATTTTTGACAGGTTTTACTATTGATACATTACAGGTTTCTCTATTTGCCATTGGGAAACTTAAAATATAAATAATGTTTTTAACATTTGAGGCAATTTTTATCTCGGCAAATTCCAAGGCTTCATCTAAATTTAGAAATGGTACATTTTCAGTTTTAAGTAAAGTTTCAGTTATATTTATTTCCGAATTCGATAAGATAAATGCATTTACAATATTTGCTTTGGCCCAATGGATGGCATATGCGACATTTACTAGCTCTTCCTTAATTATATCTAACTTATATTTTATTTTCATAATTCTTTCGGTATAATTATTATTGCTTTCTGAGAAAACTTTTATTAGATTGTTTGTCGTATTGGTTAATTCTTTTAACTTGTCTATAGTCATTTTATTTATTATTACTTGATTATTATTGTTTTCTAATACATTGTTTATTCTATCGGTAATAATTTCGTGATCGTGGTGGTCCGGGCTACCCGCGATCCATTTCCACGCACTCCCTAAGAAGTCCAATGACCTCTCAGATCTATTATTTATTCTTAATCTAGAAATATAAATTTTTAAACGGGAAATTTCAAATGTGAGGATAGGAAACAAGGGATGATTCTTTTGAACTGATGATGTTAGCAAGTCTTCCAAATTTTTAACTACTACCTCGTAGGTTTCGATCTCGATTATATGGATGATCTTAAACGACCCATTTTGTACTTTTGCACGACCAGTACTAATTTTAATAAGTTGTGAGTTGCTATAATCCAGTATCTGAGTTTCTGCTCTGCATACCGGTAGCAGTATCCTGTTAAAAGATTAATTTTTGATAAGATTTTTGTGTATAATTCTTCCTGACTTAGTTTTTACTGTTGAATTGTTATCTTGGGCTATTATTTCTTTTTTATATCTGGGTCCTAATTTATTCCCTATTCTTTTATTAATTTTGACATAAATAACTTCTCCCTCAGCATAAGTTCTAAGTGGACTTTTCTTCTTATTATGATATTGTAGATCTACTTGCTGCTTTGCCTGTAATTTTTTTGTGTTCTCTAGGCGTAGGAGCTCGAGTTTCTCTGGGTTATTGAGTAGTTGTCTACCGAAAAATATGTCTAACGGTTTTTGATTGGTTACGGAATGTAAAGACCGGTTGTACTCATAAATACATCTGTCCAATAGTTCGGAAAAACAAGAGTGGGTCTTATCTGTTTTGAGACAGCGGATTAGTTCGGAAAGTGTCGAGTGAAATCTTTCGACTTGGCCATTTACGGAACTAGTGTAAGGTGGAGCTTTAAAAACATTAATGTTGAACATATTTTTCAACATGAAAGTGATTGAGTTAGCGCTTAGGGATTTTTCATTATCCATGATTATGGTTTGTGGAACACCGAAAGCTAATATTAGTGCTCGAAGAGGTTCCTTAATATCTGCCGCGGATCTTGATTTCAATATTTTTGCTAGAGCGTACTTCGAGAATTTATCTATGGCAGTTAGAATGGTATGTTTGTCTGTAAAATAGATGTCGATATGAATCATCTGACCGGGGTATGTAGGTATGGGGGTTGGTTGGAGTTCGGGTTTGTTCGGGTGCCTGTCGTATTTATTTTCTTTACAAATTCTACAAATTTTGGTAACTCTCTCTATTTTTTGTTTCATATTAGGGAAATAAAATCGTTGTAAAAGTTGAGTTTTGTTTTCGCGCGCGTTACGGTGAGCACGGTTATGTTCCTTTATAATTTCCGCTTCTTGCATATTTTCGTCTGTGAGATCTATGACTAGATTCCTGGCGAAACGCGTTCGGTATTGAAGAAAGTGAGTGGGATATATTTCTTGTATCTGGCCTAAAATTCGCTCTTCGGTTTTGATTGCATTCGTTACGGATGGATTTAGATATTTTTTGAGAATGTTTATTAGTTTTTCTTGTGTGTAGTTTGTTTCAATTATAGTGTGCCTATGGTATGTGGGGAAGATTATTTGGAATTCGTATGATGGACTATTTCCTATGGAGAGAAAAATTTGATTTTTGAAAACGTTGATTGGTGCGTCGACAATCTGAATGAGCTCTTGTCCGGAGCTTTCATCGCTGTGCTGAGTGGCAGTAAGGGAATTTATCTGGGTATCTTTTGGCGGTCTTGACAATGCATCTGCAACAACATTGGCTCTTCCAGGCTTGTATTTTATTTCATAATTATGCTCTTCTAGTATGGCCTTCCAACGTTTCATTTTGTTATTTGCGTTTTTGTTACTTAATGCATATGTCAAGGGCTGGTGGTCTGTGAAAATTTTAATTTTTGTTTGTCCGTAAAGGTAATTTCTCAATGACTTCAAAGCCCATACTATGGCCAGCATTTCTTTCTCATTAGCGGCATAGTGTTCTTCTGCTTTATTGAGAGTCCGAGAAATAAAAGTTATCGGCTTATCATCCTGTGACAATACGGCGCCGATTGCATAGTCTGATGCATCAGTGGTAAGCTGAAATTCTTTGTTGAAGTCTGGGTAAGTTAAAACGACGTCTTCGGAGACAAGAGAATGTTTAATTTTTTTAAAGGCCTCCTTGGCTGCCTCATCTAAAAAAATGAGTTTTTTGCTTGACGCAGATTTGGATGTACGTCCATCCTCCCCTCTTAAATGGGCTGTAAGGGGTTTTGCCAATTTAGAGTAATCTTGGATGAATCTCCGGTAAAATCCCGAAAGACCAAGAAATGATCGTAAGTCTTTAAGCGTTTTTGGGTATGGGAAGTTAACAATTGCTTCTATTTTTTTGGGGTTGGCTTTTATACCATCTGATGACACTATAAAGCCCAAAAATTCAACTTCAGGCTTAAGGAATTCGCACTTGTCTAATTGTACTCGGAGATTAGCTTCTTGAAGGGTCTTGAAAATTGTATCTAAATTTTTGAAATGGGTTTCGGCATTTTGGCTAAACACGATTATATCGTCGATATATACGTAACAGATATTTCCGATGTGTTCTCGTAATATATCGTCCAAAGCGCGTTGAAAAATAGCCGGAGCATTTTTCAAACCGAAAGGGAGTCTAACGAACTCATACTTTCCGTTGTTTACGCTGAAAGCCGTTTTTTCAATGTCACCCTCGTAAAGAGGAATTTGGTGAAAGCCGCTTTTAAGGTCTAGCACCGAGAAGTATTTATTTTTTCCTAGTTGAGCTAGGACTTCGTTAGTTTCCGGGATAGGGTATCGATCAGAGATCGTTACCGAGTTTAGCTTCCTGTAATCGATTACCATGCGGAATTTTTTCCCACCGGAGGCATCCGCTTTCTTTGGTACGATCCATACGGGGGAATTATAGGGCGACCGTGAAGGTCGAATAATTCCATCGTCAAGTAATTCACAAATTTGTTTATCTATCTCCGCTTTTAACGACATAGGATACGGGTAGTGTTTTGAATAAATAGGATCATCGGAAGTTGTACGAATTCTTCCCTTCACATTAGTAGTATAAGTGAGTTTTTCATTTGGTTCTCCAAACAAACTATTATAATTTTCAACGAGGAAGTTTAATTTGTTTTTTTGCTCTTGTGACATATGATTCGTTCTTAAATTGATGTTATGTACCGATTCAGAAACCTGTTGTTTTAATTGTACCTTTACTTTATTTTTAACTAGCATGTAGTTTTCTTTTGCAAAAATTATTGCCGACAGTTCTTTGAGGCTGTCGTTACCGAGAATGGCGTGGAAGGATTTTAGGGATGGTAAAAGGAAAAATTGTATACCCTCGTTCAGACCGAAAAGCTTGAGGTTTGCATGGTGTGTTATTTCAATATTGCCACAAATAGAATTTGCCAGGAAGTTTTTTCGGTTAGGAATGGGATAAGAGACAAGACTGGGTTGCACGTAATTTTTATTGGAGCCGGTATCCACTAAAAATTTAAGAATTTTATTGTCTTTCGTCCTACATTCGAAGTATGGTAGGGACGAATTCGTCAACCTAAAAAATGGACGTCGACGAAGTCAACACGTTTTGCAGTTTCTTCGTTCTCCGTGTATTGGTCATGATATTCGTTGAATGGCTGGTCTTCGCCTGGTTGATTCATCATCGCAGATATAGCGTTATTGTAGTTATTCATTTCTTCTTGAATTTCGCCCATGGTCTGTGCGTCTGAGTCCTGAGAATTTGTCTGGGGTGGAACTTCTGTAGTTTCGACGTTAAAATTTCTCTGCAATTTGCTCGGTAGTACGTTTTGCTGTGAGTGGTGGTCTATTGTACGCTTGGGTGCAGGTGGCCAGTTTTTCCCTTGGGGTCTATTTGCATAATTAACGTTATGTGTCCTAATAGTTGTTGCATCCATAGGCTCACCTCTTGGAGGGGGTCTAGGTGCGGAAGCATTTGGTATTTGTTGTACTTGATTTGTCAAATTATTAGATTGGGGATTTGGTCTGTAATTAGGTTGGTAATTTTGTCTTTGGGCCTGAAAGTTCTGAGGTTGTTGAGAATAGTATTGAGGTATTTGTGGAAGATGAGCGTCCTGTGGATAAAATTGCTGATTTCTACGAGTAGGCATTGGTGGAGCTGGTTGTGGTTTTCTATTTGCACCAGTACCGTGATTCGCGTAATTAGCTCTAAACTGCTGATTTTCCAGCTTCTGGCATAAATTTAGAGCAGTCGGCAGATCTGCTGGTTCCCTTATACCAAGGAGCCGTGGCAAATCTCCTTTGAGACCCCGTATGAAGGTGTCAAGTGCCTTATCTCTATAGGATGACGTTAGATGGTACAACGCATCTGGTGGTAGATTCATACTAGAGACCTTGTTTAGAATCAATGAAAGGTGGTTGTATACTGATTGGTAGTATGCTTCTATCGTGCTATTACCTTGCACAATCGTCGTCATCTGGTACTCTAGCGTACCCAGATCCCGTCGATCTGCATAGTGCAGAGTTAAACACTTTAATATGCACTCCCAATTAAGCGGGGTGTTATACGATTCTAAAATCGCGTCCGCGTTGCCTATGATTTTATTCCTAATTATATTGAGAATTCCGAAGTATTTCGGAGTTCCTTTTAGGTGGTCGTAGATACCAAGAATTCTCTCGACGCTTTTGCGCCATGAGCTGAACTCACCTGGAGTTCCGGAGAATTCTCTTAAACTTCGGACAACGTCCGGTATCTTATCTAATCCTGCTAAGTCATCTTTATATCTGGGATCTATAACTTGATCGGTACCTCTTTGGATCGAATTATCAGGGGTTATTAGGGATCTAATAATATTCCTACACTCGTCTGTAAAAACTCTAGTAACTATGTTCGTAATAAGTGTCTCAAGTTCTGGTGTTGCTCTTACGTCGTTATTTGGATTGGAAGTTCCTGCATTGGAAGTACTTGCTTTGGGGTTTTCAACATTCAGAACAGGGGGGCGTATTAAAGGAGTGGTCATTTTGGAATGGGTTTAACTTAATAAACTTGTTAAATCTTAAATATACAAAATTGATTTTGTTTTTGAAAGCAACAATTTAATTTCAATAAGAAGTTATAATGTGAATATGAAACTTATTATTCTAATATTTGTTTTACTAATCCTTTTATTTTCAATCGCACTGTTAAGTGTATTTACTTAATTAAAAATTTGTAATGTGAATATGGAACTTATTATTCTAATATTTGTTTTACTTCTCCTTTTATTTTCAATCGCACTGTTAAATGTATTTACTTAATTTGAGAGAGGGAAGTGACCCCTTAGTTAAATAATATCCTATTTTTAGTAAATATAATTTTATCTTAAAATAATATATTTCTTACACTAAGAGAATGGTGACGAACATCCCACGCTGGTGGATTCAGTTGAATTCCTCTTTGCTATCGCTACTAGGGCACCTCATCCACACTCCCTCGTAGTTTCCGAAATCAATAGATGTTCGATGATGATCGTCTAATAATTGTGGGTTGACCCGGTGACAATAAACGGAGCACACTTTCACGGATTTGCGCACTAACGAGTTCACTAAGTTCGTTGAATTTGCGTCGTGAGTAATTTGTTAAAACTTTACACGAGCTACTTGAGGTCGTTTTGTAAAATTTCCTTTTGTAAAAATTTTTTTACGCGAACTACTTGAGGTCGACTTATGTAAAATTTTTCACTTTGTAAAATTTTTTACGCGAACTACTTGAGGTCGGCTTTGTAAAAATATCACTTTGTAAAATTTTTTACGCGAACTACTTGAGGTCGGCTTTGTAAAAATTTCACTTTGTACTCGTTATACCAGGCCCCACGTTGGGCGCCAATTAAACTACATTTAGTTTATTTAATTTTTTAAAAACTGTCGGACTACGTCCGACTCTTTATTTCTTCCGAAAGATGTGAGTGCTACTTAAGAACTAAACTAACATTCGATCAATACCTAACTCGAAGCTTTCCCAAATGTGTTGTTACTGCATGGTCAGCAATGCTATCTCAGGTATCGTTGAAGGTGTCAGCAGCGGATGTTTGCTGGTTACTCAGATGTCGTTGAGAATTTCCTCTGCTCCTGGGAACGATGACACGAGCTGCATGCATGTATCGAACTTTGTACCGTGGGAACATGTGCATTTTGGATTTTGCACTTTTGTTGCG